>JAPTOF010000010.1:12782500-13982500 GCA_028554755.1 Cordia subcordata | reverse complement strand
GCAGGTTGACACAGACATTTTTAAGTGATGGTATAGAATAACAATGTGACAAGGCCAACAAATGAAGAACAAACTTCTTCATCTCTCCAGCTTCATAACTGCATTAGGATAAACACATATGTTTGAATATGCCAGATGAGTTAAGGAAACGGCAACTAAGAATTAGTCGCCCAGTACATAAATTACAGGAACCACTTAAGGAAAGACAAGCAAGTATTATATTTTTCTCAGATGCATGCAACATTATTCTAATATGAACCACATCAGCTTTCAAAAATTCTACTCATTTTACCAGGATCAATGCTTAGATCAAGTCCACAGACATCTTCACTGCATAAAGGCTTCCAAGCAATCAAGAGAAGTTGAAAATCATAAAGATTCTCAGAGATTGTGGAACAATTGGACTAAAGAATATCAGAAAGGGATCCGGTACCATTCAGAATCTGAAGCTACTTGGGGGGACAGCCATAATAACTCAATCTGAAAGAGAGCTAATCTACTCATCAATGTATAAGTTCTGTATAGTAGATAGACATGTAAAAGTCTACTGACTGGAAATCCAAGAAGTGAAGGGTCAGGCTCAAAAAATGGCATGTAACCAACTCATTTAACTTTGACCCAAGTAATGTTATCCAATTACACCTTTTACTTGGTGTTCAGATGATTTTAATCTATTTCTGATCCAACAGGGAGGTGCACGTAATTCGCTATTGTATGGATCAGAATGTAGACTGATAAATATCCTGTACATCATGATGCAGCTTGATATTAATTTGTTTGTGACATAACAAGACGATCCATATGATTCTCTATTTTATAGATCATACAGCTGGAAAATATCCACCAGGTTGGCACATTTATACAGAAAATAATATTTTTGTGAACATCTCACAATTTCTCAGCCAGACAATTATTACAAAAAGCATCCCAAGTACAACAGAAAGCCAAAAAAAAAAGAGTACAACAGGAAGAAAAATAATTTCAAAAAATGTGAAATGAAGATTTACTTTTATCAGCTGTGTTACCTTTGGCAGATCCATTGAGTGATCCAAATAAAGATGTACACAAAGTTGTTATTCTATTCATGAAATTGGAGGAGAGGTTTCACTTGTTCTATTACGGTATACTATGACTAATTAAATGGCTAGTGATAAAGGTACTCAATTGGCTGAAGTTGTAAAGTAACTGACAGCATACCAGGACGAGTAAAGGAATCGTATGAATACACAAGCAGCATCATAAGGAACCCCAGGGACTTTTAAAAATCTAATACCATTCTTAATTTTCGATTGCTGTAGAAGATTCCGCAGTACGGGTGATGCAACACTCTACATCAACGAGAAACAAAACCAGATAAGTACAGCACTAGAAAGCAGGGGAACCTCATTCTCGCAAAAATAAACAGAACAATTACCATATCGACACAAGATACAATGTGATGGGTGCAAGATATGGTTCAGATGAAAGTATACCAAATCTTCTTCCCTATTCGCAAACAAGTAATCCAGAATAAAGCAAAATCTCTCAGGAATATAGCACCCATCTTAGATAAAACTTTCATCAACTGAAATATTGAAAAGTTGTCAAAGCAAAACTTCTACAAATTCCAATCATGCATTGTCACTTGTCAGTATCTTTATATGCCAAATCTCAATGTTAAGAAGGTCAACTAGATTCAGCCTTACTGACCAGAACACTATAGTGAGCAGGAATGATTGACTCATCCGCAGTAATAACATGTACATCTGCTCCATATCCTTCTGTGAAGAGTTTGTCCCACATTTCCTTTGTTTCCTTTGGTACAAGAGAAGAATCTGCAGTCCGTTGCTTGTTTCTCGGACAAGCTTTGCTAGGGAGTGGAGGTGGTTTTGGGATATTACAGTTAAAATATACATTGGATGTTGGAGATTCTAGCGTATATAAACTATCTGCTGAGTTTCCTTCCTCTATTCGTATATCAAATGGTCCATCAAAGGACTCAATTGTTGAGGATAGCCAGAGGTTTCCCAGATCTGCTGATGCCATCAACTGACAGCTGTTTTACACTTTGTGATGAACAGAGAGCTCCCACAAAAACTCTGTTAGAATTGAAATAGAATCATCGACATGTGACTTTGGAAAACTGAAAGAAAAAAAGTGTAGAAGAAATGAAAAATACACACACACACACACACATATATATATATATGTTTATATATAAGCCAAAGAAAATCAAGAAAATATTGTCTGAAAGAAATTTTGAAAGCTTTTAGAGTCATGCAGGAATAGAAAGACCAAGAAAATCAACTTTCTGTTGCTTGCTATACTAAAACAACCAATCAAATCATCGCATACTGAAAACTAAGCATACTTCAACTTGAAGTCAAAGCTTCCTGCATGCCTATGAATAGCCATTATTCATCAAAATTTCAATGGCCCATAAAACCATTGAGTTCACTTTCGAATTAAAGCAAAAAAAAAAATACCCTCACCACTCCTCTCTTTCTCTCTCTTTCACTCGCCCCTTCTTGTCTCCACTCAAAGAGGAGGGGAGGAAAAAACATGGAGATAACTTGAAAGGAAAATCGTGGATGAAATAAACAACCGAACCTTTTACTCGTTAAGAAATGAGAACTTATGCTTCTCCAAGTGAAAATTTACAAGATCGAGGAGAAATATCGACATCTCAGAATTCAGAAAAGATATCATCTTTCACCGCATACAAAGATTAGACAATCTCTTCTTTGAATATTCTTGCGGTAACTGAATTTCCACTCCAAAGACTTGGGAATCGTTAATCCTAAGAAAGACAAAATCATAGTGGTAATTAACAAGCGAGTCAATAGTTGACCACGTTATTCATTCTAATTTATAAAATTGATCACTCCAAATCCAATCCTTCAAAATAAAATATAAGAAATGATAAACACAAGACAGTCCACATCCAAGGTTTCAATACTTCCTCGCGTTCCACTATTTAATACAAACACACAAAATATATGTATACACACACACACACACACACATATATATATATATAGAGAGAGAGAGAGAGAGATAGATAGATAGAATCCAGATCCAAAGTTTCAATACTTTATTGAGTACCATAACTTCAATATGTCTAACACACACACACAGACATATATATATACACACACACACATATTACAAATTACGAATATATAGATATATCGATAGATATACATGTCTCTCTGTGTGTGTAAACATTCATACATACATACATACGTATATACATATATACACATATATACACCAATAGTTACACCAAATTACCAAGTTCAAAAAATTTATGAGAAACAAGCAAAATCAATTAATTCTGTAATTTTAGCTATTTTGATTATCTTCAATTTATGATCTACTGATCATATTTGCATATGTATGTGTGTATATGTATATGTGTATATATACATATATATATATATACATATACATATGTATGTATATATAGTCATTGAAAAAGTTTCATACCTTGCTTTAAATCTCTGCGAATCCCCTCAAAAAACTTCTTAGATTTGCCAATTAACTCCAGTGTATAAATATATAAATATAAACAACAATCACGTAGCTATAAACACCTGAAAAATAAAAAGATCATACTTTAAGAAAATTAATGAGATCACAAGGGTGTATTATCAAAAATTAAAATTAATAAGGCATGCAAGACGAGCGAAAAAAATAAAAATAAAAGTAATGGTGGAGAAAATAATTTTTTTTAAAATTAAAAAAAAAAAGTCACGAGGTAGATGATGTAACATATGCAGAGAATTAAAAAGAAAAGTGTAAGAGAATAGAATGGGAGTGGAGATTGATTGAGGAGGACCAGGAGGTACGACGCCGTTTCGAAGAGATACGTAAACTTACCGGGAAATATAAAAGTGGAATGTAATGAGTAAATGATGACGATGAAGTGAAAGTATATATTAATGGATTTTATTAAGAAGAAAAACAAGCATGTAGAGAGAGCGAGTAATTGAATAAGAAGAAGAAGAAGAGTAGTAAGTGAGAGAGAGGAGACGTGTGGAATCCACTCACTCTCTCTCACACACACACACACATACACATATGAGCCTTGTGAGTAGGGAGTGCGGAGGTGGTGAAGGTGGCGGTGGACGCATTTGGCAGACAGCAATCGGGTGGGCCACCCTTTTCCTTGTGTGTGCACTCTTGCAAATTTTTTAGTTTATTGGAAAAGACAATAAGACAAGTTGGCGAGTACTCTATCAATAATGAAAATTAATATTTTCAATATATATATATATATATATATATATTCTGTTATTTATCTTCTGAAATAATTTTATTTTACCTTTGTAAAATCTAAAAACTGCTTTTTGTTAACACAAGTGAAAATTATTTGGGCTGAAGGATGTCCTAGTAATAATAATTAGGGTTGGACTCAGCTCAAGAACTAAGTTTAATCCCAATTGCTTGTTCTAAGTTAAGTGCTTTGACTGGGACGCTATATTATGTACCCGTAGGTGCAGGTTACAACGTAACGTGCACTTGCGAACGATGTGAAATCACGCCCTGTTAATGTGTTTTTTTCTTTTTTTTTTTATACTTGCAATTTTTCTCCTATCTCCTTTATCTCACAACAAAAATTAAATCTCACAGAATCCTAAATACAATTCGTCAATTCAATTTGTTCAACAACTCAACAAAAAAATCAAATCAAAATCACAGCTCAATTCAATTAAAATGACTAAAGTAAAAATATCCAAAGAAATAGAAACATCGAATCTGAAGCAACAACGTCCAAAGAAATAGAAAATATCTGTAATTTTGAATTGTGAGTTATGAACAAAAATATTTAAATCTGATGAAGCTTTCCACGAAAAAACAGATATTGAATGGTGAATAAACAGTTATGGTAGTTTCAACCAATTTCAATTATAAATAGATATTTTGACGAATAATTTGTTATTGAACAAACAATAATAGCCTATAGAATGAACACTTATAGAACACTAAACAAACAATAACATGCTACTGCTACTGAACAAATAGTTACAGAACATTGAACAAATAATAGTAGGTTACAGAACAAACAGTTATAGAATACTGAACAAACAACAATAAGTTGCAAAACAAACAGTTATAAAATATTAAAAAAATAATAATAGGCTACTAAATAAACAATAATAACCTACTAAACAAACAATAAAAAGGCTGCTGAACAAATAGTTATAGAGCACTGAACAAACAAGAATAGACTATTGAACAAAAAATAATAGGCTACTGAACAAACAATAGTAGCCTATTGAATAAACAGATATAGAACACTGAACAAACAATAATAGTCTACTGAACAAATAGTTATAGAATACTGAACAAATAATAACATACTAAACAAACAGTTATAGAATTGTCAAAACATCCCATAAAATAAAAGTCTTCATCAATCTTCTCGACCTTTGCCAGAACCCTTTCTTTCTCTTCTTTGCTCTTTTAAAGTTGTGGTCTTCATTTTCTTAGCTTTTTTCTCTATTTTTTTCCCAACTCTTTTGTGTTTTTTCTCTATTTCTTCTTCAACAGCAAAGTCATAAAGCAATAATAGGCACAACGAAGATATCAAATCAAAATTGTGCATGATAAACCCTATGTTGATCGTGGTAAGATCGTCAAGAGAGAGAGCAGAGACGTTGAGAGAGAGATAACAGAGATGTAGAAAAAGAGAGAGAGAAAACATGGATGTGTTAGGACCGTCTATTTTTTCTTATATATATATATACACATATATATATATATATGCTCGTGTGTTAACATGTTTGAAGGACTACATAGTTGAATTTGCAGCTCTGACTTGCTTGGTAGTTGAGTTAGTGGGCCGATCCTTTCACCCGAAATTTATCAATTGATAGTAAGGTTTTGTTGGGTGTTTGACGGTCGAGCTCTATCAATCGACTTTCCTTCATATAAAAGAATGTGAAAATTATTCTTTGACAAGTCAAAAATTAGTATTTATGCTACTCTTTCACAAAAATAATGAAAATAACTTTAGATATTTCATAATTTCTTATCAAATAGAGTTTAGATTTCTATAAAAGAAACAAAAATAATCAACGATATAAACCTTATCCCCCCATAATTTTACCCATATTCCCCCATGTCATCAAACTCTACCAAACAAATCTTTATTTTAAGAAATGTTTTGTATTTATTTATTAAAGTAAAAAATAAAATCATTTGATAAAATTATTCAATAAAGATTTACGATTAATTTGCAAATGATAAAAATTCTTAATTTTCAAATATAAAAATAAAAAATAATTTTTTGTAAAATTTTTATTAACAAAAAGCTAATTTTTATCTATTTATTTATTAAAGTAAAAAAATATAACAATTTAATAGAATCATTCAGTAAAAATCTACAATCAAATAGAACACAAGATTTTAATTTCAAAATATGACAAGATATACAAAATAGTATATTGACAAAAAAAAAATTACCCGTGAGATTTAAAAAAAAATAGATTCAATTTAAAGTCCATTTTCTCAACATATTTATATACATTTTAAATAAAATTAAATGTTTTTATTTTAATTAATACATAAATTGAATGAACTAATTTTTAAAAATATAAAAAAATGAAAAATAAAAATATTTTATTGTATAAAATTTGTATTATACATTAAATTAAGTAAATATTAAATTTAGATTGAAATCTTTTTTTTGCAAATATAGATACTCGTATAAAACCAAAATAGAATAACAATTTTACTACAATATGCTAATATTTAAAAATAAAATAAAAATAATAACAATAATAAATCATTCAATAAACAAATAAAAAATAAAAAAGGCAAAATATCATTAAAAATATGAAGCATTGTTTGGTAAACCCTGATGCCGTGGGGAGAAATGGGTAGAATTTAAACTTTATGGGGGACTTTGAGATTGAAGTAGAAACTCATGGGGGTAAAAAACATTCTCCCAAAAATCTATACCACACCCAGGCTTAGTGTCTTAGATGATAATCCATGCGAAATTCGATTGATTTTGATATTAAACTTTAAAGAAATCAAATCTTAAAAATTGATCACCAATTTATGCTTAAGGTTGACAAAATAATTATATTAGGATAATATAAATTGTAGCTAATTAATAATTAGAATAATAAAATTCACCATTAATTTAATTGAACGTAAATGGCTAAATCCAAAATTTTTATCATATTTTTAAGAATACTAGAACTAAGCTTAGTAGTGAAAGGAATTATTCTAGCAATGAACAAAATAGATTTATTACTAATAGATGTGGGGCTTTTGTGACATTCTAATTTGGTTTCGGTGTTTTGGTTCTGCCACGTATATATTAATTGTTAAGCTTAGTGAAATTTTTGTTTTTTAGCAAAAAAAAAAAAGGAAAGAAAAGAAAAGAAAACCTTAAAACATTTTAATACTCTCAACCCTCTTTACCTCTGCTTCTATATGGTGCTATATAACATTCCAAAATATTACACTTTCGAAATACTTACTTTTGAAGAAACTCAAGCATGCAAGACAATTTCTTCTAATCAATTTCTTCTATCAATTAATGATAATGCTTTGTACTAAAAAATAATGTTTAATTACTTAGTTTATCTATATTTAAATATTTTAATAAACATCAATTCATTCACAAAGTTTGCCATTGAGTTATTGTTGTTACTCGAATAAACTGGCTAACTAAAATCGTAAATTCTTTAGGTTACGTCTTGTTGTAGTCACAAATATTTGATGCTGTTTTATATTTATGAATTGGTAAGATTGTGTGTGTAGATATAGCTACTCATTTCTTTCTTTTTTTTTTTTTTTTGAGCTTTTTTTAATTTTAAATTGGATTTTTACATTTTTTTTGAGCTAATGTAGTTAATGTCAATTTACAGATGCAGGAAACATAAAATTAGACCTAGCAAAAGAAAGGAAAAATAGACACAAGTATGTGTATTGTACTCCATTTTTGTCAACGTAATCATCATTACTATAACAACAATGGAATAGATATCTGCACTTTCATGACGAAAATAGAAACGACATCTAGTGCAAATCCATCCCTGAATGCATATCAAGAATGCACAATTGTGAATCGACATCTTATTTGTCTAACTTCTAGAATTAGGCTGATATTTAAAATGTGTTAATTCTCGACAAGCCAACTGAATTGTGCCACGGAGCCACTTGGCAAAGAACTTTTGTCTTTGAAGCAAGCTGATTGGTTGACTAATTGAAGACGGAGCCAATTTTTTGAAATGTTGGATGTCTTTAAAGCAAGTTGATTGGCTGGCTAATTAGGGATTAGACAAATATTTGAATTTTTAGGTATTTATGGGCATTCTTAGGCCCCTACGAGTCCTTATAAACAAGGATACAACTGGAGAAATAATTGATAGAAGGATTCTGACTTCACCGACTCAGATCTCGAACAAATCAAAAAAAAGAATTATGAATATATTCTTATATTCAATTTACGTAGTAAAAAAAAATTGATATTTCTACGAAGAATCACTGAGGTCCATTATAAAAAACAATTGGTTAATATGAGAAGTTGTCTAAGATCTTAAAATGTGGTCTTATACTTTATGTTTATCCTGTTATTTATTTTCTGAAATATTTTTATTTGAACTTTGTAAAATCTAAAAGCTTCTTTTTGTTAACAAAAGTCAAAATTATTTGTCCCAAAGGATGCCCTAGATGTAATAATTAGGGTCAGACAAGACTCAAGAACTAAGTTTAATCCCAATTCCGTTGCTCTGACTTACTTGATGGTTGGGTTAGTGAGTCTATTCTTTTGCTCAACCTCTATTGGATGCGTTAAAATGAAAAGAGAATACACAACCTCTATTGGATGTTTAGAAAAAATTAGAAAAATATATATAAAAAAAACACTTAACAATTATCATCTTTTTAGAAGTCCTGGCAAGTGTCGTCATTTTAAGGATCTCCTAATTTGAGGCAAAAATCAGTAATTTTAACTTTTATGGTTTTGTTTTATTAATTACTCAGTAAAAATGTAAAAAAAAACAAATTTATAGTTATAGCATGTTTAAAAAGTAAATAAATATATATATATATATATATATAAATAACTCAATAAACCCATATAAAAGACAGACCACTAGTTATATACATAAAATATGATATTTGATTGATGAAAAATAAAGTCATATTCAGTAATAATATTTGAGAATTATAAACTCGACCACTTTCCTAAGTTCAAGCATCAAATACACCATTTAGAATGAAAACCTAAAGATTCCAAGAAGATAGAAGTTTCAATTGTCCGGGCACAAATGCATTTAAAATGAAGATCAAAATTGTTCAACAAGATTATTCTGAGATTGAACTTATTTTTCTAATACATAAGAATTAAATTAGTAACCAATTTTGGCCCTTGAATTCAAGTCTCTAAATTCTGTTTTCACGATCACATTTTTCATCCAGGTAATAAGATTGAAAATGTGACCGAAGACACAAACTCTAGCTCATGAAATGGAAAAGAATTTTTTTTAGTGAATTAAAAAAAAGAAAAAAGCAATTGATGTACATCTAAAAGGAAATCATATTATTAAAACATTATCTATGTATATACTTTGGTTAAACCAATCAAACCAACTCGAACAAAATCGGTTGATTATATTGATCGATGCCATTCTAGTTTCAATTAAAATCCAAATCAAACTAACAAGCAAACATTGTAGCAAGTTTCTCTGTGCAGAAAAATGAATGGGTGAGAAATTGAAGACATAATCTTTATCTTTAATGTCAAAACTTGAACCACCACGACAAAAGTCAATTGTTTATTATTGCAAACCGATTTACTTTAACTTTTTTAAACTCTCTTCTTCTTAAACATTTTGTTTTTCAAATTTTTTAATGAAATTTAATTTTTAATTTTAATTCTTTTTAACAAAATCAAAACTAAGCCAAACTAAAACTAACTCAAAATTTGTTATTTTGATTAATTTGTTAATTTCACATAATTAATTTTTAGTTGGTTTTTAAAAGAAGTAAGGCAGATTCTACGCGTGCATTATATGCACATATTTTTAAATCTTGGAGATATAGTGCATGTTCGGCAACAGTTTTTCAAGTAGCATTTAGCGTTTTGACTGGTCAAAATACTATTTTATTAAATTATTATTGTTCGGTAAACTAGTGTTTCAAGTAGTTTTTTAAGTAGCTTTTAACGTTTCAACTAGTATTTTTCAAAAGCGAAAAATTTTAGTCTTTCAGGCAGCGTTTAGCTTTTCATTTTTTTTTTGGCAATTCTACCATTTTGTATTTTTTTTATTTTTCTATTCTTTCTCCAATCTCTCTCAATATTTTTAACTTTTCTTTCACAAATATAAATAAGAAATAACATTAAAATGAATTTTAATTTCTATATAATCAACATAAGCATAAGTTTTATTAATACTTTTTTGTTGACAAAATAATTTTGAATCTATTAAAATCAATTTTTGTAATATTGATACAAATGTTTTATCAAAAACTTAGTTATATTTTAATATTAAAATATGATTATGAAATAACTATTTAATTATAAAATATATTATTTTATTCCTATAATAGTAATAATAATTACAATTATCATAATAACAATAATAATAATAATAATAATATGATATCAATATCCTTTTACATCATTTTACATTCAATAGATAATCTATCAGTTAATTTTACCGAACATATTTTGTTCAATCAGTTATTTTAAAATACAACATCTATTGACTACTCAAAGTGCTTTCAGTTATTCTAATAACTAAATTTACGAAAAGACCCATAATGAGTAGTGGTTATATTCTCACTTGTTTGGCACATTACGTATATCGGATTTGTGCTGACGTGAAAGCGATTATTTTAATGGCGTGCATGAAAGGAGTTAGATCTTTTCACAAATTGTTCAAAAATGACAAAAGGCTTAAATGGTGAATGCTTCGCTGGAGCACATAATATAGCAGCAATACCAGTGGTTCAAAATCTTTCCTACCTATTGTGGTTGAACTAAATAATTATTTTTCAAGCTTTTGACTAATTAGTGGTGATGAAAAATCTCTGGATATGATATGATACGGTTCAAAATGTTTACCCAACTGTTGAAATTTTGTTTTAATTTGTCAATTAGACGAAATCTTACATCACTATATGTACACTCAGATAGCAT
Source organism: Cordia subcordata (assembly GCA_028554755.1). Lineage (NCBI taxonomy): Eukaryota > Viridiplantae > Streptophyta > Magnoliopsida > Boraginales > Cordiaceae > Cordia > Cordia subcordata. The sequence goes on along the minus strand of JAPTOF010000010.1, from coordinate 13,971,354 downwards.
ATGGTACGATGGAACGAATTTGAATATGAATAAATTGAGTCAGGAAATGGAATAGATTTAGTAATTAATATATTATGCTTGCTATTCTCTAGGAATGATGGTAGGAATGGGTATATTGATTTGATCCATGTTTGGTTGTTAGTATACTAACATAGTATTTGAAATAATTTATATAAAAAGTTAATATTACCCCTATATTATTATATACAATATAATTATAATTATACTAATAATAAAGACAACAACAACAATAATAATGATGGTAATGACAATAGTAATAAAATTAATTATACAAAATATCCTAAAATACTACCGATATTAATATGAAGTATATTTATATTAGTAACCTTAATACAAAACTAATAATATTGATAATACTTGTATGTATATATATATATATATATATATATATATGAAGGTATAATCTGGGTGAACTTCTTATTTTTATTTTTATTTTTATTTTTATTTATTAATTTTAATTTTCTATCTTCAATTCTATTTTGTTTTTATTTTTCTCTCTTATTTTAATTTTAATTTTATATTTTTATTTTTGGCTTTTATTTTTTATTTTTATTTTTATTTTATATTTGATATAAAATGCTAAATATTAATTTTTGAAATGATATTTTAGTCCTTTGACAAAAAATCTTATTATCATGAATATGGAAATGTGTGTTTTGTAGCAATGGCTATTCTTATGTTGATGGAAATGGGATTCACTAATTTATTACATCATACCAATCATAGAATTTAAAAAAAAAAGCCAAAAATGCCATTTCGTTCTTGATTTATTTCTGCATAATAATCGTCACCTCATAGAATAACTTCCAAAACATAACGAGATGAATTTTAAATATTAGATTGTCACTTTCTGCACATCCACGTCACTTACGAGAAAATTGTGGCCCATTTTTGCTCATCCATAAAATAAAAGCAATTAAAACACCTGCGGCTGTCATTACTAACCTTTTTTTTGTATATAATTTATTCAGAGCCAGCAATTTCCTTTAAGACAATAGTCTCTATTTCCGCTTTACATTTTGTTGCCAAGTATTAAGTGTGTTTGGCTCAGCTTTTGGAGGTTTAAACGTGCTTTATGTAAGTCTAAAGTTAAAATTGACCTGGTTGACCTATTTTTAAAAGAACTTTTATATAAAAATTGAAGTTGAAAAAAGTTAAAATATCAGAAGCTCCAAATTAGAGCTTTTCAAAAAAGGCTTTTAAAAAGCTATTTTTATGTCATATCAAAAATTATTTTTCTTCATTTTTCCCTCAAAAATACTATTTTACATTTTTTAAAGTCTAATATTGCTCTCAAATTAACTGAAAGCTCAATTTCTAAAATACAGGAACAAACAATCAACTGTTTTTACTTAATAACACTTTTATCCAAAGTTTTATTATTAAAAGTTCTACAGCTCAACAGTTAAAATCACACAATTAAGCTAAACAAAATATAAAGCTATTTGAGTTATGTATCAAAATTGCTTACAAAGTTGTTCGAGAAAGTTCCAAAATATGGTCAGATGTTGAACTCACATAATGAATCATGAATGATGTTAAATGCTATCTCAAGTCAACCTTAGCTGGTCAAGGATTTATGGTAATATATTGAATCATATTTATATCGTAATTATTCATAATAAAGGAAATTTAATAATTATTAATATAATTATAATAAAATAATATAAATTACTTTTAAATATTGAAAAATATTCGTAACACAGTTAATTCAATGATACCACATTGAGAAAATTTTTATTCTAAGGCATGACATGGGTGATGGATGTAATCAATTATTAATTTATTGATACGTAGAATGTATTTAATTAGATCAAAATATTTAAGTTTATAATGATAATTATAACGAACCATTAAAAATAAAGTAAGAGTTTATTTATATTGATTTTTTTTCAAGAAAAACAATTTTTATATTTTTTTGCAATAACTTTGGCTAGTTTTCAAAAAAGATGAAAAGTTTTAAAAAAAATTCACATACAACATTTTTTTAAAGTTTCCGTTTTTAACATTTTAAAAGATATCTTTTCAAAATCATTAAAATACGTTCAGAAAAATCGACCCAAACGAGCTCGAATAAAAATTTCAACGTGAAATACCGACGTCACAGTGGAGGTTGTTTGGCAAGCAAGCGAGGTGGGTCCACAAAAACACTGAATGCTGGGCGGAGCACGAGCAGCATATAACCGCGCAAGCAATAGACACATGACACGCTAGCAAAAGATTACGTTCTTTTATCAGTCAAAAGCAGTAAAAAGAAGATTTGTTTGCTGAGATAATAGGAAAAGCCAAAGACATAAGAGCCTGTTTGGCTAAGCTTATTTTTAAGTATGTATGAATAATTTATACTTGTAAGTAAAAAGTTACTCATAAGTAAGTTGTAAATAAGTAGAGATATATTTGAATAATATCTGTTTATAAATTGTTGACATATTTGGTATATAAGTAACAATAATAGTTAAAATGATTGAATTAATGTGATATTTTTTAAAAGAAATTGGTCTTTCATTAGTTTGACCAATGCGCTAATAACCCCTTCAAAAAAACTGATAGAATTGTGCTTTTTTTTCCCCAACTTATAAACTATCAAAAAAGTACTTATAAGTTGTGTTGTCAAACATGTAAGTTCTCTTTTTTGACTTATAAGCCGATTTGACTTGCTTATAAGCTTAGCCAAACAGGCTTCTTAGGAGACAAGAAGGAAAAGCCAAAGACAAAAATGACAAGAAATATGTGTAAATAAAAATAAAGTGGACGGTCGTCGACAATTGCAAATGGGGTGTGCATGCAACATTGCATTATAATCATATCTACTTTGGCACATCACTTGGTCGGTTTGGCCACACTTCTACTACCCCAAATCTTTGCAGCTATGGTGTCTGTTGTTTTTCTAGAATTTGACCAGCCACCAACTCAATTGAGTTTGTAACAATAATTTCATATCAAGAAAAGAATGGAACAAAATTAATTTTTTAAGTTAGTATACAAATGAAGTGTATGTGTAAATGCTGATATTTGGATGGAGGTATGTTTCTTTGTTGTAACATTCTTTTTTGAAGAATAATATCATATCAAAAACAAAGAGAGAAATAAAAATAATTTCTCAAGTTAGTAAATTAAGTCTATGAAGTGCTGATTTTTGAGTGGAGGTACCTTTGTTTGTTGTAAAATTCGTTTTTGAAGTATATATATATTATTTGCAATATTTCATAGCAATATAAAAAAAGTTAATGCATGTTTAATATAATGGAATGGATCGGAATGGGAAGATCATTTTGACTTATTTTTCTCTCTCTTTGGTTTGGTAATACATTTTCAAATTGGAGTGCTAATTGTTTTAAAAAGGCCTTTTCAAGAAGTCACAAATGCTATGAATGAATGGACATTTATGTCGCTTATTTGCAAAAATCAAGCACAGCCTACAAACTTTGACAAATGAAGAGAAAAAGAAATCTAACAAGTTTTGGAAATAAGTTCAATTACATGATTTTTGTAAGATTTGTCAAACAAGTTTTCTCCTACATTTAATGTTTTGTCTCCTCTCTTTGCCTATAAATAGTTATGATTAGGCATAGCAAAGAGATGGAAGTAAGGAAGAAGTAGAAGAAATAATTAGTAAAGAAAGATTTGCAAAAGTTATAGAGCATATTTGAGAGATAAAAATGAAGTTTAATCCTCTTTATACTTTCTCTCTATATATTTCTCTCTTTTATAATTATGTTATAACACATTATCAGGATGAGTCTCGGCCAACAAGGAGTTCTGCAAATTATTAAAGGAGCACGATTATACAAAAAAAATTTCGGTACCGGTTCTTATTTGATTTTTGGCATTACATCATATCTATAATATAAAATTTTTACTATCTTATTTATTTTACATTGCATTTATTCTAGAAATAAAATTTCTAGTATATTATTTCTTCTAGAACATATTATTGCAATATTTCCTCTTTAATAAAATAATAATGATAAAATAAAATAATAACAAATATCATAATTTTTCAAAAGACCTAATTATCGTGACTTTTGAGAACCTGATTACCTTGACTTTTGGACATGTGATTATTATGACCTAATTAAAAAAATGATGACTTATAAGGACATAAACACTAATATAATTATATAATGACTAATTATAATAATTACAGTAACATGTATTTACATTTGAAATTAACATTATTATATTATGTCATACGTATAAGTCTCATATGCCATATTTGTAATATTTTAATTTCTTTCTATATGCTTATATTTACTAGTCAACAAAGTATGTCAGGTAAATATATTATTATTTCACTTACTAATTTATTTTTTTTGAAATATACTAAATTCATAATGTCAAACATCACGAAACTTCAATTTGTAGCCCTTCATATTTTTGGCAACAACTATTTATCATGGATCCTTGATACCAAAATACATCTCAATACTAAGGACCTTGGAGAAACAATTAAAGAAGGAATAATACATCCTTATAGGATCGTGCTAAAGCATTAATATTCCTTCGTCATCATCTCCATTAAAGGCTTCAAGCTGAACACCTTACAGTAAAGGATCCACAAGTTATTTGGCAAAATTTAAAGGAAAGATTTGATTATCATAAAATAAGGATTCTTCCTAAAGCTCACTACGAGTGGATTCACCTGAGATTGCAAGATTTTAAAATTGTAATTGAGTATAACTCCGCTATGTTTAGAATTGCTTCACAATTGAAATTATGCAAAGCAAAGATCACTGATGAAGAAATGTTAGAGAAAATATTTTCTACTTTCCACGCATCTAATATGCTCTTACAACAACAATATAGAGAGTGTGGTTTCAAAAAAATATTCTGGGCAAATCTCATGTCTTCTTGTTGCTAAGGAAAATAATGAGCTCTTGATAAAAAAACCATCAAACATGACCAACTAGCTTAGAACCATTTCCTAAAATGAGTGAAATTACATCTCCTAAAGTGAATGCTACATCATCAAATAATTATGGTCATGGGCGTGGTTGTGGATATGGTCGTGATTGTGGTCATGGCCATGGTTATAGACATGGTAGTTGTCGAAATTTTCATAGGTTAAATATACCAAATTTCAAAAGACAAGGAAACTACGACAAAGGAAATAATCCGCGAAATAAATCTTTCTAACATACTAAAAGTACTTGCTATAGATGTGCATGAAAAGACATTGATATCAAACATGTCGTACTGCTAAACATCTCATTGATCTTTATCAAACTTCGTTGAAAGAAAAAGGAAAAGATGTGGGGACAAATCTTGTTGAACAAAATACTCAAATGAATTACACACACTTTAACTGATCTGACTTCTTTGAAGATGCTACTGAAAATATTGAGCAATTGATTGGTGATGGAAATTCCAAATTAATCTTTATATAAAAATAGAACATTTTTATTGTGCCGAACTGTTTATCACTTTAATACTTAATTTTAGCTTGAATGTAATATCTACCTTTTATGAAATGAATGTCGTATCTTTACTAATATTTGTGTATTTTTTTTATTACTATTGTGAATAATTATGGATTTGCATCATATCAATGATGGAGAAACATGTTTGGCTAATAGTACTGCAACATACACTATTCTCAAGAATAAGAAGTATTTCTCCCTACTGAAACTGGCTGATGCAAATGTCAATACATTAGTTAGTTTTGCAAAGTTAATTGAAGGTTTTGGTAGAGCTTGTGTTATGTTCTCTCGAGGAACAAAGATGATAATAAACAATGCTTTATACTCAAGTAGATTACAAAGGAATTTACTTAGTTTTAAATATATAAGAAAAAATGGTTACCATATTGAAACCATGGAGGAAGGTAATAAAAAATATCTCTATATCACATCGTTTATATCTGGCAAAAAGCATATATTAGATGAATTGCCAACATTATCTTTTGGACTATATTGTACTTATATAAATTTTGTGGAATCACATGCTATGATAAATCAAAAGATAATTGATCCAAAGAGTTTTATTCTTTGACATGATCGCCTTGGACATCTAGACGTAATAATGATGAGACAAATTATTAAAAATTCACATGTGCACTCATTAAAGAGTCAAAAAGTATTCTCATCAAATGAATTTTCATGTGCTATTTATGCTTAAAGGAAATTGATTATAAGGCCATCCCCAACTAAAATTGATGCTAAAAATCCTACATTTTTAGAACGAATTCAAGGGGACACATGTGGGCCTATTTTCCAGCATGTGGAACATTTCGATATTTTATGGTATTAATAAATTCCTCCACATGTTGGTCACATGTCTTCTTAATATCCACTCGAAATGTGGCATTTGCAAGACTCCTTGCATAAATAATCTGCTTATGTGCATAATTTTCAGATCATACAATTAAAAAAAATTATCTTGATAATGCAAGAGAATTTACATCTCAATCTTTTAATGATTATTGTACATCAATTGGAATCATAGTTAAGCATCCTATGACTCTCACACATACTCCAAATGATTAAGTATAATTTTTTATTAAACGTCTACAACTAATCGCTAAACCATTACTTATAAGAACTAAGTTGCCTAGTTTTGCTTGGGGACATGCTATATTGTATGCTACAACACTGGTTCGGATAAGACCAATTGCTTATCATAAATATTCCCTTTTATAATTAGTTTCTGATCAAGAACCAAATATATCCCATTTAAAAATATTATATATTCCAATTGCTTCACTACAGCGCACAAAAACTAGGACCATAAAGAAGACTGGGAATATATGTTGGTTTTGAATCTCTATCAATCATTAAATATCTTGAACCCTTAATTGGACATCTTTTTACAGCACATTTTGCTAATTGCCAGTTTGACGAAACAGTATTTCCAGCATTAGAGGGAGAAAAACAAAAGTTGGAAACGCAAGAAATCACATGGGATGCATCATCTATGGCTCATTTTGATCCTAGCACAGATCTATCTGAATAATAAGTTTAGAAAATTATTCATTTACAAAGGATTGCTCATCAATTGCTGGATGCATTCATTGATACAAAGAGAGTGACTAAGTCACATGTTCCAACTTGAAATGCTCCCACTAGAATTGATATTTCAAGAGAGTAATTTAATACTCTAGTAAATGATTCTACAGCACGTCAAAAATGTGGTAAACCAATTGGTTTCTTAGATAAAAATCCTCGAAAAAAGAGGGAGCCGAATAAGCAAGTTGGCATTTTTGAGGTTCTTAATGATCCTATTGATGTAGCAAAAATTGCTGGAAAGGCAACACCAATTAAGAATCAGGTACCTGAGTATGAGAAAAATATCGACAATATTGAAAATGAAGAAATCTCAATTAATCATATCTCTACAAGAAAAAGATGGAACCGAAATAAAATTGTTGTTGATAAAAAATTTTCATATGCGGTAGCCATTGAATAGATGATAAAAAGCGAGAATTATGAACCAATGTCCGTTCAAGAATATCGACATAGAAATGATTGCCTTAAATGGAAAGATGTAATGGAGGCTGAATTAAATTCTCTTGCAAAGCATAAAGTTTTTGGACTTATAATCCAAACACTTGAAAATGTAAGGCTTGTAGGCTACAAGTGGGTATTCGTGCGAGAACGAAATGAAAATAATGAAATTGTAAGATATAAGGCACAATTGTAGCGCAAGGTTTTTCACAAAGGCTTGGAATTGATTATGAGGAGACGTATTCTCCGGTAGTAGATGCAATTACATTTAGATATATAATCAGCCAAGTAATTTGTGAAGAATTTTATATGCATCTTGTGGATGTAGTAACAGTATATTTATATGAGTCACTTGATAGTGATATTTATATGAAAGTCTCTGAAGGATTGAATATGCCTAAAGCATATAAGTCAAATTCTCAAAAAATATATTCCATTAATTTGCAAAGATCCTTGCACGGATTAAAACAATCTGAACAAATATGGTACAATCGTCTAAGTACATACCTTCTAAAGGAAGGTGATGTGTTGTGATTTTGTGTGTGTTTGCATTTTCATTTACTTATATTTTAGAGGTGTTGAGTGCTCATAATGATGTATTAGTGTAGTGCTTTTGATAGGAATAGGCTTAAGCGTGAACAAATGTGCATATTGAGTTTAAGAGACAAATTGCTAAACTAATTGCTTATTTTCAATGATTTAGGTGAACTTTGGGTTAAGATCGAGATTGGAAGATGAAAGGTGATGAAGATGGGAAATGCACGGGCCTAAGAGAGAAGACCAAAGGCCGAAAAGATAAAGAATAGAGGAATAAAGTCAACCGGACGACCAAGGAAGAAGAGCCGGTCGACCGGCCACTCCAGATAGGTGCCAAAAAACAGCCGGACAACCCCCCTTCCAGAGCCGGTCGATCGGCCACTCCAGAGAGCATCATTAAAAAGCCGGTCGAGCATTCCAGAGGCCGGTCGACCTAGACGGTCGACCAGCAATTTGCTGAGAACCTATAAATAGGGCTCGATTCTGCAGAAAAAAAGGAGAAGACTTTTTGGTAGATTAACACACACTTCACACCTAAAATTCTCACACACTTAACCCTAGATCCCACCCACTTCACACACACTTTTCACACATTTCTCACTAATAACCAAGCTTGATTTGGAGGGTTCAAACATTTTGGAATCAAGTTTGCTCAAACGCTTTGTACAAGATTAGCTAGGATGAAAGGGAAGCTTCATTATCTCTCTTTCATTCTATTTTCTATTATGATTAAGTAGACTTGTGTAGGGTGATTTAACTTATGTAATGGGTTAATTATATACTCTTATGATATGGGATATGATGGCTGAATATAAATACATGTTTCGAATTGTCTTGTTTAAATGGGTATTTTCTCATTCATGTCTAAGTGTTTGATAAAATGCCCAGATGAATAACATGTGTATAAATTGAAGTTTGTTTGTTACTAAACACATCTAATCCATGTTATAATCATGTCTATGTGTTTATATGTGGATGCTATGAAGTGGGTAATGCTTTTATTCATGTCTATATGTACATTTGCATGCCTAGTAACAAGCATAACTTCAATATCGCTTACGTGTTGGTTGTTAATTATTTCTAATGGTGCGAACTGAACATGACGATGTTTAGTAGTTGAATAGGTTCCGTTATTCACACACACCTTGGCCTTGAACATGTATGAACGCGCTAGCAAGTCAAATCATGCTGTAGTGACCTTAGAATGACGAAGTATAACTTAGGGCTAGTCTAGGCCAAGTCTCCTTTGGCTTTAAATCCAGCCAATAGGTTTCCGGATAGGTTTAGTCGACCTTAGCAACACTAGGTCTTGGCTTTAAATCCAGCCAAAAGTTTAGGTACTAAGGTAGGTTCATTCTAAGCCACCTAGGAAGTTAGTTAGTCACTCTTGAGGCCCTAGGTCATAAGGACCACGCCGTAGCTCTAGGAGGCGCCGCCTAGGGACGGACCCGCACCGAGTTCTAGGGGGAAATTAGGACACTAACTAGCAACCTAGTTAAAAGCACTCATGATAGTTAGCCATCATCCCTTAATCCCATAGCATTTGAGTATAGAATTACCCATTCATAAGTCGAAGTCACCCTAACCCCTTCTCAATTGTTAGTTCTCTCTTGACCAACTTGTGTTCCCATTTTTCATAATCATAGTTTAGTTTTGTTTCCTTTACCTAGAGCTCTCGATAATCCAAAACCCAAAAATATATATATATATATATATATATATATATATGTCTAGTTTAGATCTTTCTTTTTGGCACTTTCTAGAGCACCAAGCATAGAATTCACACACATTATTCACGCCTCCCTGTGGTTCGACACCCGCACTTGTACACACTATATTGCACGATCCGTACGCTTACGGGTCTTTTAGAGCTTGCACTCAAAAAACGACACTAGAAGGATATGTTAATAATTCCATAAGCCCATGTGTTTTTATCAAGAAATCAAAAAATAAATTTTTTATTACTACCGTATATGTTGATTATTTAAACATCATAGAGACTATTGAAGAGCTTCCAGCAGCAGTTTCACGTTTATGTAAAGAATTTAAGATGAAAGATATAAGCAAAATTAAATTTTTTCTCGACCTACAGATTGAGCATTTGTCAAGTGGAATTTTAGTCCACCAAAAGACTTATACTAAAAAAGTTCTGAAGAGATTTAATATGGACAAAACTCATCCATTGAGTACTCCAATGGTAGTTCAATCTCTTGATATCAAAAAGGACCCTTTTCGTTCTTAAGAAGATAACAAAGAAATACTTGGCCTTGAAGTATCGTGTCTTAGCGCAATTGGCTCATTAATGTATCTTGCTAATAATACACGTTCAAATACTGTATTTTCTGTAAATCTATTAGCAAGATTTAGTGTTACACCAACACGAAGACAGTGGACCGGTATTAAACATGTATTTCGTTATCTTCGTGAAACAATTGATATGGGCTTATTATATTCAAAGTATACAGATGTTGGGTATTTATCTGACTCGCATAAAGGACAATTCCAAATTGGATATCTCTTCACATATGGTGGTACAGCTATTTTTTGGCGCTCAACAAAGCAGACTATTAACGCCACCTCCTCAAATGATGCTGAAATACTTGCATTACACAAGGCGAGACAAGAATGTATATGGTTAAGGTCTTTAACTCAACACGTTGAAGAAAAATGCAACATTTCAACTAGCACAAAAGGACCAACCATACTGTATGAAGATAGTACTGCTTGTATTGCTCAAGTTAAAGGAGGCTGTATCAAATGTGACAGAACTAAGCATATTTCACCAAAGTTCTTCTTTACATGAACTCCAAAAGAAAGGAAAGATTGATATTTGTCAAATTCGCTCAAGTGAAAATTTAGCAAACTTGTTTACAAAAGCATTACCTGCAACAACATTGGAGAAATTGGTACACAAGATTGGCATGCGATGACTCAGAGATTGCTCCTGATTGCCTTCATGAGGGGGAGAATTATATGCGTTATGCTCTTTTTCCCTTCGCATAGGTTTTGTCCTACTAGGTTTTCCTGACAGGGTTTTTAATAAGGCAGCATAAAGCGTATAATAAGGATATTGTACTCTTTTTCCTTCACTAGATTTTTTCCCACTAGGTTTTTCTGGGTAAGGCTTTAACGAGGTATATTCTTGTGATGAATGTCCAAGGGGGAGTACTATGAATGAATGGACACTCATGTGGCTTATTTGCAAAAGTCAAGCACAACCTACAAACTTTGACAAATAAAGAGAAAAAGAAATCTGACAAGTTTTGGAAATAAGTTCAATTGCATGATTTTTGTAAGATTTGTCAAACAAGTTTTCTCTTACATTTAATGTTTTTAATCCTCTCTTTGCCTATAAATAGTTGTGATCAGGCGTAACAAAGAGATAGAAGTAGGGAAGTAGGGAAGAAGTAGAAAAATAATTAGTAGAGAAAGATTTGCAGAAGTTATAAAGCTTAAAATAAAGTTTAATTATCTTTATATTTTCTTTCTATATATTTCTCTCTTTCATAATTATTGTATAACAACAAAATCATTCTTTGTGAATGAGCTTTTTAACATCACATGGAAAACATAAAATATAATTGATTCCCTTATACCCTACCACAAAATATTGATGGTTTATTTCATCTTACTTCAAACCACTGCCTCCTGCAACTCAGATACTCTATCTATCTATTTACTCTATATTTCTTTTTTTTTTTCTGATTTTCAAAGTTCCTTGAGTATTCTTCTATTTATCTATAATCTCTCTCTCTCTCTCTCTCTCTCTCTCTCTCTCTCTGTTTCTCACTCCTATTTTCAAGGTGGTTTGACTATTCTTGTGTTTGTCTTGAGTCTATTGAGTAATGAGTTTTTGACATGTATTCAGAGCCTATTTGATCAAAAAATTTTAGTAGGTCCCATTAATTGATATAACCAATTTTTGGTTATGTTCTTCTTTTTGTGTAGGTGAACATGGTATGTTTATATGTCAAAAATATATTATTGATGAATTAAAAATAAAAGAAACCAAAATAGAGTTCAAACATTATGCGGGACTTCTTTGCATAGATTATGTAGGCTTGAACAATATTTTTTTAGTTACCAATTATTGGAAATAAATTGATTAAGATCGTGGAGAGCGGCACATCATTTTCAAAAATTCACGGCCACAAACATAAGCACAACACAAATTTTTTTCTTTTAGAGGATCTTTTGTTAAAGCTCTCTAATTATCCCCCCACCCCAACCCACTCCACTTCCCTCAACCCAATCTTCTTTTTCCCTAAAAACCCAAAAATGAGAACTAAAAAGTGAGAAAGCACATTTATTAGGTTGTTATCCAAAATTTCCACTCTAGTAGGCTTTGTCTAACTTTGAAGTGTCGTCTAAATTAGAAGCCAGAGATACAGTTCCAGAACCACAAAAGAAACTTGACAAATAAATAACTAAAAAAAAAAAACATTGAGATTTGGTGGTCCGGTACTATATGATTGACTGAAGTCTTTTTTTAATTGATGAATATCTGGATAAGGCTCATGGTAATCCCAAGAATTGCAGTCTTTGACATGGGCAGATCAGCACAAAAAAAAACACTACAATTTCAGACACAAAAAATCTGCACTCTCAATTGGTGGTTGAATCCCGTTAGCTAGATTTCTCTTGATGCAAAAAGGGAAAAAAAAAAAAATCTGCAATCTCGGACACAATTACATCTTCCACTTGTCTCGGTTGCTATTTGGTAGTGATTGTATGTATTTGAGCGCACCACCTAAAATAAGAATGCTCAATAGTGTACAACACCTATAAAACACAGAGGTCCTGTTGAAACATTGATTCTCTCCTGTCCATCTTCAGCAGACTATATGGATGCCGCCAGTTACCGGAAAGTCATTCACCAACTACAACAAACGGAACTCCCCTGAAGAAACATAAACGACGTGAAATTAGCGGTCAATTTCATCGGAAATATCTTCTAAGTTAAAACTTGGCGTCAGTTTCCTATAGACGCAATCAAACGCCATAAGCATTGATTTTGAGAGGTCAGTCACCAAAAAATGTTGATAAGGGCAAGTACTCAAATTGGAATAGCCATCATGACTTCATAGATGATATGCTTTGCAAGCCAAATCCAGTGACGAAGATGAATAATCAGACATGCCATGGATAAGAAACCAGACACATTCTAAAAGGGGTTCATAGATAACAATGACCACTAGTCAGAAAAGAAAACCATAAAGTGAGACAAGTGACACATGATACGTGATATAGGTAACCATAAATCACAAAAAGGAACCAAAAAAGAGATGGACAAACATGTCAAGCCATTTTTTGAATTCTTACAACACTCAGCACTTGGCATGCTCAATGCCTTTGGAAAATTCTATAAGTACGTTTTGAAAAGATGCACCATTAAAGTAAAAGACATTAAGAATGAAAACATAAACAGGGACGTTAATACCACCAATGACAATGAGATTATAGGAGCTATCTATTTCAAAAACATGGATCAGATTCTTCAGCAGGTTGATTGTGAAGAAGGAAAGTAGAATGAAGATAGATCTAGAGAACAAGAAGACATATAAAGAGACTATCTGACCTCATCTCCAAGTGATGAAGAAGTTAAATTAAAAGCAAGCAAATTCAAATGAATAGGAATCATGCGTTCCATACGCCAAAACTATGCATTTTCAATCCAAAAAAAGAAAAAAAGGAAAAAACTACGCATTTTCAGACGCTGAACCTCATGGACATACAATTAGCAATAGATGAACTTACCAGCCTCCATGCCTAGAAAAATAGTCGTTATCGAGTGATACAGCTAGTGCCACAGCTACGGCTCTCTCAGACAGAGTCAAAGGACGAGCTACTTTTAATTCTTGAATCTACAACAAAAGACAGGACCATTCAAGACATAATTGACAAAATCAAAAACGACCATGATCACGTCATGTATAATTTACCCCACTAACAGAACCACTGCTTGAGTCAGCTTCTCCAAATCGTATTACGTACTGGCCAGCGTCAGTTAATATCTGCATCAGATGAATGTGCACACTCTTAGTTCTGCATAATTTACTTTTCATTTGAAAAATTGGAGCTTCACTAAGTAATCATGGAAAGGGAATTCCTTCCATTCATCACTTAAAACATATAAAAGTTTTCCACGGTGGAGCTATTTCATAACTTCATTCCCTTTTGGCCCCACTAGCTCCAGAAAACGAGAATACAACCAATTCTCAATGCAAAGATGGAAGAAAAGCAGCAAATAGTGGCAACACAGACCAATAGAAACGAAGGGTTTTACCTTCAACCAAGGTTTAAAGCAAAAGAAGTAGAGTTTTCACATGTTCAACAGACAGATCTCAAACCCCCTTCTGTTATAGTTTTAAATAATGAGAAAGTGAAAAAAGAAAATAGAAAAAAAAGACGTCTTGAATCTATACTTAGTCACTTAAAAGGGAGTGGACAACCTCAAAACCAAAACCCCTCCAGTTACGATCAATCTCAGCCAGCACTTTCCCATCAATATCCTTCAAAGTAAATGTCCAGTTCCAGAACCCAGGATTCTCAACCACTGCAAACTGTTTATTCCTACAAAAGAGGACACGAGAGAAATTAGAAAAGAGAGAGAAACTGAAGTTGAGATTCTATCATTAACGAATTATGTACAGAGGACAGCTATTTATAGCTGCGATAGTTGGTGTTAGTTACATTCAGTACAAGTCAAAAGTATCTTCTAGAACCTGCTAAAAATATTTTGAGCACACATGCTTGTTAACACAATAAATAAATAAACCAATATCCTCTCTATAAGCTTAAGCTTTTAGATGAGGTGGTAACTTTAACATAGTATCAAAGCCTGGAAGCCAAACGGCACAGGTTCGATCCTTACTGCCACCCATTTAATTAAATTGTCCACGTGCAAGCTCTAAACAAATTACGCTGCACGTGAGGGGGCGTGTTAACACAATAAATAAATAAACCAATATCCTCTCTATAAGCTTAAGCTTTTAGATGAGGTGGTAACTTTAAGAATGCTCTGTAACTATCTAGCTGACCATACATGCTCATAAGTAACCAAGGCATAGCAACACAGAATAATAACTACTCTGAGCTGTCCACTACTCACTTGACTGAGCTTCCTCTATGAGGATAAGACACCCGAGATAGTTGCACAGAACACAGTGAAATACTAGATAAAATATGTCGCCCTCATAAACAGGGAGTGAAGATAAGATTTTAAAGTAAAACCAGCAAGAGCCTTAAAATAGATTCACCATAAAGATTGGGGACAAAAATCATCGACATCTAAGTCCTTTCATGGATAAAGTCTTCTTGTAGTACATGGTGCAGCTGCTCTTTCTGGATCAGTAATAGCAAGGTCATTCAGCAACAAGGACTTAAAAAGGAAAGTCACCAGTCATAAAGAAAGTTCCTAGTAATAAAATCTAAATACGTGGCAGAAATATTGGTCACAGTAGCTCGATAACAGACCACCCTCCATATATTTTTTGAACTACAATCCTACATACAACTTGAGTGAGCACTTACTTTTGTCTATAAATTTGAAGTTCCTGAGAAATATTAGCAACTAAAAATCAGGGAAATGCCTCTAAAAAATTATAGCTCCAATGGAAGTGAAGAATTGAGCTAAGATCTTCCCTGGCAGGGAAAAGGTTAAAAGTTAGAAAATGCATGAACTTCAACTCCTAGGTTCTTCAAACACATAAGAGATATTTTATGGAGGAGAAATGTCAGAAGGGGGTCTCTTGGCAGCTCACAGAAGAAGGTGAAACAATTTAGTCTTTGATCAGTGTATACCTTCCTAGTAAAAGAAGAAAAAGAGCCGGCAATTGGTGAATTTGAGCTTGTGAGCCACCAGTTGTTAACAATCAGTTTTTCTCAGTTTCTCATATGCCATTAATTAGTAGACATTGAGGTTTGTGAACTATCATGAGGTCCTGAGGAGTGTATTTTCTTAAGCCCTTCATCAGAATTCGACCGAAAATCCATTAAAACAGATAGCTAGTTGTTGTGCAGCTAAGTTATCCAATAGTTGAAGAAGTGGGACCAGAGGTTGCTGAACTTCTCATTTCGTAGTGGAACTAGTGTTGCAATTTATTATTCTTAGGTTCTTACACATCATAAGCCAAGACTCATTTTCTTTTTTTGTTCCCCATAACATTTTGAGACAGCTTCACAAACAGAAACCTTGTTTACATGCTCTATAATTCCAGATTTCATCAAGAAATTTTTATGAGACAGTAATCCTTACAATTCTTTTTTCCTTTAGAAAGGTCGGACACTACCTCACACACTAAGCCGACAGAAGAAACATATAAGGTACTTCCGCACATAGCTTTAGTAAAGCAGAGAAAAGATCTTGAAATTTTGACAGACAAATCTTGTTTATGGAACCATATGAATTTTCACTAATTAAAAGATAAATAAGGAAAACCCAAAGACATGTCTCTCAGACCAGAAAGCATGTTAGAAGTTCCTGCAAGGTTAGATGCCTACATAACCACCTGCGGAGATTAGGGGCCCAAGGAAGGATGGAAAAGAATACAAGTACTGATAGAGGAAAAGAAAACAACAAAGATGTCCTGAGATACTCCTGCTGGTTACTTTCATCACTCAAGAATATAATATTTCCTGTTTCTATAAAGGCTTGCTTTTGAGTTTAGTAAGTCATTTCTAAATAAGCTCAAAATATTACCCCAAGTATAAATCATATATTCGCTTCCAAAGATGCCATCTTCTGTGAACAACACCAATTTCCTGAAAAATTTTAGAATTTTAAAAGGTATGAGCAACTCAATAACAATTCATAACGTAAAATTACGAAATACGTTGCATGCCACAATTATGAACTTCCAATTCACATACTCTCCCATTTATCTCCGCATAAATTGAACTGGTAATCCACCAAAAGGGCCTCCGTACCTAAACATAGAAGTATGTATGCAAACCATAATATTTAGCATCAAAAGATATTAAGAAACTAAATTGTATTATATAGGGATTCAAAAGATAGAAAATGTATGTCAAGTCATTACTCGAAAGAGTTCATTGCCCAACCCATCAGTTATAGAAGCCACAAAAGGGCGCCTTAGGCGAAGCAACTGCAGAGAAATATGACAGTCAGCAATTCATATATTAGCAAAAATCCTACCAATTAAAGAAAGAAATAAAAGAAAAAAAAAAGAGCTAATTGTTTGTTTCTCTCATAAGATAGAAAGAAGCATTTGATACAAGATATTCTAAAATATTAACAGGTGCATCTATAAAGAACAATAAATAAAGGGAACTAGAAACTAAACAGTTCAAAAGAAGGGCGTACAGCAATACATCTTCAACACTAAGATAGCATTAGTACACCTTAAGCTTCATAGTTTAATCCTTGAGGTGGTAAATTTTGTCAATCAATTAACTGATAAAAGAGTGTGAATAACAAGTAGATTTGACTGGTAATATTTTCTGTTCATGTCTATGCGCAAGATCACATGACAGTCTGAATATATCAACTGCCCCAAAATCGACAAGAGCAAGGAAAGAATGCCATTGATAACTTAGCATAGTTGCCTAGATCAAATCATCATGCTTATTGCCGCTAACTTCTTCTGGTAACGTCAAGTTTCAAGAGCTTCTCCACCTATGTCATTGCCAATATTTTCACCGCCAGAATTGTCATTAAGTAGAGTGTACCATTAGTTAACACATAACGTTTGAGTTACCAGGTGAGATGAGAAAAGCATCCGCTTCGCTGGCATCCAAGTAATGGAAGATAGAGAAAGCATCACAAGAGCTGGTAACAGTACAAAGTTACCGGGTGGACAAGACAAGTTAATCAGGGAGAGAGGGTGTGAGAATAAGCAACTTAGTGCTAGTAGGACAACTGAAGCACAGTGGGAATTGTTGTCAGGTTAAATGAGAGAATAACAAAAAAGCTGGAGTTACAAGGTGAGATTAGACAAACTAATCTGGGAGAAGGTGCTAGAACAGTCTTTATCAGTTCTTAGCAGGACTTGACCAGCAGTCCATGAGGGAAGAAAGACACGAGAATCATCACAAGAGCAGGTAATAACACTGAACTATGGGCTTTGGGAGACCAATCAGCTACTATCAGGAGGCAAAATTCTGTAAGATAACATATGCGAAGAGTTTCATATTTATGGGAAAGTTAATTTAATTTGCAGAATGCAGACAAGTCTAAAGGATATATATCTGAAAAAGCTCGAAGGGACGACAAAAGAGTTCCTCAAATTCTAGCAATTCAAGCATTAAATATTTCTCATTTAAGGTTCAGGATGTGATCACCGAACAAAGGACTGAAAGCAGACAGACTGATTATCTGGCTTCTGAGCCACAAAATCCTCAGGACCTGAGTATCATGCTTCAAGAAAGACGTATAGATCAGCTTATAGCTCCAAATCCGATTGCTCTACTTACAACTTAGACACAGAATAAAGTCAGACTCTCTTTGTAATGACTGTATTGCTTTCTCTTTAAGAAGTCACTGGAAAGGTCTCCCTTTGTACTTCGCATTGCATGTGAGAGGAAAGGGAGGATACTTTACATCCACCTAACTTCAACAACTTCTCAAACTAGGACCACACATTTAAGTGGCAGAAGTTGCTGAATTCTATATCTCCATAATTGTTGGTTTATCTTCTATAAATGAAAAAGGCTAGAACTTCTTTCATAAAACAAATACTCCTGAAAGTACTTTCACCTGCAGTACTGTGACTAATCAGGCCTTTCAATGCCCTACCGTTTGACAGAAATTAGAAAAGAGTATCTTCACACACTTAGCTTAGCATAACCTTTTGAGCAACTGGCTCTGGAATCTGGATACCTAGTTCCAATTCTATTTTTCTGTATCTTCATTCTTTCTGCTTAAACGTGCAACGTTAAGTACCATATATATTTGCAGAAAGCAGCCATAGCTTACTTTGACAATATGCACATACATACTTGACCTTCAGAATATACCTACCAGACATAAATTCTACACAATGCAGATGTTCTAAAAGTAGTATTACTGTGGTATAAGTTCACTAACTGTATCATCCATCAATAACCAACCACACCATTTCAACTGTCCAACCCATAAAGAGACAATGATATATGTTTACTTGACACCACAGTGTTCTCTCCTTAGGAAACAATTGACTCACCTCTAGACCGCTAAATTTGAAAGCCAATACTTTAGAATTCTTCTTGTCCTGCCTAAACCACTCAGTCAACTGCTACCTATACAATAGAATATTAAAGTCCTTCAAGTGATTAAATGATCTACAAAGAATTTGTTACATGCAAATCTGCCAAGCACAAGACTGCCTTATGGAGAAAGGGTCATCAGTAGAGAAACATATATTTCCTCTCACTAACATTCTTAGAATCTGCCAAGCACAAGACAACATGTATTTTCTCTCACTAAGATTCTTCCTAGGGACTATACATGTTTCCAATAAGTGAAGAATTTTGAAACCACAAAACAAATAGATGAGCTATAGTCAGCACTGGTTCCACAAGCAAAGTGGAAAAAGGAAGCATACCTGTCTGGCAATGACATTACTCTGTTCGCGGATAAAACCTACAGGCTAAATAAGATGGTTTTAATCAGAGATATTGCCAGTCAGTCTAAATTATCCAATTTGTAAAACGAAATTCTGCATAAAACAGATCAAACAAAAAAAAAAAGGAATGCAAGTCTACATACTGTTTGCGGATAGCAGACATCTATTACAGCATATCGGTTCTCCTGCAGTTCAATTTCAAACCGTGCTATCAGTGCACTTACGAGAGTAGTAAAAAGACAGAAATATCTCTATCACAACACAAAGATAATCCTGGCAATAACATTAGAGTGAGGAAATGCACATGAAAAAAAAATAACAAGTACAACTCCAATCATTATTTGAGAGCGAGAACAATGATAATATAACGCAGATATAACGTCTTCCAACTGGATTATGACCGACCATGTCCAAACACTATATATTTGAAGCAAATCTTACCTCCTTCAACCTCAAAAGCACTCACCTTTTAACTTAAAATTCTAATATCTCCTATGAAATGTGAAACAAGAAAAGAGGGATAAACTAAAATGTAATCAAATAGTTCGGTCTTCAATTTGTTGATGCCTATACAATTATTTTATAAAAATATACAAACAAGTTTCAACATTTCAACAAATCTTATGACAAGCAAGAACTACAGTAACACCTGGGGTAATATCAATGAATGACAAAGAACGGAAGCAAAATATGCATTGCCTCATCATTTTCAATTAAAATATTTGTCAAGTGACCAACTCACCTAAAAGCTTGTGCTTGAAGAGAGGGGTTGAATATATTTATTTATTAAGCTTAACATGCCACCTCACATGTAGGTTCGTCTTGTTTTTGAGCCTTACAAGTGGTGTTTTAATGTCTTTAGATTAGGTCGAGGTGACCTAGGACCTTCTGTTATCTACGTTCTGGGGTTTGTTATAATTACTTATGATCTTCAATAATATTAGTAAAGATTTTTATGTAACAAGAACACTTCATCAAAGTGGCGTAGGAAGCTGATCATCCCTCTCCTACCTCTTTTCTACTAACACTGCAACACAATTTATAAGAAAAAAACCATTAATGCATATACGGCATCACCTCTGGGCTGACCATTTTCTTGTCTTACTGCATTAAGAATGGTAGTTCTTCCTTTTCTGTTTATGCTGAATAAAAATATTTAGTATCAATATTAAAATCAAGCCACTGAACGGGGTAATACAAAAGGTAAATCTTACCTGCTCAAAACCAAGGACTAGGTTGGCCCATTCTATATCCCTAGTAATTAGCAAGTTGGATCTTGCAAGAAGAGGTGCAACCTTAGCCTGATAGGATTTAGATGAAAAGTTCATCATCTTCTAAAGTCAAGGAACATATATATACACATTAATTATAATCTAAGAGCTACTAAAAGAAACAGAAGATTCAATTTCACCTCCTCCGGAGAAGATGGTTGTAGAAGCCCTATGACTGATTGGCTAGTAGGGGGCTGCTTGAGAACAGGCTTCACCTCATCGGAAGACGTTTCATCTGTAACAGATGTGCCTGAAAACCATCTTCCATATGGAATTTGATGTGACCCTTGCCCTCCAAAAGGTGTTTCACCATTTTCTGCATATTCAGGAACTTTGTGCTTTCTTTTTCCTCTAGACCTTTTCTTTTTTCTATTTGCAGCCCACAGCCGCACGAAGAAATCGCGGTTCAGATCTGGATCAGATTGTGCCCCGAGGCCATATCGACGATGTATAGTCATTGCATATAGCTTTGGGTCTAGGAGTCCTACCAAAGAAGAAGAAGGGAATTTAACACCCTGCGCCATGATTCTTGCTGAGAATGCTTCCAAAAAATGTTTACTGCCATAAGCAGCTTGATGATATGGTGTGGCAGATGCAAAACCTCGTTCTGACCAGAAAAAGGGGGGAGGATTCTTCCCAATAATGAGAACACCATTCTCATTGTTTCTCAACCAAGAACGTAGAACTGAGTTACAATTACAATGCTCATTTAAACAACGGAAACTCTTTCCCCAGCTCATTGGATCAAACTGCATTAATCCCAGACATCTAATAATCAATCTTGTCCACAACGAGATTCAAACAGCGAAAACACCTAGACACATGAACAGTGTTAGAGCTTGGGAAAATATTACCTTAGACATGACATTGCTCAGCAAGTATACACGCGGAATTTTTTTTTTAACCCTAATTTTTTAATTACTTCCAAAATTAACTCACTTGCAAAAATAGACTTTTGAAGTTATTGAAGCTCGAATTCGAATGTTGGAAGCAATTAAAAAGAGGATTGAGAAAATGGAGAGGGGATCAGCCACACAAAGAACATCATCCCCCCTCCCCCCCCCCCCCAAAAAAAAAGAAGAAAGAAAAACAAAAACAAAAAATTCAAGGTCACTTGAAAATACATCTAATGAAACTATGATACAATTTATTGTTGCTGTAATTTATTCCCCTCATCACATGAAACAAATAAATAAGATTCCTCCATCAATATTTTTTTCTTTTCTTGACCAATCACAACATATTAACACAGTATTAGAGTTAGCACAAATCATTTATTAAATCTAACTAAAACAATCATATTTTAGATTATTCCAACACACAAAATACAAAATATCTTTGGATTATTTTAATTTTAAGAGAAGAAGAAGAAAGAGAAAAGAAGCAAAAGATAAAGAAGAAATTATCAATAACATTAGCAAGCTTCTATTTTTTTATCAAAAACTATCTTCATTAAGCACAGATCATACAAACAACTTTCCTAAGCTTTATATTTTCAGAAAGTGAGAGTAATATATGCTTTATATTTTGTCTTCTTAGGCTAAAGTGACATTGGGTTAGAACTCAAGTTGTTTGTAGTTAAACCAACAACAATTGCAGGTATATAGTATTTTCAGTAGCAGGTGGAAATAAATTTTTCTACATCATGCTGACATTTTTGTATGAAATTTCTCACTTTCACGTATCAGGCCACCAAGTGTCTGTAACGGCTATCACATCTGCTGATATAGTGCTTTGCTACTAAAATGCTAATAGTTATCCATACCTTGAATAAATCGACTTATAGCAGTTTCAAATGGTGCCTCGATAAGGAATTGTTCGGTTCTTATACAACTTTGCAAATTTGGATGCCCCTCGATGCTTTATGACTACTTACAGCAATGGCTATTGGGCAATGGCTGTGCCTTGCACGGCCCTTTTCAACTAGTTTGGGGTAAAAAAGTAAGTAGCTGTTGTGCACTTTTAAAGACATTCTCTCTCATCTACCGCAACAACTTAATTTAAGAAGCTCCAATTTTTAGCTTCTATAAAAAGCTCCAAATGATCTTTTTTTGTAGCTTCAACTTTTGTTTGAAAAGCTAATCCAAACGCTTACAAAAGTATAAAAAGTATTTTTCTTACAAAAAAAAGTGCTTTTTTTTTTTCAAAATAAGCCAATTTAAACGCAGCCTAAAAGAGGATTGAGAAAATGGAGAAGGGATCAGCCACACAAAGAACATCATCCCCCCTCCCCAAAAAAAAAAAAAAAAAAAAAAAGAAGAAAGAAAAACAAAAACAAAAACAAAAATTTCAAGATCACATGAAAATACATCTAATGAAACTATTAGACAATTTATTGTTGCTGTAATTTATTCTCCTCATCACATGAAACAAATAAATAAAATTCCTCCATCAATATTTTTTTCTTTTCTTGACCAATCACAACAAATTAACATAGTATTAGAGTTAGCACAAATCATTTATTAAATCTAACTAAAACAATCATATTTTAGATTATTCCAACACACAAAATCAGTGAATATCTATTAGACTACATTTTCTAATATCCAAAAGAGTAAAATTCGAATCAACAGTACAGCAACGCTACTCACATTCAATATATATATATTGAAAAGTTTAAATGTACCTGAAGTTCGAAAATAGATTTAGAGATTGTGATGCGACGAAAAAGCGTGATGTGGGTTTAGAGTTGACGTAGCACAAGGCGCTTCTTCTAAGTTCGAGACTCCTCCCTGACCCCAAAAAAAAAAAGTTCGAGACTCCTGAGGAGGGAGAAATGTTTTAAGATTCTTTTTGACTTATTACAAATACACATGGCGTGCAATATGTCATTATACAAAATTCAAATTATATAATAGAAGATTATTAAAAACTCAATAATCTTTTAAAGAGTTAAATAAATTGTACTTATGTTACATGTCTCTTTATAAAAATTAAAATAAAAAAAGTGTTAATTTTGTATTTTTGTTATTTTTACAAATTTGAGATAATATTGATTATAAAGTGTAAAAGAATTTGTAAAATTAGAGGGGAGTTGGGTAAATATGAAAGTAGTAATCTCTATATATATATATTTTTTTTGAATTTTACTTGATCTAAGTGAGTTGAGTTTCATATGTAAAATTTATATAGGAATTAGATTGAAGAGGTGATTTTTTATTTTTTATTTATTCTTATACTACTTTAATATAATTTGAGATAATTTTGCAATGATTTAAACTTAGATAAATCATTTTTTAGCTCTAAAAATTTAAATATTTGAACTTAAAAATTCAACCAAATTCCCATCTCTTACCCTGATCAAATAGTTTTTTGACTTGAAATGGAAAAAAACTTAAAAATCGAAAAACAAAAGGTGTGACTAGCAGGAAAATGAAAAAGAACAAGTGTAATCACCCGTGCGTCACACAGGGAGTCAAATAAATTAACTTAATTAGTTTACATTACAAAACAAACTTTTAAATAATAATTAAAAATTAAAAGTACAGATAAAGCAAGTAAACAAAGTAAATGTAATGAAATTGAAATATTAAATAATATTTTCTTTTAGATTTTGGAATACTTCTTTGTAAACTATATTTACAATTTCATTGGAAGGGACACTCTTCTCATTATGAATGAAAATTTTGAGTCCTTTCTTATTTGTGTCTCTTGAAACAGTAACATATAATTGTTCACGTGTGAATACTGGAGGTGACAAATATATCTCTACAGTTGACAATGATTGTTCCTGACTTTTGTTAATTGTCATATTATAAGAAACGATCAACGAGAACTATTGCCTCTGTAATCTAAAAGGCAATTTTAAATCTGATGGCGTAAGCGCCATTCTCGGAATCAAAACCTTTTCACCATATCTTGCCTCATCTAAGATGCTAGAAATAACATGCTTGCCTAATTGAATCACTTGCAATCTCGTCTCATTGCACAATGCTTCATTTTGATCAATGTTTCTCATCAACATGACATGCACCCCAACTTTAAGCTTAAGGACATGATTTGACAATCAAGAACACTTAATACTTTTTAGAAATTTTGGTGTAAAGGTGTCATCCATACTATTAGCAGATAAATCAACTTTGCATACACTGTCTAAGCTTAAATACATCTTTTCTTCTCTAGGTATCAAAGAAAGAACAAAGTCATTTATTCTCTCAACAACTTCAAGGGTAGGTGCTAGTATTGCTCTCTCTTTCAGATATTTGTAGTCCATGAAGTTGTCCTTCAAGTCTGGATATGTGCTTTCAACAATTGCTGATAGAGGATTAGAAAAATCTTTTTAAGTAAGAACTCATCTAGAATTTCAATCATTGATTTAGCATCTTTAAAAGTGTTGGATGATCCATCTCCAATGCTTAATATCTAGCCTGAAAATTCTTTCAATTCTGATGCATCTTCATTAGTTGCACATGACATCAACCTCATGTTATTTGTCAGTTTTAACACCCGATAATGTTGCCACAAATATGATAAATTCAATGATGCATTTACAATATCTGCCCTACACCTTTACAGAATCACTGGAAGAATTTGTCTAAAATCTCCTCCAAACACTACTTTTCCACCAAATGGAATATCAGAACCATTTGAACTTGAAGAATGGAGGCTATCTTTGAGTATTCTATCCAATGCTTCAAAACAATATCAATTTATCATAGGGGCCTCATCCCATATAATAAGCTTCTTCTTTTTTAGCAATTCGGCTAATTGGCTTCCCTGTTTGATGTTGCACGTGAAGTCTTCATTTATGTCTAATGGAATAGCAAAACGTGAATGCGCAATCCTGCCTCCAGGTGTTAATAACAATGTTATTTCACTTGAAGCAACAGCGAGAACAATATTCCCTTGAGACCTTAAACCTGCACATAGAGTTTTTTCAAAGATGTGTTTTCCTTGTGCTATCATGCCCATAAACAAAAAGTATACCACCCATATATGAATTTATTGCGTCCATCAATGTCTTATACATGGCCTTTTGATCAACATTCAAACTGTGAAGTAATTTGGAATGTTCAATTGCAAGACTTGTTTTATTGTAATTTAGCTCATCCCAAATCAACTTATTTTGAAAATCCATACTTTCAAAATTATCCAGCACAGCAAGTGGTGGGAAGTCGTTTAAGCTCTGGCCGTTGCTCCTCAATAGTTTCTCAATTTCACAGAGTGTAAGATTTTTCAACTCATCATCATCAAGTTGCAATTCTGGAAAAAATTAAAATTGTATATTATTACAATATAGGACCAACAAGAATCTTAATGAAAATTCATTGAATGGAAAACAAATAAAATATTATATACCATTTAGGGTATTATGATAAAGATATAATTACATTTTAATACTTACCAGAATGACTCAGAATTAATTGTTGCATGTATAATAAGTCATTACCAAGTATTTTTCATGTCTTCTCCCAAACATGTGTTGGCTTGAACAAAGAATTGGAAATCAATAATCAGGAAAACAAATGTCGTAAAACATTTCTTATACCCA
Source organism: Cordia subcordata (assembly GCA_028554755.1). Taxonomy (NCBI): domain Eukaryota; kingdom Viridiplantae; phylum Streptophyta; class Magnoliopsida; order Boraginales; family Cordiaceae; genus Cordia; species Cordia subcordata. Next base: position 13,945,028 of record JAPTOF010000010.1, on the reverse strand, counting down.
CAAAGATGCTTCGACAAAAGTTTCCATATATTCCTTATCATTATCTAACAAACCAAGTGCATAACATGCATCTTTAAAGGTTGGATACAACATACCATTAATTGTCCGAATATCCTTATAACTCGTGCACCATGTAACTTTATTCAACAACATCCTTATACTGTACAATTCTTCTTTGCTCAGATGAATATAAATCATTCGTCTGATCATCTTCTTTTTTGGCCTTGGCTTCCAAACATATTTATCAGTGTCCCACATAAACATTGTCGGGAATTCAACATAACTCAATGATCTTGCTTCTTCAACCTTTCATTGTATTTCATCCATTCTATAATTTTTTTTTATTCAATTCATTATTTACAACATCATCAATTGGTTGATTGTTTTCAAAATATACATTCTGTTCATTTTCTAGAAGTATTGGCAACCTTTCAATCGCTGGATTTCTTTTATGAATTTCAAATTTAAAAATTCTCCAAACAACTTCACAGGGAGAGATGTATCGGCAGTCATAGTATTGTTTAATTTCATCAACTTCCACATCATTACCATCTATTGACTTTTGAAACAAAGTAACAGTTATTTGATCATGCCCCTTGTTAATGTATTTGAGCAAATATTTAATTGATCTAGATTTGTTGCACCATTCAACATTGATGTGAGCTTGGTACTTTAACAACAGCTTTAGATTATATGGAACAACATAGCAATTGTTAAAAACAATATCACCCTTTTGAATGGTTTTGCCGTTGCTTCTTTTCACGTAAATAGGATAATTGTCATCATCCATGGTTGTTTGTTCAACAAACCTTCTTGGATAATGATTTGAGCATTTATTGTCAACTATGCATAGGGCACCTTTATTATAATGTCCACATGGGCCATGGATTATGAAATTTTTCACTGCTTCATACAATGCTGGGTTATTCTCTTTGTCTAGTATTTCTATAGATATGTATCTATCAATACTTTTAGCTGACTGACACCTAAACTTCGGATCCAAGAAAAGCAGTATGTGTGCATGCGGTAAGCCCCTCTTTTGGAATTCAATAGTATACACAACTAGTAACATAACAAATCATAAATATATTTAGAAGTGAAAATATATATATATATATGTCATTTAGAAAATGGATTAAATGTATATTATAATTATACAATACATATTAAAATGTAACTTGAAGAGACTAATAAGTATACAAAGTAACAAATAATTCAAAAATTGACTAACCTGCTCGCTTTTTTCCAAATATATTTTTTAGTAATTAATTTAACTTTATTTTGAACATCTTTATAACAATGCCATGCCTATCAACTAGTTGCAATCGAAGTCACGTAACAATTCTTTAGATTTCTGGCCATTTAGGGTTACAAGTGAAGGTAATGAAGAAGTCAGGATATTCAGCCCACTTGCATATTGCCATTGCATCTTACTAATTTTGTGCCATATATCTCACTCTACCAGTAAATATGAAGGCAAAACAATACGTTTTCCAATAGATTTTGGATTTGTTTCTCCTCTGAGGAATGCATCCATAACACCTTGTAACATCTCTACCCTAATATCCTTTTGATTAAGATGAATATATAACAACCTCTCACTTTCAATCATTGTGTAGGCATCAACAATAGACTATTGGAGCAACCTTCTTGATATCAGTATTGTCATTGCTTCATTATTTCGCATTTGAATTCTGAAAGAAAAAAATTCTCGCATACTCAATCTATTCCTTTTACTTGTTCCTTCGTCGCCATCCCTATATAACACATTAGGTCTGTCACCATCTTCCCCGTATGGAAATAATATTGAGTATTACATAGGCAGGTATAAAGGGTGCAACTCATTGACACACTTGAAATGCCTATATCTTGTTTCTACAATGATATCTCTTTTATCCTCCAAGTCACAAATATCACCAACAAGAAGAGTTGCAACTCCAGAAGCTATGGACAAATTGTATATTCTTCCATCCTTATTCCTTTTGCCAACCAACTTTAGCTTTACAAATGCATTTGGGTCTTCATGAAATCTATCCCGAGCCATATGAAAACTTTTTGCTATTAGATTATGTTCATCAAACATTTTCTTCAAATTCTGCGCAATTATTTCTTCATACTTTTCAGCATCTCGATTTCTATTATAAAAATAAATATGAAGTATATTAAATAAATCTTTCAATTTTATATATTATTATAGAATTATTTAATTTTTTAACAACAATATATATAAAAGCAATAATAATAATAATATTATCTGAAGGCACTCAACCTATTCGAAACCTCATTCGCAATATCATAAATGTACAATTGGGCAAACGTGGGATTTGATCCTTCAACAGGGAGCAAACTGCCAATATAGTGATAAATTTGTCCATGCAATTTGAAAACATATGACCCTTGTCCATCGTTTACTGTGTTATCAATAATGCCTCCCAATGAAGTAAATGAAAATATCATATAATATGTTCGTATGTTATCTGGAAAATGTTTACTTTAAAGATCATTATCCGATAAAAGTTTTTTAATACTCTGGAGGATCTCTTATTAAAGGCAATTGTGTTTTTCCATGCATACAACATAATGAGAAATTTGGAATTTTAGACTTTCTTTCCTTTCTAACTTGCTCATCAAACCACATTAAACCAATATCAGCATAATATGTTAAAATAATAATACAAAAAAAATTTATATAAAAAATAAATTGACCATTATAGAACACATGCTTAAATTTTTAGAATAATGTTAACAAAATACAAAAATAGTATATACCTTGAATAATAGTGGTATCATATTGTGATTGGCGTTGAACATTCATATCAACATCTGTATATTGTAATATCAAATTAGTAATTAATTTCATATAGTTATTACTTTTTATTATAGTTTTATAATTCGTAATTCATAAAATAAATCCAATGTATTAATTTCAAATATAAGATTAGATAAAATAATTAAATTAAATATTAATATAATATATAAAAAATTTCATTAGAATAAATATGCAATATGAATTTGTAGAACATACCTTCAATATTAATTTCATTCTCATGGACATTAACACCATCATCTTCATTTTGGATTTTTGCATTCGACTATTCAATAGTTCCTATAAATGAAATGTTAATTTCTCAAATTTTGATGTTATTAAAATACTAAAATTATATAATAGACCAAATATAATATCCAAAAATTTTTATGCACATATTTTATTGTTTCGTTATATTAACATGATTTGATATAATACATAGTATTAATGTTTTACATTGGTGGACAAATCAATAAAACAAAAACTTACCATTATTCAAATTTGAATTAAACAATGGTTGATTATTAACATTTTCACAATCTGAAACAGACTTTAGCCTTTCATCTTTTGATTTTCTCAACGGTGGAATGCCATTGTTGGAACAACTATTAAACAAGCCATCAATATTGGAAACACTATTGGATATATTTTGAAGAGACTGCCTCTTAAAACTCTTTTTTGGTTTTTCCCCAACCCACTGGTACTTGCTTGGAAATTTCCAAAGTTATTCTTATTCAAGATACTTTGAGACTTGGACAAACACATAGAAGGATTTGCATTACTACTATTATCATCAAGATTGAAAGCAAAATTGGATATATTTTGAAGATGTTCTCTACTGAAACTCTTTTGTCTCTTCGAACTAGTCTTTCTTGTTTCACTTGAGCTTGCTTGGCATTTTCCAATACTCTCTTTGTTTAAAACACTAAGAGCATTGGACAAACAACTAATAGGATTTGAATTACTATTATTACAATTAATGTATACATCAGACAGATTCATCTTCAAATTATTTAACAGTGGACTATAATTTTTTTATGTTTGCCCATTAATAGTTGAACCAATAGATCCATCTACTTTTTTTTTTTTCTGCAATTAAGTTAAAAAAAAATACAACCATACTTTAAAAATTGGAGTAAATAATTTCTGAAAAAATTAATTTCAATTAATATTGTATAAATTAGATAAACCTTTTGAACGTTTCGATTGCAACGATTCTTTCTTTAAAGACCTCGCAAGTCTCTTTTCACTTGCAACAACATGAGGACTTTTTTGAAAAAAATACCCAGAATTAATTGGTCTAAATGCAATTGGAGTGCATTGATAAAAGATGGGAGTAAATTGATTGTTTATATGCAAAGTTTTTTGTTTTTGCTAGGTAAGTAAGAACTATTATTAAAAAGAAAAATTTTACAAAATGAGACAGGACCCAATCTCAAAAGAACCCATCATCAGAGAATGATGTCAAGGTTCCAAGTTCTACGAAGGTCCTTATTGACAGAATTGTTTCTGTACCTCTGATTCCTAGACGCTATACACTGCACATCAAAAATAATATTGTTGACTAAATGGTTTTCAGTCTTGTAATCACGATTGTGGATTCTTCCATTCCTTTCCATCCACAGGTGATAGATGGTTGCTTCAAACGCAAGTTTAATAAGCAATGATTTGAGATGGTATTGGTTGCAATTCACTGCGAGCAAAGTAATGATTGCATCCCACTTCTCACGCCAATGAGGTCCACGAGCTTTTCTCATAATATTCTTCCAAATTCTCTTGGTGAAACTACACTAAAAAAATAAGTGATCTCTATCCTCAAACCCCATTCTACAGAATTCACAGAGAGGGTCAATTGTAATTCCCCAAGAAAGCAGGCGAGTCTTGGTATGAGCTCGGTTAAGACAAAAAATCCAAGTGTGAAAAGCATGTTTTGGGATGTGATTTTTGAACTAAATAGTTTCAGCCCATCCAACTTTTTCATAAGTCAAACGCACTGATCTCCATGCTGAGTCGAAGGAGAAATTACCACTTGGATTGCCAAGCCAAATAATGGAAGCATCGTTAATGAGGACCAAATCAAAAAAAGCCACACGGTGCTTCAGCATATTCCTCCAATACCAAGCCCCGTTTGTAGGTTGATCAAGTTCCCAAAGCTCTTTATTCTTTAGATGGTAAGCCTTCACCCATCTAGTCCAGACGGATTGATGATTGCTGATGAGCTTCCAAAGATAACCAAAAGTGGCAGCAACATTACAGTCCCAGAGGCGGCGAATCCCAAGCCCACCCTCGTCTCTGGTCTTACAAATTTCTTTCCAAGAGATTTTGGCTTTTCGAAAATAAGTCAAGCCACCAGACCAAAGAAATCTAGTCATTCTTTTTTCAATGTTTTTAATAACACCTTTAGGAAGAACAAACATCCTGGCCCAATAAGAATGAATATTAGTCAAGACTGAGTTGATTAACTGTGCACGTCCAACAAATGACAACCATTTAGAAGACCAGCTCTCAATTTTGCAAGTGATATTCTGGATCAGCTTGTCACAATCCTTAGAAGCAAGTCTTCCAGTGATAAGACTTGCAAGATGGACTCCTCATAAGTGGCGAGAAACTTATACTGCCTCCATTCGTGTTTGAGCTATTTAATACATAATTTGACATATTATAATTTGCATTAAATGAATTCAGTGAAGAGTAATTTGTTCTCAACATTTGTTAATGTTGGATGCACACCTCCAATTGTGTTAAATTGTGATAAACCTACATATAATAAATTTTCTATGAAATAAATATATTTAAGAAAAATTGAATTTGCATCAACGATGGGCATAAATAAACCATTATGCCGTTTTGCTTGATTAATCATCTTCCTCATTTGATGGGCATTCCTTTTATCTTTGAGATCTATTAACAAACAATCCTACAAAATTAATCTACGATGAGAATTAAATATCATATGTTTAAGTTAAAAATATATAATATAATTTTCAATATTAAATGCAAACAAATTATGTTTAACAAAGTAATATTAAGCCTTAAAATAAAATTCATGAACCATTTAGTATTATTTACCATATTATATTGCAATTAATTATTTGAGATACCATGACAACATTTAACTTTAAAGATAAGTTAATATTTTCTAAAAAAAATATTGATGTCATGCAACTGGAAATGGCAAAGAAATTTTATTCTACCGTAATGATAATTCATCATAATATGGTCAATTATTGCCTTCTCAGCAAGCATTCACGTGCCATATTAATTTCTTATAAGAGCGCCATAAGTCTAAATTAAGATCATTACAATTGTCTCATATGAAAATCCTTTAAATTTGAAAGTTGAATTTAAAGAAAAATCATATAATGAACGTATTCATAACTGGAATATAATAAGAAAAAAATGACATTTGAAAGTTGAATTTACAGAAAATCATATAATCATTATCAATAACTCGAACATGATTAAAAAAAATGAAAAACATGTAGATATTTAAACTGAGATATAGTGAAAAAGTAATGTATAACGTAATTTGAAGCTAAAAATAATAAATTAAACAATTTTATAATCAAATATATAACATGTAAAACGCTCTTAATTTGTTACATGAGACAACAATGACTATCCTAATAATAACAAATCGAATTTATAATAAGTGTATTCCCCAAAAGTAAATGTGTTATCATCGTTGAAGGCATAACACAAATGCATAATTACGTTATGAATGTGTATTCACTGAAAAACAAATAGAAAATAGTCCACATGAAAAGCAAAATCTATGGAAATAAAGTAAATAAATAAATAAATAAATGGAAAGACAGTAATCTCGCCATATCAATAGCAATAACGATTTACTAATAATTGAATAAATATGTTCATCAATATGTTGAAATAAAATTAAAAAAAAGGACACATTAGAAGGTTAAATAAGAAGGTTAAAACCCATAAACAAACACATAAATTAGAACAAATACGTCAAAATAAAATTAAAAAAACAACAAAAACAACAAAAAAAAATCCTAATCTGTCAATATCAGAACATAATAAGAAGACTTTCCATATACCCATTAACTGATAAAGCTGATGTGTTAAAAAAAAAAAAAAAGAGAATATGAGCTGGATGAATGTTTCTCTTTGGATGCATTAGCAACGTAACATGAACAACAAATAAGAAAGATGATGAAATTGTTCCAGATCAGCACTATAGCATAAAGGGATTGGGTTTTTGATTTTAAAGTAAACTTAAAACTTAAGAACAATTGAAAAAAAATTATACAATACATTTACAAATTACATGAAAAATATAAGAAAAATTTGATACCAGATTAAATATAAATTCTTGAAAATAGTTCAATACGAAAATTATGAAAACGTAAGACAAAAAACCAAATGAATTAGCAAGACAACACGAACATTGTATAAGAAAAATCTAGAAGATGAGCCAACACATTACATTAGCAAAAAAATGAGCAAAAATGGCGCCTGAGAGCAAAGAGGCTTAGGGTTTCTTCTTTTGAAATAAATATATATTAGTGAAGATGGGCTATACCACTAAATACTTATCTTATTGGGCCATGCTTTATGGTCCATTATTAAAACTTTGTCATTTTGGATTTCATGATTTTCCCAGATCAAAGTTTTTTAATAATGGGCCTTTTCCTTTGAGCTCTATATTTTACGTCATAAAATTTTCTAAATTAGCACAACTTGACAATGAATGACACCTTTTCACAGGGGTGGTGCTCTTATAAAATAAAAATAAATTAACCATTTAAAATATTTTAACATAAGCAATAAAGCAATGTAGCATGTGATAAATAATTGTTAAAAAAAAATTAAACCACAATATAATTTTTTTCTTCAAATCCGCAGCAGATATCCTTAAAAAATTTGAAGCTTTCTTGTCAAACACAACAAATGTAATCACCCCACTATTGTCTGACACCATTAATTGAATTCTATATCAGCAAGATAATGAGAAAACATACAATAAAGTTTACACATGTAATATTATTATAAAACAGTGACATTAACTGTTAAATTGAATGCAATCATTTAAAAATGATACACAATACCACCTAGAAGCAACATTTTTCGAGCAAATGTTTTGCATTTATCACACCAGAATTTTCCTTTCTTTTGAAAAACCTTTTTTTTTTTTTTTTTTGACATTTGCCACATCCAGAATAACACTAATAATAATGACATTTATGTTAAGTTTTAATGATTAACATCACGTTTGAGTACAAATGACATTTATAGTATTAATAATAGCACAATAGATTTAAATAACTAAAATTTACCTATTCCAAATTTAGAATTTCATAAATAGACTTGTATTTGTCGCGGGATTAAAAAATAGACTCATCAGGAACATTATTGTCATTAGTTAGTTGGCTAATCCTATGGGAGGACGAACTCTCACCAAGATTCAAATGGATAATATGTTTACACTACAAAAACGATAGATCTTAAGCTAATTTAAAAATTTTATGTTGAAAAAAATATTTAAATGGATAACATGATAAGAATTATAACATGGTAAGATGAAACTTTAATTATAACATGATAAGAATCACAACATGGTGTGAATACTTACTTGATTGAATGTATGTTCACTGAAAAAGGGATAAGAATAAAATTATTGAGGAAACAAATCTAAATGAATAGGCACAAAAAAATCCAATATGTCCATGTAAGTATAAACATGAAAAACATAATTCAAACATATAAGTTTATAAACAACAAAAAGCCACCATGATTTGTCTATATACACTAAAGATAAAAAGTAATCTGCCTACATACGATAAAAAGTAATCTGCCTACATACGATAAAAAGTAATCTGCCTATGTACACTAAATATTGTATTATACAACAAAAACTCAAGTAATCTGATTGCATAAGATAAAAGCATTAACACATTTAATCTGACTATATAAGACAAAAAGTAATCTGTCTATATACACTAAAGATTGTAGTATACCACAAAAACCCAAATAATCTGACTATATAAGAAAAAAGCATTAACAGATTTAATCTATTAATTATGAAAAAATCTCATATTCACCAAAGACAAATAGAAAATGGTCCATATCATAAGCAAAATCTGTTTAAATATAGTAAAAAAAGAAATAAAAACAACAAAAAGCCACCGTAATCAGTCCATATCAATGGCAATAACAATATACTAAGAGTTGAATAAATATGTTCATCAATATGTCGAAATAAAATTAAAAAAAGAAAACAGATTAGAAGGTTAAAAATCATAAACGAACACTTAAATTTGAACAAATATGTAGAAATAAAATTTAAAAAAAGACAAAAACAACAAAAATTCATCCTAATCAGTCAATATCAGTACCAAAAAAGAGTGGAATAAATATATGTTCATCAATGATTAGAAGTTTATACACCTAAATTGAACACATGCATATGAATTAAACACATGAAGATCGGAACCCAAAATCAAAAACTCATGAATACAGTACATGAACAGAGTATATACTGTTAATACATAATATCACAGGAACATAAAATCATAAATAAAGAACGAAGACGAAGAGAAATAATAAAGTATAGATTCACACCTAGAGATTGAAGACGAAGAACAAGAATAGCGAAAAAGAAAGTATAAACATGTTTATATAGGCAAGAATAAAACCCATCTTGAAAATCATCAGAAATTGGTGCCCAACAAATCTAATTTCATCCAGGAAAGTCAAAATGATATTAATAACTTGAAACGCAGACATAGCAAGGTAAAGATACATTGCAAAGCATAAAGCAAGATTAGGGATTCAATATTTGGGAAAGAAACAGAAAAAGGAGAGAATATGGGTAAATGAAAAAACACATATGTAGGTGCAAATATCTTGGGGGGAATTAAGATATTGAATGATTTTCGCAGTAAAAAATTTTTCAGGTAATACTAAGAATTCTTTTAGACAATTACACAAACACCAAGCAATCAACAATAGCAAGTAATGTAATTTTTAGGTGGTTCGGCCTTACCTACGTGCACCGTCTAAGGATTCTCCCCTTAGGACTTCAACACCTTCAATATGGATGCTTTTTTAATACTTGGTGAAGCACAAACCAAGCAATACAACCCTTTAAAGCCAATCTTCAAAGAACCCAAGAATCCTTACTCTTTAGAATTTTCCCACACTAAAATTCAGCTCAATGAGTTAATATTTGAAGATTTCCTAGCTATTGTGTGTGCATTACAATGAATTTGAGGAATAATTAAGAAATATAGTGTAAGGCTTCAACAAGCAAGTATAGTAAAGGATTGCTCTTGAATGCTTGAAGAGTATAGCAACTTATAGCTCAAGATTTATAAGCAATAAATGATGATGAAGAGATTTTTTAAGCTCTGATGATAATATTCAATGCTATTGAAGTGTATTTAAAGAGAATTTTTGAGTTAGGGCAAGGAATTAGGGAAGAAAAGTGGCTGCAACGGATGTAAACGGCTAGGACATTTAGTGCTGTAGAACCAGGGTCGGTAGACCAGGGGTGCGACTGGCCTTGTTTCCCAAACTTACTAACTAAGGTTGATCTCTAGGCTGGTTGGCCGGCCTTTGTAATTCTCTTTGACTCTAAGGCAATGAGACAAGTTGGAAAACACTTTAAGAGGATTGTAAAGCCTTTTGAAGACAAAACAAGGGATTTTATAAGTAGTTTGAATTTTCCAATCAAGATAGACGAATGTTATACCCAAATTTAAAAAAGGTGATAGACGAATGCAAAGCAATGAAATCATGACTGAGCTATAAAAGACTACTTCAAAGCATTTACAAGAGAGCACACGAGCTAGTACCCCTTATGTCACGTCATCTCCTTCTTATGACTTCACAGCATTTTTCTTCTATCTTAAACTTTTCTTGTCTTGAATAATTTAAGTCATTTTTGATGAATTCTTCTTATACTCTTAATCATGGCTCATTTTCAACCACCTAAATTAGGAAAATGCTCCACAAGCTCAAAGTACAATTAGCAATTCATTAACTTATAATTTGCATTATCAAAACAATATAAAATTAGTATTAAGCCAACAACATATCAAGAAGAATCAAAACGTAATTGGAAGACTTTTTACATATATCTTTTCTTTCCATGTAGATACCTGGTATAAAAGATTAAAAAAAAATAAAAGAAGAAGATGGTGCCTAGCATTACCGGTTGAGATTTCAAGTTATGAACCTATATACGGTAGTTGTGAACATGTTGGAAATGAGTTGTAAATACACAGTTCATGAGTTGTGAACACATACATAATTTGTAAATTTTTAACAATGAGCAACTCACAACTTGTGATCTATCAACATATGTTTGGTTATGAACGTATACTATAAAAATTGTAAATAATTAAATTTTATAAACAAATAATTTGAGTTCTGTAAATAATTAAAATTGTGAACCTATAGAATAAAAGTTGTAAACATATAGTATAAAAATGATGAATATGCATACTGTTCATGGGCATGTATAGTGAACGCGCAAAGAGGTGTACACTGCTCACTATACATCTGGTGCATGGTATCAGGATTTGGAAAAGATAGAATAGATATAAACTTATCTAATCGAATAGTTTTCTTGATTTTAATAATAAAAATTTAAAAATTTGAACTCAAAAACTCAAACTAATTCTCGTAATCTAATTTGAGTTTTATGACTTTTAATACTTGATCATTTTTTTTTATCACAAAACTCAAAATATTAAAAATTCAAACCAATTTTTAAGCTAGATAAAAGTTGAAAGATGTGATTAACAAAGAAATAGAAAAGAAAGAACAAATAATTTTGCTAGGGGAGGAAAAACAAAAGAAAATGATTAAATATAAAATTATAATTATGTCTTGATAAACTTAAAAATTACAAATTTATTATTACAAATATTATATAGATTTTTATTGATAATCATGTCTTTTTTTTAAATTTTTTTTGTAACATTGTTATTTTTTTGGGTATTATTCATTTACGGATGAGAGCCATGAACGGATAGTACACAAAAGAAGTCATTATTTTATATTAGTAGAGATAGAGATCTTATACAATGGTAATATTATACTCGTACAAGAGATTTTATGTAAGTATGATTGTTAATATATGTCATAAAAATAAAAGGAATTCATAGTTACATTTTAACTATTTTTAGCTATTTTATCTAATTAATTTTTGCTGAAATATAAAATTATATAAAAATAATTAATTAGTAGTTTTTTCTATTTCTATCCTAAACAACTATATCCTGTGACATCCCAATTACGTCACATATTGCTAGGACCACACTTTTACCCTTAACTAGAGTAAATCTCCTGCCACGTTCGAAAAAATGCATGCTTTTAGCATTTTTTTTATTATTAATAGTTAATTTTTACATTCTATGTGAGAGTGAAATGTAAGCATGTCTTTTAAAATTTAATTGTTTTCAATACTAATAATATTTTTATGAGAGATCTTCAATAATTAAATAAAATATTTAAATTGTTTTATATTTTTATTTTTTAAACTTTTAAACTTTTTAAAATTTTAAAATTTTTAATTTTATTTGAATAACATGTTTAATATGTAATTATAAATGAGTATGTTATAATAGTTATAATTAATAAAGTATATACATAAATCTACTGTTTGCAAAATGCTGTTTGAGAAAAAGTAGCATAATTGATGCTTTTTTAAAACTCCATTTTGGGTTTTGGGTCACTAAAAACTTAGTTTTATCTATAACCAAACATACCATGGACCTATTTTTGTGCAAAACCAACTTTTTTTTTCCTTGCTGAACCTCAAAGCCAAACAGGCTCAAACTATAAAAAGCAAAAGCTGGCGATTAAGAGCTTTTTAGTTTCTATTTAACACCATTTAAAAAAAGCACTTTTATTATTAAAACAAACATGTCTACCAACTTAAATTGGGGTTTAAGCAAGTTTGACTAGCTTAAAAGTCAAGACAGACATCCTCTTACTAGGTAAGCCCCAATTAAAGACGTTAAATTGTCTAAATGTCTATACGAATTCAGGGTACATGTATTGGTTTAGTGCAATCTTTCATTAAATGCTTAAGAGTGTATCGTAGATCATCATGTATGATAATGAAGTTGCCTAATTTTATTTGAGAACATATTATGTAATATATTGTAACACTTATGAAAAAGGACCAACTGTTTATCAATAATTACTCCATATTGGTCGAGAAAAATATCAATCTAAATATTTTTATTGTACAAGATATATTCATGTTGCTCCACCACAACGCGTTAAGATAGGTTTATGAAAAGAGTTGGGAATTTATATTAAATTCGAATCTCATTCAATTATTTAGTATTTTGTACTATTGACTAGAGATATTATGTTGGGGAAAAACATGCAAACACGAAGAATATGAGAAGAAAACGGACACAAGAGAATTACGTGGTTCGGCCTTAAAGCTTACGTCAACGGGCAGCGGAGAATAATTTATTATCGATCAGCGAATACTACAAGGCTTACTCTTTGGTTTCTCTCACACTCCTAATATAATGAGTATTGCCACATATTTATAGTGCAAAGGTTTCCTAAAACCTATTAAGCAGAAAAGGCAACTAATTAATTATGTGCTAGCAAAGGTAACAAGCTATAAGGTAATATGCACACAAGGTAATTTGCTATTCTTGTTGCCCAAGAATACGGACCACATTCAACAAATCTCCACCTTGGCAAGTATTTGCTCCAATCAACACACCATCGTCCCCACTGCTAACTGGCCCTAAGGGCTCAATGCTCTGCACTGCAAATAGCAACCAACTCCAAGCAATGCTTGAACTTGCTGACTGGAACCATCTTGGTCATCATATCTCCTGGATTCTCATGGATAGATATCTTCTGCACCGATATGATCTCTTGTGATATAACATCTTTGATAAAGTGATATCTGATATCAATGTGTTTAGTCCTCTCATGATATATTTGATTCTTCGTCAGAAGAATTGCACTCTAGCTATTACAAAAGACTGTACTTGTATCTTGCTGCAGTCCAAGATCGCGAACCAGGCCTTGTACCCACACGGCCTCCTTCACAGCTTCTGCAATTGCCATGTATTCCGCCTCAGTAGATTGTAATGTCACTTTCCAACTGATAACACATTCAGAGAGCGTAAACAAACCTGTCAGAAATCTTCTCTCATCAAGGTCACCCGTAAAGTCTAAGTCATAATAACCCATCAACCTCACGCAATCTCCAGTCATCTTGCTAAACAACAAACCTACACTCGCAGTGCCATGCAAATATCTTATTATCCATTTCACTGCTTCCCAGTGTGCTTTCCTAGGCAATGCCATATACCTGCTCACAACACTAACTGCACGTGAAATGTCAGGACGAGTGCACACCATAGCATACATCAAGCTACCGACAGCACTCGAGTATGGAACATGAGACATATGCTCCACCTCCTCCTCGGTTGTAGGTGACAAATTTGCAAACAACTTAAACTGAGCAGCAAGCGGCACACTCACAAGCTTAGCTTTATGTATCCCAAAACGCTCCAGCACCTTTTCAATATAACTCTATTGAGAGAATAACAGCTTCCTAGTGTTTCTATCCCTGCGAATCTCTATGCCAAGAATCTTCTTCGCTGCTCCAAGATCCTTCATCTCAAACTCATCACCCAGCTGCTTCTTTAATTTGTCAATGGCAGACATGCTTTTAGCAGCAATAAGCATATCATCGACAAATAACAGCAAGTATACAAATGAACCATCTGGAAGCTTCTTGAGATACACACAATTGTCATAGACACTCCTTGTGTATCTAGCGTCTACCATGAATGTGTCAAATCTCTTGTACCATTGCCGAGGTGATTATTTCAACCCATACAAGGACTTCTTCAGTTTGCAAACATGGTTTTCCTTACCAGGAACTACATACCCCTCCGGTTGACTCATGTAAATCTGCTTTTTAAGATCACCATGCAAAAACGCCATTTTCACATCTAGCTGCTCAAGCTCTAAGTCATGAAGAGCAACCAAGGCAAGCAAAATCCTGATAGAAGTATGCTTTACACTTCGTTGAAGTCAACACCCTTCCTTTGTGTTTACCCTTTTACCACCAATCGCGCCTTGTACAGAGAACCTTCAACCCCTGGAATACCTTCCTTTTTCTTGTAAACCCATTTGCAACCGACAACTCATTGTCCCTGAGGCAATTCAACAAGCTCCTCTGTTTACTTCTTCTGAAGAGACTCAATCTCCTTACTCATGGCACCTATCCGCTCAACAGAATCTTTTCTAGATATAGCCTCTTTGTACAAATTCAGCTTATATCCTTCAATTGTTTTGGCAACAGTTAAAGCATAAGCAACAAGATCAGCGTATCCATACCTTTGAGGCTCTCTAATTTGTCTCCTTTCTCGCCCAGTAGCAATGCTGTACTTCTATTATTCAAGGATATTTTGATCATACATCTCAATTGGTAGAGTCGGCTGAATTGGATTGCTACTATTGCTAGATGGAACATTTGGAACATCAGCAAATACCTCCACCTGCTCTTTGACACCGTGGTCTAAACCAGCTACCGCTTTCTCCTTTCTTGGTTTAATGAAGCAGATTCATTGAATGTGACATCCCTGCTGACGAGGAAACCTGGGGACTTTGGATCTGTGCACCACAATCTGTAACCTTTCCTTTCGGACGCATACCCTAGGAATGTGCATTTCTTTCCCCTCAGCTCCAACTTGCCATCATTTACGTGAGCGTATTCAGGGCAACCGAACACCCTCAATTCGGAGTAGTAAGTGGGCTTATCGGACCATAACTCAAAAGGAATTTTCAATTCAATAGCTTTGGATGGAGACCTATTCACCAAGTAGCATGTCGTATTAACAACTTCAGCCCAAAAGTCTTGACTCAAGCCAGAATGGGAGAACATACAACGAGCTCTCTCTACCAGAGTTCTATTTATACGTTCTGCAACTCCATTCTGTTGTAGTGTCCCTATATATGTGCGGTATCTCACAATGCCATGTTTCCTATAGAACTCATCAAACTCTTTATTGCAGTATTCCAATCCATTGTCAGTCTTAAGACGCTTGATCTGTTTACCAGTCTGCTTTTCAATCAACGTCTTCCACTCGACAAATGTTGGAAATGCCTCATCTTTAGTTTTCAAGAAGTATACCCACACCATCCGAGAGTGTGCATCAATAAAAGTAATATAATACCTGGCACCTTTCTTGGAAGGAACTTTATTAAGACCTCAAAGGTAAGAATGAATGTAATCAAGTGTACCTTTGGTATTCTCTGCCCCTTGCTGAACTTCACCTTGGTTTGCTTTCCAAAAATACAATGCTTGCAGAATTCAAGCTTTCCCGTTCTTTGCCTACAAAGAAAATCCCTCTTGCTTAGCTCGGTCAGCCCCTCTCGCTCATATGGCCTAACCTTTTGTGCCATAACTGCGTGGTGTCATTATCACTCTCCTCGGATGCAACAGCTGCAATACCTGTAACCGTACTACCTTGAAGAACATATATGTCGCTAGTCAAGTTCCCCTTCAAGAGCACAATTGCACCTTTGGTCACCTTTAAAACACCATTCTCACTTCGGAATTTGTACCCATGAGAATCCAAACGTCCAAGAGAAATCAAGTTTTTCTTCAGTTCCAGTACATGCCAATACTCGAGAGATCTTGTAATACCATAAAACATCTTGATATTTACGATGCCCATTCCCTCCACATTCAACAAAAGATCATTGCCTAGAAAGACTTTCCCTTCTCTTTTGGAATAAGAAGAGAATCAGTCACGCCTAGGACACATATAGAACGTTGCACCAGTATCAAGAATCCATTGATTATGCCACTGTGATGCACTCAAAGTCAAAACATCCCCGGTACTACTCGAGTTCTCCTTATCACTGTCAGCACTATCCACCACATTGGCTGAATTCTCCACCTTTTTCTTTCCCTTTTTTTAGTTTTGGACATTCTTTCTTTATGTGACCTTTCTCACCACACTCGAAACAGCGTAGCTTTCTTCCTCTTGATTTTGACCTTGGCTTGCTTTTCTTTCCACTGGAAGATCTCCCTCTATTCTCTGATCTCCTTCTACTCAGAAAACCTTCCCCATTAACTTCTTCTATATGTCCCAGAATATGTGTTTGAAGATCCTTCGATTTTAATGAAGCAATCATATCTTCAAAGGTAATTTTATCCCTCTTATACAACATAGTGTCCACAAAGTTCATATATGAAGGCAGTAAGGAGCATAATAGGATCACAGCTTGGTCTTCGCCATCAATTTTAGCACTCACATCCTTCAAAGTAATAAAACAAGAGGTAAACTCATTAAGGTGTTGCTTTAGTGATGTACCTTCTTTCATTCTAAGATGATACAATCGCTTCTTCAAGTAGGGGCGATTTGTAAGAGATTTAGATTTCCACCAAAGTATTTCAAGCCTCAACTATTGTCGTCTTCTCAGCAATCTCTAGCAATACCTCATTCGTCACGGACATATGTATTGCACTCAAGGCTTTCTCTTCGAGTTCTTGTATTGCTGCTGGTTCCATCTTCTCTGGGATTACTTCTTCAATGACTTTCCAAAGTCCTTGCATTGTCATAAATGCCTTGAATCTAGTTCTCCATAGACTGAAACTCATTCTCTTGTCAAACTTCTCGATTTCAAACTTTCCACATGTGGAAGACATCTTTGTTTGTACAAAACTCACACTTTGGGATAGAATTTGGCTCAACGGATCGCAAAAATGGATTCAGCACATCAAAAAACCTTAGGAACACCCCTGGTCAACTTTGGTCAACCACGGTCAAAGTCAAACTGGTTGGTCAAACTCAACATCGTCCCTAAACACGCACTTCGCAGCAGAATCTCAAGACCACGCGAACTCTATCTTCTTCTCTTGTTCTTTAAACCCAAACATGAACCAAAACCCGCCGACGTAAGCTTCTACTCCAATTACCAACGCTTAACGTAGACAGCACCGGAGCACTCCTCGCCGAGCAAAGACCTTTGTGTGGTTAGGCTCCGTTTGGTTTGAGCAATTTTGGTTTCATAGTGAGTTTTGATTTTTCCTTTTTTCCTCAAGCAGCGGATTAGTATCTAAGCTCTATATACCAGTTTGTTAGGGAAAAACTACAAACACGAAGAATACGAGAAGAAAACGGACACAAGAGAATTACGTCCACGGGCAGTAGAGAACAATTTATTATCGATCAGCGAATACTACATGGCTTACTCGCTGGTTTCTCTCACACTCCTAACACAATGCGTATTGCCACATATTTATAGTGCAAAGGTTTCCAAAACCTATTAAGCAGAAAAGGCAACTAATTAATTATGTGCTAGAAAAGGTAACAAGTTATAAGGTAATATGCACACAGGGTAATTTGCTATTCATGTTGTCCAAGAATACGAGCCACATTCAACGTATTAAAATATTATATTTTTGCTCATTGTGAAAATAATGTTCCCAACATTGGGTGAAGAAAAATAAAAGCTAGAAATACAA
The DNA here is from genome assembly GCA_028554755.1 of Cordia subcordata. Classification (NCBI taxonomy): domain Eukaryota; kingdom Viridiplantae; phylum Streptophyta; class Magnoliopsida; order Boraginales; family Cordiaceae; genus Cordia; species Cordia subcordata. The sequence continues at coordinate 13,926,723 of JAPTOF010000010.1, read as the reverse complement.
AAAGTTCTATAGAATACATCTGATCATCGCATAAATTAATATAAATTGAAAGTCCACAAAATTATCTTTTTATAAAAATTAAAAAGATGCATTTATTGGTACAAAGAAAATGATCAAGCCACGTGTACCAACCACGTTTACCAATCTATGTTTACTGTCAAAACAATAATGCCAAAATCACCATTAGCACACCATTCATTTGTCCATTTCTCAACAGTCAACAACCACACTCCACATACAACGTATGTACGTAGGTGTGCATCTTCCAGGACTTTCAAGCGCACTACTGACAAGACAAACTAAGCTACTATATATTCCTCCTCTTTAGACATCAATATATCACACCACTTACTGATCTTAATGTAAAAGCACAACTCACACACAGACACACACTGCAAAAAAAGGAAGAGAAAAAAAAAAAAAATCAACATGGCGGAGGAAGAGGCGACCAACAAGCAAGTCATTCTCAAACACTACGTCACTGGTTTCCCTAAAGAATCGGATATGGAGTTTCGGACCACTTCCATCAAACTGAAGGCATTAGACGGTACCGTTTTGGTGAAGAATCTTTACTTGTCTTGTGACCCTTACATGCGCAGCCGCATGAGCAAGATGGAAGGCAGCTACGTTGAATCCTTCACCCCTGGCTCCGTATGCTTCCTTTTCTTTCCTTATTGATTTTTCTTTTGTTTTCTTTTTTGGTTTTTTTTTTTTTAATAATGTCATTGTTCTCGATAGTTCTCTAAGTACACTTTGCATTCCTGTAGTTATGTTAAAAAATTGTCATTTATGCCTTTAACGAGGCAAATGACATAACAAAGTGCTAGTGAATAATTATAAATAAATTATTGACAAAAAAATTATGAATAAATTTAAAATAATAATAATAATAATAATAATAATAATAATATTAATATTATTATTTATTTTTTTGCTGAAAATGTAAGTGATGAATGAAAAAAGAAATTAAGGTGGCAATTAGTACGATTGAATAAATTTGATAGGAATGGAATGAGTTAGGGAGTAGATTGAACTTATGAATGGAATGGACTTGGTAATTAATATACCATATTTGGTATACTTTTGGAATGATGGTAAGAATAGATGTATGAATCAATTTTTTATTTCTTATATTTTAGTTTAAAATTTTTATTTTTAATTTTTATATTCTATTTCTATTTTTTGTTTTTTATTTTTATTTTTTATTTTTATTTTTATTTTTGGTTTTATTTTTTATATTTTATTTTTAATTTCATTTTCTATTTTCTAATTATGTTTTTCGTTTTTTATTTTTAATTTCATTTTCTATTTTCTAATTATGTTTTTCGTTTTTTATTTTTATTTTTATTTTTATTTTCTATTTTCAAAATTTTATTTTCTATATTAATTTTGTTTATTTTTAATTTTTGATTTTATTTTTAAAGTAAAACACTAAATGTTAATTTCTAAAATAATATATTTTTTTTGTTGTTTATGAGAATGGCTCATTCCCACAAACATGAGAATGGCTCATTCCCACGTGTTTAGTCTGGAATGGCTATTTATATGTTCGTGGAAATGGGATTCCTTCGGTAATGATATTCCTTGGTTCATTATCTAATACCAATTTGAGATTTAGAAGAGAACCAATAATGCCATTCCATTACCTGTCTATTTTTACATACCAATCATCACCTAAGAGATGTTATATTTTTGCCATGTCATTTGCCTTATTAAGGACAACAATCACATTTTAAGCATAACTAACTTTTTTTTTAACTTTTAACTAACGGTGTCATGTTAGAGGGACAATGAAAAAGAAAAAAAAGAAACTGAGGGACCTATTTGGTCTAAAGGTTAAAAGTAAGGGACTTGAATGTCTTTTCCTCGGGGGGAAATAGTTGAAACAGAGACGGCCAAATTAATTGATCTCCACACAAACACACACATATGTACAATAAAATTAATAAAAATTAATATATTTTATCTTTATATTAATTGTAAAAATTAGCCATCAAATATTAATAAAAACATAAAAAAGTATACATTTTTCTCGTGCATTTCATATGATATACTCTAGTTGCTTAAATGGCATGCATGGATCCTTTTTGTAGTACACTTATATATATCATAAAATTTGACCAGAATAACTTTGTGGTCATTAAATGAAAAAAATTGGTTTAGGAAATAATTTTTATTTACCAAATAGTATTCAATTTATTTTGAAAATTAGATCATTAGTTGAGGAAAGATTTATTGAGGGAGGAAATATTTTTAGGCGAGAAAAAATGAAATCACATGAAACATGTAACAGAGCTAAAATAAGCATGGATTCTACTTTGTCATATATTGGTTAATATTTATAGTAAATAATCGCTATTACCACCTTTAACTTGTTTTACATTAATGGTCTATGTGTAATGTTACGTACAGTATATATTATAATGATCATATGTACACTACATTTATTATAATGGTTATATGCTGCTTCTCAATATTTTTATTTTATATTTAATTTTTATTATAAAATATTATTATCTGGAATTTTTTTTCACCATGGTTGTTAGTCTAGTATATATATAGATGGGTTAATATATAGGTAGGGTTGTGTATTTATCGGAGCAACCCGATCCCTAACTTGAAAAATTTTGTTGATTGGGGCAGGAATTCCCCAATGAACACCCCTAAATCATATAGATATAGATGGGAAAAGAGTTAAAAGGGAAATGCACAAATTCATTGATTTGCATATATTTAAAATGTATTATTTGAAGTGGTGAGGGGTAAGGTACAACATTTGTTGCACAGTGTATTGCAATATCACTTCCAAAAAGGTACAATATTAGATGCGAGAGTTCGACACTTGACAACTAAAATTGTTTAGAAAGACCCCTAGTGATGCTCGATGGTAAGAGTTGGATATAGATATGGTTTATGATCTGAGTTCGAATCTAGTTCACTGTCCTAGGTTGAGTACTCTTGGCTTACCTGGTGCACAATATAGGGGACGTACTGTATACCTGAGTTTTGCTAATTGGTGGTCGGGCCCTGTCAGGTGTACAGATGGTCCAGCTCCGCCAGTTGACCCTCGTTACCAAAAAAAAAAAAAATTGTTTAGAAATCAGAAATAGTACACTCATGAGCAGGGACATGCATGCGTCGCCGACTTCTAGGAATTCAGCTGCTGCACTAGTGTTCAACTTTTATACATGTTGATTATTTTTGTTTCTTTTTTTTTTAATTTCCTTATCAATTATGGATATATTTTTAAAAGACAAATAGTTTGCACCAATGAAGTAACATCAGCATAGGTTTTTGTGTAGAATTAACTTAGAAGGTGTTTGGCTTTGCTTATTATAAGTACCTAAAAAAAGATACCTTCTCACATACTTTTTGTTATTTAAGTGCTTAATCACTAAATAAGCAAAGTCAAACATCTTCTTATATTGTAATTACAAGTGTACCTTAGAGAATGGCTTTTTGTGTAGAGTTTAAAACATAGCAGTTGTATGTGTTTAGGATTGTTTGATCTGTTGTGTCTTTCGTGATGGAATGAAATGATCATTAATTCCCTCGCAAAAAAAAAAAAGAAAAAAGAAAAAGAAGTCAAACATGTGAGTGCAAGATGACTTTTAGCATTTTACTATGGTTGTTATATGCGCTTTACCTATATCATTTTACAACGATGTAACCTTGTTCAGTGGATTGTAATACTCCAGTTACTATGATTGTCATATGCGCTTTACCGATATCATTCAAAATGATGTAGCCTTATTCACTGCTATGTGTCTGTCTAAATGATGTGTTCTTTAGGAACTTTCGATATTTGTGTGCCATTCAGTAAAGGAAAATGTTGTTCCTTATTATTTGGTTGTTGATCCAACACGAAGGGGAAAATTCTGAGTTTCACTGATAATAACGAATAGTTTGGAATCCTCAACCATGAAGATTCAATCACATTTGTAAAAGTTGATTGAGAATTAATCTTGGAAAAAAGTGTGACAGAAAAGCTAAAAGGAATCTATGCTTCCTCTATTTTAGCAATAATTCCATCATTAGACTTCAATGTCACATATTGTTTCTCTTTTATTATGATTTGCAAAAATTGTAACTTGACTTTGCTGGTAACATGGGTATAGGGGCTAACATCTTTACGACAACAAGTTGGGTGATTTCTCTTCCTCGTGGCACCAATCAAAAGTCTTTTTCTCTATAATACTCTTATAATTTTAACACATTCTCTTTTTATTTACCAACCTTAAAAGAATGGTCCCACATAGGGTCATCCCCTTTCGTTCATTTTTGTCTTTTATAAATTAGGATTCATGCACAAAATAACCCTTTAGTTAAAATTCCTGTGATACATTGAAGTCTAGGATGTTGAGAAAGATAGAGTAAAAGGATTCAAGAAATGAAAAGGGTCTGTGCCTCTTTAGGTTTCCTAACTCAATCCATTTGCAACATAAAAGTGAATTCTACGAAATTGTTAAATCGTATGTTCACTATGATGAAGTGCAATTTGTTACAAGTTTGACTCACATAATCCCTTCTGATAAATTTAGGTTTTGTTTGGCCTAACTGTGAAATTTTAACTTGAGTTAAAGAGTTTTTAGTAGGAGAGCTTTGAAAAAAAGTATTGTTGAACAAAAGTTATTGAATGTTTGGTCTCGTATTTTAGTTGTTCAGCTTTTAGCTGCTATGAAAGTAATATTGGATTTTAAAAAATATAATATTATTTTCAGAAAAAAGAAGGAAAAGAATTTAATAGCTTCTCAAAAGCTTTTCTCAAAAAGCTCCAATTTTGAGCTTTGGCTTTTAACTCAAAGCATTTTCGAAACAGGTCAAGTAGATTAGTTTTAGTTTTTAAACTTATAGAAAACTCTTCTAAGTGTCTAAAAGTTGGACCAAACAGAGCCCAGTCCTAAATTCAATTGAATTATAAGCTCTCAATGGCAAATTGTATTATTTTGATAACTACGATTTTCATCATATTACGCAGAATTACAATGGCCTATTTGCATAACTTTCCTATTGATATGTGCAGCCCATTGTAGGATATGGAGTAGCCAAGGTTTTGGATTCTGCTAATTTGAACTTCAAGAAAGGTGACTTAGTTTGGGGGATGACTGGATGGGAAGAATACAGTCTCATTACAGCTCCAGAATCTCTCTCTAAGATTCAACATACAGATGTGCCTTTGTCCTACTATACAGGAATCCTTGGTAAGTTTTTCCCATCATAAATCTTGTAGGTACTGGAGGCTTTTATTTTGATTGCATATCAGTAAATTCTTAGTCTCCTTTACGCTGCAAACTGAATTGCTTGTTGTGTTGGATATAGAAGAGCAACATAATGTGCATTTTTTATATCTATTGGATATGGCATGTTGCAGTTGCAGTTGCGGGAAAGTTTTCTTTACTCCTTTGGATTACCTTGATGACAATAGAGAGAGTTTGTTGTCGACAGGAACTAAGCATACTCATTTTAGAATGTATTCTAAAGAAGTAGTCAATGAGGCATTTGTTGCAGGCTCTGGGAGTGGATCACTAGAGTTTTATGATTTAGGAGATAAAAAAATTGTAGTGACAAGTTGAAATTAATATTTGAGATGTGCAATAATGACATACCACAACAATAATTTGAATACAGAACCATTTGTTTATAAGTTTTTAAGATACTAGTATTTGGGGTCATTTTGGCACAACTAGCTATTAGGAAGTTGAAAGCTATTTGAGTATAACTATTTAGGTAGCAAATAGCTGTTATTTTTCGATTGTTAGTAAATAGCTGCTTAAGTCACTAATTGAATATGCATTTGATAAGATTAGCTATTAGACTAACTACTGAAGGCAAAATGACTAAAAGAAGATTGAAGTCTTGTTATCATTGTTATAATAAATATAATTATTACTACTATTATTGGAATAAGATGATTTACTTTATAATTAGATATATATTTTTATAACAATATTCTATTATATTAAAGCATAATAAAATTATTTTTTTGATTAAGCATTTGTGTTAATATTATAAAATAATTATTTTGTCCAACAAATTACCAAATAAATTAATAAAATTTATACTTTGTGGAGATATTTTGATGTGGATAAAAATAGAATTTAAAATTAATTTTTTGTTATTTTTATTTTATATTTGTGAAAGAAAAGACAAAACATAAAGAGATTAAAGAGAAATTAGGATTGCCACTAAAAAAAATGGAACAAGGGTAGAATTGCTAGGTAAAAAAATGAACTACTAAGAGAAAATTAGGCACAACTGACTATTAAGGTAGCTGTTAGTTGTTTGAGTAACTTATAGTTATTTAAGTAATTAATAGCTGTCAGCTAGTAGCTTAATGAATAGATATTTAGCTAGCTGGTTAAACATAATGTGTTTAGTAAAATTAGTTGTTGGGTTAACTGATGAAAGTAAACGGACAAAAAGGACGTTGACATCATGTTTTCATTTTTTATGATAATTATAATGAATATTTCTATTATTGGAGTAAGATAATTTATTTTATAATTAGATATATATATTTTTTATGAATAATTCTTTATTTTAAAAACATAATAAAATAATTTTTGGATAAAGCATTTATATCAATATTATAAAAAATATTTTTAATAGACTTAAATTTTATTTTTAAAATAAAAAATAAATGGACTAATAAAACTTATAAAATTTATACTTTTTAATATATTTTTATTTGACAAGAATTTGAAATTAATTTTTGTGCTCTTTTTGTTTATATTTGTGAATGAAAAGGTAAAAATGTAGAGAAATATTTGAAGAGATAGTAGAATTTCTATAGAAAAAAATAGAGAAAAGGTAGAATTGCCAAAAAAAAAGATGAAGCACTACAAGCTTTTCGTGAAATGTTAAAATCGTTAGTTTTTGAGAAAAGTTTGGTTGAAATGCTCAAAAATTACCTGAAAAATTACTTGAAATACTATTTACGAACAATAATGATGTTGAGAAATAGTGCTTTGACTTAGTCAAAATACAAAAAGTTAGTCAAGAAACTCTTTTCTCTATTGTTGAATAGGCACAAAAAGCTATTGTGAAACTTTAAAATATTTAATATTTGATAAAAACTATTTGAAATGCTAAAAGTTACTTGAAAATTTATTTAAAATACTATTTTACTGAACAATAATAATTTAGACAAGTGGTATTTTGACCAAGTTAAAATGCTAAAAATTACTTAAAAAGTTATTTTTTGATGTTGTGGAAGAGAGCCTTGCATAAAGACTAATGTAATTATTGACGCAGGAATGCCCGGGATTTCTGCTTATGTTGGTTTTTATGAAGTTTGCTCTCCCAAGAAAGGCGAGTGCGTCTTTGTCTCGGCAGCAGCTGGTGCAGTTGGTCAACTTGTTGGGCAGTTTGCAAAGTTGTTGGGCTGCTATGTTGTTGGAAGTGCTGGAAGCAAAGAGAAGGTTAGTACACTATAATCTGTTGTTACTATTTAATCATAGTAAGAGCAAGCTAATTTAAATGTATAAGGTTGTAGATTCCACATTTTCCCATGCTTAATTAAACTATAAATTTAGATTTATCACATGCAAAATTTCAAAGAACTTCACCAACGCCTTACTTGGTTAAACCTTTTGGAACAGAATTTTGCATGACTTCATTTTGCAAATCATTTTCAGAAAACTGATTCTGAAATACCCAGTTTTCATTGTTTAACAATGATTAAGGAATGGGGCATTAAAGATTAATGCCCAAATTAGGTCTCACGTACCAATGAACACAAAATTTCAAACTAGATTTTTAATTGGTTTTGATTTTGTCTTGAGCTTTATTTGGCATTATGAAATTTGGTGGTGTTATTTTACAAAAATTGAAATATTGGAACCCACAGTTTGGAAAAGCCGAGGGTGTTTTTGACTGGTGCACAACTATTCACAAGAAGATAGATGATCATTTTGATTCGGTAATTTCTGAAAGTAAGAACTGTCAACATTATTCTTTGTGCCTTTGTCTCAGTAGAGTCTTCCAGTGGAAATAAATGATTGATAGATAAAATAAGGTTTTTTATAATAAGAATAGAATAAAAAAGATCTTGTTGTTTAAAACTCTTCGCTAACCATAGCCATTCGCAATTTTCCATTTTCTCCTCTTAAAATCTGTTGTTTATTTATTAAAGACCGCATATATGTGAGTAGCGTATTTCTCTATAAATAATGCCACCAATACATCGGGTGGTTAAGTAGTGTCAATGACTAAAGCATTAAGCTATGCTTTTTGTGTTATTTAGCGCATTTCTTCATCTCTTTTCCTTCTGCTGAAGGTTGATCTGTTGAAGAACAAATTTGGATTTGATGAAGCTTTTAATTACAAAGAGGAGCAGGACCTGGATGCCGCTTTGAAAAGGTGAGTTTTATATTTGTTAATATTATGAGGCCTCAGACCTGATTGGTAATGTTATAGAATAGGACACCGCAAGAAGCCTCAATATTGATGGCACCTTATTAATTCAATGTTCGGTGGTGCCAGTTATTGTACAATTAACTACGTAATTGTGTTTCTTCTTTTTGACGCTTCATCATAATGAAAATATTTAGTTCTGATTGGTATTATTCTTGTGCCCTTAGATACTTTCCTGATGGCATAGACATTTACTTTGAAAATGTCGGAGGAAAGATGCTTGATGCCGTGCTACTCAACATGAAAAACCATGGTCGCATTGCTGGATGTGGAATGATCTCTCAATACAACCTTGATCAGCCTGAAGGTGTACACAATCTGTTCTGTGTTATCACAAAACGCATTCGAATGGAAGGATTTTTAATCTTTGATAACTTTCATCTTTATCCCAAGTTTCTGGAGATGGTTCTGCCAAGCATAAAAGAAGGGAAGATTGCATATGTGGAGGACATTGCTGAAGGGCTCGAACAGGCTCCAAGCGCTCTTATTGGGCTCTTCCATGGCCGCAATGTTGGTAAGCAGGTGGTAGTCGTCGCTCGCGAATAGATACATCATATATTAACTTACGTTTGAACATAAAGGGGTGGTTATTATCTGCAGTTATCTATGTGTGTTTTGAGGTTTGGTGTCCGTGGATGCAGTGTATGTTTTATAGATGGTCGTCTGGATTGTATCTTTGTTCTCGACTTCTTGTTTATCATAAGACAGTTTTCCTCGTGTCAAATAAAATAAGTGGAGCTTTATCTGTATACGTAACATCCAACAGCCAAATGCTAGCGTACTAATGCATTGAGAGTAATTAATTCACCCTAAAATAATTTAAACCCGGCCCATGGTGACAATTTGAACTCGAATTATTATAAGCTTAACATTTATATCCTAAAGAATCGCAAGAGACGAGACATCATAATGATAATAACTAAGGCAGTCTTATGTGCAATATCATCTCTCCCTTTCTCTCTCTAACTTGCTAAGACGTTGCTAGATTATATAGGAGCTATATACCCTATTCCATTATTCAATGTGATAGAGATTCTTTTTATTGATGTTTTAACACTTTGTGATTTTTTATATCATTTATACCTTTTTCTATGACGAATTTATTTTTTGATTGAATATTATTATATTTGTAACTAATTTTTTGTTAGTTAAGAATCATACTTCTTACGGCACAAAGAATCTTGTGGATTCATGTGAGCTTGAATAAATTTTAGGGGACAAATAATCTTAAGAGGGGGGAGGAGAGGGTGGATTAAGATTATGCTACTCTTATTAAAACCAATTGTCAATTAAAAATAATTTGCATAAGCTATCTCTTTTAGATAATATATCAAACACTTTGTAAGCAATAAGCAAAACAATAATAGAGAGAAAAAGAAAGAAGGATTGCAGCGCGATTTTTAAGTGGTTCGGGCTTGTCTACGTCTACTTCCCAAGAATTTTCTCCTTAGGATTTCACACTTTCTCTACTATATGTCAATTCTTCTTCAAATGTTGGTAAAGTACAAATCAACTATTTTACAACTCTATGAAACCTTTTCTCCAAAGAACCCAAGTGTTTCCCATACTAAGGATTTCCCCCACTCTCTTGCTAATTAATTTCTCACAAAACTAATTTAGCCCAAGAGTATGTAAATACAATACAATGAATATTAAAGTATATCAAAGTATTTCTACTCTCTCAAAGAAATTGAAAATGAAAGCTATTGTAGTGCTCAAGGACAGAAATCTATAGCTCAATGATTTTTTGTTTGTGTTGTTGTTCTTGTTGATTATCTCTTTTGTTGAAATCAAAGGTTCAAAAGGGTTTAAATAGCAGTAGAATGGAGCTTAAGGATGCAGAAAATTGTAATTAGTAGAAGATATGAAAATCTTGCTTAAAATAGATTAAAACGATTATTTTTTAACATTCACTACACTTGTTGGTTAGAGGGTCTGGTCGATCGGATGCCATGCTGACAAACGCAGAAAGCTTTTGAAAAATTTGCTTTTCAAACTGTTTCGCCTGGTAAGCCTGTTCCACTAGTCAGTCGACTGGCTAGGGGACTGGGTAAACCAGCAAGTTTATTTTTTCTGCTCAAAACATTTTCTTTTTTAAAATCAATGTGAAATCAAGCCTTTTAAATGATTTTTCAAAGATTATTTGACTTAAAAGCTTGATTCAAGATGATATGGAAATCTCAATAAAGACATTTCAAGATTTAAGAAATTTTAAAAATCTTTCCAAATAATAAAAAAATATTTGGCTTAAAAACTTAATTCAAGATCATATAGAAATATTCATGAAAGATATCATTCAAACTTTTAAGAAATCAAAGTAAACTTTTAATTTAAATGATTGAGCTATAGAGAGGATACTCAAAGCAAAACACAATCTCAGCTCAAGCTGGTACCCCTTATGTCACCTTCCATCTCCTTCCTTGTATCTCTTCTTGTCTTTGAGCTTCTATGATTGTTAAGAATCAATCCTTATGAGCTTCATTGTCATATAGCTTCCACCATCCTTCAAGTATTGCTAAACATTGTATATGAATATATAAACACAACCATTCCATCCAATAATGTTCAAACATAATCAAGCCAATTCAAATGCAACAAACTATTCAAGAATATCACAATCAATCAAAGTTATCTACAATTCATCCAATGTTAAGACATCCACAAACATATATCTCAATCAATCACTTTTTGATATCCTTGTTCATCAGATTCATAAACATATCCAATTCTCATTTAAGGCATTCAAACCAATACTATAACAATTGTGCACAAATATATTCATCATATATTTTATTTTCATCATCAAAACATTAATATAAAAAATATAAAATTAACAATCTCCCCCTTTTTGATGATGACAAATAATATTTCAAGATTCATAATTTTTGTGACTCCCCCTACATAAATGCATCTATATAGCAAGTATAGAGTCTTCAATAGGCATGACTCTCCCTTAATCAAGCATATATATCAAATCAATCATATCATCAAAAGTATTAAAACATAAAGGGACATTAAACCATTACAGTCATAATACTAACATAGGAGTCATGAATCATAATCCTAGAGGGATATATTCTCCTCTTTTGGCGTTATCAAAATATGAAAGGCACAAATGAAAGACATGAATTAAAAAGTTCAAAGCATAGAGTGCAATGAAAAAAGTATTAAATGCATGAGAAAATCACTTGGGTGTCTTGTTCAAGACAGACTTTTTAAACTTTAGCTTCTTTGCAACTGGACTCTTGGGTTGGTATGAAGATTCATCATCAAAGTCATTATCAATGATGATTAATTCAGGTTCAATGGGCTTTTTCCTTGTATTTGTTCCTTGATAACCTTTTTTGCTTTAGTCTTGGCTTCACAAAGGCTTCGAATCGTTTAAGGTGGGGATTTTTTCATCATGGTTTGACAGAGTTGATTTAGGAGTAAAAGTAGGGATTGGGTTATTGTGATAGGAGGTTTTCAAGGCTTTAGACAGGTTTAAATATATTGCAAAAGGTTTAGGATAGAAAAAATATGGTGAGGAAGTAACAAAATTCAATTTTGAAAAGGATCTCTTGAGGCTCAAGACGGCATGATCCGGTCAGCCGGGTTCTCTCTACCGGTTGACCAGTTGAAGCAAAATGAAAAAATTTTAAAATTGCTCAACCTAGTTGGGTATAGAGCTTTGCTGGTCAACTAGGTATCCCTACTAGTTGACCCAGAATGCTGAAAAACTCATTTTTCATGCTGCAATCATGTTTTTCTACAATAATAACACATATATCACATAGTTTGCATGTCAATTTCTCTACGAATCTTGCAAAATTGATTTTCATTCAAAGGTTTAGTGAAAATATCAGCAAGTCAATGCATAGAATCAACAAATTCAAGTACAACATCACTTTTTTGAATGTGATCTCTAATAAAATGTTGTCTAATCTCAATGTGTTTGGTTCTTGAATGTTGAATGGGGTTCTTGGTGAGATTAATGGCACAAGTGTTATCATAATAATGGGTACATGATCATAAGATAAGCTAAAATCAAGCAAGTTTTGTTTCACCCATAATATTTGAGCTACATAACTACCAACGACAATATATTCAGCTTCGGTTGTAGAGATAGTAATGCTATTTTGTTTCATACTTGACCAAGATATTAAAGAATTACCCAAGAATTGACAAGTCCCACTAGTGCTTTTATGGTCTACTTTGCAACTAGCAAAATCAATATTAGACAAACCATATAAATCAAAAGAAGTTCCTTTAGCATACCATAATCCTAAATTACTTGTTCTTTTAAGATACCTGATTATGCGTTTCATAATAGTTAAACGTGATTCCTTAGGATCGGATTAGAATCTATCATATAGGCACACAGCAAACATTATATCAGGTCTGGAAGTAGTTAAGTATAATACGCTTCTGATCATACCTCGATATTTCTTTTTATCTATAAACTTACTCTTTTCATCTTTATCGAGTTTGGTTGAGAGACGTATGGGAGTTCCAATCTCTTTTGCATTCTCAAGCCGAAACTTCTTGATAATTTCTTTCGTATACTTTTCCTGATTGATGAAAATTTCTTCCTTCATTTGTTTAATTTGAAGTCTGACGAAGAACATGAATTCGCCCATCATACTAATCTCAAATTCCTTGTTCATACACTTTGCAAAACTTTCACATAAAGCAACATTAATAGCACCAAATATAATGTCATCTACGTAGATTTGAACAAGTAAGGTATCTTCTTTGTCTCTTTTGAAAAACAAGGTAGAATATAATTTTCCTCTTTCAAATCCATTTTTAATAAAAAAAAGCCGCTAAGACTTTCATACCAAGCTTTATGGGCCCGTTTTAAACCATACAAAGCTTTTTCAAGTTTAAAAACATGATTTGGAAATTGTGTATCTTTAAAACCTGGAGGTTGTTCAACATAAGCCTCTTCTTTAATAAAACTATTTAGAAAAACAGTTTTTACATCCATTTGATATAATTTGAAATCCATAAAACAAGCAAAAGCAAGTAACATGCAAATAGACTTTAATCTAGCAATAGGAGCATAGGTTTCATCCTAGTCTATACCTTTATCTTGATTGTAACCTTGTGTAACAAGTCTAACTTTGTTTCTAGTTACATTACCTGATTATCAAGCTTGTTTCTAAATACTCATTTAGTATCAATTATAGGCTGATCTTTAGGCCTTTCAACTAATTTCCAAACCTCATTCCTACAAAATTGATTTAGTTTTTCTTGCATGGCCATTATCCAATTTTCATCAAGTAATGCCTCTTTAACATTTTTAGGCTCTATATGAGAAATAAATGCAGCATGTATATAGAAAGTATTGATATTATTCCTTGTCCTTACTCCTTTAGATAGATCACCTATGATTTGATCTTTGGAGTGATCTCTCATGAACTTCTCACTTTTTGGGGGGTCAACATGTGTCCCTTCTTCTTCCTTCATAATGTTGTTTTACTTTTGTTCTTGATCCTCTTCTTCCTTGATTTGAGAGTCTCTCTCTTGACTATCATCATTTTGTTCCTTTGGAGATTCTTTTTCTTTTGTGGATCTATCTTCCATTAAAGTTTTCTCCAAGAGATTACCTATATCAATAACATCTTTTCTCGGTGTAAGGTTGTTAGTATCATCAAATGTAACATGCATAGATTCTTCTACAACAAGAGTTCTTTTGTTACACATGATATAATTTGTTTTTAGTGGAATAACCAATAAAAGTACCTTCATCAGATTTAGTATCAAATTTATGCAAATGATCTTTGGTATTTAAAATATAACATTTACATCCAAGCACTTTAAAGTATGAAATCTAGGGGGTTTTGCCATGCCAAAGTTTATATGGGGTTTTATCCAAAATAGGTCTTAAAATTCTATTTTGCACATAGCAAGCAGTGTTTATATTTTCACTCCAAAAATATGTGGGTTATGTTCTTTAAGCGTAGTCCTTGTCATTTCTTGTAGGGTTCGGTTCTTTCTCTCTAGTACCCCATTTTGTTGAGGAGTTCAAAGAGCTGTTATGATCAATGCCATGTTCATCACAAAAATGCATAAAGGAATAATTCACATATTCAATGCCATTATTACCATGCATGTAAGTTATAAAATATCCTTTCTTGTTTTGTACTTTTCTACACCATCTTGCAAATTCATTGAAGTCTTCATTTTTTGTGCAAGAAACAAGACCCATGTAAGTCTAGTATAATCATCAACAACAACAAATATATATCTAGAGCCACTTACGTTAACAACATCAATAGGTCTAAACAAGTCTATGTACAACAATTGTAAAGCTCTAGATGTTGATATCATGTTAATCAGTTTAAAAGAAGTTTTATGTTGTTTACTAAGTTGACATGCATCACAAATTTTATCCTTTTCAAATTTTATCTTAGACAAATCCCTAGCTAGATCATGTTTTGACAAATTCTTTAATAAGCTCATACTAGCATGCCCATGTCTTCTATAGCATAACCAAGAAATTTCATTTATAATAGACAAGGAAGTAGCATTTTGAATACTAAGTTGGTCAATTTCAATAGTACACACATTATTATTTCTACTAGCAACAAAGAGCACATTATCACTATCACATTTATGGCCAACTAAAGGACTGAAAAGAGATTTTATGACTTTTATCGCATAATTGACTAATACTTAGTAAATTAAATTTTAAACCTTCCACAAGTAGCATGTTGTGTATTGCAAGAGGATTTTTGTTACCAACACTTCCTTTTCCAATAATCTTTTCATTGCGATCGTCTTCAAAAGTAACATCTCCTCCCTTAACTTTCTTAGGTTCATAAAATATAGAGGGATCACCTATCATGTGCTTTGAGCAATCACTATCTAGAATCCATTTCTTTATATGTCTTACCTACACATGTAAAGAGAAACAATACAACTTTATCTTGGTCCCCAATTTCTTGGGAAGTTAGTATCAATTTTTGGCTTTCACAACCTATTTGGATCTTTGCCAATATGGAACAAAGGTACCTTTGTCACTCAATTTCTTAAAATAACAAGAAGTAAAGATATTCCCATATTTTTTGCAATAGGTGCAAGTAATTTTGAGTTTGAAAGAGGTGAAAGTCGAGGTTGATGCTTTAACAAAATAGTTTTTTGAATATTTTTGTTTGATAGAAAGTTTATAGCCAACTCTACTTTTGTCAAATGCCAATTTTTGAGAACCAAGAAGTTTTTGAAATTTTCTTCACCTTTGGTGAATTTTCCCCCAATCTTATTCAAATCATTGTTTATCATTTTCAATTCTTCCACTTGTTTTGCAAGGTTTTAATATTTTCAACAAGAGATACATATTTTTTTTTTCCAAACAAGCTTTTTCATTCAAGGTAAATTTTAATTTTCTTTGCAAATTTTTGTTTTTGTCTAAAGCAAGAGAAAGATCATCATACAGTTTTGCGAAGGCCTTTAGTAATTCGTCAAAAGTAAATTTATCTTCTTCACAAGTTGAAGAGCAACTAGAGAGACTAGGGGAAGAACTTACCTTGTCTTCATTTGCCATGAGACATACACGGTTTGCTACTTCATGTTCTTTTTTTCTTTCTACTTCACTATTGGAAGAGTCACATGTAGATTTGAGAGCTTTTTCTTCTTTGCGTTTTGGAAGCTTTGGACAATTTGCCTTAATATGTCCCGATTTTATTGCAATTGAAGTACTTTGGTTCTTCATTCATCTCGTTTGATCTTTTGGTTTCTTTCTCTTTCTTCTTCCAATTGTTCAAAGAGGCGTCTTTTCTCCATTTCTTGTATTTCATGAATTTTTTATAGTTTCTATCAAGTAATGCCATTTCTTCATCCAAATCATCATCATCATTGCTTGAGGCATATTTTGGAGCAACAAGAGTTGTGGACTTCATCTTTTTGTCTTCTTCTTCATGAGCCTTTAGCTCAAGTTCATGAGTCATGAGTGAACCAATTAGCTTGGTTAATGTATATGCATTGAGGTCTTTTGATTCTTTTATGACCGTTACCTTTGGTTGTTTTAGCATAAATGCAATTTAAGTAAATGTTTTGCTGATGAAAATTAGTGCTAAAGCATGCTTATTTGAATAAATAAGTTATACTTGCTAATAGTCTTTTTGAGAATATATCTAGCACACGAGTCTTAGCAAGTTGATAGAGTGCAAATGAAGATATCTAAGCTCATGATGGATGTCAAGTTTGATTGAACGCAAAGCTTAGTTCAAGCTTAGTTCAAAGAATGATGGAAGCACTCAACTGAAGATCATTGAAGAAGAAGAAGAAGAGGAAGTCACAAGGCAAAGACGAGGTGATGTAGGGGGTACCGGTTATGCTTACTTGTGTTAAGCCTTGATTTTGCTTAATATTATGACTCATGATTGCATGATTTCCCCACCTCTTTCTAAGTGCTTCTCTTCCAAAATTATTCTTGAAAATCAAAGTGTGCTTAGAGTTTTAAAAATTTTGAGAAACTTTAAATTTATCTTCAAAAGCATGTCCTCAATCTTAAAAGTTGTTTATCAAATAATTTGATGTGTTATTTTCTTGTTCAAATGTTTTAAGCTCTCAATGACATGCTAGAAACACTTGCAAAGTAAAATAGACACTCTTTTGAAGCAAACGAGAAGCTAGAATTAAATTCTGGAATTACTGATCGCCCTTTGCCAGTCGACCAATAGAGCCTTGTAGCTGACCGGCAATTCCGGAGAAGAATGAGAATGCTGCCGGTCACTCATCCGGCCAACCGGACCATCGATTGGCAGCTGCGCAGATTTGCTATTTTTAATCGTTGACAGTACATTTATCACTCCTATAAATAGCCCTTTCACCCCCAATTCAGAAATAACACTAGCTTTTGAATTTCAAATATTTTCTAAGCTCTTATTAATCTTTTAAAACACTTTTTGCTTGGGAAATCATTCTTGTGAGCTATAAATTTGCATTAATCTTGAGCAAACTTTGAGCTTTTTATTTTCATATCTAGCTTTTTAGAAGTTATAGTGATTTAGCTTGAAGAAACTTTCCTCTTATTGTTAATACATACACTTCATAGTTTGATTATCTTGGGAAGATTGTAAAGCTCTTTGAGTATGGGGAAATCTTTAGTAAAAAGAGGTCTTTTCTTGGGTTCTTTGGATTGGGATCCAAAGAGGTGTAAAGAGTTGGTTTAAGCTTCACCAACATTTGTAGAAGCTTGACAGTGGAGGATTGATTCAAGTCCTAAGGGGAGAATCCTTAGGTGGTGGACGTAGGCTTTGTCTAACCACCTAAAAACGGTGTTGATTCTCTCTCTCTCTCTCTCTCTCTCTCTCTCTCTCTCTCTTCTTGATTTCTAGCTATTTTCACTATTGCAATTAACATGTTCGATGAAATGTCTCAACTAATGTGCTTATTGTTTTCATGCCAAAAAGTTGGTTATTTTGCTTGATTATATTTATATCTATCTAAGGAACATCATATTTGTGCTTTAAATTGATTTAGTTTGTATTTTGTGAAGTTGACTTTAATTTAAAAAAAAAATTAATCATATATAACTAAATTCGCTTCCTCCTCCCCTCCTCTTTAGTTATATTGCCACCTACAGGTTGCTATGAAGATGGTAGACTTCTTAGCACTTTTCCCACCATTTCTGCATTAGAATATTCCTTTTCAAGTGCCTTAAGGTGATTAGTAATTTCCAAGAATCTAGAATACATTTTCTCAATATTTTCACTTTGTTCCATTCTAAACTTTTCTTTTTTGAACAAGCATGCTAATTCTAGAATCCTTTACTTGGCTAGTTCCTTCATAGGTTACTTTAAGTTGATCCCAAATTTCTTTAACCAAAGTACATCCCATAGCTTTAGCAAGTTTAATAGCATTCAAACTAGTATATAAAGTAGACAAAGCCTTGGCATTTACTTCAACAAGTTTATAATCCTTTTCATCTCATTCATCTTTAGATTTCAAAATCTTTTAATCTCCTACGACTTTCATGGGATATTGTGGTCCATTTGTAGTAGTTTTTTAGACTTTACAATCATGTGCTTGAACAAAAACTTTCATTCTCATTTTCCAAAAAGAGTAATTGAAGCCATCAAATATAGGTGCTTTATTTATGGACAATTCTTCAATGGTTGTGGCATTATTATTTGCCATGAAAATATTGCTAGTTGTTAAACAATATATAGAACTCTACCTCTTGATACCACTTGTTAGGGGATAAATAACCTTGGGGGGGGGGAGGGGGGAGGGGTGAATTAAAATTATCTGAGGCAACCTTATGACTTCAAATCAAGGTATGCCTCAAATCTACAATATAATTTATATTTATTATGATTTTCTTATTTTTGGTATTGTATTTAATAAATCCTAACAAGTGGTATCAGAGTCATTAAGATTAGAAATAGGAACCTATATTAAGAAATCATCTATATTATTAAATTATTGTTCTCAAGTTTTGATTAATACCAATAGCCATAAATTCAAGGTCATCTCCGTGATATGCTATTTAAATTAAATATCATATTGATGCTTGGGTAAATTAAAAAAAATTAAAAAAAAGAAGAAGAAAGCCACATTTTGATAACTAAAGCAGTACAGTTGTGGCAATTCCTATAAGAAAAGGGATCATGCATGCACTAAAATATTGCCAGAGTTTAAACTGCCCTTCTTTTTTGTCTCTACTTTTTTTTTTTTTATATTTTCTTATTGTGATATGCATAAATTAATGCATTAGCATGCACCTAAACATGCATGTCCAATTAATTAAGTGATATTCCATTTTAAGCATGCACATGTTACATAGCATAGTTTGATCAAATGTGCTTTCAATTTGTTTCCACTTCTAGCCTTTTCCAATTTAGTTCCTTGTCTAATTATGTATTAACTTACTAGAGTGTTTTTGGTTGACACAGCTAGAAAATAGAGGAACAAATGTTGATATTCATTTAATTTTGTTGGAATATGGCCCTATTTTGAATATGCAGTAGGCATCTTAGTTCTAGCCAAATTGGTAGTCCTACCATATCTGAAGTCCTGCCTTATACAATGTTTTGCCATAAGTGTGTGCTTATAGATTTGTCTCTCTTATATTCTATAAATAGGAATTTTGTCTATTGTAATCATCTGAGACAAAGAGTGAGATAGGGAGACCTTGAGTGAGAAGCTCGAGGAGCAAGGGCTCTCAAGCCCAAGCCTTTTCTCTGTGTTATATTCGCTTTGTTTATAGTAAAATTCTCTTTTCTACCTGTTCTTGGCTTTATATTGGTATTAACTCTTGTTTTGGTGCTGCGAATTGTGATTATGATAATGTATGCTTGAATTGAATGTTACACTATGCTAATATCCCTTGTAAGATTATGTTGTATAAAGTTAATAGTAATGGAGAACAAAAGAAGAGAAAACTGGCCTTGCTTGTGTCCTATATCTTGGCTTGAAGCTTGCACGAGATTTGACGGCATAAAGAGTTCAAGAACGTTCGTAAAGTAGAAAAGGAGATATAAAGAAGAGATAAGGTGACATAAGAGGGGTACTGACTAGTGCTATCTTGTGTTTAGCCTTAGAAAACAACTTATATCTCTCTAATTGCATGATTTTCTTGAACCATTAATTGCATATAAGTTTTCAATCTTGTTTTGGGGCTTGTAAAACGACTTTGAAGTGTTCTTATTTTTGCTTTGATCTTTAAAACCTTCAAAGCATTTGCGTAGCATGTTTCTAATCGTAAAAATGCATGATTTATCCCTCCTTAAAGTGTTTTCAACTTGCCAAATTCTTTTAATCTTCAAAAGAGTTTGATAAACATGTTTGTAGGTGAAATGGCTGAGTTCTGGACCAACCGATCACCCTAGCCGGTTGATTGATTGGCCTAGGAGGGCAACCGGTTAATACAGAAACATGGGACTTGCTAGAATTTCTCTCTGGCCTTGTCGGTCACCCTAATCGATTGACTAACTGAGGAAACCGACAAAGGCAGAGTGGTTTGGGAGGAATTGGTCACCCCACTGGTTGACCGGACTCTTAACCAGTAGTGCCTAGTTTTTATTTTATTTTATTTTTTACCATTGTTAATATGTGTGTGCTACCCTTATTTAAGCCTTTCACCTCATTTACTCTCCTCACCTAAAAAATAATTCTAGAGCATTTCTAAGCTTCCTCATACTCCTCAAAGCACATTTGAGCTTGTAAATCATCATTATTGAGCTATAATTTGTATCTTTGAGCAAACAAGAGCCTACCTTTTGCTATATCTACCTTTTGAAATTGTAACCCTAATTATTACAAATTCTTCAATTATTGCTTATATACGCACACTTGAGCTAGGATTATATTGTGAGTATCTCTAATACTAGGAGAGAGTATAGGGAAATCCTTGGTGAAGTGTTCACTAGGGTTATTTGAAGAAGGTTTCAAAGAGTTGTACAAGTTGGTTTGCACTCCAACAACCTTTGAAGAGGTATTGCTTTAGCGAAGGTGATTAAAGTCCTAAGGGGAGAGTCCTTAGGTAATGGATGTAGGCCAGGTTGAGCCACCTAAAATTGGTTGTGTTCTCTCTCTTTCTTTGTTCTCTAGTTATTTTCTAATATTGCTTGCTAAGTGTTTGATATATTGGCTACTTGATTAGATTTGCTTTTTATTGGGATTTTTGTTGCTAAAATTGGACATAATCTTAATTCACTCCCCTTCTTAAGATTATTTAATCCTTACATTTGGTTTTCAGAGCTAAGGTTCTATATATAGTTTAACAACTAGTAGAATTAATTATGGCAAAAAAATACGAATGCCATGCCTATTGAGGGTTTCTCTATTAACAAGGCTCCCATATTTGATGGTCTTAACTACTATTTTTGGAAAATAAAAATGAAAGTCTTTGTTCAAGCACATTACTATAGAGCATGAAAAGTTATTGAAAATGGACCTCAAGCTCCTATGAAAACTGATGGTGATAAAAGGTGTCTGAACTGGAAAGTGAATGGGATGATAATGATATTAAGCTTATTGAATTGAATGCTAAATCTTTGTACACTTTGTATGCCGATTTGAATTCTATCGAATTTACTAGAGCTATAGGATGCACTTCAACTAAAGAAATCTAGGATCAACTTGAAGTCACATATGAAGGAACAAATTAAGTTAAAGAGTCTAGAATTGCTATGCTTGTGCACAAATATGAACTTTTCAAAATGCTTTTAGTTGAAATGTTGAACAAATGTATTCTAAATTTGTGAAAATTACTAATAGCCATTAGGCACTTGAAAAGGAATATTTTAATGCAAAAATGGTGAGAAAATTTGGAAGGAGTTTGCCATCGTCATGGCAACCGAAGGTGATAGCCATAAAGGAAGCAAGTGACCTCAATGTGTTGCAACTAAATGAGCTTGTTCGGTCACTTATGACTCATGAGCTTGAGCTTAAGGACCATGAAGAGGAAGATAAGAAGATGAAGAAGTCTGTGGTTCTTGTTGCTACAAAATGCACCTCAAGTGATGATGATGATGAGGAGGATGAGGAGGAGGAAGACTTTGATGATGAGATGGCACTACTTGCAAGAAACTTCATGAAGTTCATGAAATACAAGAAATGGAGAAAAGGTTCAACTTCAAACAATTGAAAGAAGAAAGACAAGGAGATTAAGAAGCCAAAAGAAGCAAGAATGAAGAACCAAAGTGCTTCAATCGCAACAAGCTCGGGCACATCAAAACAAATTGTCTAAAGCTTGCAAAACACAAGGGAAGGCTCTCAAAGCCACTTGGGACACTACCGATAGTGAAGGAGAGACGGAAGAATAGCATGAAGTTGCTAACTTTGTTTGTCCCATGGCAAATGAAGATGATTTAAACTCTTCACCTTGCTATTCTAGTTTTTCCTCCCCATGTGAAGAAAATGATGAATATATGTTTAAGGACTTTCAAGAAACTTTTTTGAAATTGCATGATGATCCTTTACTTGCTTAAAAAAAAAAAAAAAGAGATTGCAAAAGAAATTGAAAGTTGCATTGAATGAAAAAGTTTGTTCAGAAAAGAAAAATGCATCGCTTGTTGAAAACATTGAAAGTTTATAAAATCAAGTAGAGGAGTTGAAAAAGGAGAATGATGATTTGAATGGGATTGTAGCAAAATTTACAAATGAAAAAGAAACCTTCAAAAACCTTTTTGGTTCTCAAAAAATGGCATTTGACAAAAGTGGGATTGGTTATGATTCTACAATCAAAAGTATTTGAAAATCTACTTTGTTAAAGCATCAACTTCCACTACTCCTTTGAAACCCACCATTAATTGCACTTATTATGAAAAATTTGGGCATGTTTCTACTCATTGCTATTACAAGAGACTAAGTGATAGAGGCATACTTGTCCCACACTGGCAAAGACCCAAATAGGTTGTGAAAGCCAAACATTGAAACTAACGTCAAGGACCCAAGGAATTTGGGGACCCAAAATAAAGGTCTTTTGTGCTTATTTGATGTGTGTAGGTATGGCATGTGAGTAAACATAGCAAGAAGAAGTGGATATTGGATAATAGGTGCTATAAACATATGATGGGTGATCCCTCTTTGTTCTATGGACTTAAGAAAGTCAAAAGGGAGATGCCACCTTTAGGGATAATAGTAAAGGGAGAATAATTAGCAAAAAAAAAAACATTGTTAACAAAAATTCTCTTGCTATTCATAATGTATTGCTTGTTGAAGGTCTCAAATTTAATTTACTCAACATTAGTCAATTATATGATAAAGATTTTAAAGTTGTGTTTAAATCTTCTAGTTGTATCATTCATGAATGTGACAATGATAATTTGCTCTTTGTGCAAGTAGAAATGGTAATGTGTAAACTATAAAGATTGATCAACTTGCAAATCAAAATGTTACATGCTTATCAATTGCGCATGAAAATATTTGATTATGGCATAGGAGACTTAGGTATGCTAGTATTAGTTTATTGGGAAATTTGTCAAAACATGAGCTTGTTAGAGATTTGCCAAAAATCAAGTTTGAAAAAGACAAAGTTTGTGATGCATGACAAAGTTTGTGATGCATATCAACTTGGAAAACAACATAAAATATCTTTTAAACCCATCAACATGGTTTCAACAACTGGAGCATTACAATTTGTTGGGAAAATTGAGGATACAAGCACACCCATCAATGCAAAGTGGAAAACACACGATATTTTTAATGTGGTTTGGCCAATTACTTACGTCTACGATCTGCCTCTAAAATAAATTCCGTTATTCAATAATAGTGGGTTACACATGGTAATAACTTTTTGTAGAGCAAAAAAATTCTAAACCCTCCCTTACAGAATTCTGACAATGACTATCTTCTCACCAGGATAAGAACGAATGTAAGACACTCCCAGCACTCTCAGGCTTTTAGTCTCACACCCTTTCTCTCCC
Organism: Cordia subcordata; assembly: GCA_028554755.1. Classification (NCBI taxonomy): domain Eukaryota; kingdom Viridiplantae; phylum Streptophyta; class Magnoliopsida; order Boraginales; family Cordiaceae; genus Cordia; species Cordia subcordata. The sequence goes on along the minus strand of JAPTOF010000010.1, from coordinate 13,902,949 downwards.
ATAGGGTATAGCCTTAAGGCACACCCCAAAGGCATACCTAATACAAGCTATAAGACCCTCTATTTATACAAGAGAAATCCTTGCTTCCCAAGATTTCTTCTACATTTATTAGGCACGTCTTCAATTTGGTAACCCTCTTAATTACCTTCTACAAGTTTCCTAATTTGTATAGGCTTGGACTTTGAGCCATAACCCAATAAATTCCTCCCTTGATGAAAAGTCTGAAGCTTCTTTGCCATAATTGGAACCTCTTCACAGTCTTCATGCTGGAGCCCTCACTCGATAGCAATCTTCATGGTAACGGCTGCCAACACATCTTATCAAGTTTACGGAATCATCAGCAACATCTTTCTCTATGCTGTCTAACCTCGACCTCTCAAGCTTATTCGCGTCCTCCCTTGACACTTAGCATATTGGATGTGGTCTTCTTCCCAGCAGGGGCTATCCCCATCAAGTGTCTGGTTAGGACTTTGATCATTCAACTACACGGACTCTTCTTGCATGACTCCTCTATCAAACCGAACTTTCTTCAACTAGTCTATTTATCCAAACTTCTTTCTACAACAGCGTGATCACTAGTTAACTGAATGTGTTTGCTCGTACAATACTTCAAAAACTTCTGCACAATTTCATCACCATTCCATTGTTTTGCCCAGATTTAAGGCTCACCCTTGATACATCAAGAATTTGGCAAAACCAACCTAAAAAATGAACTAAGACGTCGAAAAAAAATAGAAAAACCCTCCATCAACACGGTCAACCCCCAGTCAAAATTGAACTAGGCCTTCTACCTCTATCTTTTTCGATGACCTTTTTCCATCCTCTGTAGCTGTGACAAAATCACCAACTATATTAGCAGTGATCCCCCTTGATCTATGTGCCCCTTAGCACAGTAGGTTCCTTGGTGCATTTTTCTCGTATCATTATCATGCCCAATTCACCAACTGATCTCTGATACCACATGTTGGGAAAATTGAGGACTCATGCACATGCATCAATGCACAGCGAAAAACACACACAAAGAACACGCAATAGTTTTAATGTGGTTCGGCCCTCTATCTATATTTACAATCCCCTTTGGGATAAATTTCACTATTCAACAATCATGGGTTACACATGGTAATGGCTTTTTGCACAGCTAGAAAAGTCTAAACTATCCCTCACAGAATTCTTACAATGGCTCTATTCTCATGAGAACTAGAACAAATGTAAGACTCTTAATGCTCTAGGGTTTTCTCTCTCACACCCCCATGAGGTGCTAAAAGTACACCCAATACAATCTACGTGGCCCTCTATTTATAAGAGAGAAATCCTTGCTCCCTAAGATTTCTTCTACACTATTTTAGATGGGTTTTCAATTTGGTAACTCTCTTAATTACCTTCCACAAGTTTCCTAATTTGTATGGGCTTGGAAATTGAGCCACAACCCAACACAATTGTTGCATACGGACTTATTTGGAGCTATTGATGTTGTAAGTCTAGGTGGATCTAGATATACCTTTGTTCTTGTGGATGATTACACTAGATTCACATGGGTCTTGTTTTTTGCACACAAAAATGAAGCCTTTAATGAATTTGCTAGATTGTGTAACGAAGTGCAAAAATGAGAAAGGCTATTTTATAACTTGCATATGTAGTGATAATGACACGGAATATGTGAGCATTCCTTTCATACATTTTTGCAATTAACATGACATTGAGTATAACTTTTCGGCCCCCTTGACTCCTCAACAAAATGAGGTAGTTGAGAGGAAGAATCGAACATTACAAGAAATGGCAAGGACCATGTTTAAAGAATAGAACTTGCCTATATATTTTTAGAGTGAAGCCGCCAATACCGCATGTTATGTGCAAAATAGAGTCCTTATTAGGCCCATTTTGAATAAAAACCCTTATGAACTTTGGCGTTGCAAAACTCTCAAAATTTCCTATTTCAAGGTGTTTGGTTGTAAATGTTTTATATTAAAGACAAAAAATCATTTGTGAAAATTTGATGCTAAATTGGATGAAGGCATATTTCTGGGCTATTCTACTAAAAGTAAAGCATATCGTCTGTATAACATGTTGTGGAAGAATCTATGCATGTAACTTTGATGAATCTAACCTTTTTGCACCGAGAAAAGATGATGATGATGATATAGGTAACCTTTTGGAGAAAGCATCACTTGAAGATAGACATATTAACGACAAGGAATCTCCCAAAGATCAAGAAAATACAAATCAATACGGAGTCTCTCAAGTCAATGTGGATGATGAACAAGTTTAAAAAACCAAGACACCATCATAGAGTAAGAAGATATTCACATTGACTTATCTAGAAGTTAGAGGTTTGCGAGAGATTGCCCCAAAGATCAAATCATTGTAATATATCCAAATGAGTGGGAACAAAGGGTAACATAAATAACTTTTGTGAGCATTATGCATTTATTTCACATATTGAGCCTAAGAATGTAAAAGAAGCCCTACTTGATGAAAATTGGATAGTAGCTATGCAAGAGGAGCTTAATCAATTCATTAGGAATAAGGGTTGGAAGCTAGTTGAGAGACCTAGAGACCACATGGTAATTGGAACTAAATAGGTATTTAGGAACAAACTTGATGAGTTCGGTATAGTAACTAGAAGTAAGGCTAGACTTATAGCTTAAGGGTATAATAAAAAAGAAGGGATAGACGATGATGAGACTTATGCCTCTGTAGCAAGATTGGAATCAATTCATGTATTGCTTACATTTACATGTTATATGGATTTTAAACTTTACCAAATTGATGTTAAAAGTGTTTTTTTTTAAATGGATTGAATGAAGAGGAGGTATATGTTGAACAACCTCCCAGTTTTGAAGACTCGTGCTTTTCAAACCATGTTTACAAACTTGAAAAGGCTATATATGGTTTAAATCAAGCCCCTAGGGTTTTGGTATGAAAGTGTTAGTGGTTTTCTTATTGAAAATGGTTTTGAAAAAGGAAAATTGGATTCTACTTTGTTTATTAAGAGAGATAAAATGATTTTTTGCTTGTCCAAATCTACGTAGATGACATTATTTTTGGTGCTACTAATGTTGCTTTGTGTGAAAATTTTTCTAACTATATGTATAGGGATTTTGAGATAAGTATGATGGGCAAGTTAACCTTCTTTCTTAGACTCCAAATCAAACAAACAAGGAAGGCATATTCATCAACCAAGCCAAATACACAAAGGAGTTAATCAAGTAGTTTGGGCTTCGGGATACTAAAGAAATTGAAACCCCATGAGCCCCTTAACCAAACTCCACAAAGATGAGAAGGATAATCTTGTAGATGAGAAAAAATATCAAGGCATGATCGGTAGCTTACTCTATTTAACTGCTTCAAGGCCAGATATAATGTTTGCCATATGCTTATGTGCTAGGTTCCAATCTAATCCTAAGGAATTACATCTAGTTGCCGTTAAACGAATTATTAGATATCTTAAGGAAACTAGTAACTGAGGACATTGGTATGCAAAAAGAACTTCATTTGATTTATATGGTTTTTCTGATGCTGATTATGTAGGTTGTAAGGTAGATTATAAGAGTACTAGTGGTACACGTCAATTCTTGTTCTAGTAAGAACCAAAATAGTGTAGTTATATCTACTACCGAGGCCAAATATATTGCAGCTAGAAGTTGTGTGGCCTAGATCTTGTAGATGAAACAAAACTTGCTTGATTATGGTTTGCATTATGATCATGCGCCTATTTATTGTGACAACACTAGTTCCATTAATCTTACTAAGAATCCTATTCAGCATCCTGGGACAAAACATATTAAGATTGGGCATCATTTCATTAGAGATCATGTGCAAAAAGGTGATATTGTACTAGAATTTGCTGATATATTACATCAAGTTGTGGATATTTTCACAAAACCATTACACAAGACCAATTTTGCAAAACTAGGAGAGAAATTGTGATACAAAACTGTGGCTAAAATGCATTTTTTTTCTTGACAAATATTGAGGTTTTTAGCATAGAATGGCCATTGAAATAGCTTAGGGCTGCAAAAATTGCTTTTTCTTGCATTCTAGGTCAACCAGTCGCATCAACTGGTCGACCAACTCGTGCCAGATGGATTTTTAAAACATGCTTTTTGGCTCAAATTTCTTCATCTTCTCAAACTCTTCTTAAACCCAAACCACGAATCCTCTCAAGCCCACTTCACAAACTCACTCTTTCACTTAAAATCTCCCCAAATTTCTTCCAAAATCACATTACCCATATCACAAAGAGCATTCCTTCATAAAATGTTTCCAAGAATCATTCAAAAATGGTGAACCCAAAAGCTAAGCACAAGTAAAGAGAAAAAGGCCAAGAACTCAAAGACAACCTTCACTATGTTTAAGTTCATTCGTGGGAGAAGCAAAAGATAAGAAGATTATGTATGGCAAGTACCTTGTTGACAAGGATTTCAAGGTATCAACATTATTGAACTTCTTCAATTTCAAGGTTGTAACAAGTATATTCATCCTAATTATGAAGCATATGATGACTTGATGAGAGAATTTATGATAATATCAAATTGTTTGAAGAGGACCCAAATATTAGGATAAAATCAATTGTTAATGTCTAGAGTTTGAGTTGAATGAAAAAATCCTGCATGAACTTTTTGAATTACCTACTGAGGGTAAAGGCAATATAATGCTAAGGGTTGGCCCAAAGCCAAAGATGATCTTGTTGATGAGGCAGTTCATTTTATTTGACAATGAATTGATGATGATCCTATTAGAGAAACTACTCTCTATAGAAGTGATTTAAATGCTAAAAGAAGACTTATGAGCAAAATCTTTGGTGACCTATTGATGTCTAGAAAGATGAATGATAATAAAGCTAGATTCATTGATGCCTATGACATGTATCATATGTATGAAAAGAAAAAGGTTACCTTGCCTTTCATCATATTGCATCACATGGTACATGTTAGTCAAGACAAGCAACACACTTACGGAATGGCTCCTACCCTATTTCAAACGCTTCAAAATTAGACTTCCTACAAAGAAAATGTCTTTTAGATGGTACTTTAACATTTCTTACATCAACTCTATGCACATCTATTAGTACAATTTGGAACCCATCTCCAAGACTCAATTCAAAGCAGTGCCCAGGAAATTCAAGAACCAATCAAGAAAAGAACTGGAAAAGGGACTACTTCCACTGACCTAATTCTAGCCCCTGTGGTAGCCTCAATGGATGAAGTTCAAGAAGAGTTGGATCATGTTGCTAGAGAGAAGTGTCCTAGACAAGGCGGTATTGTAATAAATGAGCCTCAAATTTGTGATCCTCTGGTCATTAGAGAGAGTGATGATAAGGATGATCCAGAGATTAGACTATTTTGGGCAACTACTCAGGCTTTGAGGGAACGAGGGTAGAAAAAATGAGATGTGAAAAGATGAGGTGTAGAGCCGATTCTAGTTCAGGAGGACAAAGAGAAGATCCATCAATCTTTTTGACTCAAATGCCATTGATGAACGAGAATTTGATGAATGATAATTGGACTCAAATGAACACAAAAGATCGTCCAGTTGAGCAAAATGTTAAAGGTATGCACAAGGAGATGAATGACTTCTTCAAGGAGTACCATCATCAACACCGCCATGACCAGCCTTGAACATTAGGGACACTATTTGCATTGCTTTTATAGCTTAGTCGTAGCATCTTAGTTGCCTTATTTAGGTCTTACACTTTTGATCTTTATCTCTTTGATAGTTTGATGATTTAACCTTGGTACTTACGCTTTACTTTTGCTAGTTTAGCACTTCTTGTTTTAAACGGTTATGGAGCTTTATTTTGGAATATGGTTTTACCTATTCTTCCCATGCTTACATTAGTTTTGATGATGCCAAAGGGGGAGAAAGATGAGTCTAAAGATGTGTGCTTATATGATATATGCGATATGGCTTGTGTGGTGTGCTGATGTGGATTATGTGGTGTGTTATGAATTCTTTATATGTGTGCATATGTTTCTTAACTAAGCAGGAGTCATTTTTTTAAGACTCCAAAATTGTGTGATATTTGTCATCACCAAAAAGGGAGATTGTTGGCTTTATATTGGTATTAACTCTTATTTTGATGAAGCAAATTATGATTATGATAATGCATGCTAAAAATTGAATGCTATACTATGCTAATATCCCTTGTAAGATTATGTTGAAAAAAGTTAATAGAAATGGAGAACAAAAGAAAGAGAAAACTGGGCTTGCTTGTGTCCTATATGTTGGCTTGAAGCTTGCACGAGATTTGATCGCGTGGAAAGTTCAAGAACATTCATGAAGTAGAAGAGGAGACATAAGAAGGACACAATGCAGAATAAGAGTACCTAGTGAGTGCTCTCTTGTGTTTAGCCTTAGAAAACAACTTATAGCTCTTTAATTTCATGATTTTCTTGAACCATTAATTATATACAAGTTTTCAATCATGTTTTGAAGCTTGCAAAATGATTTTGAAGTGTTCTTACTTTTGCTTAGATATTTAAAACCTTCAAAGCATTTGCATAACATGTTTTTGATCTTAAAAATGCATGATTTGGCTTTTCTTGAAGTGTTTTCAACTAAATTCTTTTAATCTTTAAAGGAGTTTGATAAACAAGTTTGTAGGTTATATGGCTAAGTTCTAGACCAATCGATCACTTTAGCCAATCGACTGACTAGCCTAGGAGGGCAACCAGTTAATACAAATCAGTGAACCTACCAGAATTTCTCTCTGGCCTTGTTGGTCACCCTAGCCGATCAATCGGCTAAGGAGACCGACAAAAGGCAAAGTGGTTTGGGAGGAACTAGTCACCTTACTAATTGATCGGACCCCATACCAGCGGCACCTAGCTTTTAAAATTTTTTGACCATTGTTAGTACATGTGTGTTGCCCTTATTTAAGCCTTTTCACCTGATTTACTCTCCTCACCTAAGAAATCATCCTAGAGCATTTTGAAGCTTTCTCGTACTCTTTCAAACACATTTTGAGCTTGGAAATCGTCATTATTGAGCTATAATTTGTAATATCTTTTAGCAAACAAAAGCCTACCTTTTACTATATCTACTTTTTGAAGTTGAAATAGTAATTCTTACAAATTCTTCAATTATTATTTGTATACACACTCTTGAGCTAGGATTAAATTGTGAGTATCTCTAATAGCAAGAAAGAGTGTGATGAAATCCTTGGTAAGGTGTTCACTAGGGTTCTTTGAAGAAGGCTTCAAATAGTTGTACAAGTTGGTCTGCATTCCACCAACCTTTGAAAAGGTGTTACTTTAGTGAAGATGATTGAAGTTCTAAAGGGAGAATCCTTAGGAGGTGGATGTAGGCAAGGCCGAACCACTGAACCACTTAAAGTCTGTTATGTTCTCTCTTTGTTTCTTTACTCTCTAGTTATTTTACTATATTACTTGCTAAGTGTTTGATATATTGTTTATTTGATCATATTTGCTTTTTATTAGGTTTTTTTTTGGCTAAAATTAGACATAATCTTAATCCACCTCTCTTTTAAGATTATTTGCCCTTTACACCTATGGATGCAGGCTAAAAGACAAACCATGTTACGTATTGATGTCCATTATTTTATCTTTCTCGCATTTATCTTGTTCTAACACTCCAAATTCTCAGCAAACTGTTATCAGAGCCCGGTTTGGAGAACTGAGCTGCATATGGGTGAAAAACACGCGTACAAAGATTTCGTTGTTTATGAGTTTGTTTTCGCTAGATTTGCACGAAGAACGAGAAGGAAAATTCTTGGATGTGTTTGGCCTGGAAAATAGAGAAAGATGCAAGTGTCACATCATTGGAGTTCAAAAAAAGAATCATTCTGTCATTGTTGTTGTCAGAGATGAAGCTTTCTGGGGGCGTGAGAGGCACCATTGTAGTAATGGGACGATGGAGAATCCGTTGGTTGCATCCATGCAGTCGAACTTGCCAAGAAACTTAGTTGGCAAAATCTCTAATTTGGTTGGCGTGGCTTTAATGGTGGTCATAGTTTGGAGTTGTTAAACAACGATTTGAGAACTTCGTTGAAGTCACGACATCGATAGGAATCTTCTTGTACCATTGGCCCAGTGAGATGATACTGGCATAAACGCTGACGAGGAGTAGAAGACCATCGGCCATGGTGGTGAAGGTGGGATGGCGCGGGCTACTTCGAAGAGTATAAGCCATAATGTTTGAGTTCTAGCAGCTCAAGAAATTTTTGATGGTGTTCGCGCGGCTTGAGGTGGCCAATGATGGCGTCAGCATGAGCTAGAAGGTGGCAACGATGGCATTGTTGGTTGTTTTTGTTTATATCTCAAAAGGATAGTTTATTTCTCACATTGGAAAAATGATAAACCTTTTTTCACCTTATATTAGTTCACACTTTAGTGGCCTTGGGAAAGATAGAATAAAGGGTTGGGCTTGCGGGCATAAGACTTGGGCTATTAGTTTAAATTGGTGGATTTGCCTTCCCTTTGCGCACGAAATATACGAGAGGCCCAGTCCAAGCCATCTTTTTGGAAGGATTTTATTATTTTATTTTCATCAAAAATAATTTATTTATTTTCAGTGTCACCTGCTTGCTCCAATTTTGCTCCTAAAATGGCTTACCTGAGTTACAAACTGAATGAGCAAAACACATGTTGAAAATCCAGTGCAATTCCAGATTCAGCTCCTTCTATTTCTCAACTATAGCCCCTGTTTTTTCTCTGCTTCTATTGTCATCACTGCTTATAAATAAAGCCTGTAGCATTGGACGAATTGCACACTAAAAAGCTTTTTCAAGACTTCTTTTCTTCTGCTCTTTCTTTTTTTTAATATTTTCTTCTGGGTTTTATTATGAACATTATTCGCTGTTCCTATTCCTAGTTGCAAATACTAGACAAGCTTGTTGAATCCTGAGGAATACGTTTATCAGTTAGACGAAATATCCTTAAGGACAGTGTTCATAACACGTCTCAAGCCATTATTTTATATTGCTGCAATTAAAATTATTTCTTTTTGAGTTTTTTATCGCGATATTTTTGCACTTGTTTTACAGTTATTATTCATTTTGGACTATATTTTTCAACAATCTTAAGGATATTTGCCATACTATACTAATGGAATCTCCTTGCCCAATTGAAACACCCTTAATCTCTACTGTTCTAACACAAATACAAAATGAACAAGTGCAACCTACTATTACCTTCCCTAACATGGTAGCAACCACTTTTGCTAAGCCATTTCCTAATATATCTAAAATAGAAGTATTTGCTGGAACTAATTTCAAAAGATGGCAAGAACGTGTGTACACTGTCCTTGACATGCATGGAGTAGCCTTTGCCCTTACTGATCCAAAGCCTGATGAATCATCATCCGAACAATTGGAGCTTTGGGTTCATGCAAATAAGGTATGTAGACATGCAGTAATTAGTACTCTTTCTAACGAATTATTCGATGTCTACTGTTCCTATAAGGAAGCAAAGGAAATAGGGCAATCGTTAACAACCAATTACACGGCCGAAGAAGTTGGAAAACAAAAGTTTTTCATTGGTAATTATTACAAATGGAAAAAGACCGAAGACAAAGACATCAAGATCCAAATAAATGAATACCACAAACTGATAGAGAATCTCAAGTAAAAAAAAAATCATTCTGCCAGAAGAATTTGTGGCCAGTGTCCTGATGGAAAAGTTGCCTCAATCCTGGAATAACTACAAAAAAAATCTCAAGCAAAAATACAAGTAATTGTCCCTTCCTGATTTGGTTACTCACATCATTATAAAAAATACCAACTGGAAGGAGTCCATTGCTGCCAAAGGGAAGGAGATCGTCATAAAAGCCAATCTCATGCAAGACAACAAACTACATGGAAAGCCAAATAAAAGATACGAAAAGAGAAATGATTACAAGCCCAAAACTAATAATGAAACCTTCAAAAAGAAAAAAGGTCACTGCTATGTTTGTGGTAAACCTGGACAACATGCATCTCAATGCAAACAAAGAAAGGGGAGAAATGACAATCCTGCTAAACCAAATGCAAATTTGGTTGAAGTAGATGATATTATTACCACGGTAATTTCTCAGGTAAATGTTGTGGCCAATGTGATAGATTGGGTGGTAGACTCCGGTGCTACTAGGTACATTTGTGATAATAAAAATGATTTTGTGTCTTACACCTAACTAAACGAGGGAGAAGAATCTGTTTATCTTGGTGACTCAAGGACTACTCCCGTTCTTGGGAAAGGAAAAGTTCTTCTCAAACTCACATCTGGCAAAACTTTGGTATTGAGTAAGGTGTTACATGTTCCTAATATTCGAACCAATCTGGTCTCTGTGGGATTATTAGGAAAGGTTGGAGTGAAGGTTTCTTTTGAATCTGATAAGGTTGTGTTGACCAAAAATATTGTTCTTGTGGGCAAAGGATATTGTAATCATGGTTTATTTGTACTCAATGTTTCCCAAGTAATGAATGAGAATGTTGGTTCTTTTGCTTACTTGATTGATTCTTGTGATTTATGGCATGCTAGATTAGGACATGTTAGTTTGTCTTATATTAAGAAAATGCAATCTATTGGTCTTATTTCTAATATCAATTATTCTAGCATGAATAAATGTGAAATATGTGCTAAATCTAAACAAACTAAAAATCTTGTGCTTTTGTCTTTAGGGAATTTGAGTTACTCAGCCTAATTCACACTGATCTAGGAGACTTAAAACAAACTGTGACTAGAGGAGGCAAAAGATATTATATGACTTTTATAGATGACTTTTCTCGTTATACAAAAGTATATTTGTTGAGAAATAAAGATGAAGCCTTTGACATGTTTCTGACATGTAAATCTGAAGTAGAAAATCAATTGAATAAGAAGATAAAAAGAGTTAGATCAGATAGAGGTGGTGAATATGTGTTGCTAAATGCATATTGTGAAAAGGAAGGAATAATTCATGAGATCACACCTTCCTACTCACCTGAGTCAAATGGCATAGCTGAAAGGAAAAATAGAACCTTAAAAGAAATGATGAACTGCATGCTTGTTAGTTTTAATGCACCTGATAATCTTTGGGGTAAAGCTATTTTGTCTGCATGTCATTTACAAAATAGAATACCATATAAGAAAACTGGTAAAACCCCTTATGAGTTATGGAACGGTTATGCTCCCAATTTAAAATATGTGAAAGTGTAAGGGTGTCTTGTTAATGTTATGTTACCTGATCTTAAGAAAAGAAAGATAGGGTCTAAAACATTTGATTGCATGTTCATTGGGTATGCTAACAATAATGCTACTTATAGATTTCTTATAATAGAAAATGATGTGATTGAATGCAATACTATTGTTGAAACAAAAAATACTGAATTCTGTGATAACATCTTTCCTTTAAAAACTGATAATATTTCTCATACACGTATTATTCAAAATGATTTTGAAAATGACAATTTGAGAAGGAGCAAGAGAGCAAGAAAAGAAAATTATTTTGGTAACGACTTTTATACTTTTCTTGTAGAGGATGATCAACTTTTTCTGATGCAATTTCTTCTTCTAATGCACCATTTTAGAAAGAAGCCATCAAAATTGAAATAGATTCAATATTATGAAATAATACTTGAAAATTAGTGGATTTACCTCTAGGTGCTAAACCTATTGGTTGCAAATGGACTTTTAAAATAAAATTTAATCCTAATGGTTCTATTGATAGATATAAAGCTAGACTTGTTGCAAAAGGCTTTACTCAAAAACAAAATATTGATTACTTTGATACATATGCTCCAGTAACTAGAATTTCCTCTATTTGAATTTTAATTGCTTTGGCTTCTATCCATAATCTTTTTATCCATCAAATGGATGTTAAAACTGCATTTTGAAATGGTGACTTAGAATAATAAATTTACATAGAGCAACCTGAGGGTCGTGTGGTTGCTGGACAAGAAAATAAAGTTTGTAAACTACTAAAGTCGTTATATGGTTACAGTGGCATGAGAAATTTGATCAAGTTTTGTTGTGTGATGGGTTTTCATCTGTTGAGGTAGATAAATGTGTTTATACAAAACTTGATAATGGTGATTGTGTGATTATATGCCTTTATGTGTATGACATGTTTATCTTTGGTTCTAGCCTTGATATAATACAAAGAACTAAAAGTTTTTTGTCTTCTAATTTTGATATGAAAGACTTAGGAGAAGCTAGTGTTATCTTGGGCACAAAAATCGTGCAAGATGATAGTGGTATAATGTTAAATCAAGGTCATTATGTAAAGAAAGTTCTTAAAAGGTTTAATAATTTTGATGTGGTACTTTTGAGCACTCTTTATGATGCTAATAGTTAATTGAAAAAGAATAAAGGAGATGCCGTCTCTCAAAATACATATGCTCAATAATTGGGAGTCTAATGCATTTAATGAACTTTACTAGACCTGATATAGCTTATGCTGTGTATAGATTGAGTATGTATACTCATAATCCAAATCATGATCATTGGAATGCATTAGTAAGAATATTGAAATTTTTTATAGGTACCACGAACTATGGTATTAAATATAGCGGATTTCCCGCTGTGTTAGAAGGACACAACAATGCTAACTGGATCTCTGATTCAGATGAGACAAAGTCCACTAGTGGCTATGTGTTCACTCTTGATGGGGGTGTAATATCTTGGCAATCAGCCAAACAAACCATAATTGCAAGGTCAACTGTGGAATCTGAGTTTGTGGAATTAAAGTTGGCTGGTAATGAGGCCAAGTGGTTGAGAAATTTCTTGGCAAGTATTCTGTCAGGAATAAAAGCAACACCTTCTATGTCTATGCATTGTGATTGCCAAGCTGTAATAGCTATTGCAAAAAACAAACTTTTAATGGAAAAATAGACACATGCGTTTGAGACATAATGTGATAAGGCAGCTATTATGTGAAGTCAGAGATGAATTTGGCTGATCCTTTGACTAAACCTTTGGGAAGAAAACTAATTAGTGAAACATCGAGGGGAATGTGACTAATGCCAATTTTAGATATCAACAATAATGGTAACCCAACCTATGTGATTGGCGATCCCATGAATTAGGTTTATATGGGTAATAACAATTCATTTGTTAATATACTAAGCACTATTAAATTTCTGTCCCTCCTATGGTGTAAATAGTGCAAAACTGCAAATAAAGTAAGGTTGAGCTATGATTTTAGTCAATTCATATTCTTTATAGGTGGTGTATTAATTGCATAATACACTTGATGGATTGACCTATATAAGTATAGAGTGGGGCCCCTCCTATGAAATTTATGGCAAAATTTCTAGAACACTCATAAGTAACCAGGCACGCGCATGGCCTATTAGCGCAAAACCATGATGAATAGCAAATTGTAGGGGTATAATGTGGTAGATAAGAATCTTAACTAATCTGAAGAATTCTTGGTTCATAGAAGCTAAAGGCTTCACCAATTGTTCTATAAGTTATATCTTATTCTATCTAGGTCTGGTTCATAGTCCAAAAAGGTAACAGATAAGATGTATTATACTCAATGCTATAAACCCAGCAAAGTTGTTTTCTTTCTTCTAATCCTTTTGAGATATGTGGGGGATTGTTGGTTGTTTTTGTTTGTATCTCAAAAGGATACTTTACTGCTCACATTAGAAAAATGATAAACTTTTTTTCACCTTATATTAGTTCACACTTTAGTGGGCTTGTGAGATAGAATAAGGGGTTGGGCTCGCGCGCATGAGACTTAGGCCGTTAGTTTAAATTTGTGGATTTGGCCCCCTTGCGCACGAAACATACGAGAGGCCTTATCCAAGCCACCTTTTTGGATTTTATTATTTTGTTTTCATCAAAAATAATTTACTTATTTTCAGTCTCACCTGCTTGCTCAAATTTTGCCCCTAAAATAGCTTACCTGACTTACAAATTGAATGAGTAAAACACATGTTGAAAATCCAGTGCAATTCCAGATTCAGCTCCTTCTATTTCTCAACTAAGCCCTTGTTTTTTCTCTGCTTTTGTTGCCATCACAGCCTATATATAGAGCTTGCAACATTGGATGAGTTGCACACTAAAAAGCTTTTTCAAGACTTCTCTTCTTCTGCTCTTTCTTTGTTTAATATTTTTTGTTGGGTTTTATTATAAACATTATTCACTGTTCCTGCTCCTAGTTGCAAATACTAGACGAGCTCGTTGAATCCTAGGGGACACGCTTACTAGTTAGGCGAAATATCCTTAAGGACAATGTTCATAACACGTTTCAAGCTATTATTTTATATTGCTGCAATTAAAATTATTTCTTTGTGAGTTTTTTATAATGATATTTTTGCACTTGTTTTATAGTTATTATTCATTTTGGACTATATTTTGCAATAGCTTCACAGTAGACGGTGGCATCGTGCTGCAATAACGATTAGAGAGGCGTCAGGAGATCATCGATAGACAGCGAACATGGTGGTGCCTGTCGATGGGTGATTGAACGGCCAAATTGTTGGGCGAGGTCAGATCGTGTTCTAGGATCTTTTTGGCTTGATAGGTCAAGTAGCTCGATGAAAACATTGGCAGTGCTATGATGCTTCACAAGTACATAGGTTATAGTGTGTTTGCATGATCAAGTCCATACATTGAGTTGTTGAGAAGATCTGATGAGTTTGCATTAAATGCAGTGCATGTGCATGCATTTATTACGCGACTAAGATCTAAACCGTCGAATTGAGCTAGGATTTAATCATATGAGGGTTTGCTCAAGTGCTACGCATGCTTATTGAATTATGGAGCACTTTGGTCAAAAGAATCTTTGATCGCATTGACTGAGGCTTTTTGACCCAAAAAAGAGTTGACCGAGGACTATCTTAATGTTTTTGGATACATATAATTCGATTTTGGGCTCTATTTCATGAAATTTGACTTTGAAGTGTGTATTTTTGGGATTTTGTTGACTTTGACCGTGGTTTTGATGTTAACTGTGTTGACTAGAGTTGACTGATTGTTTCCAAAGATTTTTTCGACGTAATAAGTCTAAATTTCCAGTCCATTTTCCCCAAATTCCAAGTGATTGTGTGTTTTGGGTGAACGAAGATGGTTTCAACCTTTAGAGAGGTGCGAACAGTGAGAGATTGATGGATGAACATTTATATTGGTGTTCTTGGTGAGTACGATCATGTGTTTGGCAGTTGCATCATGAAAAAGTGATGAGACACTACGCAGTTGTGGTAGAGTGGGCCACGTGTAAGAGAAGGATTGATTGCAAGAAACTAGTAGGTGCTGCACTGCAGAGAAGACAAGGAGGCTCACGTGTATGCGTCTTGGGCAAGTAGAATGAGGTCTAGTTTAGTGGAGTGTTTGTGTGGGTTCCTTCTGGAGGTAATGATCACTTGTTTGGATTTAAACTTGCGAGGTGATTTGTGGATACTCATAAAGACAGTGGATGTTCCAACAAGGTGTCAATTGGAGACCGGTGGCATCTTGAGGAGGACACAGGTTGGAAGGTTTCATGGGAACTCTTTAGGAAAAAGTTGGTGCTTTCTTGGCCTTGTGATTTGATTAGACAAACACGCCTAATTTTGTAATTGTTTTCAATTACATTGCAATTGAATTATAAGATAACTTTTATTTTTCATCACAAACAAATTCCATGTATAAAGTAAAAGATATGTAAGATAATTTTCAAACACACCTTTGTAGAAAGCAAATTAAAGGTTTTTTGAACAATACCAATCATTTCATCACCAAACGTGATGACATATGCAATTTTATGTATTTTGTTTTCTTGATTTTCCATTTTTTCCCAACTGACATATGCAGCCACGATAAAGCACTTGGCATACTTAGGCGATAGTTATGAGTGTTGTTATGCCTCGACCCAATAAGTGGCCTGAATTTGATGTGGAGGCAACTAACAGAGGCACGATAAAGCAAAGTGTGGTGCATTTGTATAATTTCCACTAGAGATTTCATCTTAGAGCTAGTCCGGAAAAGACTGAAAAAAGAAAGAGAAAAACAAATACAAAAGAGAATAAGATATATATATATATATGTATATGTAAATGTATACATACATATATATATGTATATGTATATATACATATGTATATATGTATATGTATGTGTATATGTATATGTATATGTATATGTATATATGTATATGTATGTGTATATGTATATATATATGTATATGTGTATGTATATGTATATATATATGTATATGTGTATGTATATGTATATATATATATATGTATATGTGTATGTATATGTATATATATATATGTATATGTGTATGTATATGTATATATATATATATATGTATATGTGTATGTATATGTATATATATATATGTATATGTGTATGTATATGTATATATATATATGTATATGTGTATGTATATGTATATATATATATGTATATATACGAAGAAGAAAGGAAAAGTTATGTTGCATTTGGTTTGTCTGTTTTCTATTTTCATTTTCTAGTTTTCATTTTTTTTTATTTTTTGAAAACAATTTTCATTTTCTATTTTCTAAAATTCAGAGAATGTGTTTGGATACTAAAAGTGTTTTGCTTTTTGATGTTTATTTACAAAATTGTCACCTTGTTTTCTAAATTTTTTAGAGATATTTACAAAATTGCCACCTTGTTTTCTAAATTTTTTAGAAATATTTACAAAATTGTCACCTTGTTTTCTAAATTTTTTGGAGATATTTACAAAACTACCTCCTTGTTTTCTAAATCTTTTAGAGATATTTACAAAATTACCACCTTACTTTCTGAGAAAATACTTTTTTGATGTTTTCTATTTTTCTAAAAAACTATTTTCTATTTTCTAAAAATGAAAACAAAAATGATTAACCAAATGAGTTTTCTATCTTAATTTTTATTTTCCATGAAAATGAAAACAGAAAACAGGCAGCAAACCAAACGCATCCTTAGGTTGTGTAGCAGAGGAAAAAGTTCAAAAACGTATAGCCCTTCTATGTGCCATCATCACCGTTTTATCTACTCGAAATCTGAAAGGCCAACCATGATTACATTTTCTTCGCGTCACGAGGAAGACATACGTTTTGGTTGAGAATCACATGCTCAACAGGCTCATGTTTCTTAAAAGTTTGACTTCATGGCGAGTTGTAAATTGAGATCTTTTGTCAAGTTCTTAATCTTGATTTTTTTGTTAAGATCTTGATCTTGATCTTTTTATCAAATTCTTGAACTTCACCTTTTTGTTAAAATCTTGACCTCTTATCAAATTCTTGATCTTGACCTTTTTGTTAAGATCTTGACCTCTTATCAAATTCTTGATCATGACCTCTTCATTAAAGTCTTGACCTTGACCTTTTACCAAATTTTCAATCTTGACCTTCTGTTGAGTTCTTGATCTTGACCTCTTGTCGAGCCTTCAACATTTGGAGGAGCGATTAAAGGTCTTTTATATTAATTTCTCGAGTCCTTACCAACATAGGGACTTGGTGATAAGGTTTGGGGTTGATGGTTGAGGGTCAAAGGTATGACTTGGATTGCTTATTTCTATTTTAGCTTGGTCCTAGTCGTAGCCCAAATAGAAAAAAGAGGGCTGTGGTAAGATCACACTCGAAACGGATCTAACCCAAATAGGTGCAACAAGTCCGACATGAGCCATGAGAACCAGATGTGTGCAGTTGGTCTGTTTAGGTGTGAAAAGAATTGAGGAGAGCTTTAAACTCAAAAAAGGGGAACTTATACTGTGCATTGCGAAATCACGCACTATTAATGCACTTTCTCTTCTTCTTTTTCTTTTTTCTTTTGCTTGCAATTCTTCTCCTCTCTCTTTTGTTTCACAACAAAAACTAAATCTCACAAAACCCTAAATACAATTATTTAATTCAATTTGTTTAACAACTCAACCAAAAGATCAAATCAAAATCGCAGTTCAATTCAATCAAAATGACTGAAGCAACATCCAAAGAAATAGAAAATATCGAATCCAAAGCAACAACGTCCAAAGAAATAAAAAACATCTGTAATTTTGAATTGTGAGTTATGAATAAAAATATATAAATCTGATGAAGTTTTCCATGGAAAAACAGAGATTGAATAGTGAATACACAGTTCTGGTAGTTTCAACCAATTTCAATTATAAATAGATATTTTGATGAATAATATGCTATGAAACAAACAATAATAGCCTATTGAACAAGCATTTATAGAACACTGAAGAAACAATAATATGCTACTACTACTGAACAAATAATAATAGCCTATTGAACAAACTATTACAGAACACTGAACAAATAATAATAGGCTACAGAACAAATAGTTATAGAATACTGAACAAAAAATAATAGGTTATAGAACAAACAGTTATAGAGTACTGAAAAAATAATAATAGGCTACTAAATAAATAATAATAGCCTACTGAACAAACAATAAACATGTTACTGAATAAACAGTTATAGAGCACTAAATAAACAATAATAGACTACTGAACAAATAATAATATGCTACTGAACAAATAATAATAGTCTATTGAACAAACATATAGAACACTGAACAAAAAATAATAGTCTACTGAACAAATAGTTATGGAATACTGAACAAATAATAATAGCCTACTGAAAAAGTAGTTATAGATTTGTCAAAACATCCCATAAAATAATGTCTTTATCAATCTCCTCTACCTGTGCCAAAACCCTTTCTTCTTCTTCTTCTCCACTCTCTTAAAGTTGCGGTCTTCATTTCCTTAGCTTTCCTCTATGTTTCTTTTTCAACTCTTTTGCGTTTTTTTCTCCAAATTCTTCGTCAACATCAAAGTCATAAAGCAATAATAGGCTCAACAAAGATATCAAATCAAAATCGCGCACGATAAACTGTATGTTGCTCGTGGTAAAATCGTTAAGAGAGAGAGAGAACAGAGACGTAGAAAGAGAGAGAGAAAGAGAAAACATGGATGTGCTGTGACTCTCTATGTTTTCTTATATGTATATAGACACGCGTGTGTTAACATTTTTGAGGGACTACATAATTGATAGTACACCTTATTGAAGGTGCACTTTATAATTTGCATAAAAAAAGATAACAAATAAGAAGGATAATGTCAAAAGAGTCCTAGGACTTTGGGATTGTTCTTAACCTTTATCTTCATGGCTGATGATGATAAGCACCCAAATTCTTGAGCTATTTGGAAAGAAGGGGCGAGTCCTATACAAGCAACGAGAAAGCGCCAGAAGGGTAAGCCATAAGACCTACTCATTGCTATACACACTAAACACTTATGTCGATAACTCTCTTCCACGAACCTTCACAAACCGTAAATTAACTTGAACGTTAGAGGTTCTATGCCGGCATCATGCCCCAACACCATACTGCTATCAAACATTTTCTGACCTCGCCTATCTTTTTTGTCCATGATATAGCCTTGTGTACCGCTTGTGCGAAACTAGGCAGTCTCAACTGATGATAACCATTATCAAGATTTAGACAATAACCATTTCTAAATAATAAATATTTTATTTTTTTATTTAATTTTCTTATCAATCATTGTATTTTATTAGCATGCTTCTTATACAATTTCTAGAATCCTTCTACATGTAGAAGTCTATAAACAAATCTCAAGATATGTTCATCAAATCTCCATGAACAAATCAAAGAAGTATAAGCATAGTTGTTTTTTTACTTATTATTATTGTCATGCTTCATGAGGTCGTGCCACGTGAAACTACTCGAGTCAATGGTAACCAGTGCTAAGGCTCCGTTTGTTTCACGGAAAATATTTTCCTAGAAAACGTTTCCGCATTTTTCAGTGTTTGATTGCTAAAAAAAAAAAATAAAGTCAATGAAAACATTTTCTTGGTCAATGGAAAATCAAGTGATTTTCCTTAAAATAGCTAAACATTTTCCACACAATTATCAAACCTTCCCCCACCCCCCGCCCTTAGCCTCTCCTCCCGGGTTGGCATCCCGAGCCTTGTGCCTTGGGCCCCCAAGACTCGCGCCCCAGCCCCCGAGACCCGACCTCGGCCGTTGGGGGTTCTGGGTCTCGGGGGCCGGGGAAGTGCCTGGTTGCCGGGGTTCAGGGACACTAGGGGCCAAGGCAAGAGTCCGTGGAGCCGAGCCCCTGGTGTTGGGTCTCGGGGCTGGGTCCCCGCCAGTATACATAAATATATTTTTTGGTGTCATTAAAAATATTTTTTAATTAATTTTTATTGTGACAATCAAACAACGGAAATTTTTTTCCAGAGAAAACATTTTCCATTCCAAAACAAGTCATATTTCGTGAAACAAATAGAGCCTAAATGATAAATATTTTATTCTTTTTATCAACCATTGTATTATTACATAGCATGCTTAAATTGAGACATTAAAAATGTAATTATAATTGAAACAGAATGCACCTTCATTTTAAGAATTGGCACAAGATTCTTTTCAAGGTAACGCCTTAATAATTTAACTTAATTAATTGATACGAGAAGATTTGAGAATTTGTAGAATATTATTTCTATATGCAAGCTTTATAAAAGAAAATGTAAAATATGTTATATAAACATAAAACAGATTTGGAAAAGAGAAAAAAAGAAATGACTATTAAGATTTTATAAACATCAAATCTGAAGCTCAATTATGAAGTTTTAATTTAAACAATCGCGTGAAAAGAATACACAAATCAACTTCAAAGAGTAATAAGTTCCAAGTCAAAGATAATTGATTAAATACTAGAACTTGAAGTTTTCGTATATATAATTTTGAGTGAGCTCCAGCTAATCCCTGCTCAAATAATTCAAGCTAAGCCAAGAGACTTAGGGCTTGTTCAACAAAATTAACTATTAGAGTAGATAATAGCTGTTTAAGTAATTATTAGTGGTTAGGGTAACCGATATCTCATTGAATTTTAGTGGTTAGCCGATAACTGTTTAGCTGCATGATTAAATAAAATGTGTTAAAAAAAATTAGCTATTAGATTAGTTGTTACATGCAAAATGACATAACCTGACATTGGTATTGCATACTTATTATAATAATAATTATAAATATTATTACTGTTAATGAAATAAGATCATTTATTTTATAATAAAATATATGTTTTTTATAATAAATTTTATTACTAAAGCATAATAAAATTATTTTTGATAAATTAATTTTATTAATATTATAAAGTATTTTTTTATAAAATATCTTTTAATTAATTGAAAATTTATTTTGTCAAAACAAAAATACATGGACAAATAAGACTCACTTTTTTGGTATTTTTATTTAAATAGAATTGAAATTAATTTTTGTCTTATTTTGGATTTATATTAGGAAAGAAAATGTAAAAATGTAGAGAAAAAATTGGATAGATGATAAAATTGTCAAAAAATTATTGAAGTAAAGGTAGAATTGTCAAAACAAAATTAAAACACTAAATGTTATTTTGAAATGTTAATATTATTAATGTTTTAGAAATACTATTTCAAATACAACCACTACTTACAATACTATTTTACAAACCAACAAAAATTAAACAAAAGCTATTTTGACTTGGTCAAAATACGAAATACTACTTAAAAACATTGTTGCCGACCCTCAAAGCTCCCCTTGGCTCAGCTGGCAGAACATATTTTATTTAAAACAAATAGCCGGCGAAAGCATGGAAAGCAGTTACTAGGAGGTCATGGGCAACTGTTTTAAACTACCCTCAAGGTCAAAATATAAATTTAAATAAAAATATTTTCAAATAATGATTAAAAAAAAGATAAAAGGGAACATTGTTATTGGTCGATGGTTTGCCTTATATCGATTACAAAAGAAAATGTATATACACTTATGCTCTGTTGGTATTGGCTTATTTTAAGATGCTATATTAGATAGAAAATTATGGTTTGGTTTGTGTTTTTGTAAAATACTTGTGATAACATATCTTAATTTATAGTTGTAAAAACAAAGATAAGAATAGATTAGTTACTTATATTTTATAAGATAAAAAGTATAATTTATTTTGAATTTTCATAAAATATTTATAATAAAATATAATATCTTATATCATATCAGATAAAAGAATTCTCTCTTTCACATCAATTAAAAAGACATCTTATTTATGCTCATTCCAAACACAGCACTAATCCAACCTCCAAATATCAACTTTCCCATCTTAGAAATATTTATTTATCATTCTCATGCTCTATAAGGTCATGCCACGCGAAAATACTCCAGTCAATAATAACCATTTCTAAATAATAAATATTTTATTCTTTTTATCAACCATTTTATTATTATATTCGCACGCCTAATTTGTGACATGAAAAATATGATTAATAATTGAAACAGAAAACACCTTCATTTTAACAATCGACACCAGATTCTTTTAAAGATAACATAATTTAACTTAATTAATTGACACGAGAGATGACGGATGTAAACGAGGCAGTGCCCGCCCATAAAGAAATTCTAAACCTGCTACCCGGATAGCATCCCAATCCCCATTCCTGTGCCAAACCCGGATAAAAATTATATGGAATCCCATTTTCCAGAACGTTCCAAACCCGTGGATACAAGGAGCGTCTCAAACTCGGTAACAAAATTAAATTTTAAATACAAATTTTAATCTAAAATGTCTCGAATCCACGAATTTGAGGACATCTCGAACCCAAATTCAAGGTATGTTCTCAATCCCCCGAACCCAAACTAAATTACTAAATTTTAAAAAACTAACCAATTTAAATAAACTTCCTATTTTTGCCCCAAAAAAATTAAATAATATCCCTAAAATACATTAAAATGATAAATTTAATATACAAAGAACAAATTAACATACTTTACTCCAAAAAATGCAACTCTAAAACACATATAGTCTATAGTTCAAAGCATCAAACTATAATTGAAAACAATTAAACAAATCTAAATTAACATAAACTTAGAATGAAACCATCTACATAATAAAGCAACAAAAATTTTCACATAACAAAGACATTCACATTAGAAAGTAATCTAAAAATCCAAAGAAACACAAATCTAGAAACCGGGTTTGAGATTGCGGGTACTTGGGCATCAACTCCAGTTCCATTCCAAACTCTAACGGGTATTTTTAATCGTTCCGGAACGGGACAGATTTTTATCGGATTTTAATCGGGTCACTCGTTGTCAAATACATTTAGTTACTCGTCCCATTGTTATCCCTACGAGAGATTTGAGAATTTGTGGAACATTATTTCTATATGCAAGCTTTACAAAGAATATAAAGTAGGTTTAATAAACATAAAACAGATTTGGAAAAGAGAACAAGAAATTACTTTTATGATTTTATAAACATCAGATATGATGCTTAATATGAAATTTCAATTTAAGCATTCACGTGAAAAATTACAGAAATCAACTTTAATAGTAAAATATCAAATAATTCAAGCTAAGCCAAGAGACCTGAAAGCTCCCCTTGGCTCAGCTAGCAGAACACATTTTATTTTTTTGACTTTATCACTACAAAAAGAAAAAAAAAAAAAAAGAAATCGCTGGAAAAAGCATTGGAACCGGTTATCAGGAGGTCATAGGTGATGGTTCTAAACTGTCTTCTAAGTAAAAATACAAATTTAAATAAAATTATATTAAAAATTGAAAAATTAAAAAATAAATAAATAATGTTATTGGGTGACGATTTTTCTTAATCCATGGTTCCAACATTTAACCTTTCCACCAATTAACTTTCCCACTTACTTTAATCTTAAAAGTGTTTGTAGTTGTAGCAACTCCAGACTTTAATAAGTTGCAGCATTGAGAATATAACCTAGTTAAAAGCAAAAGTATATTTTCAATTAAAATACTTGCGATTTTTGGTAATATCTCTTAAAAACTTAATTAATATTTAAACCGTAAAAGTAATTACACGTTCAATATTGATTGTTACAATGTTGCGAAACTTATAAAATAGACTCACAAAAAATACGTTTTTTTCACCACAATGACCTAACTCTTACCTATACAGCATTCTGAAAAATTTCTTTGAACATCACATGGCTTGTAGTGTTGGAGAGCTCTCCATATTTTTGTCACGAATTAAGACTCTTAGACCCTTTTTGCTTCTCACCCAGGAGAAAAAATAATTTCTCCTGGTTCTTGTTTATCGTGATGGCAAAGCTTAAAGCTGATAGGAAATTGTCTCAGTTGTCGTTTGACCAACAATCTAGAATCAGAAAGGGTTATAACCATGCACGGCATGTAATCTTGTGTCCTGTATTATTTTTTGATATCACTTTTGCCTCCAAAACATGGTTGACTAAGGGCCTGTGTGGATTAACTTAAAAACACTTTTTTTTTAAAAGTTATTTTAAATTTGTAATAATTATTTGATTTGGCTTTCAAAAAAATTGAAATTTTGAAAAAAAAATTCAAATACACTTTTCTAAAAGTCAAAATTTTTAGCTTCTAAAAAAAAATTAATTTTCAAAAGCTATTAAAAATTTACTTTTAAAAAAAAAACCAATCCAAACGGACCTAATTGTATGATTACCAATCTTGTTCCATGGCATAACCCGGGTGGATTGTCAAAATTTTTGTGTAGAGCACCAATTGGAGCCCTAACAATCTTATATTATATAAAAACTCAGTGGTGTACAAATCCTCTACACGTTAATACTAACATCAGTTTTGCAAAGACTATCAGAACTGAGATGTACTCTCCCATCCCCTGGTATAATAATGAAATCATGTACTCATTCAGTGCGTTAAAAACTTCAAGAGTTGGGGACAAAATTATGCCGGACAAAATTATTTCGTAGGAACAAAGGGTTCTAACCCCTTTTGGTTAGGGGGTTTGAACCCCTCATTTGTTAATCATATAAAATCTTCAAGATTGTATCTAGAAATTTAATGTTTATTATAAATTCTTAATTTTTACAATTGTTCTTCATCATACCAAAATTTAAACGGCAAATATTTACGACAATCTTAAAAATGTAAAACAAATTAAGTCGGTTGGAGCAAAGGAGGTTTTTATCCCTTCCCAGAGGACCCCCCCTTATTTGTTTTTATTAATTTCTTTTAATATTTCCATAATACGTACACATTATTATATTATTTTTAAAAAAAAATCTGTGAGATTATATTTAAAATTTTAATCATTAATATTAATTTTTTTATCATTCCAAAATTTATAAACTACAATCATTTACATTAATTCTTAATTATATTTAAAAAAAAAATTACCTTGGCTAGGACGTTCGGAACCCCCCAATAAAATGGAATCTTGTCATCAGATTTTTCGCTATATATCCTGCATAGTGGAATTTTTTAAGTTATATTGAATACCAGAATGATATTTTAGAAATATTCTAGAAAATCATAATATTTATGTCATACTCTTTTTTAACATTATCTTGACATTGAAGTCGAATTTTCTCAATGAGCTAGACACCTAATAAATCTTATGAAAAGGACCAATTGTGTTCTTAATAGGCTCATGATCGATCATAAGCTTTAAATAATGGAGTTGACTTCAGATATGACATCTAGGTTCTGATTTAGATAGAGGCTGAGAAGTTCTAAGCAAAAGTAGCAAATGGAGAGCCATTATAAAATGACTTTTGGAAAAAGAAAAATGATTAATATGTAGCAGTTCAAAATTTTCAGTTAAAAAAAAAAAAAGCTCTTTTACATTAAGGTATGTACATACAAGCAAAATCCTAATTTCAAACGGCATAATACATGGAAAGGCCGAAACATTTGACATAAATGATGATTTCAGTAACGTGCTTTCAGAGGCATATGCTAAAGAAATGCTCGTGGATGCAAAATTAAGGCATAGAATATCATATGATGATTGATGAGTTTGTAAATTAAAGCCTTTCATGAAACTCAATGAGTACATAGGGAGCCAACTGCTAGCTCGCGTGTGAGATATGAAATTCAAATTTCTAATTCTCAAATTATAAAAATTTTCCATTGTTTACCAAGAAAACCAAGAATTAATGAATTGAAATACGCAAATCTCATAACGAGACTTTGATATTGGTGCACAACATAATTTCAATTGTGAAAATTTTTCGAATAATAATCTAAGAATAATTTTTTAAATTGTAGCCAGAGCGATTGGGATAATTCCTTCTCATTCATCTTTCTTAATTATTGAAATTTCAACATACATATAATAACGCAAAATAAGTTATAATTCCGTGCTGCCAAGTAGCGTTCTATACGCCAAGCTTTTCATAATTACTTATCAATTAAATATGCCGATTCTTAGGTCTTTTTTTTATTTTCCATCATTTATTCAGTTCTATTTTTATATTAAACATTTTAATTTAATTATATTATGCCCTTTCTTTATATATATCATCATTGTTTTATTAATTTCATAATATATAATTATTTTAATAACTATTTAGTAAGATTTAAAAACTCTATAATTTTAATATAGTCACTTACATATATCGCTTTTCGTGTATTGTACAAGTGTCACACTGGTATATATATATATATATATATATATATATATATTACAATTTATACTCTATGAAGTATACTTTGATCCCATGAAAATAATATCTCGGGCTCAAAACTAGTAATCTATGTAAAGCAAGAACCACAACACAAGAATGCTTGCCTAATTATACTTGCCTCTGCTGCTGATATATGAAATCTATAGCGTATTCCATGCGTTATACTTGTAAAATTTCTTGTGACTAATAAATTCATATCCGCTGAGATCATCTGAGATTTTGAAAAAAAAAGATTGTGTGAGAATGTGCTGACAAAAAAGATTGTTAAAGATTATCATTCTGGTCCATCTTAACTAGGACCTTGTTCCTTGAAATCAAAGCTTTTCGGATATTGAGTTTATCGTTTTGTGGCTTGTGTTTCTAATTCAAAAAGTATCTTTCAGATAATTTTAGAAAACTGTTTGTTTTAAAGAAGTTTAATTAAAATTTTGAACAAATTTGAAATTTTAATAATTTTATATAATTTTTTACAAAAATCAATTTGAACAATCATTGGGAAAACATTAATTTTTCATTATATATAACATTTTGCTTTTTGATAAAAATTACTTATAATAAAATTATATAAATAAAAATTTATAGACAAAATTGTAGTGAAATTTATTTCAAATTATTTTAAGTATAATAAATAAATATAATCAAACTTTATCTAGTTAGTAATTAACTGTACTATAATTACATATAATAAAAAAATACTCAAACTACTTTTGTACTTTTAAAATTTTATAAAGGGATTACTTGTCAAATTACGAATCCCATCACACCCCATATCCTTTTGGCCTTGGAGTTTATTTCTTTTAAATTCTTGACAGCAATTCCGATTCCTCGTAGTTCGACCTTCGAATTGTATTTGTGTGATAAAGAAGATAAATTTTGTGATTTTGTCATTGTTTGATTTAATTGTTATTATTTGATCATACAACGACGTGGCCACATATCCGCTGAGATCTTCTGAGATTTAAAAAAAAAAAAAAAAAGATTGTGTGAGAATGTGCTGACAAAAAAGATTGTTAAAGATTATCGTTCTTGTCCATCTTAACTGCAACCGTGTTCCTTGAAGTCAAAGCTTTTCGGAGATCGCGTGAACCTGATTTAACATTTTGTTTTTTGGATAAAAATTACTTATAATAAAATTATATAAATAAAAATACAAAATTATAATGAATTAAGTATAATAAATAAATATAATTAAACTTTATCTATAAACTTAAACTTTTAAATGAGTTAACAATTAACTGTATTACAATTACGTATAATAAATAAATATACTCGAACTACTTTTATATTTTTAAAATTTTAAATAAAGTGATTACTTGTCAAATTACAAATCCCATTACACCCCATATGCTTTTGGCCTTCGAGTTTAGATACGTTAAGCTCCCATCGAATATCTATGGCTTTGACACAAACAATAATGTCTTCTGTACAGAATGGTAAATAGATCAAATTGTACCTCTATTTTTTATTTGTACGTTGTACATCCAATTTGCTATATATATATATATATATATATATATATATAATTCTCTTAATTGACCAAAAACAAAAAGAAAAAAGAAAAAGAAAAACAATGCCTTACGTTCCCAGAAGTCTTTCGATTCGTTATCTAATAGTAGCGACTGGCTATCATAAAGGATCACATGCAGTGCTACTAACGTCGGTAGTGCCCTTGAAAACTTGTAACTGGCTAATTTATCAAGTCAAATCCCTGTAACAGTTTTCTTTTATTTATTTATAGTTGCAATATTTTGATTCCATGGGTTTCAAAACTAATAAATATATTGAATCTTTTATTAATCTCTGGAATTTTTGAATTAAAATTCACCAATTAAATTTTGTCCGCAATTTTGGTGTTGTTTGCCCATTTGTTTACACATTATTTAGAAGTCTATATTTTCTACGGTATATTACTAACTTTTAGGCCAAAAAATGTATAAGGCACGTGCAAACAACGTTAAATTGTGGACAGAAATTAGTTGTAAGATTAGTTGTGTTGTAATTTGCAAATCTTATAAATTAAATGATTCATTTTGAAACAAATGATTCGAACCATTATAAATATCATTTTCAGAATTGTCTATTTCTTTCTTTTTGGTTGAACAATCAGGAATCTCAGATAAGCCTATATAATTGCGAGAGCAAATATTGATATTCTTCTGATATTTTTTATTGGTTGCAATTAATGTTAAAGACCCCAACCGATAAACGAAATACGATATTATGGTCATGCATGAGAAGCATGGTTAGTTCAATAATGCACCAACCATATATTGCTTTTTAATTAACAAAGATGAAAGAAGTAAAGCTTTCGAACTTGCCAAGAAGTGGCATATTCCTACAATATAGGTCTCTATCAACTAACTCAAGCACAAAAGAGAGATGAGGCAAGCCATCGATAGACAATAGACCAATAAGGAGCAGAACGCGCTAAATTGCTTGCTAAAACAAAAAGAGTAGAAGGTACCTTGCCTAACATTATAGTTGAAGGGGTTGAAACAAGATTAAATTGTGCACAGAAATTAGTTGTAAGATTGGTTATGTTGTAATTTTGCAAATCTTATAAACTAAATGATTCATTTTGGAACAAATGATTCATTTATGTTTATGTAAGCCTGTATAACTCCGAGACAGCAAATATTGATATTCTTCTGATACCTTCTATCTATTGGAATTAATGTTAAAGCCCTCAACCATTAAAAGAAATACGATATTATAGTCATGCATAAGGCATGATTAGTTAAATAATGCACCAACCATATATCACTTCTAATTTTAGAAAAAGGAAACAGGTAATGCCCTTATATATATATATATATATATATATATATATATATATATATATATACTTGACGTCTTAAAATTGTTCAGTGAGTCACTTCATTTACACATACAAGAGAGTGAAAGAGAGAATTGATCAAGTGTGAGAGAGAGAGAGATGGAGGAGAAGAAAGTCTATAAGGCTCATGTTTTGCTGGTTCCTTATCCAAGCCAAGGCCATATAAATCCAATGCTTCAATTTGGTAAGCATCTAGTCTCCAAAGGACTTAAAGCTACTCTTGCCATTACCAACTTCATCTCCACCACCATCACCCCAAAATCTGAGATTGGTGTGGGTTTTGACACCATCTCAGATGGGTGTGACAAAGGTGGATTCTCAGAGGTTGAGAGTGTCCAAGCTTACCTTGAACGCTTAGAAATGGTTGGATCAAAAACACTTGAACAACTCATCAAGAAGCAAGAGGGGTTAGGCCATCCTATTGATTGCATAGTCTATGATGCTATGTTGCCTTGGGCTTTGGATGTGGCAAAACAATTTGGACTAGTGGGAGCTGCTTTCTTTTCTCAAGCTTGTGCTGTTAATTACATATACTATCAAGTGTATCATGGATTGTTAACTCTTCCACTGCTCTCTTCTGTTCCTATCTCAATTCCTGGATTGCCTTTGCTTGATCCCTCAGACATGCCATCATTCATTTATGTGCATGGATCCTATCCTGCTTACTTCCAAATGGTATTGAGTCAGAACTCCAATGTGGACAAAGCTGATTTTATTCTCATCAATACATTCTACAAGTTGGAGGATGAGGTGAGTCATGAGTTATGTTTGTATATATACTAGTACGTGACTCGTAGATCAGGTTTTGATATAAATTTAATATAATCCATTTATGTAAGTAATTTATTGTATGAATTAATTTTGATTTGATTAACAGCTTGATCATAATTTAAGTGTAAGATAAGATGTGCTGGAGAAAAAAGTGACATGAAAAGCTTTAAGTAGGAAAATTTTTTTCCAGTGCAGAAAAGGAGTTGATAATTAGAAAAAGAAAGTTGTTAATTGAATAAAATTCTCAAAAGAAAAAAAAAAAAAGCTGTTGATTGAAAGCTCGCAAGAGAAGCGTGTGTGTATCTTTTTTTTTTTTTTGGATGGTTTATTATTATGCCACATGACAGAATGTGCTATCTCAGAGATTTGGAGGTAAGCAAATAATCTAAGTTTCGGGGTTATTATTTTACTATATAGTATAGTAAGCCTTTTGCGTCACATGTCAACGTTTCCTCATTTTACACTAAGACTATCATTTACCATGTATATAAACTACAAAAGATGTATATGCACACAGACACACACACACACACATATATATATATATATATTTATATATTCATATTTATTTGTCCAAATATTACTTGTAGAATACACTTAACAGCTGAATTTTATGGCACGTGAACTTTGTCCAGATCGTTCATTTTCGCTAAAGCTTTCCAAATATGATTCATTCAAAAAAGATGACAATTTATTACTGTTATTGTCTCTCATTTACTTTCTTAACAAATTCAGCAGTTGAAAATTTTGTTAGTAATTAAAGAGTAAGTCGTTGTTAATTAGAAAATTTGATATTCGATTTGTTTTTTTAACACATTGGCTAATAATGTTTTATTTTCTTTGAAAATTTGATCAATTTCATTATTTTTAGTTATTTGTCGTAGTATCAAATGTCAATCGTTGTTGGGTTTATTGTTCTAGTAAACCTATATTGTGAATATATGTGATTATTTTTGTTAGTTATTAAACGGTATACACACATATGATATTATGTTAGCAATTTAAACTGTATATAATTGTAGTTTAGTCATTTTAAATTAATAATCAAACTATTTACTTCATAAATAAATTGATGCAACATTTTGGTTGCAATAGTTTAAAGCTAATTAAGGATCTAACTCATTGAATATAGAACATTAAATGTTGTTTGTTTGACAAATATTAATTTAATTTTTTGATAATTTATTAATTTATTATAAGTTATATAAATTTAAAATAAATTACAATTTATATCATTGTAATCTATAAATTTTATAACTTCAAACTCACGAATCTTGTGCACTGCACAGGGTCTTAACCTAGTTATAATATATTATTAGATTTGTATCTTATAGTGATTGTATACTTTGATATTGTGAAACTCATAATTTTGTTTCCTACAATTAAGAAAATTGCCCAAAATAGACTTGGAAATATTTTATTGATGTAAGGTAATAAGCTATTTGGAGAGAAGTAAATTTAATGTCTGAACTCTATGAAGCATCAATTTAAATGTTTGAACTTTAAAACTTTTAATAGAAGAGTGGCTCAAACTTGTGAAAATTTGACCTTTTAGACATCACTAACTAATGGTGTTAGTTCTGTGCTTACTTGGTATTTTTTTTACTTTTACATCCTATATGGCAATTCTTTGTTCTTTTAAATCTTATTTGGCTTTCTCTACATGACATTGTAAATGCTACAATTTATATATACACAAATATAACAATTCAAACCATATGACACACACATATACACACACACATACACACACACATATATATGTATGTATTGTGTATAAGTATTTATATAATTTCAACATATATGTTGAATATTTTTAACTGTGGCCCCTATATAAGAAGGCAAAGGAAAAATAACTTTGAGACTATATTTTTTTAACCCCCACTCCTAACCCAACCCCAGTTCCCATGAGAAGTAGAAGGAAAAATAACTTTGAGACTGCATTTGATCTAGGATTTTTTGGAGAATAAGAATATTCTTCTTGTTATTTATTGAAAGTCGTCACATTAGCCGTTGAATTTTAGCTGACATGTAATCAGCTTTTCTAAATTGAGTTTTATAATAATTTTTTATAGGACCTTTTTTTATAATTGTACTACTATTTTTCATTTTATAAATGGAGCATATATGTACAAGTTTGTTTATTTGTTTATTTTGATTTTATTTACATTTTTTGTTTTTATGATTGATAGCTACACATATTTAATTTATATTTTCATATTTTAAATATATATAATTTTTTTATTTAGGAAAAGAAAAAAATTGAAGAGCTTACAATAATAATGGACACTCTCAGTTAGATGAAAATCTTTTTAGCTTACATTATCATAGCCTTAGAAAAGGTCAAGAGATTACATACATGCACAACTATACATCATATAGCTTGGAATTGTTACATTTGTATGTGTATGACATGTGGTATTTGCAATGCCATGTAGAAAATTGATAAGATTTAAAAAAAAAAAAAAATCTTGCCTATGATTTAGAAGTAACAAAAATACCATGCAAGTACAAAACTAACACCTTTAGTTAACAACATTTGAAAAGTTACTTTTCCATTAGTGCAAAATCTGTTAAAAGTTTGAAGTTCAATCTCTTAAAAATATATTTCACAAAGTTTAGAGTTCAAAACTACCCTTTTCTCTAAACCACGTTTAACTTGTAGAATACTTCTTTTCTATAATTTTCAAGTTTGATTGTTTGTCGAAATTAAATTTGAAATTCTATAATAAACAAATTTTAAAGTCTAAAATCACTTAATTTTTTTTCCAAATTAAATAAGTGAACTTAGTTCGATCGTTCATCATCACAATTGTTAGTTTTGATCTCTTGATGCAGCAAGGTCACATTGGAATACAAATTAAAGTTGCCTCCTTTGACCCATGAAGCTCTTAAGGGTCATTGATCTTTTGCTTCTTGTTTATAGAGATCTTTTTGCAGTTTGTCAAGATCTATTAATATGAATGAAAATTATTATTGTTTGTTATGAATTTATATGGTAAACTTCATGATCTATTTATATAAGCAAAAACTATTATTATAACTTGTTATTATTTTATGTAGAAAATTTGAAATTTGAAAATTTTTTAATGTGAAAGTATTGTTTAACCATTTTTTCACGTGTGAGTCACAACGAGAACTAAGAACCAGTTAAAAAAAACTAAGAACCAAGAGCTCACAGGAGCAGAATTATAGAAAAAAATGATCAAACGTGAAGGACGTGAAAAATTGGAGTAAGACTTAATGTTAATATCATGTTAAGGATTATTGAAATTCTCTTTTAAATCAAATATGAAATGGAAAAAGTCACTTAATAGCTCAGACAATGAACTTGAAATTCGATATCTTAACCTTACTCTTGCTTAGATGTTACATAAAGGATGTTCTTTGGCTCTTTTGTTGTACTCTACTAATTTACACGTGTCGAGCAGGTGGTGGACCAAATGTCAAAAACCAACAAGTTGCTGACAATAGGACCCACAATCCCATCGTCGTACCTAGACAGGCGAGTCGAATACGATAATGATTACGGTCTGCACCTCTTCCACATGGATCCATCTTACAGCGCCAAGTGGCTAAGCAACAAGCCAACTGGTTCTGTGGTTTATGTAGCTTTCGGCAGCATGGCCAGCCTAGACAAGACGCAAATGGAAGAACTTGCCTGGAGATTGAAAAGAAGTGACTGCAACTTCTTATGGGTGGTTAGATCTTTTGAGGAAGCCAAGTTGCCAAAAGATTTTGTACAAGAGGTCTCAAACAAAGGATTAATTGTGAGGTGGAGTCCACAACTTGAGGTACTATCCAACAAGGCTGTGGGATGTTTCTTTTTACATGGTGGTTGGAATTCAATTATTGAAGCGCTAAGCTTGGGTGTGCCCATGGTGGTCATGCCACAATGGACAGATCAAACAACAAATGCTAAGTTTGTGCAAGATGTTTGGAAAGTTGGAATTAGAGTCAAGCTTGATAAGAAAGGTCTTGTGACAAGGAATGAAATTGAGAGATGCATAAACGAAGTCATCAAGGGAGAAAATGGAAAGGAAATGAAGAAAAATGTAGTTAAATGGAAAGGCTTTGCTAAAGAGGCAGTAAGTAAGGGCGGGACATCTGACACTGATATTGAAGCTCTTGTATCTCGATTGACAAAATCCAATAATTAATTTATCTGCATGATATCATTAAATAAATTAAGCCCACGCGTGGTCCTTAGCTAGATTTTGGTAACAGTAAAATGATCATGATCATCTCCCATATTTCAGCTTGTATTTGTTTGACAATCACATTAATTCTAATTTAATATTATGTTTGTCCAATTGGTAATTATGTTTGTCACATTGGTACAAAGGATTCTTGTATATTAATTTTTCTTATATGATAGAATATTTACTGTATACATATATATATATATATACATACATACATACATACATACATACACATACACATACACACACATATATATAGATATAAAATATAGGTAAAAGATATATAAGCACAAGACATGTGAATGAGTGAAGGAGCAACATAAAATATTATTTTGAAAATAGTGTTGGTTTTAGATCCATTTATTCTCAGTTGTAAATTTATCCTGTTATTTGAAAGGAACGTTAGAATTTATCATAGACATTGTGTCCTATATCTAGTTAAATTATAATTTATACAGGATAGTTAATAACATTATTCATTTATTTATTTATTTAATGGATATTTTTCTAATTCATATGTGTATTCAATTGTATGAACAAAATTGGGTGGCCTTTTAGCCAATCAAGTTGTAATTGATATAGGATAATCAATTTGCCCAGACCCTGGAGTTTCAATGAACGACTTGGCTC
Source organism: Cordia subcordata (assembly GCA_028554755.1). Taxonomy (NCBI): domain Eukaryota; kingdom Viridiplantae; phylum Streptophyta; class Magnoliopsida; order Boraginales; family Cordiaceae; genus Cordia; species Cordia subcordata. The sequence goes on along the minus strand of JAPTOF010000010.1, from coordinate 13,868,166 downwards.
ATATGAGATAGTAGGCGAGTGAATCAGTAGAAGAGTACTTGAATAGATCCAAGAAGACCCAAATAAAGCACCATGTAAATCTTCCTAAAAGGGAATGTAGACAAGCATTGTAACGGTAGGTCAGTTACCGTTTCAGTAAGTGGCCTACCGTTTTGGTAAGTCTTTTACCGTTTCGGTAGCTCGTTTACCGTAGAAGTTGCCATCATGTCAAATTATTTCAAGAATATATTCATTTCAGATTCATTTTAGGTTCAGAATTGATTCTTGATTTTGACCACTGGGCTTTCGGTAGCTTAGTTACCGTAACACTCTAGACAGTAAGTGACTTACCGTTCAAGCTGACAGTGCATCAGCCAAGATATTTTTGGTAGCTAGCCTAGTAAGTGACCTACTGTCTTTGGTGACATCATCTCAGATGTCATCTTAATGGTAGGTCACCTGCCGTTTCGATAAGTGTTTTACTGAAAAGGAAATTTTTGAAAATATTTTTAAAACTAGGGTATTTTTGCAAGAACTTTTCAAAATGAGGGTAAACATAAAAAATTTCCTTCTAAGGCTCCATTTGTTTCACGGAAAACATTTTGCTGGAAAATGTTTTCCACATTTTCCGGTGTTTGGTTCCTAAAAATGAAAAAGTCAATGAAAACATTTTCTTGGCCAATAGAAAATCAGGTGATTTTCCTTAAAACAGCATAACGTTTTCCACATAATTATCAAATCTTCTCCACCCCCGCCCCAACACCCACCCCACCTATGCCCCCCTAACCTCTCCCTCCCAGGTCCCGTAGGATCCCGTCGCCCAAGCCCCCAGCCCCTGGCCCTGGCGGTCAGGGTGTCGATTCCCTAAGGCTGAGTCCCGGGTGCCGGGGGCCAAGCGCCAGGGTGCCGAGTCCCTGGGGCCGTGATGTCGGTGTCCCAGGAAGCAAAGGGCCGAGGTCGGGGCCCTCAACACCGGGAGCCAAGTCGTCGAGTCTCGGGGGCAAGGGGCCGGGTCCCTACGAGGGCACATAAATATATTTTTTTGTGTCGTTAAAAATATTTTCCAATTAATTTTTATTGTGACAATCGAATAGTGGAAAATCTTTTCCAAAGAAAACATTTTCTTGGAAAACATTTTCCAAAACAAGTTATTTTTCGTGAAACAAAGGAGCCTAAATGATAAATATTTTATTCTTTTTATCAACCATTGTATTATTACATGGCATGCTTAATTTGAGACATGAAAGGTATAATTATAATTGAAATAGAATGTTCCTTCATTTTAAGAATGAGTAAATGGCATATTACCCCCCTTTAGTCTGGCATAAATGGGCAACACCGCCCTGAAGTCTCAAAGTTATCTTATTACCCCGTCGAACTTTTTAAAAGTGTGCAGATTACTCCCCCACCATTTGTTTTTGGTTAGTTTTGACGGGAGTTGAAGTCTATGCGCGTGTGTTGCATTTTTCATTGCATAATATATAAAGTAAATGGCATATTACCCTCTGTAATCTGGCATAAGTGAGCAATACCCCCCCTGAAGTTCAAAATTAGTTGATTACCCCCTTTGAGTTTTCAGGGAGTGAATAAGTTTATAAAAAGTGTAAGGGTTTAAATGATCCAAAATATTTAGTTTTTATATATATTATGCAATGAAAAATACCACACACGCGCATAGAATTCAATTTCCGTCAAAACTAACCAAAAACAAATGGTAGGGGGGTAGTGAGCATACATTTAAAAAGTTCGAGGGGGTAATCAGATAGTTTTGAGATTTCGGGAGATATTGCGCACTTATGCCAGACTACAAGGGGGGTAATATGCCATTTACTCTTTTAAGAATTGACACAAGATTCTTTTCAAGATAACGCCTTAATAATTTAACTTAATTAATTGATATGAGAAGATTAGAAAATTTGTAGAATATTAGTTCTATATGCAAGCTTTATAAAAGAAAATGTAGATTATGTTTTACAAACATAAAACAGATTTGGAAAAGAGAAAAAATGAGAAATCACTGTTAGGATTTTATACACATCAGATTTGAAGCTTAATTATGAGGTTTTATTTAAATATTTGCATAAAAAGAATGCACAAATCAACTTCAAAGAGTAATAAGTTCCAAGTCAAAGATAATTGATTAAATACTGGAACTTCAAGTTGTCGTATATATAATTTCGAGTGACATCCAGCTCATCCTTGCTCAAATAATTCAAGCTAAGTAGAAGAGACTTAGACTTGTTTAGCAAAATTAGTTATTAGAGTAGCTGATAGCTGTTTGAGTAGCTATTAATTGTTAGGGTAACTGATAGGTGTTAAATTTTAGTAGGTAGAGGAGAGCTGTTTAGCTACATTATAAAATAAAATATGTTCGATAAAATTAATTATTATTTTAGTTGTTGCATGCAAAATGACGTAACATGACATTGGTATTGCGTCCGTATTATAATAATAATAATAACTATAATTATTATTACTATTAATGAAATAAGATAATTTATTTTATAATAATTTTTATTATTAAATCATAATAAAATTATTTTTGATAAATTAATTTTATTAATATTATAAAATACTTTATAAAAATATCTTTTAATTAATTAAAAATTTATTTTGTCAAAACAAAAATACATGGACGAATAAGACTTACTTTTTTGGTATCTTTATATGAATAGAATTGAAATTAATTTTTGTTTTATTTTGGATTTATATTGGGAAAGAAAATGTGAAAATGAAGAGAGAGATTGGATAGATGGTAAAATTGTCAAAAAATTATTGAAGTAAAGGTAGGATTGCCAAAAAATTTAAAACACAAAATGTTATTCTAAAATATTAATATTATTAATATTTCAAAAACACTATTTCAAATATAAACACTAATTAAAAAACTTTTTTATTGAACAACAAAAATTGAATAAAATAGTATTTTGGTCAAGTCAAAATACTAAATACTACTTAAAAGCTTGTTGCCGAACAAGACCCCTAAAGCTCCCTTTGGCTCAACGATTAAAACATATTTTATTTTTTGGCTTTTTCACTTTAAAAAAGGGGGAAAAAAATAGCTAGCAAAAGTATAAAAAGCAGTTACCATGAGGTCATAAGCGATCGTTTTAAACTACCCTCAAGGTCAAAATATAAATTTAAATAAAAATATTTCAAATAATGATTAAAAAAAAGATAAAAAGAGGACATTGTTATTGGTCAATGGTTTGCCTTATATCAAATTACAAAAGAAAATGTATATACACTTATGCTCTGATTGGTATAGGCTTATTTTAAGATGCAATTTTAGATAGAAAATTATGGTTTGGCTTGAGCTTTTGTAAAATGCTTGTAATAAGATATCTTAATTTATAGTTATAAAAAATAAGACAAGGATATATTAATTACTTATATCTTATAAAACAAAAAGTATGGCTTGTTTTGAATTTTTATAAAATATTTACAATAACATATGATGTCTTATATCACATAAGATAAAAAAAAAAATTGTCTCTTTGACATCAATTAGAAAAACATCATATTTATGCTTATTCCAGCACAGCATCAATCCACCATCCAAAGATTAACTTTCCCATCTTAGAAGTATTTATTTGCCATTGTTGTCGGAATAGAAATGAGATGCCATGAAATTGAAATAGAGAAAAGAGAAATATTTACAAGTTTATGTATTATTCATGTGTGTCGTTTACAAACTGTACAGATGATTTGTTTATATAGACAAAACTTGTCTTAGCCACCAAGACAAACCCTAGCTAAGGAAAAATATAAATTAAGCAATATAATAATTTACAGATTATACGAGATATAACAAATCAGGCTAAATATATTCAATACCATATACATTCTAACACCCCCCTCCCCTAAACTCAAGGTGGCGTCAAAGACACCAACTTGAGTTTGGACACAACGTCAACTAGTTGCCCAGGTAGATGAGCTTTAGTGAACAAGTCGGTCAGCTAGTCAGTAAACAGTGTAAAATGGAGCCGGGCAGTACCCTGGAGCACATGTTGTTGGATGAAGTGATAATCACATTTAATATGCCGGGTACGTTCATGAAAGACATTATTGTGTGCTATCTAGATATCACTCTAATTATCATAGTAAATAACAAAAGCATGTGGCTGAGGGGTACACATGTCAGCAAGAAGCCATCGAAGCCAAATAACTTCTTGAGTAGCATCAGCAAGAGTCCGATACTCAGCCTTAGCATTTGAACGGGCTACAACAGTCTGATTTTTGCTATGCCACGAGATAAGGGAGTCACTTAATAGGAAGCAATAACTGGTGGTTGAACATTGATCGATAGGATCACTAGCCCAATAGGCATCAGAATAACCTTGAAGAACCAGAGAAGAACGGGCAGAAAAATGCAAACCATGGAATAAAGTACCCTAGGTATACCAAAAAATACGAATAACAGTAGCATAGTGTGTGAAACAAGGGGCAGACATAAACTGATTGACCAAATGAATAGCATAAACAATATTAGGCTGAGTAACAATAAGATATATGAGGCTGCTTACCAACTAACAATATAGAGTAGCATCTGGGAGTGAAGTACCATCCATGGGAGTGAGGCAAACAGAGGTGTCTAGTGGGGTAGATGCAATCTTGTTGTCAATGAGATTGGCACGAGAAATCAGGTCAGATGAATACTTGGCTTGTGTAAGATAGTATCTTGTGCTATCAGAAGAGACTTCGAAACCAAGAAAATAGTCGAAAGCTCCAAGGTCTTTCATCTCAAAATGCTGATGAAGAAACTGTTTCAGCTCTGAAATACCATTCACATCATCCTTAGTAATAATCATATCATCCGCATATAACAACAAAATAATGATTCCAGAAAACGAGTGCCGAATAAAAAGTGTAGAGTCATGGTTACTAGCCACAAAACCGAAAGTAGAAATAACATAACTGAATTTAGAGAACTAAGCACGAGGAGCCTGCTTGAGACCATAAAGAGCACAACGAAGTTTGCATACCTTATGTGGAGGATGTGGATAACTAGGAGGTGGTTTCATGAATACTTCTTTAGCAAGATCAGCATTGAGGAAGGCATTTTTTACATCCATTTGAAACAAGAACCACTGACGAATAGTTGCAACAGCAATAAGGCTACGAACTAAAGGAAGACAAGTAACAGGAGCAAATGTCTCTTTATAATCAATTCCATATTCTTGAGTAAACCCCTTAGCAACCAATCAAGCTCTATACCTCTCCACAAAACCATCAGCATGAGTTTTAATTTTGTACACCCACTTGCAACCCATAGCATTTTTTGCTAGGAGGGAGATTAACCAAGTCCCAGGTGTGCATGTATTCCAAAGCTTGTAATTCATCATTCATAGCTTGCTGCCAACGAGGGTCAGAATTTACTTCCTTATAAGTCTGAAGTTCATGTAGGGTGAGAATAGTGAAAAAGCAGTGATGATCAAGGAGACGATAGGGTACAAAACTTACTCGTGTAGAGTGACGAACAACATGTTCAGATGACTTAAGAGGAGCAACCCATTCAGACGACTCAGGTAGGGGAAGATGGTAAAGACTCGGTACCATGTGTGGACCCGTCAGCAGGTATAGACGCATTAAGAATGGCTGTAAGAGGAGTAGCTAGAGTATTAATGATAATGCCTGTGTCACTGTCATTAGTAGTGAATAGGGGAATGGAAGGATCATTGAAAACAGGGATAAGGTAGTGGGAGCAGAGGTGAATGGAGACATAGAGGCAAACAACTTATTTTTCCAAAATATCACATTGTGCGAAATCCGGAGACGACTAGAAAGAGGATCCCAACAATGATACCCTTTATGTTCTATGCCATAACCCAAGAAACAGCATAATCAGGCTCGAGGCTTGAGTTTGCTACGCTCATAAGGAGGAAGTAGAGCAAAACAAGCACAACCAAAAACCCAAAGGTGATCATATATAGGTGGATGACCATATAGATGTTCATAAGAAGTAAGATTGTCTATAGTGGTAGAGGGTAACCTATTTGTGATGTAGATAGTTGTAAAAGCAACTTCTCCCTAAAAGCGCTTAGGACAGGAGGCAGAGATGAGAAAGGTGTGAGTGACATCTAGAATGTGTCTATGTTTTCGTTCAGCTCCCCTGTTTTGTTGAAAGGTGTAGGGACACAATTGATGGATAATGGTTCCATGTTGGTGTAAAAGAGCAAGAAAACTAAACTCTTTATACTCAGTGGCATTGTCAATGCAAAGGGTTTTAATCCATTTGAAAATTTGAGTGAAGATAATATTTGTGAATTCTGAGTAAATGCGAGGCAAATTAGAACGTTAATGCATGAGATATATCCAAGTAAACCAAGAGAAGTCATCAACAAAAATAATATAATATCGAGACCCCTCAATAGTAAAGGTGGGTGTAGGTCCCTAAATGGCAGTATGGACTAAGTCAAAACAAACAGAAGCTAGACTGTCACTTTTATTGAATGGTAAAGAAGACAAATTTCCAAGTTGACAAGACTTACAATCAAACTGCTCAATATATATGTTCCCTAACAACCCTTTAGAGTCTAAAATGTGAAGTTTTCCAATAGAGGTATGACCCAATCGAGAATGCCATAACTGGGATGTACGGAGGCAGAAGAAGTGGAAATAGCAGAGGCAATAGTATAGAGATGAGGTGGAAGGTGGAAACTGACAAGCTCGAACAGACGTCCTACTTGACGGTCGATCCCAAGGGTCTGTCTTGACCGTGGATCCTACACATGACAATCAAAATTTATGAAGACAACCATCAACCCAAGATCACATAGTTAACCTCCAGAGATAAGACTCAAGGTAAGATTCGGAATGTAGTATGTATGGGAAAAGAAAGCATGGGAAGTAGCAATAGTGCCAACATGACTAATAGGCATGGGTATACCATTAGCAGTATAGATGGAAGGGATATGAGATGTGGGAACAAGTTTAGTCAAACTACGATTATCAAAAGTCATATGATTTGAACGTGCAAAATCAAAAAACCAAGTGGACTTACTAGAAATAATCGAAAGAGCAATGGAAGAGGAAGGATTAGACTGGAGAGCTAGTCGAAGAATATCCTCAAGATCAGAGATGGCAATAGATGTGGAGGAAGTCTCAGAGGTGGTGGCAGTGTGTTCTTCAGTTGTGGTAGCAGTAGAACGTGAGGCTTTAGAGGACAAACCCTTGGGCTGATTGTTCTGAGATTTTTTGTCTAGATTACGGGGGCAATTTGAATCATAATGACCAGGACCAATCTTTTTGCAAATATGCCATTTTCTTGTGGGACATTTTAGAAAAGTATGTCCAGAAGTATGATAGTATTAGCGCCTGAGAATTTGTATACTGCTTTGGAGTAGAATTAGAAGCGGCAAGCACCATTTCTGACGATCGATTCTTTCTAGACTGGAGGCGGGTTTCTTCTGAGATAAGCTTCTGAACTGCTTCTTCAAGTGTGAGAAAAGGATCGCGAAGAAGTAATGATGCACGAACGGGCTCAAAATCATCATGAAGTGCCATTAGAAATTAAACAAGGCGCCCGCAGGCTCGCCAAGTAGCAAATATTTTCCCATCTTCATCACATTTGTTGGTTTAGATGTTGCGAGCTGATCCCAAACAGAGTGCATTTATGATAAGAAATGATTAATTGATGTCCTAGATTCTTGACGCATTGAGTGCAAAGTTGTAGCAAGTTAATACTGGTAAGCTCCATCAGCTGTAATATATCTCATTTTGAGAAAATCTCAAACTGATTTAGCACTGTCAAAACACCCAAATTGTAGACTAATAGAGGAACCAGAGGTATTTTTTTTAATTTTTATTTTTTTGGGAAAAGAACATAAATAAAAAAAATACAAATCAATGTAAATAATGATTGGGTAGAGCAGGATAACGTGGCAACACGTGTTGATGATACGGCAATATGGCGTGGCACTAAGCCACCAAGATAATGACGTGGCGCTGACGTGGCCATGATGTGCCTGGTGACTAGACAAGACCTGTTTGGCTTTGTGGAAAAATAGGAAAAGTCAACAAGAAAAAGTGCAACTTTGACCAGTGTGTACGGGCATGTCATAACTCCAATTTTGACAAATTTTATATCTTCAAAATTGTCTCAACAAGTACTATTTGATGGTGAGACGTGTGTAGCTTTTTGATGGTCAAGAAATTGTCAAAACAGCAAAAAATAGAACGATGATGTTACAAAAAAAAAACATAATAGTTGTGAAACATTCTTAATTTTTGCAGCTTGATGATATGATTTCAGCGGGTAATGGTAGTGGCACAGGCTACCTAGATGGTAGCTTTAATATCATAACGAAATAAATACGAGAAGCCATGAAATTAAAATAGAGACAAGAGAAATATTTACAAGTATATGTATTATTCATGTGTTCTCTTTACAAGCTTTACATATGATTGTTTATATAGACAAAACTTGTTTTGGCCACCAAGATAGACCCTAGCTACGTAAAAATATAAATTAGGCAATATAATATTTTACATATTATGCAGAAGACAACAAATTAGGCAAAATATATTCAATACCATTTACATCCTAACAATTGTCATGCTCGATAATGTCATGCCACGCGAAACTGCTCTTGAGTCATTAATAAGCATTTCTAAATAATAAATATTTTATTATTTTTATCAACTATTGTATTATTATATTAGCATGCTTAATTTTTTACATGAAAAATATAATTATAATTGAGACAGAATACACCTTCATTTTAAGAATCGACACCAGATTCTTTTCCAGATAATGCTTTAATAATTTAACTTAATTAACTGATACAAGAGATTAGGGATGGCAACGAGACAGGTACCCTATCCACGAAAAAATCCTAAACCCACTACCCGGATAGCATCCCAATCCCCATTCCCGTCCCAAGCCTGGATAAAAATTATATGGGAATCCTATTTTCTGGAACGTTCCAAACCCGTGGGTACCCAGAATGTCTCAAACTTTGTAAAAAAATTAAAATTTAAATAAAAATTTGAATCCAAAACATCGCGAACCCACGAATCTTAGAATATCTCGAACCCAAATTCAAGATATTTTCTCAATCCCCCGGAACCCGAAACCCGAAACCCAAACTAAGTTACTAAATTTTAAAAAACTAACCATTTAAATAAATTTCTAATTTTTGCCCCAAAAAAATTAAATAATTTCCCTAAAATACATTAAAATGATAAATTTAATCTACAAAGGACAAATTAACATACTTTGCTGCAAAAAATTCTAAATTCTAAAACGCATATAATCCAAAGTTCAAAGCATCAAACTATAATTTCATAGTTCAAAGCATCAAACTATAATTTCATAGTTCAAAGCATCAAACTATAATTAAAAACAATTAAACAAATCTAAACTAACATAAACTTAGACCGAAACTATCTACATAATAAAGCAACAAAATTTTTTGCATAACAAAGCCATTCAGATTAGAAAGTAATTTAAAAATCCAAACAAACACAAATCTAGAAACTGGGTTCGAGAAAGAGGGCACCCGCGCGTCAACTCCAATTCCATCCCAAACCATAATGGTTATTTTTTAATCATTCCAAATTCATTCTAGATTCTTAATGGAATGGATTTTTATCGAATTTTAATCGGGTCAATACCTTAAATTACTCGTGTTATTGTCATCCCTACGAGAGATTTGAAAATTTGTGGAACATTATTTCTATATGCAAGCTTTACAAAGAATATAAAGTATGTTTCATAAACATAAAACAGATTTGGAAAACAGAACAAGAAATTACTTTTAGGATTTTATAAACATCAGATATGATGCTTAATTATGAAATTTCAATTTAAGCATTCACGTGAAAAATTACCCAAATCAACTTTAAGAGTAAGATGTCAAATAATTCAAGTTAAGCCCAAGAGACCTAAAAGCTCCCCTTGGCTCACCTAGCAGAACACATTTTATTTTTTTTTGACTTTATCACTACAAAAAGAAAAAGAAAAAAGAAATAGCCGGCAGAAGCATAGGAAGCGGTTGTCAGGTGGTTATAGGTGATGGTTCTAAACTATCCTCTAAGTAAAAATACAAATTTAAATAAAATTATATTAAAAATTGAACAATTAAAAAATAAATAAATAATGTTATTGGGTGGTAATTTTCCTTAATCCACAGTTCTAACATTTAACCTTTCCACCAATTAACTTTCCCACTTACATTAATCTTAAACGTATTTGTAGTTGTAGCAACTCCAGACTTTAGTAAGTTGTATCATTGAATTTTCAATGGTAATTATTACTTATCTTGTTTCTTTGTGAATTGATCTTTTGGTAATTACGCTCTTCACAATGACCATGGTCCAATCAGAAAAAGGAATAATAGTTTTTTCTTTTTCCTTTTGCTTTGATTAACGTATTCTGAAAAAGATGATGATTAATATTGCCGACTCAGTGTTACATTTGCTTGTTTAGTGAACGTAATTAATAATTTTTCTTTGTGTGTTAATGATTAACAAATTCATGTTCCTCAGATTGTTTAATAATTCCTTTTTTTGGTTAACGATGGTTATTTATCAAATTACATATCCCTACTCGCCCCCATATATACTTCTGCCGTCGAGTTTAGGTACGCTAGCTCGGGTAGCATGCCCCGGAAAACTTGTAACGCGGGCTAATTTATATAGGCAAATACCCCTAATAGCTTTCTTTTATTTATTTATTAGTATGTACTCGTGCCATGTATGGGGTTGTCATTAATTTAATAATATTTAAACTTTATAATTAAGTGTTTATAAATTGTATATTGTTGTTAATTCTTCTTGAAACACCATTGTTCGACATTATTATTTGCATCGGGACAAAAAGAACCCAATAGGAAGCATTAAGATGATGAGCGTTAGATAATTATTAAAGTAGTAATTTTAGGAGATATTTATATTTTTAATTAATAGTATTTTTTTATGGTTATTATTATTATTTTTGTATGGTTAACTTTATATAGATTAAGTTTGTTACTGAGCATATGAATATTAATTTTCTAAAGATAATGAGAATATAACCTAGTCGGAAACAAAAGTATATTTTCACTTAAAATACTTGCAATTTTTGGTAATATCTCTTAAAAACTTAATATTTAAACCGTAAAAATAATTGCACGTTCAATATTGATTGTTACTATGTTACGAAACTTATAAAATAGACTCACTAAAATTAAGCATTTTTCACCACAATGACCAAACTCTTACATATACAGCATTCTGAAAACTTTCTTTGAACACCACATGGCTTGTAGTGTTGGAGAGCTCTCCATATTTTTGTCACAAATTAAGACTCTTAGACCCTTTTTGCTTCTCACCCAAGATCACTTTTGCCTCGAAAACAATTTCTATTGATTCTTGCTTTTCGTGATGGCAAAGCTTAAAGCTAATGGGACATTGTCTCAGTTGTCGTTTGAGCAACAATCTAGAATTAGAAAGGTTTATAACCATGCAAGGAATGTAATCTTTGTGTCCTCATATTATTTTCGGATATCACTTTTGCCTCGAAAACATGGTTGCCTAACAACCTGTGTGGTTTGATTTTTTTAAAGAAAAAATACCATTTTTTTTTAAAAAAAGTTATATTAAATTTGTAATAATTATTTGATTTGGCTTCCAAAAAAATTAAAATTCTAAAAAAAAAACTTAAATACATCTTTTTCTAAAAGTCAAAATTTTTATCTTATAAAAAAAAATATTTTTCAAAAGTTGTTAAAAAAATCACTTTTAAAAAAGGCAATCTAAATGGGCCTTAATTGTATGATTGATTACCAATCTTGTTCCTTGGCATAACCCGGGTGGATTGTCAAAATTTTTGTGTAGAGCACCAATTGGAGCCCTAACAATCTTATATTATATAAAAACTCAGTGGTGTACAAATCCTCTACACGTTAATACTAACATCAGTTTTGCAAAGACTATCAGAACTGAGATGTACTCTCCCATCCCCTGGTATAATAATGAAATCATGTACTCATTCAGTGCGTTAAAAACTTCAAGAGTTGGGGACAAAATTATGCCGGACAAAATTATTTCGTAGGAACAAAGGGGTTCTAACCCCTTTTGGTTAGGGGGTTTGAACCCCTCATTTGTTAATCATATAAAATCTTCAAGATTGTATCTAGAAATTTAATGTTTATTATAAATTCTTAATTTTTACAATTGTTCTTCATCATACCAAAATTTAAACGGCAAATATTTACGACAATCTTAAAAATGTAAAACAAATTAAGTCGGTTGGAGCAAAGGAGGTTTTTATCCCTTCCCAGAGGACCCCCCCTTATTTGTTTTTATTAATTTCTTTTAATATTTCCATAATACGTACACATTATTATATTATTTTTAAAAAAAAATCTGTGAGATTATATTTAAAATTTTAATCATTAATATTAATTTTTTTATCATTCCAAAATTTATAAACTACAATCATTTACATTAATCCTAAAAAAAAGTGAAAAAAAAAATTACCTTGGCTAGGACGTTCGGAACCCCCCAATAAAATGGAATCTTGTCATCAGATTTTTCGCTATATATCCTGCATAGTGGAATTTTTTAAGTTATATTGAATACCAGAATGATATTTTAGAAATATTCTAGAAAACCATAATATTTATGTCATACTCTTTTTTAACATTATCTTGACATTGAAGTCGAATTTTCTCAATGAGCTAGACACCTAATAAATCTTATGAAAAGGACCAATTGTGTTCTTAATAGGCTCATGATCGATTATAAGCTTTAAATAATGGAGTTGACTTCAGATATGACATCTAGGTTCTGATTTAGATAGAGGCTGAGAAGTTCTAAGCAAAAGTAGCAAATGGAGAGCCATTAATAATATACTACTGAACAAATAATAATATGCTACTGAACAAATAATAATAGTCTATTGAACAAACATATAGAACACTGAACAAAAAATAATAGTCTACTGAACAAATAGTTATGGAATACTGAACAAATAATAATAGCCTACTGAAAAAGTAGTTATAGATTTGTCAAAACATCCCATAAAATAATGTCTTTATCAATCTCCTCTACCTGTGCCAAAACCCTTTCTTCTTCTTCTTCTCCACTCTCTTAAAGTTGCGGTCTTCATTTCCTTAGCTTTCCTCTATGTTTCTTTTTCAACTCTTTTGCGTTTTTTTCTCCAAATTCTTCGTCAACATCAAAGTCATAAAGCAATAATAGGCTCAACAAAGATATCAAATCAAAATCGCGCACGATAAACTGTATGTTGCTCGTGGTAAAATCGTCAAGAGAGAGAGAGAACAGAGACGTAGAAAGAGAGAGAGAAAGAGAAAACATGGATGTGCTGTGACTCTCTATGTTTTCTTATATGTATATAGACACGCGTGTGTTAACATTTTTGAGGGACTACATAATTGATAGTACACCTTATTGAAGGTGCACTTTATAATTTGCATAAAAAAAGATAACAAATAAGAAGGATAATGTCAAAAGAGTCCTAGGACTTTGGGATTGTTCTTAACCTTTATCTTCATGGCTGATGATGATAAGCACCCAAATTCTTGAGCTATTTGGAAAGAAGGGGCGAGTCCTATACAAGCAACGAGAAAGCGCCAGAAGGGTAAGCCATAAGACCTACTCATTGCTATACACACTAAACACTTATGTCGATAACTCTCTTCCACGAACCTTCACAAACCGTAAATTAACTTGAACGTTAGAGGTTCTATGCCGGCATCATGCCCCAACACCATACTGCTATCAAACATTTTCTGACCTCGCCTATCTTTTTTGTCCATGATATAGCCTTGTGTACCGCTTGTGCAAAACTAGGCAGTCTCAACTGATGATAACCATTATCAAGATTTAGACAATAACCATTTCTAAATAATAAATATTTTATTTTTTTATTTAATTTTCTTATCAATCATTGTATTTTATTAGCATGCTTCTTATACAATTTCTAGAATCCTTCTACATGTAGAAGTCTATAAACAAATCTCAAGATATGTTCATCAAATCTCCATGAACAAATCAAAGAAGTATAAGCATAGTTGTTTTTTTACTTATTATTATTGTCATGCTTCATGAGGTCGTGCCACGTGAAACTACTCGAGTCAATGGTAACCAGTGCTAAGGCTCCGTTTGTTTCACGGAAAATATTTTCCTAGAAAACGTTTCCGCATTTTTCAGTGTTTGATTGCTAAAAAAATAAAGTCAATGAAAACATTTTCTTGGTCAATGGAAAATCAAGTGATTTTCCTTAAAATAGCTAAACATTTTCCACACAATTATCAAACCTTCCCCCACCCCCCGCCCTTAGCCTCTCCTCCCGGGTTGGCATCCCGAGCCTTGTGCCTTGGGCCCCAAGACTCGCGCCCCAGCCCCCGAGACCCGACCTCGGCCGTTGGGGGTTCTGGGTCTCGGGGGCCGGGGAAGTGCCTGGTTGCCGGGGTTCAGGGACACTAGGGGCCAAGGCAAGAGTCCGTGGAGCCGAGCCCCTGGTGTTGGGTCTCGGGGCTGGGTCCCCGCCAGTATACATAAATATATTTTTTGGTGTCATTAAAAATATTTTTTAATTAATTTTTATTGTGACAATCAAACAACGGAAATTTTTTTCCAGAGAAAACATTTTCCATTCCAAAACAAGTCATATTTCGTGAAACAAATAGAGCCTAAATGATAAATATTTTATTCTTTTTATCAACCATTGTATTATTACATAGCATGCTTAAATTGAGACATTAAAAATGTAATTATAATTGAAACAGAATGCACCTTCATTTTAAGAATTGGCACAAGATTCTTTTCAAGGTAACGCCTTAATAATTTAACTTAATTAATTGATACGAGAAGATTTGAGAATTTGTAGAATATTATTTCTATATGCAAGCTTTATAAAAGAAAATGTAAAATATGTTATATAAACATAAAACAGATTTGGAAAAGAGAAAAAAAAAAAGAAATGACTATTAAGATTTTATAAACATCAAATCTGAAGCTCAATTATGAAGTTTTAATTTAAACAATCGCGTGAAAAGAATACACAAATCAACTTCAAAGAGTAATAAGTTCCAAGTCAAAGATAATTGATTAAATACTAGAACTTGAAGTTTTCGTATATATAATTTTGAGTGAGCTCCAGCTAATCCCTGCTCAAATAATTCAAGCTAAGCCAAGAGACTTAGGGCTTGTTCAACAAAATTAACTATTAGAGTAGATAATAGCTGTTTAAGTAATTATTAGTGGTTAGGGTAACCGATATCTGTTGAATTTTAGTGGTTAGCCGATAACTGTTTAGCTGCATGATTAAATAAAATGTGTTAAAAAAAATTAGCTATTAGATTAGTTGTTACATGCAAAATGACATAACCTGACATTGGTATTGCATACTTATTATAATAATAATTATAAATATTATTACTGTTAATGAAATAAGATCATTTATTTTATAATAAAATATATGTTTTTTATAATAAATTTTATTACTAAAGCATAATAAAATTATTTTTGATAAATTAATTTTATTAATATTATAAAGTATTTTTTTATAAAATATCTTTTAATTAATTGAAAATTTATTTTGTCAAAACAAAAATACATGGACAAATAAGACTCACTTTTTTGGTATTTTTATTTAAATAGAATTGAAATTAATTTTTGTCTTATTTTGGATTTATATTAGGAAAGAAAATGTAAAAATGTAGAGAAAAAATTGGATAGATGATAAAATTGTCAAAAAATTATTGAAGTAAAGGTAGAATTGTCAAAACAAAATTAAAACACTAAATGTTATTTTGAAATGTTAATATTATTAATGTTTTAGAAATACTATTTCAAATACAACCACTACTTACAATACTATTTTACAAACCAACAAAAATTAAACAAAAAGCTATTTTGACTTGGTCAAAATACGAAATACTACTTAAAAACATTGTTGCCGACCCTCAAAGCTCCCCTTGGCTCAGCTGGCAGAACATATTTTATTTAAAACAAATAGCCGGCGAAAGCATGGAAAGCAGTTACTAGGAGGTCATGGGCAACTGTTTTAAACTACCCTCAAGGTCAAAATATAAATTTAAATAAAAATATTTTCAAATAATGATTAAAAAAAAGATAAAAGGGAACATTGTTATTGGTCGATGGTTTGCCTTATATCAGATTACAAAAGAAAATGTATATACACTTATGCTCTGTTGGTATTGGCTTATTTTAAGATGCTATATTAGATAGAAAATTATGGTTTGGTTTGTGTTTTTGTAAAATACTTGTGATAACATATCTTAATTTATAGTTGTAAAAACAAAGATAAGAATAGATTAGTTACTTATATTTTATAAGATAAAAGTATAATTTATTTTGAATTTTCATAAAATATTTATAATAAAATATAATATCTTATATCATATCGATAAAAGAATTCTCTCTTTCACATCAATTAAAAAGACATCTTATTTATGCTCATTCCAAACACAGCACTAATCCAACCTCCAAATATCAACTTTCCCATCTTAGAAATATTTATTTATCATTCTCATGCTCTATAAGGTCATGCCACGCGAAAATACTCCAGTCAATAATAACCATTTCTAAATAATAAATATTTTATTCTTTTTATCAACCATTTTATTATTATATTCGCACGCCTAATTTGTGACATGAAAAATATGATTAATAATTGAAACAGAAAACACCTTCATTTTAACAATCGACACCAGATTCTTTTAAAGATAACATAATTTAACTTAATTAATTGACACGAGAGATGACGGATGGCAACGAGGCAGGTGCCCTGCCCATAAAGAAATTCTAAACCTGCTACCCGGATAGCATCCCAATCCCCATTCCTGTGCCAAACCCGGATAAAAATTATATGGAATCCCATTTTCCAGAACGTTCCAAACCCGTGGATACAAGGAGCGTCTCAAACTCGGTAACAAAATTAAATTTTAAATACAAATTTTAATCTAAAATGTCTCGAATCCACGAATTTGAGGACATCTCGAACCCAAATTCAAGGTATGTTCTCAATCCCGAACCCAAACTAAATTACTAAATTTTAAAAAACTAACCAATTTAAATAAACTTCCTATTTTTGCCCCAAAAAAATTAAATAATATCCCTAAAATACATTAAAATGATAAATTTAATATACAAAGAACAAATTAACATACTTTACTCCAAAAAATGCAACTCTAAAACACATATAGTCTATAGTTCAAAGCATCAAACTATAATTGAAAACAATTAAACAAATCTAAATTAACATAAACTTAGAATGAAACCATCTACATAATAAAGCAACAAAAATTTTCACATAACAAAGACATTCACATTAGAAAGTAATCTAAAAATCCAAAGAAACACAAATCTAGAAACCGGGTTTGAGATTGCGGTACTTGGGCATCAACTCCAGTTCCATTCCAAACTCTAACGGGTATTTTTAATCGTTCCGGAACGGGACAGATTTTTATCGGATTTTAATCGGGTCACTCGTTGTCAAATACATTTAGTTACTCGTCCCATTGTTATCCCTACGAGAGATTTGAGAATTTGTGGAACATTATTTCTATATGCAAGCTTTACAAAGAATATAAAGTAGGTTTAATAAACATAAAACAGATTTGGAAAAGAGAACAAGAAATTACTTTTATGATTTTATAAACATCAGATATGATGCTTAATATGAAATTTCAATTTAAGCATTCACGTGAAAAATTACAGAAATCAACTTTAATAGTAAAATATCAAATAATTCAAGCTAAGCCAAGAGACCTGAAAGCTCCCCTTGGCTCAGCTAGCAGAACACATTTTATTTTTTTGACTTTATCACTACAAAAAGAAAAAAAAAAAAAAAGAAATCGCTGGAAAAAGCATTGGAACCGGTTATCAGGAGGTCATAGGTGATGGTTCTAAACTGTCTTCTAAGTAAAAATACAAATTTAAATAAAATTATATTAAAAATTGAAAAATTAAAAAATAAATAAATAATGTTATTGGGTGACGATTTTTCTTAATCCATGGTTCCAACATTTAACCTTTCCACCAATTAACTTTCCCACTTACTTTAATCTTAAAAGTGTTTGTAGTTGTAGCAACTCCAGACTTTAATAAGTTGCAGCATTGAGAATATAACCTAGTTAAAAGCAAAAGTATATTTTCAATTAAAATACTTGCGATTTTTGGTAATATCTCTTAAAAACTTAATTAATATTTAAACCGTAAAAGTAATTACACGTTCAATATTGATTGTTACAATGTTGCGAAACTTATAAAATAGACTCACAAAAAATACGTTTTTTCACCACAATGACCTAACTCTTACCTATACAGCATTCTGAAAAATTTCTTTGAACATCACATGGCTTGTAGTGTTGGAGAGCTCTCCATATTTTTGTCACGAATTAAGACTCTTAGACCCTTTTTGCTTCTCACCCAGGAGAAAAAATAATTTCTCCTGGTTCTTGTTTATCGTGATGGCAAAGCTTAAAGCTGATAGGAAATTGTCTCAGTTGTCGTTTGACCAACAATCTAGAATCAGAAAGGGTTATAACCATGCACGGCATGTAATCTTGTGTCCTGTATTATTTTTTGATATCACTTTTGCCTCCAAAACATGGTTGACTAAGGGCCTGTGTGGATTAACTTAAAAAAAACACTTTTTTTTTTTTAAAAGTTATTTTAAATTTGTAATAATTATTTGATTTGGCTTTCAAAAAAATTGAAATTTTGAAAAAAAAATTCAAATACACTTTTCTAAAAGTCAAAATTTTTAGCTTCTAAAAAAAAATTAATTTTCAAAAGCTATTAAAAATTTACTTTTAAAAAAAAAACCAATCCAAACGGACCCTAATTGTATGATTACCAATCTTGTTCCATGGCATAACCCGGGTGGATTGTCAAAATTTTTGTGTAGAGCACCAATTGGAGCCCTAACAATCTTATATTATATAAAAACTCAGTGGTGTACAAATCCTCTACACGTTAATACTAACATCAGTTTTGCAAAGACTATCAGAACTGAGATGTACTCTCCCATCCCCTGGTATAATAATGAAATCATGTACTCATTCAGTGCGTTAAAAACTTCAAGAGTTGGGGACAAAATTATGCCGGACAAAATTATTTCGTAGGAACAAAGGGGTTCTAACCCCTTTTGGTTAGGGGGTTTGAACCCCTCATTTGTTAATCATATAAAATCTTCAAGATTGTATCTAGAAATTTAATGTTTATTATAAATTCTTAATTTTTACAATTGTTCTTCATCATACCAAAATTTAAAACGGCAAATATTTACGACAATCTTAAAAATGTAAAACAAATTAAGTCGGTTGGAGCAAAGGAGGTTTTTATCCCTTCCCAGAGGACCCCCCCTTATTTGTTTTTATTAATTTCTTTTAATATTTCCATAATACGTACACATTATTATATTATTTTTAAAAAAAAATCTGTGAGATTATATTTAAAATTTTAATCATTAATATTAATTTTTTTATCATTCCAAAATTTATAAACTACAATCATTTACATTAATCCTAAAAAAAAGTGAAAAAAAAAATTACCTTGGCTAGGACGTTCGGAACCCCCCAATAAAATGGAATCTTGTCATCAGATTTTTCGCTATATATCCTGCATAGTGGAATTTTTTAAGTTATATTGAATACCAGAATGATATTTTAGAAATATTCTAGAAAACCATAATATTTATGTCATACTCTTTTTTAACATTATCTTGACATTGAAGTCGAATTTTCTGGATGAGCTAGACACCTAATAAATCTTATGGAAAGGATCAGTTGTGTTCGTAATAGGCTCATGATCGATTATAAGCTTTAAATAATGGAGTTGACTTCAGATATGACATCTAGGTTCTGATTTAGATAGACGCTGAGAAGTTCTAAGCAAAAGTAGCAAATGGAGAGCCATTATAAAATGACTTTTTGGAAAAAGAAAAATGATTAATATGTAGCAGTTCAAAATTTTCAGTTAAAAAAAAAAAAAGCTCTTTTACATTAAGGTATGTACATACAAGCAAAATCCTAATTTCAAACGGCATAATACATGGAAAGGCCGAAACATTTGACATAAATGATGATTTCAGTAACGTGTTTTCAGAGGCATATGCTAAAGAAATGCTCGTGGATGCAAAATTAAGGCATAGAATATCATATGATGATTGATGAGTTTGTAAATTAAAGCATATATATATATATATATATATATATATATATATATATAACAAATGCTTTTGTAGCATAACATTTTACAATTTATACTTTATGAAGTATACTTTGATCCCATGAAAATAATATCTTGGGCTCAAAACTAGTAATCTATGTAAAGCAAGAACCACAACACAAGAATGCTTGCCCGTAATTATACTTGCCTCTGCTGCTGATATATGAAACCTATAGCAATATAGGATCGTATACATGAATTTATAACATAAAATTTAAAGACATAATTAATAGTGAAAACACATACCTGTTTGACCCATTATTGTTAAAGAATTGTTGTTGAAGAAATAACTATCATCCAATCTAGGCTTAGATCTCTACTCAATATTAGGTTAAGAGTAGGAGAGGGGATCTAACCCTCATTATAATAAATTCTGACAGTCCTACCCATAAAAAGATTTATCAGAAGTAGGTTAAAACCAATATGATTACAAAGCCTAATTTATAAACCAGATATTTAAGCTATTTTATAAAACTAAAAATAATTAACAGTAGCCACTTTAAAGAGAAATTTTCAAACACTAAATTCATATCCGCTGAGATCTTCTGAGATTTTGATAAAAAAATATATATATATATTGTGTGAGAATGTGCTGACAAAAAAGATTGTTAAAGATTATCGTTCTTGTCCATCTTAACTACTACCGTGTTCCTTGAAGTCAAAGCCTTTCGTAGATTGCGTGGACCTGATTTAACATTTTGTTTTTTGGATAAAAATTACTTATAATAAAATTATATAAATAAAAATTTATATACAAAATTATAATGAATTAAATATAATAAATAAATATAATCAAACTCTATCTATAAACTTAAGCTTTTAAATGAGTTAACAATTAATTGTCTTACAATTATGTATAATAAATAAATATACTCAAACTACTTTTATACTTTTAAAATTTTAAATTAAGTGATTACTTGTCAAATTACGAATCCCATTACACCCCATATACTTTTGGCCTTCGAGTTTAGATACGTTAGCTCCTATCGAATATCTATCGCTTTGACACAAACAAAAATGTCTTCTGTACAGAATGGTAAATAGATCAAATTTTACCTCTATTTTTGATTTGTACGTTGTACATCTATTTCGCTACTTTAAAAAAAAAAATTCTCTTAATTGACCCAAAAAAATAAGAAAAGAAAAAAGAAAAACAAAGCCTTATGTTCCCAGAAGTCTTTCGATTCATTATCTAATAGTGGCAGCTGGCTATCATAAAGGATCACATGTAGTCACATTTAGTGATGCTAACGTGGGTAGTGCCCTTAAAAACTTGTAACTGGCTAATTTATCAAGTCCAATCCCTGTAATAGTTTTCTTTTATTTATTTATAGTTGCAATATTTTGATTCCATGGGTTTCAAAACTAATAAATATTGAATCTTTTATTAATCTCTGGAATTTGTGAATTAAAATTCACCAATTAAATTTTGTCTGCAATTTGGTGTTGTTTGCCCATTTGTTTACACATTATTTAGAAGTCTATATTTTCTACGGTATATTACTAACTTTTAGGCCAAAAAATGTATACGGCACGTGCAATGTTAAATTGTGGACAGAAATTAGTTGTAAGATTAGTTATGTTGTAATTTGCAAATCTTATAATTAAATGATTCACTTTGAAACAAATGATTCAGAATCATTATAAATATCATTTTCAGAATTGTCTATTTCTTTGTTTTTGGTTGAACATTCAGCAATGTTAGATAAGCCTATATAATTGCGAGACAGGAAAAGGAAACAGGAAATGCCCTTATATATATACACACACACACACTCTTAAAATTGTTCAGTGAGTCATTTCATTTGCGTATACAAGCGAGTGAAAGAGAGAATTGATCAAGTGTGAGAGAGAGATGGAGGAGAAGAAAGCTAGTAGGGCTCATGTTTTGCTGGTTCCTTTACCAATCCAAGGCCATATAAATCCAATGCTTCAATTTGGTAAGCTTTTAGTCTCTAAAGGACTTAAAGCTACTCTTGCCATTACCAACTTCATCTCCACCACCATCACCCAAAAATCAGAGACTGGTGTAGGTTTTGACACCATCTCAGATGGGTGTGATGAAGGTGGATTCTCACAGGTTGAGAGTTTCCAAGCTTATGTTGAACGCTTAGAAATGGTTGGATCAAAAACACTTGAACAACTCATCAAGAAGCAAGAGGGGTTAGGCCATCCTATTGATTGCATAGTCTATGATGCTATGTTGCCTTGGGCTTTGGATGTGGCAAAACAATTTGGACAAGTGGGAGTTGCTTTCTTTTCTCAAGCTTGTGCTATTAATTACATATACTATCAGGTGTATCATGGATTGTTAACTCTTCCACTACTCTCTTCTGTGCCTATTTCAACTCCTGGATTGGCTTTGCTTGATCCCCCAGGCATGCCATCATTCATTTATGTGCATGGATCCTTTCCAGCTCACTTCCAGATGGCATTGAATCAGTACTCCAATGTGGACAAAGCTGATTTTGTTCTCATCAATACATTCTACAAGTTGGAGGATGAGGTGACTCATGAGTTATGTTGCATATATATACTAGTACGTGACTCGTAGATCGGGTTTTGATATAAATTTAATATAATCTATTTATGTAAATAATTTACTGTATGAATTAATTTTGAAAAAAATATAATTTTGGTTAATAGTTTGGTCATAATTTAAGTGTAAGATAAGATGTGTTGGAGAAAAAAGTGAAATGAAAAGCTTTGAATCGGAAAATTTTTTTCAAGTGTAGAAAAGGAGTTGTTAATTTAAAAAAAGAAAGTTGTTATTTGAAAAAAAAATTCTCTAAAGAAAAAAGAAAGTTGTTGACTGAAGGCTTACAAGGGGAATTTGTATATATTGTTTTTTAGAATATTTATTGTATATGTCACATGACAGAATGTGATATTTCGAAGATTTGGAGGGAAACAAATATGAAAACAAATATGAGCTTTGGGATTATTATTCTAGTATATATTATAGTAAGCCTTTTTCGTCATTTGTCAGCATTTCCTCTACACCAAGACTATCATGTACCATGTATATAAACTACAAAAGATATATATATGCACACATATATGTATATTTATATATTATATATCATATGTTTCATATTTATTTGTGCAAACGTTGCTTGTCAAATACACTTCACAGTTGAATTTCGTGGCATGTGAACTTTTTCTAGATCGTTCATTTTGGCTAAAGCTTCCTAACAAATTGAGCTGTTGAAAATTTTGTTAGTAAATAAAGAATAAGTCGTTATTAATTAAAAAATTTGATATTCGATTTGTTTCTTAACATATTGTCTAATAATGTTTTATTTTCTCCAAAAATTTGACCAATTTTGTAATTTTTACTTATTTGTCATAGTATCAAACGCCAATCGATGTTGGGTTCTAGTAGATCTATATTGTGAATGTAATTATTTTTTTTAGTTATTGAACAGTATATACACATACGATATTTTGTTATAACATACATTTTCAAGCAATTTAAAATGCATCTAAGTGTAGTTTAGTCATTTAAAATTAATAACCAAAATATTTACTTCATGTATAAATTGATACAACATTTAGGCTGTAACAATTTAAAGCTAATTAAGGATCTAACTCATTAAATATAGAACATTAAATGTTATTTTTAATAAATATTAATTTAATAGGGAATTATATAAATTTATTAAAATAAATTATAATTTTTATCATTATTATCTATAAATTTTGTAATATCAAACTCATGTATCTCATGCACTGCATGGGGTCTTAACTAGTTATATATTATACTAGATATCTCAAGGCCCGTGCTTCGCACGGATCAATCTTTGAATTTTATTTCTTAATTTGAGAAGAGAACATATTCTCAAAATGCTTCACATGTATCAATCTTATAATTTTATTTCTTTTTTTGAGAGAAGAGTATAATTCTCAAAAATTCAAAAATATTTGATCTTGTAATGAAATTTGAAGTAGTTTAAATAGAAAAATTTTACAATATTTACAACAAGTATCTCTAACTTCAAATTCTCTAAGACGCTCTCTTGAATAGTTTTTGCATAATCTCAAATAATTTGCCCAGATAAATTCCGATATTCTCAATATTTGAACTCTCTCTACTATATGAAAGTACAAATGCTAGAACTACACAAAATTATATGTTCTAACTAACTATATGCTTCTTAGTGTATTGTATACCTTGCTAAAAATCACTATATATAGGTATTAGAAGATATTAAGCCTTCAATATCACATTCATGATAGAATTTCAAGAGCTACAAAATCTCAAAATAATAACCCAAGATTATAGAGAAATTTCAAAGGTCTCATAACCCTTTGGAATTCATATCCAAGTTAATGAGGAGGCCAAAGGTCTCAAAATAATAATGAGAAAATCTTTAATTTGTCATTCATTTCCAACATGCATAATATTATAGATTATAGATTATATATCGTATATAAATAATAGATTTAGGTCTTGCAAAATTAAAATCATTAGATCTCCAAAGTGCGTGGATCTATTAAAACTTTTTGTTTGTTTTATACTTTTCTCTAAAAATTCTTTAAATTTGATACGATGTATGAATTATTTTCTTATGATGACTTGAGATATTCATATATTTTATTTAATAAATATTTAAAATTAGAGAATATAATTATGCTACATTATTTAAGTGATATATTATTAAAAATTTAACAATAGAAATTAAATTGAATATTTTTTAAAATAATTGAAATTGATTTAGATATTTTGAAACAATGACAATTAATTGGGAAAAAAGAAAGAAGAAAATAGTGGAAATTGTAGCAATTTTTTTTAATTTTTTGTATTAAATGGTAATTATTTCATAAATAAATTAACAAAAATAAATCATAAAAACATGACATGTGGCACCGCTTAAAACATGAATGTGATAAGCCTATGACATTAAAAAAAATATGAGATATAACTTTATAACTATTATTATATATAGATATATAGATATAGATATTATATAGATTTCTTTTTTTTGTTCTCTTTCTTTTTGTTTGACTATATTAATCAACTATTTTATCATGTTTAATATGTAACTTAAATGATGTAATAATTTTTCAAAAAAATTGAATATTGATGACTTCTGCATTTTGAGAATCACACTTGCAAGAGTACATATATAGATATATAGATATAGATATTATATAGATTTCTACTTTTTTTTTGGTTCTCTTTCTTTTCATTTAATTATATTAATCAACTATTTTATCATGTTTAATATGTAACTATGTAATAGTCTTTTTTTTTTAAAAAAAAACTTGAATATTAATGACAATTGCATTTTGCAAATCACACTTGCAAGAGTACTCTCTTTGTGAGCTTATGTGATACTTTAAGAAGAGTTTATGTGGCATCTAAGAAAGATTATATGTGGCATCCAAATAGAAACTTATGTCTAGGAGGACCTTATGTGGCATTCAAAGTTGCTTAACTTTACTTAAGGTATTACTTTATATAGATAGTATAAATAGATATATAGATATAAATGTATTTATAATAATCTAAAACCAGTACAAAATCGAATGATTAAAAAAAAAGGATATTTTTTTATTGTTGCTTGGCTTATATGTCATCCCCTAATTGAATTCAATTCTTTATATAAATTTCAACTATTATATCATCTTTAATATAAAATTTAAATGACGTAATAATCTTTTTTATATTTAAATATTGATGAAAGTTACAAGAGTACCTCTCTTTTATAAACTTATGTGATATTTAAAGAGAAGCTTATGTGATATTTAAAGAGAAAATTATTTGGCATTCAAAGTGGAGCTTATGTGGCATAAAAAAAGAAGCTTATGTGGCTTTTAAAGAGGAGCTTATGTGGCATTCAAAGAGCTCCTAAGTTCTCTTGAGTATAACTTTATATATATAGTATAGATTATTGGATATTTGTCTTTTAGTGATTATATATTTTGATATTGTGAAACTCCCTTATAATTTTATTACCTACAATTAAGAAAATTGCTCAAAAACAGACTTGGAAATATTTTGTTGATGTAAGGTAATAAGCTTTTGGGAGAGGAGTAAATTTAATGTCTGAACTTCATGAAGCATAAATTTAAATGTTTGAACTTTAAAACTTTTAATAGAAGAAGGGCTCACACTTCTGAAAAAGTGGCATTTAGACATCATTAATTAATGGTGTTAGTTTTGCGCTTACTTGGTATTTTTTTTTTTTTTCACTTTTAGATCATAAATGGCAATTCTTCGTTCTTTTAAATCTTAGTTGGGTTTTTTCTATATGACATTGTAAATGTTACGTGTTATCTACACACAAATATAACAATTCAAGCCATATGATATACATGTGTGTGCGTGTGCGTGCATGTGTGTGTATTTATACAATCAACCTATACGTTGAATATTCTTAACTATAGCCCATGTATAGGGAGGCAAAGGGAAAATAACATTAAGACTATTTTTTTAACCCCCCACTCCCGATCCAATCCCCTATCTCCGGTAGAATTTGAACCTAGGATCTCACTTCTTAGGGAAC
This sequence comes from Cordia subcordata, assembly GCA_028554755.1. Lineage (NCBI taxonomy): Eukaryota > Viridiplantae > Streptophyta > Magnoliopsida > Boraginales > Cordiaceae > Cordia > Cordia subcordata. The sequence continues at coordinate 13,841,467 of JAPTOF010000010.1, read as the reverse complement.
TACTCCCTCATCCTTTATTGAGACTATATTTGATCTAGACTTTTTTGAAGAATAAGAATATTTTTCTTTTTATTTATTGAAAGTCTTCACATTAATTGTTGAATTTTTGTTGACATGTAATTAGCTTTTCTAAATTCAGTTTTATAACAGTTTTTATTTGACCTTTTTCTATAATTGTACTACTACTTTTTATTTTATAAATGGAGCACATACATACAAGTTTGTTTATTGGTATATTTTGATTTTATTTAGATTTTTTTTATGCTTGATAACTAGAGATAGTTAATTTATATTTTTTAAATTCTAAATATTATATATAATTTTTTATATTTAGCAAAAGAAAAAAAATTGAAGAGCTTACAATAATAATAGAGACTCTTGTTTAGAACAAAATCTTTTTAGTTTACATTTTCATGGCCTTAGAAAAGGTCAAGAAATTACATACATGCACATCTGTTCATCATATAACTTGGAATTGTCACATTTGTATGTATATGACATGTGGTATTTGTAATGCCATGTAGAAAATTCAGAAGATTTAAAAGAAAAAAGAATTCTTGCCTATGATCTAGAAGTAAAAAAAAAATGCCACGTAAGGTCAAAACTAACACTTTTAGTTAACAATGTTTAAAAGGTTACTTCTTCATAAGTTGGAAATCTATTAAAAGTTTGAAGTTCAATCTCTCAAAATATATTTCACAAAGTTTAGAATTTATAACTATCCTTTTCTCTAAACCATGTTTAACTTGTAGGATACTTCTTTATTATAAGTTTCAAGTACGATCATTTGTTGTAATTAAATTTTAATTCTATGATGAACGAATCTCAAGGTCTAAATCCACTTTTATTTTTTCTGTAAATAAATAAGTGAACTTAGTTCAATGTTTCATCGTCACGATTGTTACGTTTGATCCCTTGATGCAGTAAGGTTACACTGGACTAGAAATTAAAGTTCGTTTGACCTGTAAAGCTCTTATGGGTCATTGATCTTTTGCTTCTTATCTATAAAGATTTGATTGATACTTTTGTAGTTTGTCAAGATCTATTGATATGAATTTGATTGTTATGAATTTATATGGTGACCTTTGAGATCTATTGATATGAGCAAAAAGTATTATTATAGTTTGTTATTATTTTATGTAGTAAATTTGAAATTTACAATCTTTTAATGTGAAACTATTGTTTAACCAATCCTTCACATGTGAATCACAACAAGAACTGAGAATCAGTTAAAAAGAACTAAAAGCCAAGAGCTCACACGAGCGAACTTACAACAAACATTGATCACACATGAAGGACGTGAAAAATTAGAGTAAGACTTAACTTTAATATCATGTTAAGAGAATAATTGAAATTCTCTTTTACATCAAATATGCAATGGAAAAAGTCACTTAATTGCTTATACAGTGAACTTGAGATTTGATATCTTAACATCATTCATGCTTGGATGTTACATAAAGAATGGTCTATGGCTCTTTTCCTGCACTCTAGGAATTTACACATGTCGTGTAGGTGGTGGACCAAATGTCAAAAACCAGCAAGTTGCTAAGTTTGTGCAAGATATTTGGAAAGTTGGGATCAAAGCCAAGCTTGACGAGAATGGTCTTGTGACGACGGATGTAATCGAGAGATGCATAAACGAAGTTATCAAGGGAGAAAACGGAAAGGAAATGAAGAAAAATGCAGTTGAATGGAAAGACTTGGCTAAGGAAGCAGTATGTGAGGGTGGGACATCAGACAATAATATTGAAGCAATTGTATCTCAATTGACAAAATCAAGTAATTAAATTATCTGCATAATATCATTGAATAAATTAAGCCCATGCATGGTCCTTAGCTAGATGTTGGTAAAAATAAAAGGATCATGATTATTTCCCAAATTTCAGCATGTATTTGTTTGACAATCACATTAATTCTCATTTAATATTATGTTTGACTAGTTGGTAATTATGTTTGTCACATTGGCAAAAGGATTCTTGTATGTTAATTTTTCTTATATGATAGAATATTTACTATATATAGGTAAAATATAACCATACACACAAGAACTGCGAATGAGTGAAGGAGTAACATAAAAATTTATTTTGAAAATAATGTTGATTTTAGAATCATTTACTCTCAGTTGTGAATTTATCCTGTTATTTGAAATGACCATTAGAATTTATTATTAGACTTTGTGTCCTATATCCAATTAAATTATAATTAATATAGGATAATTAATATTATTTATTTATTTATATAATGGATGATTTTTCTAATTCATATAATATTATGTATTCAATTGTATGAACAAAATTGGGTTGCCTAAAGCCAATCTAGTTGTAGTTGATATAGGATAATCAACAAGCACATACCTTAAAAGTGTCAATGAATGAACTGGCTCATATGAGACAATAGATGAGTGAATCAATGGAAGAGTACTTGAATAGATTCAAGAGGGCCCAAATAAAGTGCCATGTAAATCTTCGTGAAAAGGGATTTGTACATCAAGCTCAGGAAGGTTTAAACTTCAAATATAGGAAGAAATTTTATGGTATTCCCTTCTCTCACTTCCTTGAATTAGTAGAAAGTTCAAAAAGGTAAGAGAATATGTTAAGGGAAGAAAGCAAGTGAAAGCACCAGATATATGGTGTTAATGGTTGAGCCAATGCCCTTCAAGGTGGACATTGCTGCATTCATCGAGTCTAAGTCATTCACGTGTCCTAAACTCGAAAGGAATAACAATTTGGCAAAGCACAAGTCATATTAGTAGTGTATAACCAAAAGAGTCCGTATATTACTTCCACGAGGACAAATTTTATGTTAGCAATTACATCGAGTGCTTCCTTTACCATGAATCTTCCCTTTTGAAGCATCTCCAAAAGTAATTTCATCTCAATTCTCTATCTTCAACTTAAAGAATACTAAGGCATTGTTGGTCATATCTTGAGAAACCACCACCCACTATACATTCCATTCCAAGGTTTGGTCCCTAAAACACAGAACACATTTCTTATTTAGGTACCCAACTTTTAGTGAGTCCTTGTTAGTACATTGGGCCTTATAGTTTCACAACCCATTTAGGCTTCTTTACTCCTGAAACCAAACTACCTTTATTACATAATCTTTTAACAAGACATTTAGAAGTAACATCATCAACTTTCTCACAATAACTGCAAACTTCAGATGAAACCTTAGATGATGAAGATAGATGAAGGTAATGACACATCATGAAAATGAGAAGTTTTGACAAAATAGGTTTTCAAATACTTTTGTTTAGCAGAATACTTGTAACCAACTTCATTTTTACCAAAAGCAAGCTTTTAAGAACCAAGCAACATCCAAAGTTTCCATTCCTTTTGTAAATTTCTCCAAAATCAAAGTCAATTCAGCCACTTTCTTTTTCAAATCATTGTTTTCAATTTGAAAAGTGGTTGTCGGAACTTCAATAGCCTTCTTTCTAAAAAATAAATTCTCATTTTCAAACTCAAGTTTTCTTCTTCAAGTAACTTCATTTTTTCTTCCAATACCCCTCTTCCAATGATGGTACACTTCAATTGTTGTCGAAAATTCTTGTTTTTGACAACAGCTTCAGCAAGATCATCATGCATTATAAAGAAAGCCTCATCCAATTAATTCACCAAAGGTTAGCTCACAATCATTTTGCATGCCATACAAATTGAGTTGAATAGGAGTATTTTAACTAATCTTTATTTGCCATGAAGCATATATAGTTGGCTACCTCCACTTGATCATTATCTCTAATGGAGTAATCACTTGAGTAGTTTCCTTCCCAAGTTGCTTCCATAGCCTTCTTTCCTTTCCCTTTGAGTAGCTCTGGACATTTAACTTTGATGTGGTTCGGATTCTTGCAACTGAAGCATGTTCCATCTTCACTTTACTTCTCCTCCACCTTCTCCTTGTTCTTCTTCTTAAGGTTGCAGGAAGAAGACTCACACTTCTTCCACTTCTTGAACTTCATCATCTACTTTTTCAGGTTCCTTGCAACCATTGCAATGTCTTCATCACTTCCTTTTCAATCTTTATTGCTATCTTTTTCCTCATTTGCATAGAATGCGATAGACTTCTTCATCTTCTTTTATTTTTCATCTCGGAGTCTCACTTGGTTTAGTACAAGCTTTTCTAATTTTATGTTACGTATTAGTCATGCACCTTTAACCTCGATAAGTCCTTGTATGGGAATTTGTAGGAACTTTTCTAAGAATTCCACATAGGATCAAACTCTATCCAATTTAATTTTTTTTTAAACGAATAGAATTACCTCAATAAATGCATTCAATTTCTAAAACACACTTCTGTAATTTTCCTCGCAAAAGCATTTAGCTATTTGTCTTCGTACATGATCAAGAACTAAGGGAGGAGACTATATTATATCTTTTGGCTTTTGGGAGAGAATTCTTAAATAATATTCTAAGTTCAAGATTTTTGCAAAACCATTGTATCCTAAAAATACTACAACTTCTCTTTAAATAAAGCTGATCTTTTAACCACCATTAATCCTAACCTTTTGCATCTAGGATTATGGATTTATTAAATCCACAATCAAACCCAAATCAAATGAATATTTAATTAATAAACAACAGCCCATGAATTAATTCGATTCACGTGTCTAGTCTTACCTACACATAGTGATAATTAATTCTATGACTCGTAATAAGTAAATAAATATTATAATATTTCATTCTCAATTAAATATCTTGAAAGGTTAATTACTTATAATATTATTTAATTAATAATTAAATAATAACACATTTATTCATAATTAAGCGTGGTCGAAATGGTTACGACAAGGTCAATCCTCTAACAAGGTCAAGCTCTTATGACTCACTAATCTTTTGCTTTTTGTGTATAAAGATCTAATTGATACTTTTGCGATTTGTCAAGATCTATTGATATCAATGAAAATAATTATTGTTTGTTATGAATTTATATAGTAAACTTTGAGATTTATTGATATCAGCAAAAAGTATTATTATAATTTGTTATTATTTTAAGTAGTAAACTTGAAATTTAAGACTTTTAATGTGAAAGTATTGTTTAACCATTCCTTCACGTGTGACTTACAATGAGAACTAAGAACTAGCTAGAAAGAATTAAGAACCAAGAGCAAAACGAGCTAAATTACAGCCAGAAATGATCATGCGTGCAGGATGCAAAAGACTGGAGTAAGATCTAAACTTAGTATCACGATCATTGAATTTTTTTTTTTAAATCAAATATGCAATGGAAAAAGTCACTGAATGGCTTATACTATGAACTTGAAATTTGATATCTTAACATCATCATGCTTGGATGTTACATAAAGAATGATCTCTAGCTCTTCTACTATACTCTAATAATTTACACGTGTCTTGCAAATGGTGGACTAAATGTCAAAAACCAACAAGTTGCTGACAATAGAACCCACAATCTCATCATCGTACCTAGATAGGCAAGTCAAAAACAATAATGATTATAGCCTCAACCTCTTCCACTTGGATCCATCTTACAACGTCAAGTGGCTGAGCTACAAGCTATTAGTTCTGTGGTTTATGTAGCATTTGGCAGCATGGCCAACTTAGACGAGAAGCAAATGGAAGAACTTGCTTGGGGATTGAAAAGAAGCAACTACAGCTTCTTGTGGGTGGTTAGATCTTTTGAGGAAGCCAAGCTACCAAAAGATTTTGTATAAAAGGTCTAAAAAAAGGGATTGATTATGAGATGGAGTCCACAACTTGAGATACTATTCAACAAGGCTATGGGATGCTTCTTCTCACATGACGACTAGAATTTAACTATTGAAACACTAAGCTTGGGTGTATTATTATATATCTTGTATTATGGAAAGCTTGTATTGAAAGAAAGGTCAAGGATGTAATTATGTATCTTTTACATGGTGTATAAATATATTACATCCACCTTAATTAAGGTGTGAGGACCTCTACATCTTTATGGTATCAAAAGACCACAAGATCCTACGCCTCTTATCTTCACGTCTTCCGCTTCTATTCTAATTTCTTCCCCATGACTACTCCATTGCTGATATCTACTTCTTCTCTATCATTGATGTCATCTTAGACTGGCACTTTTCTCTCGTCTTTGTTACTCACCTTGGTGTTTCTGCCCCCTATCTCCACTACTATAACCACAACTTATACCTAATCTTCTCCCTTGGCTGTCATGTCACCTATGTCCCAACACCCTTCACTACTTTTGCTCGCCATTACAATACCTCTTTCACTTGCACCTTCCTCTACCTTACAGCTACCTAACTTGAGCAGTCTTAATATCGCCACGTTAGTCACCATCAGGTCTGATGGCACAAACTACAGGTTATAGAGATCCTAATTGGAGCCAATCCTTTTCACTTACAGCATGTTTGGAATTATGGATGGAACTATGCCATGCTTTGGAATTCTGACGCACCTGATGGTATGCGTACTACCCCCTAGCTTGTCTCCATTAATTGAGTCTCCTTTAGCATCTCCTATGTCGCCCCCCACCTTGATAGCCCCTGCGTCTTCCCTAGCTACAATGTGGCCCCTCACCTTGCTAGCCCCCATATTGTCCCCTTCCTTGACATAACACGTGGCATCCCCTGTCTTGAGTAAGCATGTCGTGTCCCCTTCGAATGACACTACTGTTAGTCCTTCGCAAGATTCTGCCTTTAAGTCACCGTTCTTACCTCATAACACCTATCCTATGCAGACTACTCAAGCTTCTTCGAATAAGCCTAGCCCTTTTACTAAAGCTTCCTGTATTGTGCACTGGCAAAATGTCAAGGCCGAAGAGTTTAATGCTCTCATTCAAAACCAAAATTGAGAGCTTGTGCCACCATAACTAGCTAAAAATTTAGTGGGATGTTGTTGGATTTATCGAGTAAAGTATAATTCTAATGGTAGCATTGAGCGATATAAGGCTCGTCTTGTGGCATAGGGTTTTCACCAACAGACTAGTATTGATTATAATAAGACCTTCAGCCCTGTGGCCAAACCCATCACTATTCGCACTATTATGATATTGCTATTTCTAGGGGATGGGTAATTAGGCGATGTCAAAAATGCGTTTCTTCATGGCTTTCTTATTGAAGAAATCTATATGAAACAACCGCAAGGTTTTATTGATCCTCAACGTCCCAATCATGTGTGTTGACTCAAGAAGGCTTTATACGGTCTTAAACAAGCCCCAAGGGCCTGGTTTCATTGGTTTAGTACTTTTCTCTCATCTCATGGTTTTAAACATAGTTCTGCAGACACCTCTATGTTTGTCTACAAGAAAGCTAATGCCATGATGGTCTTCTCTATGTTGATGATATTGTCTTAACATGTTGTTCCTTTGCTCTTGTTTTCTTGTTGATCTCTACTCTACAATCTACTTTTGCTTTGAAAGACCTTGGGGACTTACATTACTTCTTGGGTGTTCAGGTTTCTTGCACTTCTTTATCATTGTCTCTCACTCAGTCAAAATATGCTCAAGATTTGCTTCATAACTTCTCTATGCTTAATGCTAAATCGGTCAAAACTTCATTGCCTTCCAAATCTCAACCCTCACTTTTTTATGGCGATCCTTTAGAGGACCTTATTGTTTTCCGTAGCATGGTTAGAGCTTTACAATATCTTACATTGACTTGTCTTGACTTAGCTTTTGTAGTAAATCTTGTTAGTTAGTTCATGCATACACCTCACATTGCCCATTTGCAATTAGGGAAGCATATTCTATGCTACATTCGCGATACCACTGATCATGGTATTACTTCAACACTTTTCACTCATCGTTCCCTTGTAGCATATGCAAATGCTGATTGGACAGGTTGCCCAGACAGTTGCCGTTCTACAACTGGTTATGCACTTTTTCTAGGTCCATATATGTTGTCCTGGCAATCCAAGAAGCAACCCATTATCTCTCGTTCTAGCACTAAGGCTGAGTATCGCTCCCTTGCATATGCACTTGCAGAGACTTATAGGGTGTGTCAGTTGTTCCATAACCTCGATGTCTTCTTACCTGATCCGATCACATTGTTTTGTGACAATGTTTCTGCTGCCTACATGGCGGCGAACTATGCTACATACTCGTACAGAGCACGTTGAAATTGATTTTCATTTCATTAAAGAGAAAATGGCTTAAGGTGATGTTGTGGTTAAGTTTGTTCCCACTAGTTCCTAGCTTGCAGACATCTTCACTAAGGCCTTATCTTCCAATCGCTTTCAAGAACTAAATAGTATGCACATGTCTACCTCCTGTCCAGATTGAGAAGGGATATTATTTTATATTCTTGTATATCTTGTATATGAAAAGATTGTACTGAAAGAAAGGTCAAGGATGTAATTATTTATCTTTTACACAGTGTCTAAATATATTACTTCCACCCTAATTAGGGTGTAAGGGCTTATACATCTTTGGGTGTACCCATGGTGGTCATGCCGCAATGGACAGATCAAACGACTAATGCTAAGTTTGTGCAAGATGTTTGGAAAGTTGGGATTAGAGTGAAGCCTGATAAGAAAGGTCTTATGACAAGGGATAAAATCGAGAGATGCATAAATGAAGTCATCAATAGAGAAAATAAAGAGAAAATGAAGAAAAATGTAGTTAAATAGAAAGACTTGGCTAAAGATATAGTAAGTGAGGGTAGGACATTTGACAAAGATGTTGTAGCACTTCTATCTTAATTGACAAAATCTACTAATTAAGTTATCTGCATGATATGATTGAATAAACTAAACCTACCCATGGTTCCCTACTAGATTTGGGTGAAAATAAAAGAATCATAATCATCTCCAATATTTTAGCTTGTATTTGTTTGACAATCGCATTAATTTTGATTTATTATTATGTTTATCCAATTGGTAATTATGTTTGTTAAATTGGAATAAAGGATTCTTGAATACTAATTTTTTTATATGATAGAATATTTACTATATATAGGTAAACTCTCTCCGTGTAAAGGAAGTATGAATTAGTGAAAGAGCAACATAAAATATTACTCACAAAATAATGTTAGTTTTAGAACTATTTAGCCCCTAATTGTGAATTTATCCTATTATTTGAAAAGAAAATTAGAACTATTGGAGTTCATGTCCTAAATCCTATTAAATTATGATTGATATAGGATAACTAATATTATTTATTTATTTATTCAATGAATCATGTTTTGAATTCATACAATATTGTGTAATCAATTGTATGAACCAAATTGGGTGGCTTGAAGCCAACTAAGTTGTAACTGATATAAGATAATCAATTTGCCTAGTCCCTGGAATTTCAATGAGCGACTTGGGCCTGAATAAGGTGCCATGTAAATCTTCTTGGAAAGCAACTTATACGACAAGCCCAAGAAAGTTTAAGCTTTGAATGTAGGAAGAAATTTTATGGTATGAGAATTTGTTAAGGGAAGAAAGCCAATGAAAGCACCAGACACATGGTGCATAGATGGTTGAGCTGCCCATCACGCCCTTGGCCTAACCCAAGCACTGCGTGTAGCACTTAGACACTTTTCTATGGCAAAAGTGGCTACGTAATCCTGAAAACCACGAACAAAGGAACTTTGCAAAGTAAGTAGTGAAGCATTGGAAGTAAAGAGATGAGAGAATAAAGCTTTGTATTACTCTCAAACTTTTCTGTGTTCTGTACAAATGAGAAGCTAGGCTATTTATACATCTCTTCTCACAGAGGAATGACTAGAATTATCTTGATCTAATGGCTATCATTAACTTCTAGACTATTCTACATCAATTTGGGGATTTTCCCAATCAATCAGATGGATTTTACAAACAATTACAATAGATAATGCCATAATCAAAGGGATTGGGATTAATTCAAAATCCCTACCATATTCATTCTTCTCTAGAGAATCTTCTAGATGCTCCAAGAAAGGAAAGTAACATGTGTGCCTTCTAGTGAGCATCGTCATCCTGGCCAAGTGGCGGCTTACATGGCAGCTACATCGTTGGGGTGTGACATTCTCCCCTACCTATTCTTGTGAACGTCCTCGACGCATTTCCTTCATGATACCCTTCAATCTCCTTTTGAAATTGCCACATAGAGTCTGCAAGTTCCCAACTTGCCTCACTTGATGGCAAGCCCTTCTAGTGTACCCAGTACTCACATCGGAGAGGTGCTCCTCTTTTGCGAATCATGCGATCGGCCTCTATGAAATCAATCTCTTTGTCAGAAGAGTCTACCATAGCCATTGGTGCTCTTTTGGATTCCCCTCTACTTGGATCCTCCCTATCTTCTTGGTATGGTTTCAACATGATTACATGGAACACTGGATGGATCTTCAGCTTCGATGGTAGATCTAGCTTGTAAGAAACGTCACCAACTTTATTGATCACCTCGAAAAGCCCTTCATACTTGCGAATGAGTTCTTTATGCACCTTTCTAAATGCCTTGAATTGTTGTGGTAGAAGCTTTACCATGCCTTTGTCCCTAACTTGGAATGAGACATTTCTTCTTCCTTTGTCAGCCCACTTTTTCATCTTCTTAGCGACCTTGTCAAGGCAGGCCCTTGTCAAGTCAGCTTGCTCTTTCCATTATTTAGCTATTTGGTAGGCTGAGGGGTTACTTCCCTGGTAAGTGGACGCCAATACAACAGTGTGTGGAGCAAGAGGTTGCTGACCTGTTGTGACTTCAAATAGACTCTCACCTATCACCTCACTTCTCTAGAGATTATAGGAAAATTAGGCCACATTAGGTAATATTGCCCAATTCTTTTGGTTGACTCCCACAAAGTGCCTCAGATATAGCTCTAACAAAGCATTCATCCTTTCAATTTGTCCATCAGTTTAGGAGTGAAAACTTGTCGAGTAGTGAATATCTGACCCCAAGAGTTTAAAGAGTTCAGTCCATAGCTTACCAGTAAACCTCGGGTCATGATCAGAAACAATGTGTCATGGTAGTCCCCAATACTTTACCACGTGTTTGAACAAAAGCTTGGATGTTTGTTTCGTGGTGCAATCGATTAGGCTCGGTATGAATATGGCATATTTTGAGAACTTGTCTACTACCACAGTGATACTCCCGTACCCTTCTGCAATTGAGAAAGCACTAACAAAGTCCATGGTCACCATCTCTCACGGTCTCGCTGGTATAGGAAAGGGTTGAAGTAGTTCTCTAGAAGCTTAATTGTCAACCTTGTCCTGTTGGCAAATCAAACATGTCTTCACGTATGACTCAATGTCGTCCCTCATGTGCGACCAGTAGTATGGAGCTTCCAATAATGCCCTTGTGCGTAACTGGCCCGAATGACTAGCCCATTTTGATTTATGACATTCCTTCATCAGGTCCCTCCGCAGGTTCCCCTACTTTGGGACATATATGCGGTGCCCTTTGGTGTAGAGCAAGCTGTCCTTTCCCCAAAATTGTCATATTTTCCCTTCCCGGGCAAGGGTGAGTAAGCTAAAGGCCATGGAATCTTGGGACATACCTTTCTTGATTTTATCAACCAGAGTGTCATCTTTTTGCATGTGATGGAATTCTGTTTTACAACTCAAGGCATCGACCACCAAGTTGGCTTTTCGCGGCTTGTACTCTAACTTGCAATCAAACTCTGCAAGGAACTCTTGCCACCTTGCTTGCTTTAGAGTTAGCTTCTTTTAAGCCTCGAAGTAACTCGTTGTGACGTTGTCTGCCTTGATCACAAACGTGGATCCCAACAAATAATGACGCCACACCCTTAAGCAATGGATAACAGTTGTCATCTCCTTCTCTTGCACTGTGTATCTCCATTCCGTGTCATTGAGCTTTCGGCTCTCATAGGCAATTGGGTGGTGATCTTGGATAAGAACACCTCCAATGGCAAAGTCTGAGGCGCCTGTATGGATCTCATACGGCTTCTCAGGATCGGTTAGACTCATGATAGGCTCACTTGCGATAGCATTCTTCAACTCTTCAAAGGCATCTTGGTAAGGCTTACTCTATATCCAGGAGGTACTTTTCTTGAGAAGTTCGGTGAATGGAGTTGCCTTCTTTGCGTAGTTAAAGATGAACCGCCTTTAATAATTCACCAAACCAAGGAAAAACATAATTCACTTACTTTGGTTGGTGTTTCCCAATCCATGATAGCTAAATCTTCTCCGGGTCGATCTTCAATTTTCCACCCTCGACGATATGGCCACGAAAATGTACTCTTTGTTGAGCTAAACAACACTTTTCTTTCTTCACATATAGTTCATTTTCTTTCAACACTTTGAAAATGGTACATAGATGGTTGGCGTGCTCTTCAAGAGTTTGACTATATATCACAATATCATCCAAATAGACCACTACGAACCGATCCAAGTAAAGGTGGAAAATTTTGTTCATCAAAGTACAAAAGGTTGCCGAGGCATTAGTGAGACCAAACGGCATAACCAAATATTCAAACATCAATTCTCACTTGATCGTATCCCGAGTGAAGGTCAAGTTTGGTGAAGAGCCTTGCCCTCCCCAACTGATGAAAAAAATCTGCTATCAAGGGAATGGGATATTTCTTTATTGTTACCTTGTTGAGGGAACGATAGTTGGTACATAGGCGGAGTAAGCTGTCTTGTTTCTTTTGGAACAACACGGGCATGCCATATAGAGCTTTTGATGGTCGAATAAACCTCACATCGAGCAACTCTTTGATTTGTTTCTTCAACTCTTCTAACTCTGGAGGGGCCATTCGATAGGGTGCTTTAACAAGGGTTTAGCACCAGGAATCAACTCAATCTCGTGGTCTACCTTTCTCTTAGGAGGCAGCTTCTTTGGCAACTCGGATGGCATGACATCTTCAAACTCCAAAAGGACTTTGGCGATCTTCTCAAGCACTTCTCTTTTCACTTGTTCCCTCATGTCCTCCTTTATAGTTGCTAAGTAAGTTGCCTCTCCATGTCGTAGACCTTTGTCAACTTACATGGCTGATAGGAGTTTTATTTCTGGCCTCACTTGAACTTTAGATGGTGTCATACATAGAATCTTCTCCTCTATGATTACTATTTGTCCAAGGTGAGGAATGGGAACGGCCTTGGCTCATCTAAAGAACTTCATGCCAAGGTCAAGTCATCCATAAGTACCACCATGAAGTCCATATCTCCCTGCCAAGTGCCAAGGGTTAACGAAACATTTTTAGCCATACCTAACAATGATTGAGGGTCAGAATTGACCGTCTTAAGGGATCGTTTGGACTTGGTGATGATAAGCCCTAACCTTTTAGCTTCTTCTTCTGCTATGAAATTGTGGGAAGCTCCGATATCCAACATGGCCATGATGACCTTGTCATGAATCAACACTTCCACATACATCAAGCCACCTTTGGGCATAGTCGCCATGGCAGGCTTGACGTTTAGAGCATTGAGCAACTGTAAAGAACTCATGTGGGCCTCACTCACCTTCTTGTGTTCTTCCAATAATGAGTTGAGGGTTTGTCTCTTGGAGCAATCCCGCCACACATAAGGTCCTCCACAAAAGTAGCAACTGAAGGGCTTCTTTTCTTTCTTCCCATCCTGGTTGAAGGATGACTTCTCTTGACCTTTGGATTTTGATCTCCCCTACCTTTGCGTTTGAAGTCATTCTTGGGTTTGTTATGGGAGTCATTCCTTATCTTGAACTCTAGCAAGGATTCAGTTATGGCAACAGCTTCTGCGAAGGTTTTTGGCTTTCTCATCCTAACTTCTTGTTATGCACAAGGCTGCAAACCCTTAACAAAGTCGTACATGTGGTCATAAATTGGTTTATTACGTACTTGAAGTTTAAGGGAAGCATATTCTTTGACATAGTCATGGATGGTCCCTGTGTGCTTCAAAACTCTAAGCTTGTCACGAGCATCTCATTCTATTTCCTCCAGATAAAATTATGCATACACATCTTCCTTAAATGTAGCCCAAGTTGACGAGTCCTTATTTGCCTCTTTGAGTCATTGGTGCTTCATGTGCCACCATAAAGCTACATCCTTAGAAAAACATGACGTTGCTGTCTTGACACAGCTTGTATCATCCATAAGTCTAACTGTATCAAAATTTTGTCAATCTGCCAAAAGAAGTTGTCTACCTCCTTGGCTTCATGCTTCCCATTATAAAGAGTAGGTCTTGACACATCCATCTTTGGTGCATGATGGTAGGTTGATGGGCCATGGCTATTACCTCTCTACACATAGCCTAATCCTTCTTCATCTCCTCAAGGATCTGGCCTTGTTCAGCCATCTTGTGATCCTACTCAGCAATCTTAACCTGTAACCAATTGGCAAGGGTCTCCTTCTCGGTTAGTGCTTTCTTAGCCGTCTCTTCTATCTTTTGCACACAAGGTTGAAGGTTTTTGAGTTCTTCACACAAGTCTCCCTCCTCATTATCAAACCCAAGCTATTGAAGTTTCAGCATGAAATCAGCAACAGCGTCTTCTACTTTTGTCAAACGCACCTCAAAAGCAGCTTGCACATCACAAGACTTTCCTTTCTTGTTGCCTTTAACTACTTTAGGAGAGGGGAGGGCCTCCCTTCCCCTCTTGTCATTGCCAGCATCAATGCTCTTCTCAACAACTAAAGAAGACATCCTTCAAAGGAGCAAAATTACAAACACCTTGCATGTAACCTTGGCTCTGGTAACCGCTTATCATGCCTTTGGCTTAACCCAAGCACTGCGTGCGGCACATAGACACTTTTTTACGACAAAAGTGGCTAAGTCAGCTTGAAAACCATGAACAAAGAAACTTTGCAAAGCAAAAAGTAAAGCAACGGAAGTCAAGAAATGAGAGAATAAAGCTTTGTATTACTCTCAAGCTTTTCTCTGTGTTCTGTACAAATGACAAGCTAAGTTATTTATACATCTCTTCTCACAGATGAATGGCTAGGATCATCTTCATCTAACGACTATCATTAGCTTCTAGACTATTCTACATCAATTTGGGGATTTTCCTATTCAATCAAAGGGATTTTACAATCAAATTACAATAGATAATGTCATAATCAAAGGGATTGGAATTAATTCAAAATCACTGCCATATTCATTCTTCTCTAGAGAATCTTCTAGATGCTCCAAGAAAGGAAAGTGACATGTGTGCCTTCTGATAAGCCTCGTCATCCTCGCCAAGTGATGGCCTACATGGAAGTTGCATCGTCAGGGAATGACACGCTACCCTTCAAGATGGACATTGTTGATTTCATCGAGTTTAAGCTGTTTATATGTCCCAACCTTGAGAGGAGATGACTATTTGGCAAAGAAATTTAGTTAGTCCTTGATGTGTCTCAGCTAAAAGAGTTCATATATCATTTTCATGAGAACCATAGTTTATGTTAAAAATTATGTCCAATGCTTCATTTGACAAAAATCTACCCTTTTGAAGCATCTCGATAAATCTTCCCTAAGGCCTTTATGACCTTAGCTGTAATTAGCTTTGTAGCTTAGGATTTCAGTCTCTTGCTATAATTAGCTTACAGTAGGATCGATTTCATTGTAATTAGGTTTATGGCATCATTGGAAAAGAGAGACGATCCTTTACTATTTCAATTCCTTGTATCGGTTTCTAGGTCCATTTTACTTGTAAGTTCTTTTGTAATAAATTTAGTTGCTTGGTTCCGTTGCAATTGTATTGATTTTTACTTTGTTTTTATAATGATTGAAGACTTCATAATCCATATTATAAAAAGTCTCTAGATCGAGTTTGAGGTGAGAGATAAGGAATCCATTTACGAGGTTGCGCAAGCGATCGAACACTTGTTCGAGGCATTGGCCAAGGGTATGTAGCCTGGTGAGAGTTTTCCCGAGCCAATAGTATAATTGCTCTATCTCTTTGTCTACTACACTGTATTTAAGGCATGTCAACGTTTCCTTTATTCTACTGAAGCAGATCAACACCTTGATTAGACAAATTTTTACTTTTTAGAACATTAAAGTCCTGAATCGCCATTCTCCCTTAAGTGGTAGATTTTTTTCCCGTGCTCTCTCTGAGTGGCAGTTTCTTTTTGTCCATGCTTGACCATTTTCTTCTTCAAATTTAATTAGATCTTCCCTCGGAATTTGATAATTCATGTCTTACATTTTGTTCTTCTCTCTGCTTTGTCCTTGTTTTTGGTTTTCTTTATCCTTTGTTTGGCTATTCCTTGATGTTTGTGTTTGAAATTGTTGTGGTTTTAAGTGTTAATAGTGGTAGTTTGTGGTGATTGTTGCTAGTTCCATGGCAATTAATAACCCAGTTGGAGAAGCCACCCAACATATAGGCAATGATCGCTAGTCTATTTCTTCTATGTTGGTCCCTACTTCACCCTACACTACAACAACTAATCATTTTGGACCATGGGCAGCCCCATATAAAAAAACTACAATCCCGTGGCTAATACACTTAGCCAAGGGAACTATGGTCGTCATTGGTCGTGACATAAAGGCCCATGGCTAAAGACATAAGCCATGAGAAAAGTTGTTTCGTGGCTATATTCTAACTTTAGCTATAGGATATTTTCTGGGTAAAATCCATACTCAATTATCTCACATGATATCCCATAGCAAAAATCCATAGCTAAGGCATGCCACATGATATCCCATGACTAAAACATAGAGCTAAATTTTGACACATAATACCTCTGGCTAAAATTCCTAAGTTTTGCCATGTGATATCCCATTTCCGTGGCTAAAATCTATTATAAAATTTAAAAATATAAATTCAAAACTCATAAAACCTATTTTGAAATTTATATGAAAATCAACAAATTTACAAAATTCATTTTTAATTAAAGCCCAAGTTAAAAATTTTAACAAACCACGATGACTATCATTTCAACAATTTCTGTGTATAAAGAAAAACCAAAAAGTCCAAAGAAATTCCCATTCTTCCACATGTACATCATCAAACTCAAACAAGTTCACTCATTACTCATATTTTAAAATGTCAGATCTTGAAACAACAATTCTTTCCATTATGTGGTGGTGTCCAAATGCTACCACCTCCTAAAGCAAGAACAAGATAGAGGATAGAACCACCCTCTATATTATAGTCTTTAGCAGTTTTGTCATCTGCTAGCAGCTTGCTAGCATAAATAAGCCTACATACAAGATACACAAAAGTAAGCATCTACAACTGATGTTGGTTTTGTGTGTGATTTTGCATTATATTGTTATATCTATTTTAAGGTGTTTTGTGCTCTATAAGGTGTATTAGTATAGCATTTATATTATACTTGAGCATATTAAGCTTTTGGTGTCTATAGTTGAACTTAAAGCATAAATGCTACACTAAAGTACACTTATCTTATGTTCTAGGTGAGTTTGAGAAATTTCTTGAGTTGAACAAAGATGGAGATGGCTTGGGCAAGTATTGAAGAAGATTTTGAAGATGAGACATGGAAGAAAATCATGTTGGGAAGCTTTCAGACAAAGACTAAAGCAACAGGAAGCAAAACAGAGCTAAAATGAAGCCAAAAGAGAGCAAATAGGCACTACCGGAGCACTGGCTTTAGAGTATCGGTGCACCGGCTCACTATTCTGCCAAAAATAGAAAGCAACCTTCTACTACCAGAATAGAGGCCCCTTGGTACCGGTGCTCCAGTTAAGTGTTCCGATAGTCACAAAAATTGGCTATATATGCTCACTTTTGGCCATTTTCTAAGGAGGAACAAGTCATAATCTTTCACTCTCCTCCATACCTATTACACCAAATCCTAATTCCTTACTCACCCACCTCACACACACAATCCACATCAATTCCATCCATAAACAAGCTTGGATTTGAAGATCAAACAAGGATTTGTAGGGTTTAAAGCAAGATTTGTAAAGAGCAACGAAGGATAATGAGAAAGCTCCACATTCTTCTCTTTATTCTTGTCTATATTATGTTAGATTAGTTCTAGATTAGGGATGATTGCTATTTTCGTAATTGGTTAAGAATCTAAACACTTGTTTTGAGATTTTGATGGTTGTATATACATGCTTTGTTCTTACATTCCTATGGCTTGAAATTGAACAATTCAAGGTGTTAGATGAATTGCCTCTATGAGTTTGCATGTTTAATTTGTGCTTCTATGCCAATAGTAGTGGTCTCACCTTAACCTTATTCCATGCTAATGGCATGAGCTCTACTTGCAACTACATTTGTGATGATTAATTGTATTTTTCATGCCTTTAATATAATAGGTAATCACCTCTAGCATGAAACATGGCTAAAAAGGTACCACTATTACTTGCTTGACCTAGGGGACTTAATCTCTAGTTTGAAACATAACTAAAAGGTTAGACTCCTTATTAGGACATTAATCAACACCAAAGGGACTTAGAACTAGACCTAAAAGCTATAGCTAGCTAAGACAAACCTATACTTCTAATTGGGCCCGATTAGGGATAGGGTTGCATCGATAGTTAGATGTGGTAAGTCTAATAAACTAAGCCCGCCATTAGAGTAATCAAACTATCAATAGCCTCAAAATAAGGTTAGGAATCCAAATCTATTCTAGAGGAGTAATCAACCCTAAGTTCTCCCAAACCCTTGTAGATCCTCACTTTCATAGCTTGTTTATACCACTATTTATTTCCCTTAGTTTAGGTTTAAATTAGAGCTCCAATCAATTCAAAAACCCTAAAAAGAATAGGTAAGACCACGCATAGCTAGTGTAGGACACACATTCACTTTAAGCCACACACATAGATAGCCTCCCCGTGGACACGACCCCGCACTCGCACACACTATACTACCGCGACCTATGCACTTGCAGGTAACACTCTCAAAGGTTTACAATCAAGTTTTTGGTGCCGTTACCGGGGAGGCACAATTGTTGGTTCATTTGCTTTGTGTGTTTTTTATTAGTTATGTGTTGTATATACATTTCGTGTTTACCTATCATGTACATATCTATTGTCATTGTTTGTTTCTTTGACTTATTTTTATATTGCTAGTTTAGTTTACTTCTTATGTTTATGTTTTCCTACTTCTTATGTTTATGTTTTCCTTTTGTGTTTTTCTTAGGACTTAGGTGTTTGTCTTAGGTAGTTGCTTGTTGAATTGAAGTTCTGGGGCTTGAAATATGGAAGGAGAATTAGGTTACTTTGCATTCTTGAATAGATGGCTAATCCTAATCCCGATCCTCCTCCTAGAGCCAAGACCTTAAGGCAATATCTTGAGCTCGACACTTATCAACCTTGCACGCCTATTCAACTACCGACCCTAGAAGATGCGACCTTTAAGATTAGGCCCGAGACCTTGCAAATGCTACCATCATTCTATGGCCGTAATAATGAGATTCCCCATGTGCATATTGGTTTATTTCTTGAGATATGCTCTACCATTCATTTCAAGGATGTCTCTTTCGAGAACGTTAGGCTTAGATTGTTCCCTTTCTTTTTAAAAGATAAAGCAACGCAATGGTTCAAGTCCTTACCCCATGAGTCTATCACTAGCTAGGATGAGCTTCAAGTTAAGTTCCTTCATAGATTTTTCCCAATAGCTAGGACGGCCATTTTTAGGGCAGAGATCATGACATTTGCACAACAAGAATTAGAGCCCTTTCATGAGACTTGGGAGAGATTCAATAAGCTTTGTTGTCAATGCCCACATCATGGGTATGATTTACATGAATTGCTCCAGCTTTTCTACTTAGGCTTGACTTCATCTTATAGGCTAATGGTCAATGCTTCGAGTGGTGGGGGGTTCTTAGATTTGACACCCGAAGAGGCTTGGTGTAAACTAGAAGTTATGGTGGAGGACTCGTTCTAGAATGCTAATTTTGCAAGAATAGGGAAGGGAACTAGGAATACCACTCTTAGTAGTGTGTTCGAGGTTGACTCAAATTATGATTTAGCTATTGAGGTAAGAGCTCTCACTAGGAAGTTTGACCAGTTTATGTCTTTAAGAGCTACATCCACTCATAGGTCTACTCCTAGTGTATCTTTTCCTCATCATTCTAGTCTTGTAGAGATGTGTACTTTGTGCTCTGAGTCTAGCCATACCACCATAGCATGCCCTCTCGCCCCATAGTTCCCTGAGTTTGTACAAGAACACGTTCTTGCTAATCAAGGTCGCTTATCCATTCCTTTTCAACCTCCTGGACTCGGGTAGCGAGATCATTCTAGGATAGTGTAGTCTCACAATAACACAAATTCTTTTTATTCATTCCAGAATCATCCTAGTCCATCACTCCCTAGTCCTCCAGGGTTTCATCAGGCAGTTTCTAAGCCTAGTATCCCAATTTGTCACAACAGTCATTTCAATCTACTCCCATCAGTTCCATTCCACCTGTTCAGCCTGTAGTTAACCGTAGGTTAGACTTACTTACTGAGATGATACAGGCCCAACAACAGATGTTTCAGAGTGCAATATGAGATTTGAAAAATCAAATAGGACATCTTGCTGAAAAAGCTTATCATAAAGGCCCAGGGAAGCTACCTGTTTATCCTGTACCGAGTCTTAGAGATCCGTGTAGCACTTCTAGCCCTTCTCCGAGTGATTATACATAGGCTAAGGTTGTTATGACCTTGAGAAGTGGTAGGGTTATTGATAATCAGGTGGGAAAGTCCGTGAGTAGAGCTAGGCCTGAAACAACATGTATTGATGGAGAGACTAGTATGCCTAAGGAAAAGACTAGAGAATTTGAAGAGAGAGAGAGAAATTGCATTGAGGTAAGTATTAATCCACCATGTAGAGAAGGGAAACAGGTTGTTGAATCTCATGATGTTACTCTTAGAGTTCCTTTTCCCTTAGCATTAAAGAGGTCTAAGAAAGTTGAGGACAACAAAGAATTGAGGATTTTAGAGCCTCTTAAGGATATCATTGTCACTCTACCTTTAGTTGAGGCCATTAAGAAGATATCGACTTATGCCAAATTCTTTAGAGATCTATGCATTAGGAAGAGATAGACCACCCGCCTACCTAAGAGGGTGAAGCTTACAGAGAAAGTGACGAGTATTTGCACCACGGGCGTTATGCCTTAGCTTAGAGATCTAGGAGCTTTTACTATCTCTTGTGCTATTAATGATCATCCGGTAGCCCATGCCTTGTTTGATTTAGGTTTTAGTGTTAATCTTATTCCTTTTTTTATGTATAAACATTTAGGTTTGGGGGCGTTGAAGCCCACTAGTGTGGTTTTACAATTTGCTAATAGGAGTGAGAGGAAACCTCGAGGGATAGTTGAAGATGTCACTATTAAAGTTGGAGAATTTTATTATCTTGTGGATTTCATTGTTCTGGATATGCATCTAGGTCATAACACTGGGAATATGACACATATCCTTTTAGGGAGACCATTTTTAGCAACTACCGATGCAGTGATTAATTGTAGGACAGGGATCATTGAGTTTACATTTGGGAATTTCTAGGCAAAGGTTAGGGGTGCCGAGTCTACCACTAAGGATAAAGCAGGCGATGAGGAGAATTATTTCTTCATAGAGTCTGTTGCTTCTAGTGATGATGATTCCCATGATACTTTCTTGTCCTTAGAAGATAGAGTTGTGCTTAACGCAATCATCGAGCAGTTAAATTTGGAGGCTTTTAGTGAGACTCACTTAGAGAGTGATGTGCTTTCCGTAGTAGATACTCATAATTCCTGTGTCGAGGAGTCCTTTAATTTACTCTTAGCCCCGAGCAATATTGGTGAGCTTGATGAGATCATTGCTCTGATTAACTCTGGCATCTCTCTTTCTGAATTGAATACCTCTTCCATTCTCTCATCTACTCTTAGATCTAGTGAGACCATTGCTATATATCCTTCCTTAGTTGAGAGTAGTTCCGCGCTTTCACTGAGTGTGCTTTCTTCTCTTTCGGAGTCCTTATCTGTGCCTATTGTTCCTGATCATATAGAGGATAATGCTTCATTTTCTCCCTGGATTCCGCTAGAGGTTAGCTACAAGTGAGTTGAGTTTAAGAAAAGAGATTCGAGCGTTCAACCCAGGCATAGAAGAATGTGTTGCTGTTTCATTTGTTACAACCTACTCTATGAGATGCACATTTTTGGATCCATTTCTTTTATCTAAGGATGCCCAGCATGATTTTGTGTACACATTCTTAGGGCGTGAGTTTAGATCTTCAAGGCGTTGGATGCGTGGTGTTGATTACATTTTTCATGTGTTGCATCCATTTGCTTTTCCTTGTGCTAATTTGCTTATCTGGCAATACGTGCCCAAGGATTTTAAGCACCACTGGCCCTAACATTACCACCTGGCTGGGGGCATAAAATCCAGCGCTACTAGGAGACACCCTAGATATTTTAACAGTTACAGTTTGATTAATGAGTTCTTTACTTTTGTTTTTCTTAGCACATTTTGTTTTTCATTTCTTTTCTTTTCTTTTCATTTTGATTTCCCTCATGTCCGTTGCTTTCTGTACATAAAGCCTTGTCATTTACACTTGCCATACTGAGCTTTTAATGTTGTGTTTGTTGATTTCCTTTTGTAGATCTTTTGAGTTGAGTAGAAAATGGGTACAAAGGAAGTTAATGGACACAATTATCAAAACATGGCATGCGCGGCTTAATGCTACACAAGGTTGTATCTATCCACCCTCTACATGTCCCCTCTTATCTACCCCGTCCCCACAACCCTTACGTGCTTTGTAATGCTTAATTGCTTGTTGTGTGGCCTTACTTTATTTGCTTGAGGACAAGCAAAATTTAGGTTTAGGGGTGAGGGGGTTTGGTTTTATTGTTTTATTGAGGAATAACCCTTGTAGCCACCCCATAGCGTGGTAGGAAAAAGTGCTGGAAAAGGGTTGTTGACGTGAGTACTCCTTCCTTGATTGGTTCTTTTTTATGTGCCAAAGCTTTTCTTTTTCTTTTCTTTTCTTTTATGAATACAATACAAAGGATGAAAAATCCAAAAAAATTGAAAAAGCCAAAAAGGTGCAAAAATATAAATAAAAAAAAAAGAGAAAAAGCCAATGGCACAAAAAAGTTTTGTGAATAAATGCATAAGTGACCCAATGTCAACTTAGCACAAGTTATCCCCTATGTAGATATATGAATAAGACTTGTTATAAGCCATAATGTTTGTATATTCTATCTCTTCTTGTCTTTGAGGGTTTGTGCATGTTAAAGAGGCCATGTTAGTTGAAGAGGCACGAAATGTCAACATCCTGAGTGCGTGCGTTAGAATCCTAGGCCTGTGGTGGTTTGGCTACTCGGGAACTTCCCACGAGGTTTGAGGCCCCTTATGGGTAGAGGGAGAATCCAAAGAGATTTGGGGATCTCTCCATAATAGGAATGCCCCGTTCATACTTCTTAGACTAATCTTGATAGCGAGTCAATCCTTAGCCAACCCTTTGTATCAACTTTAGAGATAACCTTAGATTTGGGCTTGCTTGGGGACAAGCAAGGAGAAGGTTTGGGGATGTTGATGTTTTGGTTTTGTGTGTGATTTTGCATTGTATTTTTATATCTATTTTGAGGTGTTTTGTGCTTTATAAGGTGTATTAGTATAGCATTTATATTATACTTGAGCATATTAAGCTTTTGGTGTCTATAGTTGAACTTAAAGCATAAATGCTACACTAAAGTACACTTATCTTATGTTCTAAGTGAGTTTGAGGAATTTCTTGAGCTAAACAAAGATAGAGATGGCTTAGGCAAGTATTGAAGAAGATTTTGAAGATGAGATGTGGAAGAAAATCATGTTAGGAAGATTCCAGACAAAGACCAAAGCAATCGGAAGCAAAACGAAACTAAAACAAAGCCAAAAGAGAGCAAATAGGCACTACTAGAGCACTAGCTTCAGAGTACCCGTGCTCTGGCTCACTATTCCACCAAAAATAGAGAGCAACCTTCTACTACTGGAATAGAGGCCCCTTGGTAAAGGTGCTCTAGTTAAGTGTTCCAGTAGTCGCAGAAATTGGCTATATATGCTCGCTTTTGGACATTTTTTTAGGAGGAACAAGCATAATCTTTCACTCTCTTCCATACCCATTACACCAAACCCTAATTCCTTCACTCACCCACCTCACACACATAATCCACATCAAATCCATCCATAAAAAAGCTTGGATTTGAAGATTAAACAAGGATTTGTAGGGTTTAAAGCAAGATTTGTAAAGAGTAAGCAAGGATAAGGACGGAGCTCCATATTCTTCTCTTTATTCTTGTCTATATTATGTTAGATTAGCTCTAGATTGGGGATGATTGCTATTTTCGTAATGGGTTAAGAATCTAAACACTTGTTTTGAGATTTTGATGGTTGTATATACCTGCTTTGTTCTTACATTCCTATAGCTTGAAATTGAACATGTTAAGGTGTTTGATGAATTGCCTTTATGAGTTTGCATGTTTAATTTGTGCTTATATGCCAATAGTAGTGGCCTCACCTTAGCCTTAATCCATGCTAATGGCATGAGCTCTACTTTCAACTACATTTGTGTTGATTAATTGTGTTTTTCATGCCTTTAATATAGTAGGTAATCACTTCTAGCATGAAACATGGCTAAAAGGGTACCACTATCACTTGCTGGACCTAGGGAACTTAATCTCTAGTTTGAAACATAACTAAAAGGTTAGACTCCCAATTAGGACATTAATCAACACCAAAGGGACTTAGAATTAGACCCAAAAGCCATATCTAGCTAGGACAAACTTATACTTCTAATTGGGCCCGGTTAGGGATAGGGTTGCATCGATAGTTAGATGTGGTAAGTCTAGTAAACTAAGCTCGCCATTAGAGCAATCGAACAATTAATAGCCTCAAAACAAGGTTAGGAATCCAAATCCATTCCAGAGAAGCAATCACCCCTAAGTTCTCCCAAACCCTTGTAGATCCTCACTTTCATAGCTTGTTTATACCACTATTTATTTCCTTTAGTTTAGGTTTAAATTAGAGCTCCAATCAATCCAAAAACCCTAAAAAGAGTAGGTAAGACCACGCGTAGCTAGTGTAGGACACACATTCACTTAGAGCTACACACATAGATAACCTCCCCGTGGACACGACCCTGCACTCGCACATGCTATACTACCGCCACCCGTGCACTTGTAGGTAACACTCTCAAAGGTTTACGATCAACAACTATCTCACTAAATTCCATCCAAAATAATTGCTCTGCCATAGAGTATACACAGAGACGCATGTAGTTAACGTCGAAAGAGGCAGACTAGCTCCGCCTCTAATTCAATTTGCTCCCCCCTAAATCAAAGCAAGAGTAATGGAATATACTAATGCCAAGTCAAGCAACATGACATATTTATATAATGCAAACACATAAACAGAGACACGACCAACATGTATATATGAAATCAAGGCCAAGAAACGACGTTTTGAGAAACAAAAAGAAAAACACATTATTTGGAACAAAAATAAAATCATGCAAACACAATAAGCCAAAAGATGTATCAATTAGTCTAGATAAGGCATTTGGCATTTAATTTCATTATGGAGGTGCTCACCGCATATTGATTTTTCAAAAATCTAAAATATGAATTAAATAAAAATAAAATCCGAAAAAATCTGAAAAGTGAAACCTGGTAGCCACATTTGCAAGGCTTGAATTGCTAATCCATCCTCTCCCCCTCCTCTCTACAAAAAGGACACCTTTTCCCTTCTTCGTTTCTCATCTTTGCTTCATCACACACAAACAAAACAAGATAATTAGTAAAATAAAAATGAAAACAAAAAGAAGTTAAAAAACAAATATTTCTTTTGAACGCATTGTCTCATGTTCAAATATTTACACACATTCATATATATAAAACACACAAACACACAAAAACACGATGAAATATCTATAAACCCTAATGCGAAAATCAATATTCTTCAGAAAAAATTAAAAAAAAAATCCAATGTTTGAGAACAAATCCAGAAAAAAGAATTACACAAGACAAAAGTAATTCACATGCAATCACACACTTACATATACACACACATAAACATATACCTATGAAGCACCGACACCTCTAAAACACAATGTATTGCACGTCAGACACCAACACGCTCCACACATGTCTAACACGTGTCTGCAATTTCTTTTTAAAAAATATTTCGGACACGCACCGACACGTCCCCCGACACGCAACAACACATCCGACACTGAATAGGATGTGCACGGGGTATTTTTGTAATTTTTAAAACTCTTTGGGGCATTAATGCAAATATGAAAATAACTTTAAAAAAAAAAGAAAAATCAATGTAATTCACAGAGCCCTAGATCTAATTCTAATCTACTCCTCAATTCTCACTTCTCTCGATCTCTCTCAAATCCTCAACTCTCAAGAACCAAAAAAAAAAATCCCCTTCTCCCGTGCTTGGCAGAGCGTTGAGCAGGTCAACGACATCTATCAATATCGTCACGTACGTCCTATATTCTTTTTTCTTTTTCTTTTTCTTTTTTTTTTTTTGCTTCATTAGATTTATCCATGGTGGTGGTTTGGTTCTCTGGTGGTGGGTTGTGTGTTGTAATGGCATCATATGTTGCTCGTGGTGTCGTGTGGTGGTGTCTGGTTTGTGTAGTGTTGGTAGTTTGTTTCATTCTTGGTTAGCTACATGCATATTGATCCACTTGGCAATATGATGGGCACCGAAATCACCAAAAATAAAATACTAGTTCTTACATCATGAATTTAAATAGAATACGTGGTGAGAAAATGATCGAATCCACAGGGATTGGAAGATTATAATATACTAATTAAACCAAGTAGATTAATCAAATAAGTCACAATTAAAGAAGGGGAGTTTTAATGCGAAAAGTAAAATAAACAAAACTGTCTAGCACACTGGTCCGCTGAGCATGGGCACACAGCTGGGCAGAAAATTAAAAAATAAATAAATAAAAATAAAAATGACTAAGGCATGCAATCTAAGTTCACGCAAGACTAGAAAAATAAGAAATCAATGAGAATTAAATCTAGCCTAAGGTATAATCGCAATTTCAGTCAACAAATCTGATCCTAGATGCAAAGATACTTTCAACTACTTTGATAAATCAATTATGGTTATTGGCTCGGCCTAACAACATCATCTTTCCTTACAGTGTTAATAACGGTTTAAATTCCCTATGATTTCTCCCTGCTATCGCTTACCTATTAGACGTTCTAAACCCCCAGAGATGCCTGCAGAGTCCATCTAATTGTAGCAATAAAATCTAGAATGACCTGATTCTAAAAGTCGACATTCTCGCGGTAATCGCTCATTTAGATTGCGTAATTACACAAGAAACTTGGTTATCACTACTCTTAAATTAATCTAATTGGCTACCTATTGTCACGCAATTGAATAACCACTCACAAAATTAAACAATCGCAGAATAATATTAATTCTTAAAATGATAAATATGCAAATATCAAAATAGCATGAAAGGAATAAAACAATTAGATATTACAGAATTGAAGAATCGAAATCTTGATTAACCCTTGGCTGGAAAGAAATTTAGAACTCCATCTCCATGAAGATGGCACCTCAAAGAAATAAATATCTATTGGAAATATTCTGAATAAAGTCTGGGTCCCCCGTGAATTGTACGGAAGAAAATATATAGGAAAAGTTCCTAACTAGAGTCCTTCTCAAATAAGGAAACTCTTTAAAGCTAAGAAAAAATAAAACAATAAAATTTTTTAGTAAAAGTCTTCTAGAATTAACCTCTTTCCTTTCTAAAATATGGCAAGTCTTCAATGCAATTCTTTTCCAAATGTGCTGCAAAAATATCTCATGTCCTGGTCAAAGTTTGGTCAATCCCGCGTAGAAATTGCATGGTATTTTCCAAGGTGGCAGAATCAATTTTATCAGCAACAAATACATCCAAAAAGCCTTTGAATCCATATATAATGTATCCAACTTTTCCCAAGCATAAACACGTAAAAAAAATTAAAAAATACCAATTAAGGAGCATCCAATTGGAGAATTAAACACAATTAACTATGAATTAAAAAGCTTATTTAGGACTTATCACAATAACAGAATCTCTATCCATCTCTATCCATTGCTATAAATAAGCTTTATAATAGTTACTAATTATATATATTCATTGCGAATTGCTAGTATGCTATATATTTTTCTTTTATAGGAATATTTTATGTGTGTATCCATTAGAACTATCTGGTATGCTTATTTTGTTTGGATTATTATAAAACAACTTGCTAATTATTTTGTTTATTTTTTTCCATGATATAAATGATATTTATGCAATATATTCATGATAAAAATAATATTTATGCAATATATATAAAAATTTAAATAGCTTTTATTTACTATATTCCGAGCGTGTTGTATCCTAGTTTTTTAAAAAAAAGACGTATCGACGTGTCACATCGTGTCGCGTATCGTGTCAGCATATCGTGTCAGTGCTTCTTAGACATATACAAATGCATGTACCTACTGTATGTACATTTTTTTGTGAGACCACAAAAAAAGCAGAATGATTTGAAACCTAGAGTTTTTGCATATTAAACGATTAAAATGTAATTGAAAACACAAAACAAATTTTTAAAAAAAATATATCAAAATATTATGGGATATTTGGGATAGTGTCACCCAAATCATAAAAATTATGATTTATTGTAAATTGTTATGATCCACTCAATTCCTATAGCTATCTTATGGCTATATGAATCACATTTATAGGTATATTTTCATTTTCTCACCATTAACACAAAAACAACCTATATATATGAACATTCATGTTTGATTTTCTAGAAATGATACTTTTCTAATTAAATTACACATAAAACAAATTTTTGAACCATTCAAAATCCCTTAATAATCACACACTTTAATCAAAAAAATATCAAACTTCACAAATTTTAACATAATTAAGCATTTTACAGCATATAAATTCATATGTTTACAACATAGAGAAACATATATAAATATAATTAAAACCCTAAGGTACTCATTAGAACTTGTTTCTCACTTGATTTATAGGCAAAGTTGCCTCTAAAGCCTCCAAGTTACTAAGCTGCTGACTTTTGTTGTGACTTTGGACCATCTCTTCATTGTCGGCAATTTCGCTATCACCGTCATTGCCTGGCAACTCATTCTATTTCTCCCAATTAGTCAATTCGGAGACGACGGTGATCGCAACTTTGATCCCACTACTCTCAAGCAAGAGGACTTGGCTGCTTGATTCAATTGCAAGAAAGAGAATTGCAATTCTGGTAAAAAATAAATAAATATTTTGTCATAATTAAAGTAAAAGACATAAGTTATACAGTCATTGGATTATTAAGATAGTTAATATGTTATATTTGAACTAATTAAATTTTAATTATTTAATTTTATATATTAAAATTAATTTTGTCATAAATATGTATTGAAGTTTTATAAAATTTAATATGAGCTCTCATTGTAAAGGTTGGATTTTAAAATTTTAATAAAGAATATTGGAAGATGATAATTGCTGTGAATGAATAGACATTCATGGGGCGTATTTGCAAAAGTCAAGCACAACCTAGAAATTTTGACAAATGAAGAGAAAAAGAAATCTGACAAATTTTGAAAATAAGTTTAATTTCATGATTTTTGTAATATTTGTCAAACAAAATTTCTCCTATATTTAATGTTTTGTCTCCTCTCTTTGCCTATAAATAGTTATGATCAGATGTAGCAAAGAGATGGCGGAAGGGGGAGAAGTAGAAGAAATAATTAGTAGAGAAGGATTTGCAGAAGTTGTAGAGCATATTTGAGAGATTAAAAATAAAGTTTAATGCTCTTTATTTTTTTTCTCTATATATTTCTCTCTTTCATAATTATTTTATAGCACATTTTCAGCACGAGTCTCTGGCAATGTGGAGTTCTGGAAATTATTAGAAGGAGCACGATTCCACAAAAAAAAATTCAGTAACATATCTTATTTTATTTTTGGCATTACATCATATCTATTGCAAAAAGTTTTTACTACCCTATTTATTTTACATTGCATTTATTCTAGAAATAAATTTTCTCTTATATTATTTCTTTTAAAATAGATTATTGCAATATTTCCTCTTTAATAAAATAATAATGATAAAATAAAATAATAACAAATACCGTAATTTTTTGGAAGACCTAATTACTGTGACTTTTAAGGACATGATCACCTTGACTTTTTGACATGTGATTATGATGACTTAATTTTAAAAAAAAAATGATGACTTCTAAGGACATAAACACTAATATAATTGTATAATGACTAATTATAAAAATTACACTAACATGTTATTTACATTTGAGATTAATATCGTTATATTATCTCATGTTTATAAGTCTCATATGCCATATTTGTAATATTTTAAATTCTTTCTATATGCTTATATTTACTGGCCAACAAGGAACGTCAAGTAAATATTATCACTTACTAATTTATTTTTTTGAAATATGCTAGATTCATAATGTCAAACCTTACGAAGCTTGAGTCTGTAGCCTTTGATTTTTGGCAACAACTATTTATCATGGACCCTTTATGCCAAAATATATCTTAATGTCAAGGACCTTGGAGAAACAATTAAAAAAGGAAATAACGCATCCTTACAAGACCGCGCTAAAGTATTAATCATCATAAAGTAGTGATCCATAAGTCCTTTGGCAAAATTTGAAGGAAAGATTTAATCATCATAAAATAGTGATCCTTCCTAAAGCTTGTAACAAGTGGATTTACCTGCAATTGCAAGATTTTAAAATTATAAGCAAGTATAACTCCATTGTATTTAGAATTACTTCACAATTGAAATTATGTGAAGAAAAGATCACTAATAAAGACATGTTAGAGAACACATTTTCTACTTTCCACACCTTTAATATGCTCTTACAACAATAATATAGAGAGTGTAGCTTCAAAAAATATTGTAAGCTTATCTCATGTCTTCTTGTTGCTGAGCAAAATAATGAGCTCTTGATGAAAAACGATCAAACACAACCAATTGGCTCAGAACCATTTCCTAAAATGAGTAAAATTGCATCTTCTGAGGCGAATGCTACATCATCAAATAATTATGGTCATAGGCATAGTTGTGGATATGGTCGTGGTCGTGGTCGTGGTCGTGGCCGTGGCCGTGGCCGTGGCCGTGGCCGTGGTTATAGACATGATAATGATCGTAATTTTCATAGGTCAAATAGAGCAAATTTCAAAAGACAAGAAAACCACGACAAATGAAATAATCCACAAAATAAATCTTTCCAACGTACTGAAAATATTTGCTATAGATGTGGCATGAAAGGACATTGGCATCAAACATGTCATACTGCTAAACATCTTGTGGATCTTTATTGAGCTTCATTGGAAGAAAAAAGGAAAAGATGCAGAGACAAATTTTGTTGAACAAAATACCCAAATGAATTACACACACATTGACTACTCTGACTTCTTTGAAGATACTACTAAAAATATTGAGCACTTGATTGGTGATGGAAATGTCCATCCAAATTAATCCTTATGTAAAAATAGAACATTTTTACTATGTCGAATTGTTTGTCATTTTAATGCTTATTTTTAGCTCGAATGTATATGTATCTTTCATGAAATGAATGTTTTATCTTCGCTAATATTGTGTAACTATGGATTTGTCTCATATTAATGATGGAGAAATATGTTTGATTGATAATGCTACAACTAGAGGTTGCAAAGCAGGTTAGAACCTTCAGATCAACCCGTTTAACCCACAAAAATGAAGGGTTAGCATTTAACAATTTGCAACCCGTAAGGCAAACGGGTGCACCCGACCCGACCCGCATAAAGCGCGAGTTGTGTGGGTGACCCGCAGGTTGACCCACGGTTGTCTTCTTTTTAAAAAAAAAAAAATACATACAAGCTTAAAGTTAGAAACACTAAGTTTTTTCTTCTTATTGCACTTTATAGTTTACAGCCTTAGCAGCCATATTTGAGGCTTTGATTGTAGCTATGGACTATGGTAATTGTTGTCTTATTATATTAATGTTAGTTTGTGATTAGGTATTTAATGGAGATTTTAATTATCTATTGTGTTTGTGACATTTAGTTCATTAACTTTAACTATTTTTAGGTGCCTAATTTTTTTATTTTTTTGGGTCAAACAGGTCACAAGTGTTTATTAGTTACTGCTTAATTTTTTTTGTTTTATTTATTTTTAAATAATATTAAAATACCAAAAAATTAAGCGGATAAACCTGCAAGGCCGCCGGTACGGATGAGGGGTGTAGGCACCCGCATGAATCCGACCTGACCCGCGGAACCGCATAGCCCACGGTAAATGGGTTGGGTTGCCCGTGGGTGCCCGTTTACCACCTCTAGTTACAACACATACTATTCTCAAAAATAAAAAGTATTTCTCCCAACAAAAATTAGTTGATGCAAAAGTCAATACGATAGCTGGTTCCAAAAAATTAATTGAAGGCTCTGCTAGAGCTTGTGTTATGTTCCCCGGAGGAATGAAGATAATAATAAGCGATGCTTTATACTCAAGTAGATCATAAAAGAATCTACTCGGTTTTAAAAATATAAGAGAAAATGGTGATCATATTGAAACCATGAAGGAAAGTAATAAAGAATATTTCTATATTACATCGCTTATATAATATAATAAAAAATTGTCAGCATTATCTTTTGGACTATATTGTACTTATATAAATCTTGTGGAATCACAAGCTGTGATAAACCAGAAGATAATTGATCCAAAGAGTTTTAATCTTTGGCATGATCACATTGAACATCCAAGCGCAATAATAATGAAACAAATTATTGAAAATTCACATGGGTACTCATTAAAGAGTCAAAATGTACTCTCATTAAATGAATTTTCATGTGCTGCTTGTGCCAAAGGAAATTGATTATAAGGCCATCTCCAACTAAAATTGATGCTAAAAATCCTCCATTTTTAGAAGGAATTCAAGGGGACATAAGTGGGCCTATTTTTTCAGCGTGTGGACCATTTCGATATTTTATGGTATTAATAGATGCCTCCACATATTGCTCACATATCTCCTTATTATCCTTTCAAAATGTGGCATTCACAAGACTCCTTGCACAAATAATCTGCCAACGTGCATAATTTTCAGATCATACAATTAAAAAAATTTGTCTTGATAACACAGGAGAATTTACAACCCAATCTTTTAATGATTATTGTACATCAATTGAAATTATAGTTGACTATCATGTGGCTCTCACACATACTCAAAATGGTTTAGCAGAATCTTTTATTAAACATCTACGGCTAATCGCTAGACTACTACTTATAAGAACTAAGTTGCCTAGTTCCGCTTATGGACATGCCATATTGTATGATGCAGCACTGGTTTAGATAAAACCAACTACTTGTCATAAATGTTTCCCTTTACAATTAGTTTCTGGTCAAAAACCAAATATATCCCGTTTAAAAATATTTGGTTGTACAGTATATGTTCCAATTGCTCTACCATAGCGCACAAAAATGGGACCACAAAGAAGACTGGGAATATATGTTGGTTTGAATCTCCATCAACCATTAAATATCTTAACTCTTAACTGGAGATCTTTTTACAGCACGTTTTGCTGATTGCTAGTTTGACGAAATAGTATTCCAAGCATTAAGGGAGAAAAACAAAAGCTAGGAAAACAAGAAATTACATGGAATGCATCATTTATGGCTCATTTTGATCATTGCACAAATCTATCTGAATAAGAAGTTCAAAAAATTATTCATCTACAAAGGATTTCTCATTAATTGCCAGATGCATTCACTAATACAAAGAGAGTGACTAAATCACTTGTTCCAGCTCGAAATGCTCTCGCTAGAACTGATATTTCAAAAAGAGCAATCTAATACTCTAGCAAATGAGTCTACAGCATGTCAAAAACGTGATAGATCAATTGGTTCTAAAGATAAAAATTTCCGAAAAAGGAGGGGGTCAAATAACCAAGTTGGCATTTTTTGATGCTCTTAATGATCCTGTAAATGTTGCAAAAATTGTTGGGAAGGCAACACCAGTAGAGAATTAGGTATCTAAGTATAAGAAAAATAGCGACAACAAAATGAAGAGAGTATCGATTAATTATATCTCTACAAGAAAAAAAAAATGGAACCGAAATGAAATTGTTATTGATGAAAATTTTTCATATATGGTAAGCAATGAATTGATGATAGAAAGTGAGGATTATGAACCAAAGTCCGTTCAAGAATGTCGACATAGAAATAACTAGAATAAATGGAAAGACGCGATGGAGGCTAAATTAAATTCTCTTGTAAAGCGTAAAGTTTTTGGACCTATAGTCCAAACATCTCAAAATGTAAGGCCTGAGGCTACAAGTGGGTATTCGTGTGAAAACGTAATGAAAACAATGAAATTATGAGATATAAAGCATGACCTGTAGAACAAGGTTTTTCACAAAGGCCTGGAATTGATTATGAGGAGACGTATTCTCGCGTGATGGATGTAATAACATTTATATATTTAATCAGCCTAGCAATTTATAAAGGACTTTATATACATCTTACAGATGTAGTGGCAGCATATTTATATAGGTCACTTGATAGAAATACTTGGCCCTCAAGTACCGCATCTTAGTGCAATTGGTGCATTACTATATCTTGCTAACAATACACGCCCAGATATTGCATTTTCTGTAAATCTATTAGCAAGATTTAGTGTTGCACCAACACGAAGACATTGGGCCAGTATTAAATATGTATTTCGTTATCTTCGTGGAACAATTGATATGGGCTTATTATATTCAAGGCATACACATCTTGCATTAAGAGGATATGCAGATGTTGGGTATTTATTTGACCTGCATAAAGGATGATTACAAATTGAATATCTATTTATATATGGTGGTGCAGCTATTTCCTAGCGCTCAACAAAGCAGACTATTGATGCCACCTCCTTAAATCATGCTAAAATACTTGCACTACATGAGGTGAGCCGAGAATGTATATGGTTAAGGTCTTTAACTCAACATATTGAAGGAGAATGCAATATTTTAGCTAGCAAAAGAGGACTTACTATATTATATGAAGATAATATTGTATGCATTGCTCAAGTTAAAAGAGACTACATCAAGGGTGACAGAACTAAGCATATCTCACCAAAGTTCTTCTTTACATATGAACTCCAAAAGAAATGTGAGATTGATGTTTGCCAAATTTGCTCAAGTGACAATTGAGCAGACTTATTTCCAAAAGCATTACTTGCAAAAACAGTGAAGAAATTGGTACACAAGATTGGTATAAAACAACTAAGGCCTCGTTTAGTAACGCTATCACAAATTTTAGAAATGAAAACCAGAATCATAAACAAAAAATTGTCAACAACAATTAAAAATAAAAACTATAAACGCGTTTGGTTAATTATAAAATCTATAAATAAAAACCAAAAACATGTTTGTTTACAAAATATTTTTGTCTCTTATTTTCCATTTTAGTATTTTATGTTAAATAGAACACATGAAAATATTTGACAATATTTTGCAAAAGAAAAATGAGAATATTATAAAATTGATTTATTTTCTTTAAGATTATAGTTTCAAAAAATAAGTTTAATTGTTTTGAAAATATATTTTTATTTTTATTTTTGAATTTTTTAAAATTTTTATTAATTACTTCATTAATTTATTTTTTAGAATGTTTCTAAAAATAATAAAATTAGTTTTAAAATAATTATTTTTAAAAATAAATTTAATTTTAATTCATAAAATTTTTTAGTTTTCTAAAACTAATTATAATTTATTAAAATATTTTTTAAAATAAATTTTATTTATCAAAATAATTTTTAAATGTATTTCTAATTTATTAAAATTATCTTTAATTTGTGAAATTATTTTTTAAAAATGTTTGTAAATTAAAATTATTTTCAAAATATTTTTAATTTATTAAAATTATTTTTAAATATTTTTTCATTTATTAAATTTATTTTTTAATTATTTTTTCAAAATTTCTTTTTATAAAATTAATTTTATGTTTAAAAATATTTTCTAAAATATTTTTGAAAAAGTATTTTTAAAATAAATTTTTTAAAAATATATTTAAATAATTTTAGTTTCAATAATTATTTTTCAAAAAAATTTAATGAGTTGATATTAATTTTGAAAAGATAATTCTAAAAGGTATTTAGCATAAAGTGAATAAAAGTTTTGAAAACGTGTCACCACAACCAGAGAAAACTACTTTTTCTTGTTTATCAAAGTTGCAAAAACAGGTTGTTAGTTTTTGTTTTTCCAGAAAACAAAAACAGAAACAAACGAACTAGTTTTCAAATTTTGATCAACAAAAACTTAAAACCAGAAACAACAACGATACCAAACAAGCCCTAAGAGATAGCTCCTGATTGCTTTCATAAGGGTGAAAATTATACATGCTATACTCTTTTTCCCTTAGCCTAGGTTTTTTCCTATTGGATCTTCTTGGCAGAGTTTTTAATGAGGCAACATGAAGCATATAGCAAGGATATTGTACTCATTTTCCTTCACTAGGTTTTTTTCCCATTGGATTTTTCCGAGTAAGGTTTTAGCGATGTATATTCTTGTGATGAATGTCCAAGGGAGAGTGCTGTGAATGAATATTCATGTGGCTTATTTGCAAAAGTCAAGCACAACCTACAAATTTTGACAAATGAAGAGGGGAAAAAAAGAATCTGACAAGTTTTGGAAATAAGTTCAATTGCAAGATTTTTGTAAGATTTGTCAAACAAGTTTTCTTCTACATTTAATGTTTTGTCTCCTCTGTTTGCCTATAAATAGTTATGATTAGGCGTACCAAAGAGATGGAAGAAAGGGAAGAAGTAGAAGAAATAATTAGTAGAGAAAGATTTGCAGAAGTTGTAGAGCATATTTAAGAGATTAAAATAAAATTTAATCCTTTTTATATTTTCTCTCTATATATTTCTCTTTTTCATAGTTATTTTATAACAATAATTTTGTTTTAGTTCGATTTTAGGTTCACCCAACCCCGACCCCGCCCTGCCCCGCCTCGCCCCAGAAGTTTTTTTTGCAAAAACCCCACCCCATTGACATCACATTGATGATGATGATGATGATCCCACAACAACAACAATGATGATGATGATGATGATAATGCCAAAATTATAAACCCTAAAACATAAATTGCTAACTAACTTAATTTTTTTAAATTCCTAAATCCAAAATTTTCTACAATTAACTAACTTAACTTTCTTACAAAATTTAAATCCCTAAATTATTAAATTACTAAATTATTAAATTATCAAATTTCTTAATATCCTACCATTCAACAACTAAATTATCTTAAACTAACAATAATTAAATTATAAAATAACAAATCAACATCATCACTAAAAATAAAATTACCTTAAACTACCAAACAAAATTAAACAAACTAATAACAAATTATATAACTTAAAACATAAAATATAACAACGACGGCGACGTCGACGACGACGACAACAACAACAACAACAACAACAATAATAATAATAACAATAATGTTAAAATTATAAACCCCAAACCATAAATTACTAACTAGCTTAACTTTTTTAAATTGCTAAATCCCAAATTTTTACTATTAACTAACTTAACTTTCTTGTAAAATTTAAATTCCTAAATTATTAAATTACTAATTTCTTAAATTATTAACTTCCTAAATTATTAAATTACCAAATTTCTTAATATCCTACCTTTCAAAAACTAAACTATCTTAAACTAACAATAATTAAATTACAAAATAACAAATCAACATCATCATTTAAAATAAAATTACCTTAAAGTACCAAACAAAATTTAACAAACTAACAACAAATTATATATCTTAAAACATAAAATATAATTATAAAACATAAATAAAATAAATAACTTATAAGATAGAGACTAAATCCTTGGAAGTGAGGCTGATAATTTATATGTTTTTTAGGGGAAAAAACTAATTTAAATGAGTACTCTACATTTGTGGGAGTCAATGTAATTTAAAGTTTTGTCTTTTTCAATGAAAATTTATTTATAATAAAATTATATGCAAATATAAATTTATAGACACAATTATGTGAAATTTATTTTAAATTATGTCAAATACAAAAAATAAATATAATCAAACTCCTCTATAAATTTAAACTTTTAAATGTGTTAATAATTTTATTATGGTGTCAGAGTCTACTTTATGAGTTCAAGTTTTAATACGACCAATTTAAAAAAAAAATTAAAATTGTTCATGTATAAGGCCGAAGACAAATACAAATTATCGTGTTATGCACAATAAATAAATATAGTTAAATCATTTTTACAAATTTAAACATTTATGTAACAATAAATAAACACACAAACTTTCTCATATATCAGCTAAAGAACCTGTCTACTAATACCTAGGCAGGTTCATCTGAAAGTTTTAATATGTAATGCACCTGTGTGTCATGCGAGCAACCATGTGACAAGGATGACAAAGCTTGAAAGGATGCACGCATGGCACTTCTCTCCAAGAAGGATCTAGAAGACACACTAGATAAGGATAATATCAAACCCTTTTGATTGAGGGATTATGGTTTGAGATTAGTTGTAAATATCCCATGATTAGGGTGGAATTTTCTAGAAACACATATTAGCCATTAGATTGAAATAGTCTTAGCCATTTATTAGATTACAAGCATGTATAAATAGTCTAGCATTCTCATTTGTAACACACAGAGAAAAGTTGGAGAGCAATACAAAAGTCTTATTCTCTCAACTCCTTACTTCTGCTGCTTTATTATTTGCTTTGCGAAGCCTTTTGTTCGTGGTTTTCAGGCAAACTTAGCCACTTTTGTTGTGGAAAAGTGTCTAATTACTGCACGCAGTGCTTAGGTTAGGCTAAGGGCGTGACAATATGGTCCTTTTTCAAGGAGTCTTTGAATGTGATAACCTTGAGAATGCTCAACGATTTAATTTGCGATTTACATTATGTTAGATAGTAAAGCACCTTGTGGATGATGCAAGCTCTAACCTTCGCGAGGCTGCTTCTTGGTGTTTCAATCACGTGCCGTATTGTGCTAAAAGGGTTGCTAACTGACTTGCAAAGACCATTAGACGGGGTTCACTCCCCTCAAGTTGACTTGCATCCCTGCAGTTGAGGCTCTTTAATTTACTAGATTATGTTTCTCCCACGCCACTATTATGGATTGATTATACTATTTCACTATATATATGTATGTATATATATATGTACATATACAGATGGTGTTTAAAAAAGAAATATTTCCTTTATTTTGACTAGCAAAATTTTTTCAGTTATCTCCAATCGTGAAAATTACATTTCAGGAACTAGAAAAAATGATATTCTAGGATTTTTTTTGGAAACTAGAAAAAAGTGATTAATAATTTTTCTTTTTGTTAAATGATTAAATAAATTGACGGGTGTACTCAGATTGTCTGAGATGTTATGTTGACGAAAAAGATCGCTTTGGCATACGGGTGCTTACCAGTGCACTTACGTCAGTTTTGTCCATTTCACAATGTTACTTGCCGCCAAAGTTCTCAACTATAGTTTGTCGTGGCTTTTTTTTACAAATAACACAATTTAAATAATTAATTTCAAAAATAGCCTTGATTTTAGCAGGTTTCAAAACTAGCACTTTTGGTTTTTCAAATAAATGAAATCGGGTATTCAAAAAACGAAGACGTGCAAAATAATTACAGACCATTTTTCGGCTATTGAATAGCCAAACCTATTTTTGGCTATTGAATAGCCGAAAAATCCTGCAGCATATATTCCCCTGGCAACTTGGTAGATTCCTAGTTTTGAACAGCTAATTTTGGCTATTGAATAGCCGAAAGTCTGGCCCATCATTCTTACTTCCCATCAATCAATACGTAACTGA
The DNA here is from genome assembly GCA_028554755.1 of Cordia subcordata. Taxonomy (NCBI): domain Eukaryota; kingdom Viridiplantae; phylum Streptophyta; class Magnoliopsida; order Boraginales; family Cordiaceae; genus Cordia; species Cordia subcordata. Next base: position 13,801,916 of record JAPTOF010000010.1, on the reverse strand, counting down.
GTGGCAACCATATTCGTTTATTGAATAGCCGAAATCTACATTTCGGATATTCAACTAACGAACTCAGCATCACGAATAGCTATATAAACCCTCTCCGCCTTCCCATTGCTTGCAACCATTGCTTCGAATTTTTTTTTAGCCTATTACTAGAAAAAAAACACTTGCTTATGTTTTGTACTTGTGTCATTTCAGTTCGACCAAAAGGTTTGAAACCCCAAAACATTTTATTTGTAAACCACCCAATATTTGATACCAAATCCTGAAAATAATATGAATCCAAACGCAGTAACCGTTATTTTTTACATTATGGAGGCCAAAAAATAAATGGCCCTTTCGGCGTACAGTACGAGACTGCAAAGCCAAGGCGCAAAGTCAAAATAAAAGAAGAAACGTCGTACGATGAGTTCGTTTACAATGTTTATGAGAAGCTCAATTTGTGTTACAACGTGGACAGAGTTGTGTTGCATCACCGTTTTCAATCAGCACTCATCAACTCCCAATATTCGTATTTCAACGTTTGTGTAGTCAGTTCCGATGAAGAGCTGCGGGACATGTACGAGATTGCTTGTCATCCCAATTACATGTGCACGGCAGATGTTTATGTAGACGTAGACACGGATGACGTGTACATTCCCCAGACAGTCAGTGGTACTCTTTCTAACGAGGGTGTCCCCGATCTGAATGGAAATTTTACTGGTTACCGAGACGAAGGCGACGACCGTGCCGGAGTCTTCCAACTTAAATGTGTCTCCTCAAGACACGTTTAATGTGTTTGGGTAATCACATGCCGGAGGCTCGCATGCGATGTTCGACTTGAATATGGACACATTTCAATCCGAGCCGGAAGAAGATGACGAGGATGTGGAGCTGAACCAACAAAATGCATGGTACGATGATGATGAATACGATGAATATGCAAACTCTAACATAAAAGGTGGTCCAAGCAGCGGTGGAATACCTACGGTGCAGGAGTTGGATAATGTTGAGTTACAAATTGCTACGCAGGAGTACTACATGGATAGCATGGATATACCAGCAACCAAGCCCTTTTGGAAACTAGATACTAAAGAGCTTGCATTGGGAATGGTTTTTCCTACCAAAAAAAATGTGTAGCGGGCCGTACAGATGTACGCAGTCAGCGTACAAAGAGAGTACTCAGTCGACCAGTCCACACCGAGCTTGTACGTCACTTCTTGCAAGAGTAGCAGCACGATAATCCATGTAGATGGTACTTGCGTGCCACTAAAAAATCCACGCACCGACAATTCGAGATTACAAAGTACTGCGGGGTACACAACTACTTAGCTCATAACAGATGGTGTGGGCACAGAAATCTTACCGCTGATTTGGTCAGATTTATGGTAAGACATTTTGTAAAACATAAACTTGATTTCGAGGTCGGTTTTGTTCGAGCTCACGTTAGGGAAGCACTCCAGGTGGATATATCTTACGGGAAGGCATGGCGTGGGCGAAATAAGGCGATTGAACTTGTATATGGCGATTGGCACACTTCATATCAGTCCCTTCCACGATGCTTTAGAGCTTTGAAGAGAAAGAATCCGGGGACGATCGTAACTTACAAGTTATTTCTGGGTTCCACGACAGAGTACAAAATTTTCGACTATGTTTTCTGGGCTTTTGCACCGTGCATCGCAGCATGGAAGCATTGTCGACCCGTGATGACGCTAGACGGTACCCACTTACAGGGCCTATACGAGGGTCATCTTCTTACATCACTGATGACAGATGCAACAAGAAAAGTTTTTCCGTTGGCATTTGCCATCGTTGATGCTGAGACAATAGATAGTTGGCCATGGTTCCTAGGGCTCGTGCGGCAACATTTTCTTCATGATATGGAAGAGGTTTGTTTAATATCTGATCATCACCCAGGGATACTTGCTGCTGTGAAAAATATCTCGTCAATCGGGCATTTATGTGTAAAACATCGTATTTGCCTTCACCATCCGAAAAGCAACGTGATGAAACATTATCGAAACCAGTACGTCAAAGACTTGTGTTGGGTAGCTGGAAAAGAACATCAAGTTTGCAAGCGTAATGCAATCACGCAAAAAATTCTTGAAGTTGACCCCATAACTGGTGGTGTTGGGAAGAAGGCGTATGACTATTTATCTGAAACCGACAAGGAACTTTGGACCCTTTCTTCAAATGGAGGGGCCCGTTGGGGAATGATGACGACGAACAGTGTCAAATGTTTTAATGGTGTTCTTGTTGGTGCAAGATGCTTACCAATAACCGTTTTAATCAGTCACACTTTCATAAAATTGGTGGAATACTTCTACAATCGCTCCACAAATGCTAGCTATTTGGTTGGACAACAAACACTGCTCCCAAGTAGAACAAGGGAACTTTTTGAGAAGTGGGAGTCTTATTCACACCGTCACTATGTTTTAAATTTCCATTTCCCAACTTGTACGGTACAGGTCGGGGCGTTTACCGGCATCATTCACTGAAAGACCTCCAACACAAGTTGTGAAATTCAACGAGAAGACATGTACTTGTTGTAAATGGACAGTGTATCATGTGTCGTGTTCGCATGCACAGGCATTAGCACGTTATCTAAATAAACCAATCGATGAGTTAATACCAAAGGAATATACGGTGGCAGCGTACACTACAACATACTCAATGCCATTCGAGCCTTTGGGACATGAGGATTACTAGCCACCAACACCCACATGGCAACTAGTCCCCAATCCAGCATGATTGCGCTAAAGAAGGAGAGGTAGACTAGGTGGTAGACGTATCCCCAACGAAATGGACCAGTCGGATCAAGTTGGTCGGAGAAGGTGTTCGAATTGTCATCAACCAGGGCACAACCGTTTAAACTGTACAGGGTGATTGAACCTTTGCTATTTTTTAATGTTCGTCGGTGATTGAACGTTTGTTATTATGTCATATTAATCAGTGATTGAACCTTTGCTATAATGTAAAGCGAGAATCAATAATAATAAGAAAAAAAGAAATAAATAATGCCAAAAAGTATTCCAGTGACATGTACATATACACTCCAAACTACTCACTGATACCTAAGCCCTATGATGTCCGGTGCCACAATCTGAAGGGTGTCCTTTCTTTTCTCGTGGGGGCTATTACCTGCTCGGACCTTGATTCCGCGGGTGCTTCCTCTTCCGCTGTCCCTGCCCAGCCTGGGATGGTCCATGCTGCTCAGCCTATCCCTGCTGGCCGTGGGGCTGGACTTGCAGAGGGTTTGGCTAGACCTGCTCGACCTGTCCCTGCTGCCCGTAGAGCTGGGCCTGCTGCATTTCTGGCTACACCTACGGCGGCTGTGACGGTTGAGTCTCAACCTGTGGGTCGTCATGAAGATAATCCTCCACTCGCAGCGTATCATCAAGGGGTCATCCGGCTATCCTCTTTTCTTCTCTGACTAGGCCGGACGCCTTAGCCAGTAGACCGGCTAGGGGGTTTGGCTTTTCCTTCAACTTTCTGTTTTGGTCGGGCGACCCTTCCAGGTCAACCGGTCGACCAGCTGAGGGGTCCGGCTACTCCAGAATGTAAAGTAAAGCCAGAGTTTTGCGGAAAAACATTTTAAGTGCATTTTCACAACTCCAAATCATTTTGAATAAATTTGTAAACATATGTTGTGAATTGAAACAACCCAAAAACTCATTTTATCTCTATGTGTACATTCAAATACATTTTTGCATATGTTATATCAAATGTGCAAGACTTGAAACTTTTGCTATGAATAAGAAAAAGAAGCTTTGAGCCAAGTTCACACCATATATAGGCATTTCACAAAAAGAGCAAGAAGTAAACTAATGTCTGGTACCCCTTATGACTTCTTTTCTCCTCCTTATGCCTTCTCTCCTTCTCTTTCTTCAAGTAATGCTTTTTGCACATTTTCTTCAATCTTTCAAAGCTTCAACTAGATATAATCTCATTTTCACAAGAAGCTATTTAGTAAGATAATGCATATATTTTCATCATCAAAACCAATAATGAATATTTAGCTAACAAAAACTAATACTAATAATAATAATAATAATAATAATAATAATAATAATATTTTCAATAATAATAACTTTAACGTAGTGATTCAAATATCAACATCTAAAACTAAAATACACGACAATAACATCAATAATCATATCACCCATTTTATACGTAATATAAACATGCACAACATATATGTACATACACATCATGAATATATATATATATATACAACTATATATACATATGAAACATGCATATACATGAAAGAACTTGAAAAAAACGTACAAAACAATACTTTAAATCGGTAAAAACTTGAAAAAACTTACAATAAGAGGCAAAATCCAAGGCTTGAAGCTTTTTGTGCTAGATTTTGAGTTTTGTGGCTAAAAAAACATGGGGTAAAACAAAGGTGGGGGGGAAATAGTTTTGAGCTCGGGTAGGGAAGAAGAAGGGGGGTATTTATAGCAAAACGTTCGGTTTTGGAATAGCTGAAATCGACTATTCAATAACCGAAAGAGCGAAAATCGAGGCACAATAAATATTGTGCTGTTACAGTAGATTTTTTGGCTTTTGAATAGTCGAAATCGGCTATTCAACAGCCGAAAAGTCTGCCGTTATGATACGATATTTATTTTGCATGTTTTCATTTTTTGAATAACCGATTTCGTTTATTGAAAAACCGAAAGTGCTAGTTTTGAAACCAGCCAAAAACAAGGCTATTTTTTAAATTAATTATTTAAATTGTGTTATTTTAAAAAAAAATCCGTTTGTCGTTCCGTGACTTGAATTGCACATCAATGATTGAGTTCACTTTTAAGAAAAGTGTTTCTATAGATAATTTTAGAAATAAATATTTGTTTTAAGAAGTTTAAATTTTTGTTAAATTTTAATTTTTAAGAGTTTTAACTTCTTCAAAATTAATTTAAGTATTTGTTGGAATAATATTTCTTTCAATAATATATATATATATATACACACACACACACATACACATGCATACATACATATATATTGCCCAGCAAAAAAAAAGATATATATATATATATATATATATACATATTCTATTTATATGTTTTTTAGGGGAAAAAACCAATTTAAACGAGTACTCTACATTTGTGGGAGTCAATGTAATTTAACTTTTTGTCTTTTTCAATGAAAATTTATTTATAATAAAATTATATGCAAATAGAAATTTATAGACACAATTATGTGAAATTTATTTTAAATTATGTCAAATACAAAAAATAAATATAATCAAACTCCTCTATAAATTTAAACTTTTAAATGAGTTAATAATTTTATTATGGTGCTAGAATCTACTTTATGAGTTCCAGTTTCAATACGACCAATTTAAAAAAAATTAAAATTGTTCATGTATAAGGCCAAAGACAAATACAAATTATTGTATTATGCACAATAAATAAATATAGTTAAATCATTTTTACAAATTTAAACTTTTATGTAACATGGTTATTTATCAAATTACAAATCCCCCATATGTTGTTGGTGCTCTAGTTTAGATACGTTAGCAAGTCAAGATACCATACACCCTGAGCTATGTGCACCAACATAACATGGTGCACTAGTTCGCAATTTTTTTTATTATATATGCACAATTTTTATACTTTACATTCACAAAATTTAATTATTTACAAACCGTAACTTATATGCTTACAATTTTAACAATTTGTATTCAAAATTTTTAACATAATTTACTTATCCATTATCTTGTATTATATGTTAAAAAACTTTATATTATATGTTCATAATAATGAATTATTTATTTACGACTCTTTAAGATATATTCACAATCTGCAAATGATATATTTACAACTAATGAACAACATGTTCACAACCAGTAAACAATTTCAGAGTTCGAAGTCAGAAGTGTTACTGGCGACATGAGGAGAGTTAATTCGTTAAATTTCACAGTGACCCGACAGTTAAATTGTGAAATTTATTAAGCGGTGCATCATTCATCTTTAGATATACCATAATATGAGTATATAGTACGATTTGCATTGCGTTTGCTTCTTCTCAAATCTTCCGCTTGGACACAAACAACGTCTTACGTTGTCAGAGGTCATTCGATTCTTTTTCTTACAGTAGCACGTGGCCACGATATAAGGGATCACATGTAGGCATGGGTAGCAGTGGCCCTGAAAACTTGTAATGGGCTATTTATTAAGGCAAGTACCATTAATAGTTTTCTTCTATTTTTAGTTATATTATTTTGATTCCTTATGTTTCCGAACTAATAAATGACTCTTTTAATCTTTGAAACTTGTGGACTAAAATATGCTTAATTTACCAATTAAACTTTGCGTGCTGTTTAATGTTGTTTGCCCATTCATTTGCATGTATTTTAGAAGTCTGTTTTTTAAGGTATATTATTAACTTGTAGACCAAAAAATGTCAACAGCTCATGCGGAACAAAATTAATTGTTAGATTGACTTTTTCATAATTTACAAATTTTATGGACTAAATGATTTATTTTAAAGCATATAAATTAAAATACCATAATTACAAAACATAAAAAAAACCATTATAACCCATTTATTGATATGAGAGATTACCAACGACAGATTCAGACTTTAGATACACTTCGAAGTGTAACAAACAATAGTTATGTTTCTAAGGATAACAAATATTAGTTATGTTTCTAAGTGTAACAAACATTAATTACTTCTAAGTATAACATTAATTTCTTTTAGTTATATTTAAAAACATTTACACTTAAATCAAGCCTAACTTGTTATATTTTTAGATGTACTTAATGCAAAATGTGCATAACTGTTGACTTTATTCCTTGTGGTGGAACCACCAACCTATTCAGAATTGTTTCTTTCGCTTTTGGGTCAAACATTGAAAATGGCTTTGGTAAAGTAATGCACCAACCATATCTTTTAGTTATAAGAAAGACAAAAATGGGAGGATAAAGAATACACGTAATGCCCTATATATATATATATACACGCTTTGACGTCTTAAAATTGTTCAATGGGTCACTTCATTTACATAACACAAGACGGTGAGAGAGAAAATAATTGAATTTTGTCACATAATAAAAACAAATAAAAATAAATATTCCCAAGAAATGAGTTCGAAAATTTTGCTAGACTCAAAATTATCACTCATATTCAAAGATTCATTTATTGTTAGTTAAATAAATTATGAGCAAATTTTGAATAAGGAAAAGAAAAAACTTAACCCATTAATACCCCACCAATTTATAATGCAAATAGAAATATTAACTAAAATAAAATATTAGTTTTAAATGAATAAATAGAATATATATGAATATATATATATATGTATGTATGTATGTATATTGGCTTGTCACATATAATCTACATAATAAATATGTATGTGTTAAAATTCGAAACCAAACGTTGAGGAAAAAGAAACGGCCAAAATAACTCAAATAGTCACTTTCAACTATTTAAGGTTTGTTTGAATTGGTTTTTTTAAAAATATTTTTTTAATAATTTTTTTTAAAAAGTGTTTTTTTTTAGAAATTAAAAGTTTTGGGTTCTGAAAAAAGTTGTAGATGAAATTTTTTTTTTTCACTTTTAAGAAGTCAAACCTAATAGTTATAGTAAAAAGAATACAATTTTTAGAAAGAAACATGTTTTTCATGAAAAAAATCAATCCAAACAAACCTTTAGTCTCATGCGACTCGTACCCAAAAAAAAGGTTTGGCTTTGTGGCAAGGCTTCAAAAGACTTAGAGGGTTTTTGGCTCTGCTTATAAATTGACTTATAAGTTCTTAAAAAATATATTCTTCACATATTTTTTATTATTTATAACTTATCAGCCACAAATAAGCTTAACCAAACGCCCTCTTAAATGTCCAGGGTTTCAATCGTGGTGGGCTCAGACTGTCTGAGGCTATGTTTCGTTGACGAAAAAGATCGTTCAGGGTTGTCATGGTGGTGCTTACCATTGCACTTACGTCAGTTTTTATTACTTGCCGCCAAAGTTTTCGACTAGTTTAGTTTGTCGCTGCATCACTTGTACTCACATCAATGATTGAGTTCACTCGGTGCTTTTATAAGTAATTTTAGAAAGAAAAGAAAATTTTGTTTTACGAAGTTTAAACTTTTGACTAAATTTAAAGCTTTCAAAAATGTTAACTTTTGTTTAAAAGCTAATCTAAGTATTTATGGGGAAAAAATATTGCTATTTCATAAAATATATATTCATATTATCTATATGTGTGTATTCTGAGAGAAAAACTAATTTAAATGAGTTCTTTATTCATCTGGGAATCAATGTAATTTAACTTTATATGCAAAGAGAAATATAAACAAAATTATGTGAGATTTACTTTTAAATTATGTTAAGCACAATAAATAAATACAATTAAACTTTTTTTATAGATTCAAACTTTTATATCAATTATCATATCAAAAGTTTGAATTTCACAGTTACTCAGAAACACTAAAATCATCATTTTATAAGACTAAAAAAAGAAATTACATCCAAAAATAAAAAAACACGCTAACATATTATGTATAACAAATAAATATAATCAAATCTGCTCTATAAGATTAAACTCAAATCTACTGCTTGGACACAAAACGATGTCTTTATGTTCATAGAAGTAATTTTTTATTTTTTTCTTTTTTTTTTGGGTCAAAATTCATGGAAGTAATTCGATTCATTGTCTTATAGATTGTCTTATAGTAACAGATGGCTACGGTAAAAGATCACTTGTGGTGCTAGCAGCAGTGCCCCTGAAAAATTGTAATGGGCTAATTTATCAATGCAAATACCTGTAATAGTTTATTTATTTATCTATTTATTTATATTTGTAATATTTTGACTCATTGGTCTCGAAACTAATAAATGAATCTCTTAATCTTTGAAATTTATGAACTAATTCACCAATTAAATTTTGTCTGCAATATATTTAATGTTGTTTACCTGTTCATTTATACGTTACTTAGAAGTCTGCATTTTGTAAGGTATATTAATTTGTAGACAAAAAATGTCTACAGCACGTATAAGCAACGTCAAATAATCGTGGACTGGAATTAGTTGTGAGATTGATTATGTCGTAATTTGCAAATTTTATTTACTAAATGATTGGTTTTGAGACATATAAATTTTTTTTTGCTATGACTTTCTCTTTCGAAAGAGGGCAAATTAAAATATCATAATTGTAAAAGATCAAGAACCATTATAAATATCATTTTTAGAATCTTTTTTGTTGAGCATCCAGAATTATTCAGACAAGCCTATATAATCCCGGCAGAGTAAATATTCTCTATCAGACATTTTCTATCAATTGGAAGTGTTAATTAAAGCCCTCAACCAATAAAAAGAGATATACTATTATATTCATGGATGAAGATGAATGTCGCCTTCAAACTGAATGATATATATTAGTTAAACTAGTCTAAATCCCGTGCTATTTGTGGGTGTGATATATTTTTTAAGAATTTTTATGATCATTAACTTATAATTCTGTTTCGATTGTTTCAAGTTATTACAACTAATTTATCAATTAAAGAATATTTTTTAAATTAGACATACACATATCATGAATGTTTAGCTCCAATCTTAATAGTACGCTCACCGATAAAAAAAGTAAAACAAAATTGATTGTAGCATTTAAAATGATCAAATTTTAAAAATTGAAGAAGCAATTAATTGCATACTACTATTCAAAAAATATAATTTATGTAATTAATATTAATTTTTATATTTTCATCATTTATCTTTGAAGTATTATAATAGATATAATAAAAATTAAAATGGAATGGGTTGAGAGGTGCAACATAACACCCAAAAACAATTGTTTTAAATTATATAAATTTATATTGTACGATTTAGATAACATTAATCAATTTTATTGAGAAAATAATCTATTAGTAAGTTTTTTTTTTTATAGTTAGGATTTTTTTTTTTTGGTTTGGAACTTTTTTCCGAAAAATCTTTTTTTAGTATTTTTTTTTTTGTAAGAATTATCCTAAGTTGGCACGTGGTGCATTTGGTTTTTCTTTAAAATTTTCACATGTTAAATATTATTAATATAATATGTTATATATTTTTTATCCTTAATTACTTACCCATGAAAAACAAAAACTAGTGTATCCAGGCAGCCAACAATATTAATCAATTCAACGGAAAAAAAAAAAAAAATTCACCAACAACGACAACAAACAGTATGAGGGTATTTTAGGGTAAGAAACAAAATATTAAGGGCATATATGTCAACTTTGTTACCAGTTTTCATTCAGGAGTGGACATAAAAAGGATACACGAAAGGTCTGAATGAAGCTCAAACCTTAAATTCCCAAACAGTGATGAGGTTGATTTGTCGGAAGCGTGATCTACTGTTTTTATATATGTTCAAAGTATCTGTCATATTATCACAGAGCTATTTGATATTTTTTTTGCTCTGCACTGCCATTAATGGAGCTTCACAAGAGTCTTTCCAATCTCTCAATTCTAAACTGATAAAAGGCGTCCTTAACCATGTGCGAAGCGTTATACCGATTTATTTTTCTTCTGCAAGACTGCAACAGAGTTTTGTTGCTCAAGAACTTTTCCTCATGATAAATACATACATGTGTGTCTGTATATATGTATATGTATTCATAAGTTCCGCAAAAAAAATAAAATAAAATCGACGTAAGAAAAAAAGAGAGAAAGAGAGCAGATTATGGAGAAGAGAAGATCAGATCGACATGAAGGGAGAAGAAGAGAGGAGAGAAAAGAGAGAAGAAATTGTTTTTCGTTGGAGATAAGATTGATGGGAGAAAGAGGAGACAGAGGAGAGAGAAGATTGGACAGAAGAGAGAGAAGGCACAGGAGAGAGGACATAATGATGACTCATCTGCTTTTTCTGTAAACGTGTCTTTCATGCTCTGTGAGGTGACTAATAATATTACTAATAATACTAATAACAACAATATTAATTCTATTTTTAATAATCATACTATATTTTTAAGCAACAATTAACATTTAAATATAAATTAACAAAAAAATTAAAATTCTAATCTACAAATCTAACAACAATTAAAATTCAAATTAACACAAACTAAATTTAATTATCAAAACAAAAATTACACGATCTAAAAACATATTTCATAACTTAAAACGTTAAATACAATGGTAAAAAATAACATAAAAATAAAATAACTTGCAAGATCAAGGCAATATCCTCGCTAAAACGCTGAAAAACTAAAACTTTAGTGTGAGGGGTTGAGAGAAAATAAGAGAAAATCGCAAGTGGGATTAGGAGAGAATGAGAAAAAAAATGATCGAATTTATGGAACGCGGAACGCGTTCCCAGAAGCGGCCGCATTCTGGGAACGCGGTCCCTATCCCAAAATGCGTGCCACGCATTTTCGGATTCAAACGGGTTATTTTTCAAATTGATTTATAAATGCGGTTAGTTTTGCATAATGTTTTTTTTTTGCGGTAGAAAAAAAAATTCCAGAAGCAAAGTAGGGCTTGTCTAGATTAATTTTTTGTTTTAAAAAAATATTTTTTTACAAAAAATATATTATTTTTGGGATAATTACTTGGCTAAGTTTTAAAAAAATTAAAACTTTGAAAAAAAATTCAAATATATATTTCTTTTTCAAAACTTGGAATTTGTAACTTTTCAAAAAAACATTTTTTTTTCAAAAATCGTGAAAAGAAACACTATTAAGAAGTCAAAACAAACGAGCCGGGAATTTAGTGGCAGTCAAATCACGCACACTAAGCGTGGAAAATAATGCACCAACCATATATTATTACATCTAATTGAAAGAGACAAAAATATCGGTAATGGTCTTCTATATATACTCATTGCGTCCCAGATTTTTCATTGGGTCACTTCATTTACATACACAAGTGAACGAAAGCGAGAGGGACAGATAGAGTGAGAGAGAAGATGGAGGAGAAAAAGGCTCGTGGGGGTCATGTTCTGCTGGTTCCTTACCCAAGCCAAGGCCATGTAAACCCAATGCTTCAATTGGGTAAGCGCTTAGTCTCCAAAGGGCTTAAAGCTACTCTTGCCATTACCAACTTCATCTCCAAAACCGTGACCCCAAAATCTGAGATGGTGGCTTTCGACACCATCTCAGATGGGTGTGATGAAGCTGGATTTTCCCAGGTTCAGAGCGTCCAGGCTTATCTGGAATGCTTAGAAATGGCAGGAACAAAAACACTCGAAGAGCTTATCAAGAAGCAAGAAAGGTTAGGCCATCCTGTTGATTGCATAGTGTATGATGCTTTCTTGCCTTGGGCTTTGGATGTGGCAAAAAGATTTGGATTATTGGGAGGTGCTTTTTTCTCTCAGGCTTGTGGTGTTAATTACATATACTATCTGGTGCATCATGGGTTGTTAAGTCTTCCTCTAACTTCTGTGCCTGTTTCAATTCCTGGGTTGCCTTTGCTTGATCTTCCAGACATGCCATCATTCATTTATGTGCATGGATCTTATCCAGCTTACTTTGAGATGGTATTGAATCAGTTCTCCAACGTGGACAAGGTTGATTTTATTCTTATCAATACATTCTACAAGTTGGAGGATGAGGTGAGGCGTCATGAGCCATGTCATTTTGTGTTAGTGGATAAGTATTCTTACTTTTTAAGTGATTTTTCATTCCAAAGCCTAAAAGAAGTCAAGAAATTATTTACATATATATATATGTATGTATGTATGTATAGCTTAAAATTGTTACATTTGAGTGTATAAAATGTAAAAGATGAAGAATTGCCACGAATTATTTAAAAGTAAATAAAAAGGAAAAAAAATGAAATGCAAAACTAACACCTTTAGTTAACTATGTCTGAAATATTACTTATTCATAACTTTAAGCCATTCTATCAAAAGTTTTGAAATTTAAACTCCTAAATTTATATTTCAAAAAATTTAGGATTTAAAACTACCCTTTTTCTAAACTATATATGTTTAACTTGTAAGATAGTTTTTCTTTTATAAGTTTGAAGTTTTTGATTGTCGGGTTTGAATTTTAAATTTTAAATTTTATAGTAAACAAAGTTGAAGGGCTAAAATCATTTTTCTCACTTTTTTTGCAAAATAAATAATTAGATTTAGTTGGATTTTTCGTTGTCGCTGTGTGATAATTTTGCTCTCTTTCTATGTTTAAGGTCACACTCGAATAAAAATTGAAGTTGTCTTATTTGACCCGCAAAGCTCTTATGCCTTACCGACCTCTTGCTTCTTGTTTATAAATATCTGATTGATACTTTTGGTCTGTCAAGATCTTTTGATATCTATTAAAATATTTTATTGTTTGTTATGATTTTATGTGGTAAAGTTTAATATTTATTGATATAAGTGAGAATTATTATTTGGTAAAAAGTAATGTTTAACCACAACTTCACATGTAACCACAAAAAGAATTGAGAACTGATACACAAATCAATTTGGAAAGAACAAAAAATCCGAGAGCTTACATGAGCAAAGTGACAATTAGAAATGGATTACATGTGAACAGAGTGAAAAACTAAATCAAAACAATTTTAATAAACTCTCTAAAAGTCTGAAAAATCAAAATAGTCAAAGAAAAAAGTGACTCGGCGGCTAAACGATGTACTTAAAATTTAATATTGGATTGATTCTTGGGCATTACATAAAGAATGGTCTCCAGCTCTTTTAATTTGCTATATATATATATATATATATATATAGAGGGTATGTTTGGATTGATTTTTTAAAAATATTTTTTAATAATTTTTAAAAAATAATTTTTTTAAAAAATTGAAAATTTTAGTTTTTAAAAAAATTGTATTTAAAATTTTTTTCAAAATTTTAATTTTTATCAATTAAATTAAATAATTATTACAAATTTAATATAATTTTTCTTTAAAAAAAAATCAATTCAAACAAGTTTATCCTCTTAACAATTTACGGGTACGGTGCAGGTGGTGGACCAAATGTCAAAAGTCAGCAAGTTGCTGACAATAGGACCCACAATCCCATCATTGTACCTAGACAATCGAGTCAAAAATGATGATGATTATGGCCTCCACCTCTTCCACATGGACCCATCTTATAGCGCCAAGTGGCTAAGCAGCAAGCCAACTGGTTCAGTAATTTACGTATCATTTGGTAGCATGGTCAGCCTAGACCAAGACCAAATGGAAGAACTTGCATGGGGATTGAAAAGAAGCAACCTCAACTTCTTGTGGGTGGTTAAATCTTCCGAGGAAGCCAAGCTACCAAAAGACTTTGTACAAGAGGTCTCAGACAAGGGATTCTTTGTAAGATGGAGTCCACAGCTTGAGATACTATCCAACGAAGTTGTGGGATGCTTCTTCTCTCATGGCGGTTGGAATTCAACTATTGAAGCCCTAAGTTTAGGCGTACCCATGGTGGTCATGCCACAATGGACAGATCAAACAACCAATGCTAAGTTTCTACAAGATGTTTGGAAAGTTGGAATTAGAGTCAAGGCTAATGAGAAAGGTCTTGTAATGAGGGATGAAATTGAGAGATGCATAAACAAAGTCATTAAGGGAGAAAGTGGAAAAGAAATGAAGAAAAATGCAGTCAAATGGAAGGACTTGGCTAAGGAGGCAGTAAGTGAGGGTGGGACATCTGACAAAGATATTGAAACACTTATATCTCATTTGACAAAGTCTAATATTAATTAAGTTATCTGCATGATATGATTAAATAAATTATACCCATCCAGGGTACCTAGCTAGATTTGGTTTGGTAACAGTAAAAAGGTCATAATCATCTCCCATATTTTTCAGCTTGTATAATTGTTAGCAATCGCATTGATTGTGTTTAAGATTATGTGTCTGATTGGCAATTATGTTCATTCTTCAACTTGGAATAAAAGTTTTGTATATGAATGTTTCTCTAGATTATTTACTATATATTCTATCACATAAGATATTTGACTCTTTTAGTTGGTAAAAGTTCTTCATATATACAAAGGAAGTGTTAAAGAGTGAAGGAGCAATATAAAATGTTATTCAAAAATTAATGTGAGTTTTAGAACCATTTAGCTGTTAGTTGAGAATTTATCTTGTTATTGAAAGGAAAGCTAGAATTTGCTATTAGAGTTGGTTTCATAAAGCCAAATAAATTATAATTGGTATAAGATAATCAACAATATTATTTGTTTATTTATTTACTTAATGGATAATTTTTCTAATTCATAATATTGTCTTCAATTGTGTGAACAAAGTCCTTAGCACCCTATATGAAAATACTTATTCTTAAGATATTAAATATATGTATGAGTGAAAACTCTATTTTAGTAAATTAAAGTAATCCTAAATTAATATTCTTAAGATATTAAATATATATGAGTGACACCTCTATTTTAGTAAATTAAAGTAATCATAAATTAATTCCTGGTCATAAGACAATACAATCCAATAGACTTGGATCGTCTGGTCAAATTAGCACGTGGTTTGCTTCCTTGACCGGTATAAGTAATCAGCACAAGAGCAATGTGTCTCAAGTTGTAACAGTAAACATATTAGTAATTAATTTTTATTGAATGTGACAGATCATATAACATTCATATGAAATTTTTACTACTGTTTGTGGATCAAAAACAAAATCAATGACAACGGTCTTATACAAGTCGATTCACATGGAGCTACCTTAACTAAATCTTTACTTTAGATTCTGACCTTACTAATGAAAGTCTTAAGTTGTCGAGAGTGAGTCATAAATAGATCTCGAACTCATATGAGAAGACAGGTATATCTAGAACTTTTCATCCTTACTTTTACTGGTTTGATTGTAATTATTGTAGTTAATTTGATTGAAAAGAGACATTGAAAGGCATAAGAGACATCGCATTGCTAGTAAGATCTCCATCATATAGCTGATTCAACAATAAAAAGATTACAACTACAACTATACTATGACTACAACTATGTGCGGGAAAGTAACCTTGTCTAGAAAACCAAGGTTATACTAAGAATATGTTCAGTTACACTTACTATGTAGACTTGGCTATGCTACTCCGCTTGACGAGAATGTAATGAAGAAAAATTGATGTTGGTGTCAATGTTTGAATGTGAAATCCTTGATTCTGTCTAGTCTCATTCCTTTTACAGTCGTAGATGCAGGAATAACTGAAAATAACTATTTGAGGTAATCTCCATGCCTTGCTGCCCCATGTTCTTGAGTTTATTCTGTCACTTTCTTCATAATCTAGCAAACACTAAAGGCCTGTTTGACAAAATTAACTATTAGGATATCTGATACCTATTTGAATAGCTGATAGCTGTCGGTTAGCTGATAGCTGTTGTATTTTAACTGTTAACTGATAATTGTTCAACTAACTGATTAAACAATATGTGTTAAGCAAAAATTAGCTGTTTAGATTAGCTCATTGATATAAAATGTCTAAAGTTGACAAAACCCGCAGGTTAACCTGCAAAAATGTAAGGTTAGGATTTAGTATTTTGAAACCTGCTAGAAAAACGGGTAGACCCGACCTGCGTAAAGGATGGGTTGGGCAGGTTGACCCACGGGTGTGTGGGTTTTTTTTTTTTTTAAAATAAAGTTAAAAATGAAGACTCTACTAACTTGGTAACTTTTAGTCTTTTAACTTTTATTCTTCTAAACTCAAAGCATTTAGCAGCAGCCATTGTCTTCTTCTAAACTCAAAAAGAAAATTATCATCAGCGTTGTGCCATGTATGTCTTCCCTAAATGACCAAGGCTTGGTGAAATATTGGAGAAATCAATGGGTATATATCATCAGCACTTTTGCGCTGAAATATTGGAGGAATCACTGGGTCTCGATGAATTCTTCGGCGTAAGCCACTAGACGGCGTCGAAAACGAATCCATTCTCGCAAGAAATCTCCGATGTATGTTTTCTCTTTCGAGTCGGTGAGCTACTGATTTGTAGCAAATTATGGGTTTGTGAACTTTCAATTCATTAACTGTAATTGTTGTTAGGTGCCTTTTTTTTTTTTGGGGTCAAACCGGTCACTAGTGGTTTACTTCTTAAGTTTTTTTTTTTAATTTCGAAATAAAATTAAAATATCAAAAACCCACAAACCCGCGAGAGAGCGGATGCAAATTAGGGATGCAACCACCTGCATAAATTCAACCCGACCCGACCTACGAAACCGCATACCAACACTAAACGGGTCGAGTTGACCTGCAGACACACGTTTGCCCCCTCTAAAAATGACGTAAAGAGACATTAATATCATTTTATTATTATTATTGTTATTGTTATATTAATTACAATTATTATTACGACTATAGAAATAAGATAATATATTTTATAGTCAGATATATATTTTTTATAATAACATTTTAATATTAAAATATAACTAATTTTTTTGATAAAACATTTATATCAATATTATAAAAATTAATTTTAATATATTCAAATTTTATTTTGTCAAAAAAAAAATAGAACTTATACTTTTTAGTACATATTGATTAGATAGAATTTCAAATTCATTTTTAGTTTTTTGATATTTAAGAAAAAAAAGATAAAAATATAGAGATAAATTGGAAAAAGAATAAAATTGACAAAAAAAGTAAAGAAATGACAAAATTATATATATATTTTTAAAAAAAGTTAAAAGCTGCTAAATTTTATTTTTCGAAAAACGCTAGTTAAAATGCTAGATACTAATATGAAAAATTAGTATACCAGACAAGATTAGGCCTTTAACAAAAGTCAAAATACTAAAAGTTACTCGAAAAAGCTATAATTGAACACACACAAAATTCCTTAAACTCACAAACTGCCCAAACCACGAGTTTTGAACCTCTCTTGGATCTTCGAATGTCATTAGGAGAATGGCCCATTAATCTTGCAAGCTCTTCAAGCCCTTAGGGCTGTTTGGATTGGTTTTTTCAAAGAAAAAAATACTTTTTTTTTCTTGAAAAAGTTATATTATTTTTACAATAATTACTTGATTTGATTTTTAAAAAAAATTAAAACTCTGAAAAAAATTCAAATACAACTTTTTTTATAAACCAGAAATTTTAACTTATCAAAACAAACTATTTTTTAAAAATTATTAAAAAAAACTTCTAAAAAAAACTAATCCAAACCAACCCTTAGAATGGGAAGACTACCTTCTCACTAAGAATGTCATGTCACACCCTCAGCGAGTTCTCATGCCAAATAAGTCTTACCAACTTACATGTCATGCCACATACCCTTTAGGCGCCCCAAAGACCGAGCCTGTGACCCAAGTTTAAGCTGGCAAAAGAGCCTAGAATATTTACAGATCACCAATAACTTGAGATGCTATTTGAAAAGCTATCTGAAATACGGTTTTGCTGAACAACAATAACTTAGGAAAATATTGTTTTGACCCAACCAAAACTTTACTTAAAAAGCTGTTTGTTGGTATCAAAACAGGTACTTAAAACATTAAAAAAATGAACAAAAAGTCAGGTCATTTCAAACAAGCGGATCATTTATGATGTAAAAAATGAGCTCTAAGAGAATGATTCGGAATTCTTGCAGGATAGCACCACGCAGTAATAGACACAAGATAAATCTTCCAAAGAACAAGTCTTTCCGGAATAAGCCAATTCATTTGAGACTTTACATATCCACTCTTTTTCCTATTCAAAGATCAGGCCCCTTGCTTGTGTTTTCACATCAAGAATTATTTGGAGATGAAGCTTAAAACTAATGGTACTTTAAGTAGTTTTTCAAGCCCATCTAAACGGACTTTTAGTCTAAAGCCAGTTTTTCTTCTCAAAGACTATATGACACAGCATTATTCTGCCAAGCTCCGCTATACCAGGGAAAAGGCTATATGAGATACTACACCATCACATCTGCTGTGTCCTGGTTTCTGCAATTCTTGTGTCCCTAATCTTTACAATAGCCGAAAACCTTCTCATTAGATAGCTAGGAGAGATGTATGGGGGTACTATTTCATGTATAGCTTCGTTCAAGGACAAGGACGACGCCAACGCGACTCGCCATGCCTCGATAATGTCAACGACTGCAAGAATTATAAAGATATTATAGCCTGAAACTACTTAAAAGCTGACCTGACAATATAGCTGCAGATCCGATGCCAAACCAGACTACAGAAGTCACTACTACCAATATTAAGGCAAAGTTGTAATACTACTACCCTCTATACATTTTTCTCAGGTTCATCTGTGGTGCTCTCTTCTTCAGCTCGACTACCCAACTGGACAATGTCTTCAACAAGAATCTTTCCATCTGTAGAATAGGATTCAAGGGAGATTTAATCAAAACTATATTTCAAGCAGAAGCAGTACCTCTCAGGCATAAGGTCAAAAGACAAAATATGTCAGCAATTTCAAGATGCAAAATTCGGAAAAGCAATAAGCTGTGTAGCAAAACAAACAACACACAAACTTTCTCATATATCAGCTAAAGAACCTGTCTACTAATACCTAGGCAGGTTCATCTGAAAGTTTTAATATGTAATGCACCTGTGTAGTAGTTGCAAACACAAGAAACGATAATATGTGGAAGAAACTAACCTCTATCTTTTGAGAGGTTGCTAATGAGTTCTTGAATGCCCTCCTTTCCCAGAGTATCCTTCAAGTATATCGCTGCAGCTGCCACCTCCTCTGGGGTCACTTTGCCATCATAATCTCTGTACATATATATATGACAAACAGTTGAAACATTAGGCACACGCATAACATGAAAAGGCTCATCACGTTTATATATATTCTGTTGCAAATATGTCCCTTGGTATCTTAAACATCAACATAACCTCTTAAGCTCCTCACATAGCGCACATTTTTTCCCCCTTGATTGTGACCCCCATCTATAAGCAGAACCGGAAGAACACAAGTTACAAATTTGCCTACACCTTTTTATATGTCCATTTCCACGATTGACAAACGGATGTCATACAAAATCAACCCTAAACATAGGCCCATTAATAATGTCATCTAGGTAGAGTCCGATTTGGCACGACTTCAGTTACATTAATGGTCCTACTACATGCACCTTATTTCAAATCAAAAAGTTGACTTCCAAAACTCATGCCTAGAAAGATGATATACAAGAAAAAAGCAACAGTAATATTACTAAAGAATGATGATGAGGAACATAAACGCAAGAGCATCATTAGTATCCAGAGCGCTCACAGGAAATCCAGGTTACTCCAAGTAGCATCTCACTGTTACAGCCAATAATATCCACCAAACCACAAACATTGTATCCGTACAAATACAATCAGCCCTTCAAAGTTAAAACATATGACAATGACTGCTTTCTCTTGATTCAAGCCAAAGCAATACTTATTTTGTCTAATACACCAAATACTCTCCTACACATAAACACATTTATAAATAAATTATTGTTCCTGAAGGAACTGCATGAGGGTCCAAAGCATACTTATTTTCTTAATACACTAGATACTTAAGCGTGCATTTCTTGCATTCATTTCTTCTCTCTTACACATAGAAACATTTATAAATAAATTATTGTTCTTGTCGGAACTGCATGAGGGTCCTTCCAACCACGCAAGATACATTATTATGTACTGCTCATTAACTAGCCTTTTGGGGCAGCAGTAACTATATATGAAATGATTTTTAAGTAGTATGTTTATTTGATTCACTTTATTCTTCCCCAGCCCTCTGAGATCCATCATAAGCTTTGTCTCCAGTATAGATTTACAAATCCAGTCTAGAATCGCAAATTTTCTGCCACTAAACTAATGCAATATTTCATCCCGTTCGTACTCCCATAAAATCCCTAAAATCATCATGAGAAACAACCGCAAGATCAAATCCTCACAATCACTTAACTTACCTGTCAAGCACTTGCCAACGGTCACCAATCTTTGCATCCACATCATCAATTTCTTTCTCAAGGTTTTGAAGCATAGCATCAACCTGAAGGAATCCAATGGTAGAGTATTTTATGTCAAAGATACAGGATGCATTAGCAAGTGTTAGATCAGTCCCGAAATTCTTATTGACAAAGGCTGCTTTTAATTGAATGTCTCACCTTCTCTATGAGTGCAGATGAAACCTCATTGCCTTCAGAAACTTCAGCAGCATCCTCATTTTCTTGACGAGCTGCTCTATAAGCCTTCATTGCATCTAGTTCACCATGCTTACCCTCTTTATCTACCATCCTATTGTAGAGTCCAATCTGGCAAGTCCAAAATCATGCACAATGATAAACAGATTCCACATACTTCAACAAAAACAAATACCTTTTTGCTAACACCCAAAAAAACAAACAAACAAACAAACAAACAAAAATAAATACCATATAGGCACATCTCATATTTGGTAACTAAGCTCCTAGCTCCTAAATGGAGATCAGTACCGTATGATCAGATGCATATAATTCAGGCAACTCTATACAGCTGTTCAGTCAATTCAGGTCATCGTAATTTCTAAATAGCCAATAATGTAAATCAGATCTCAAGACTACACCGAAAGAAATTAAATCATTTTTAGTTCTAACCGAAAGTCAGGCATATCTGCTAACAGCAACAGATGATTGCAAGTTTAAGTAAACCATGGAGAATAGCATAAAACATGTTCACTGGAGCCACAAAAGAAAATGAATTGTGCACAAATTCTAGTTCATGACAAGAAGGATTACTTTATTTATCCTGGAACTCATCTAATAGTGCTAAATTTGATCAGGTTCAGAAGCCTAAAGCACCATCACTTGTTTCAGTAGTTGCTTAAAAAAAGGGTTAGTGCTGCAGATAGAGATATGAGAGCTTCAATAAAGAATGAAGCAAATGCAGAGATAATTGAAGCAGTAACGGGAGCAGTGTCTAGAAGCTGAGGGTGGATACAATCTGCAAAAACAGATGAGTTTTCAGGAGACCAAACTGAATACAGTAAGCAGTTACGATCTGCAAGACCGTCACAATCCCATGATGTCCCTCTATTATTTTTCCAGACTAGTTTGATAACATGGTTGCAGATATCCTTAACTGATATCCTTTGTGTTCTCAAAAGGTCAAATCAAGTTGATTACACGATTTGAATCAATAAAGATCCCGAAGCACAAATTTTAGGATCATCATCTTGCGGCACTTCAAAGTTCTAGGGCAAATTTTTCCAAATGCCAGATCCAATGAAGCTAACGCACAAGATCAGGAAAAATCTGATTTTGTGAACCTTGATTAGTAGCCAAGTCAATTAGTTTAGACTGAAAATAGAGCTAAATTTTATTTAAATAAGATCCTGGAATTTTCTTTTAGGATTTCTATTGTATTAGCCATCTAAAAGTATTAGGTATTATGGTTATTTCCAGGAAATTCTATTTGAGTCTTCTAACTAAAAACCCTAGTTGTTAGATTAGTCATTTTAATCAATAATTTCTTCATTGTATTAGGTTTTCTATGTTTTAACCTGTGTCCTTAGGATTAGGAACCCCAGCATAATGAGAATTTGACGTCATAGGTAGTATTTGCTATTCCCTTCCCCACAGCTACTTCTCCCATATTTTCACATTTTACGAGCAGAAAGCCATTAAAAATCCTTGCTTCTGTGACCTACTGAGTGTAGCCTATTGTAGCAAAGTGCATTAGCAACACTTTGTGCCTTACACAACCACATATGGTTCACATGTTTTACAATGCACCAATCATGGAAACAAGGAAATAGGAGTTCCTACTTCAGTGACGATTGACGGGATCTAGACATGGAGAAGTGAATTGCAACACATAGAGAAAATTAGAAGTCATCTTTTTCTCAAGTAGACTAATTTATACCAATTAAATTTCCACTGTTTTCTCACAACCTTCCAGCTGCAATAGCAAAATCTAAAAAACATAATCAGCAACAAGTATTGTTCCTTATCAACTTTATGCATGCAATAATGTGAACAAAAACTAGACCCTCCTTCAGTTCTGAGGGTGGCATTAGACATGAAGAAGGATCCAGAAGCAACAAAGGAAATATGACAGACAACAAACTCCCAACAAAGCATATGAACCATAGTAGTTAAGGACCAGTGGTGCTTAGGAAGGCAAACAACAATGAAAAGTCATCTTTTAATTATGCTCATAGAATTATACCTCTTTATTAACAAGCCTCAAGAACTCTTCACGCTCCCTACTCACTGACTGCATAAGAGATAAGCAAGAGGCAAAAATTGATTCAGACAATTATAAAGAAAACATGAACTATAGCAACTTTTAAGGTAATTGACAAGCTATTATACTCCATCCTTACAGAAGCAGAAGCTAAAACAGCCAATGCACGACTGAGTTCACAAAGATGTTCTTGTTTGTCAAGTGCTCTTTCTCTGGCTCTTTCTTGTGCTTCTCTAGCTGTAGAAATTGTCATCTCTTTCAGAGCCACATCTTCCTCACTACCAGCACATGCCTTCTTCCTGGCTCGCTGTTCTTCCTCTTTCTCTTCTTCCTCCTATAGTCAGTGAAACAACTAAAGTGATCAGAAAATAATGCTTCACAGCTGTGGCCAAGGAACTCATTTAGAACATTAGAACTTAACTTCTAAGCACGGAATATTTGATCTAACTACAGAACTTGAAAAACTAAGAAATTTTCATCCCCACCCCCAGAAAGAAAAGGAAAAAATTGGCCTTTGCGTTAATCAAACAGCAATAAAATGGAATACAGGGTTTTACTAAACCATTTCAAAAGAACTGCTTTGATCAAGTAAATAAATTAAAGGATTCATCGACCTTTATAAGTTCCTCCTGCATTTCAAGGAATTCCAATTTCCTCCTCCTCTCAGAGACAGGATCTTCAGATGGCAGGGATGTAACCCCTACCGTATCCACAACCTCATCAGGAAGCGAGGACAATGTTGCACTCACTGCTTCTTCTGGTCTCAACTTCCCAGACACAGTGAAGGCTCTGGTCACAGATGAGATCAACTAAGTCAGACGTCACCAAAAAGCAAAACAGTGATACTATTTCTCAAGAACAGTAAATAAGTGTAGACAGCATATTATAAAGAAATAAACAAGACCTCTTGGCCCCAATACCTTGTGTTTTATGTTAAATAACTTTCATATTTTCATTTTTGTGTCAGGGGAGAGCACATGGGGGGGGGGGGGGGGGGAGAGAGAGTTCACCTGGACAGAATTAAAAGTGAAGAGGGTACAGAGTGATTGAGGGACAGATCCAACCAGTCACAGAGCTGCATGGTAGAAGGACAAAATAAAATTGAACAATCATGAAATATTTAAGCATGATGCATAAAAATCCAGAATGAGAGAAACAACATAAAATTATTGTATTAATAGATCGTAATTACAAAACTTTAAGCCTTGGATTAAGTTCAGAAATCTAGAGTTTTATCAGCCTTATAAAATGAGAAACCATTTGAAAGACAAGCAATGTACTGATCAGAATCTTGCAGCTTTGAGATGGTCAATGCGCTAGTTGATGATCTAGAAAGAACCAATACTTGCAGTTCTTTTAGGGCCTAAGAATGGTTTGTAAAGAATGTTTCTTCACAAATATATGCAGATCAGAGATGGAAATGACTGCAAAGAGAAAACTAAAACAAACATTCCAAAAGCAAAAAACAGAATATTAGATTTCGTAACTTTGACCTGGGCAAGATTCTGCCTCAACTCTTAGTATGATATACCACATAATACAATAGGTTTGAGCATGCAGCCATCAAGCACATTATGTGATCTCCTGAAGGATAGTCTACCAAAAGATTATGACTTGCATAGTTACACTAACTACGGGAGTACTCATGTCACTGTATAGCACGAATAAAAAAACAATCTGACATAATGTTGAATTAATGGTGCAAGATTAATAATTCACAGAAAACTTCTACAAAGAGGCAAAATTTTTTTGTCCGATAGCTCAATCTGTGGGATAGACATTTGGCAAGAATTAAAGCTGATGTTTAGAGTCAGTTCAAACTTCAGGCTGAGACTGAATGTTAGCATACATTTCTTACTTCCTTTATTGTAGAACAAATTTTAGTTTTAAGGAAATCGTAATAGCAAACAAGAGTTAATATAATTCAAAAGCAAGAAAAGAAAAGGAAAAAAAAGAAAAGAAAAGAAAAGGATGGACAGGAACCTGCTCACGCATTTCATCCGCTGAAACTAAACCAAGCATGCCTCTCTCTCGACAATCTTCACGAAGTTCAGCTTCTGAAAGAGAATCCACGCCTTCCGATTGAATTAATTTATCATCTTCCTTGATACTAAAAAGGAAAAGAGCAAAACCAGAAATTTAGTATCAGTTGAAAAGGTTTAAATGAAGGAGTGAAGCTACAATGATTTTCCCAAAAAAAGAAGGGTACTTTTATATTAAGGTGCCTTTCTTAAGTGGGAAAGGACTTCTTAACAAAATAGTGTCAACAAATAGGAAGTCCCAATGTTTGCTGAGAGTGAGCTTGTTTGAGAACCTAGCACCTTAATGCTTTATAATAGAAATATGAAAACAAATTGAAAATTGAAAAACAAAAATAATAAGAAATGGGGACAGATTTTGCAATTACAAGATCAAAACTGGGAGCTCAAAGGGCCCTTACAAGTAGTGACAACCAAGATGCTGTTGTTCAGCTTTGTTTTAAGGCTCATTTATGCTTAAAAGCAGTTACGTCCTAGAAAGAAGCTCCCTGAGTTTCTTTGTTGACTAACTTAACCGCCTACCTTTTTGGAGCTCATAAGCTGTTGCAAGATAAGCTATTTTACCGAAGAGATATCAAGTTGGCCTTTCTTGTTGAGGTGAGCTCTTGAAAAAAGCTAAGCCAAGCACCCTCCAGGGCTTAAGGATGACCAATCAAGGAGATGATTTATCTAGTTTTCCAATTATAAGGCCACAATCCTGGCCAAAATTCATTTTTATTATGAAGAAAAGTACTATTCCTTTCATTGTTTTGCTTCAAAATATTTGACATGGTTGCAAGAAAAAGAGCCAGCCTTGCATGAATTTGTCACTATTGATGAACTAGTTCTAAGAAGCCATACCAACAGATGTTTTGAACAACAATCAAAAGATTTACTAGCAGATCCTTTTTCTTTCTTTTTCTTCCTATAGAGGAGATAGTCGCACCGAATGACAGATCATAACCATGTTATTAAAAGCTTGTGGTAAGAGAGCTAGTAGGAGCCATCCCATCCCAATAGCGTATATTTGGAGCTCAATATGAAATCCTATTTTCTTGCAAGACCCCTTCGGATAAGGGAAAACTCCAGAAATTGCTTCGAAGTAAAATCCTTTCCTTGACTTTTTCCTGAATCAGAACCGGGGGAAGATGCGAGGAAAAAGGGATCCAAATTTTTTTCATCAATCAAGTGAGGGCTTTCCAGACTTTATCCACCCCCCTCACTCACCTTTTATGATAAAAAGCCCTGCTCCCTAAGGGGCCCCTCTCTCATAAAGAAGGAAATGAAATAATCTCAATTTCAGGACAAATCCGGTCCACTGGCTGAACCAAATGAGTTCTGCATCATGAACTTTGCAGTGCAACACCAAATCCTTCTAGAGCCCAAACCTCCATTTCTCCTACCCGTTGTCCCCCTTGTTTGGCCCTTCCTCTAAGAGGAGGTTGCGTAACAATTGCATAATGCCCACTGGAACATCTATGGATTTTATCAACCTGATGAATAAGCAATATCATCGAGATCTTTTGCTTCTCAACGACAGAACATAGAGAAAGAACTGAGGAGCCTAAACTACTATGCTGGTTGAATCCAAAGCTGAAGTGATGATAAGGTCAAACAGCACAAGTACATTTCCTGGGGAGTTTTGACATTCTAAAAGAATGCCGGACAGGCTATAACAAACTTTACACCATTTCTCTGAGAAACATTCATGCGACATGATGACACCGCCGAGCATCACAGTATACCCATACAAATTCCAAACAATTAAAATGCCAAACCGGTAGACAAAATCTCAAAACTCTTGACTAGTTTACTGTGCAAGGGTATTCATCGAACATCTTTTATCTCAAAGTTAAAACGGTTACTATCCTAGTCTGCTTACAATCACCACTCAAACAAATAACACGAGTAAGATTATGATACATAAAAATTTGTTAATACTCAAATGCTGAATTATTTGTAATGAATGCTTAAACAGTTTCTGTAAGTCCCATAGAGGGAAATCCTGTTGAACTGAAATTGCCTGAAGTATTTTCCTCTTAGTAGTAGGTAAAACTAAAAATGAACGACACCTACCATCATACACTAATGACGTTAATAGGTACACAAGCAAAGTCAGATTTGCAGTAGTGAAGTAGGTAAAACTACAATGAATTACACCTACCATCATATACTAATGATGTTAATAGGTACACAAGCAAAGTGAGATTTGCAGTAGTGACTTGTAATGAATAAATCACCTACATTAACCTTTCATTCATTACAAACTCCTGAATGCCTCTATATCCAAGCAACAGCTTGCAAACAGCTAGGTTCCTAAGGTCATAAGTCAATGATAATAACCTGAAAACCCTCCGGCCTTCTGTAAACATCCATGAAGACATAATTATAAAAAATTCAGAACTAATTCAGACTGTAAAGCAAAGCAGTAAATACAGCCTTTACTACTCCAGGTTAGAGTAGATAAGTGCTCAGCAGTTAGTCAGCCATAGAGTAGCTATGTAAACCAGGTCATCAGAAACTCACTCCAAGAAGATAGATCTCACCTTCGCAACCTCTTGCGAAGCATATAACGAAGATAAGCATCTGTTCCGAAAGGACTGATTCCCATGTATTTGCACATATTTACTAACCGGGGCCTGGTAGCAGCAGACAATTTTAAAAATGAAGAGAAAGTCATACATTGACATACTTAGAGAATGGTTATGATGAATTTGGGTCATACGGAATGTCAAGAAATTAAGTAAGAAAAAGATAAAGGGAAAAAACCCAACCTGCTCATGTTATCAAGCGTGAGTTCATCATTGAACAACTTTGCAAAACCTAAAATTTCCTCGTTAGAGACACGGGCACCTGTTCTAACCTGCATTAACATACTAAGCCATAAGCAACCAACATAAGATGCCAAAAGGTGAAATATTCAGAAGTTTATTGTTTACTGTGGACTAACCTTGTTCAAAAATTCATCAAGATCTTCCGCTGTTCTCTTAATGTCTCCACTTCGTGAGTTTTGGACTTCCTTCGCCATCTCTTTGACGGTTTCTTGAAGAAACTTTGCATATTCTATTCTTGCATTAAGCCTTCTTTTCAAAGCCTCCTGCATTTCAAAATTCCAAGCATTTGTTGTATTTGGTTAACTAAAAGCAAAATCGGCTAAACTATGAGCAACTCTATAAGATGACTTGCAGATAAAGGACCATGTACATGTGCATGAATATACAGAGAATAACACATGTAACACAAGAGAAAGGAGGCGAAGAAGAGAAGGAAAAGTAAACAGCTATCATAAAAGAATAATAAGCTTCCCATATATAGGTAAATTATGAGAATAAGAAACACATAAAGTCAATATCCATACTTCCAATACAATTTTGGTCAGAATTTCAGGGGTAAGAGGAAATAGACCTGAAGGCCAACAAGCCACTAAAATACCAAAATCAGATCTTTCCTTTTCTTTCATTTTATTGTGCTGGTGTTTTCATGGAGGATGAGTTAGTTTTTTTTTTTTTCCTCTCCTTTTTTGGTTGGTTGGTTGGTTGGTTTTTAGTAATTTTCATGATGTAAATTATAGAAGCCAAAAGGAAAAAGAATACTTCACTGTCTTCTTGGTCTCATCGTCAGACATTTGTTGTAGGGGAAGCTAGGAGAGTTGAGAAAAGGAACAAGTTTAAGAAGCAGCAGAAAAGATAATAGTTCACAAAGTAACAACAAAAAGGAAATTGTTTTCATTTTCTTTGCTGGTACGAGATCATATGGAGTCCACTTCTTACAACTACAGTTTTAGCAAGGCAAAGCTACAAATTTAATCAAAATAGAAAAGAAGGAAAACATAAATAAATAATATCACATGCTGTGTACTCAATTACGGACCCTGCTACACCAGCATCACCAGAAGAATCAGAGCCTTTACCTGTTCTTTCATCTTATCTTGAAAGGTTGATGGCAACATGTTAGGGAATACCTTCAGGAACACAGGCAGCAGAAATTCCATGAAAGGCACTATGATAAAAACCGCAAAAGGAACTAGCCGGAAAATATCCGCCGTGGTTCTCGTTAATTGCTGCCTCTCTCTGCGAGAAAGACTTTTTCCACCAGCAAGTTTTAACAACAATCTTGAGCTGATCCTCACATCAACCCACAGAAGCTTAAAACCCAACCAGTAATGTTGCAGGGTCGACTTAACCTCATTCTTCCAGTGAACAAGTTTCTTGGCCCAGTCCTCCCTAAAATAAGAGAAGTAGTCCAATTAGAAAAAGTAACCTGACCCCTTTTCAGTAGTCAAAACAAGTAAGCCAAAATCAATACTTATACAAGAAGATTAAAACATTAAGAAGAAAAAAGTTGTAACCTGCTCATGGAAGCCACTGCTCTCAATGCTGGGCCAATTCCCACAATTGTAGCCCATAACCTTTGTAAAGCAGATTTAGCTACCTTCTGTGATTCTTGCAACTGCCTCTTGGCTTTTGCTTTTGCTTTTGCAGAACTCAAACCAACTACAGCCTGATCACATTCTTCAGGAGATGCTTCCTTTCTCTTCTTTGCAATTAATTCCTCATTATCTTCGTCATCACTACCTAAATCAGGTTGCTTCGCAGTTGCAGTGGTAGCATAGCGTGCAGGCTGGACCATAGACCAAGGACTCATTGGGGACATAAAACCCACATTTCCAGCTCTATTACCAAAGGTAGTAATACCATAAGCCCTCCGAGAAAAGAGTCCTGAGGTAGTAAATTTCAGTAATTCATCATTGACAAAGACAGTATCATTCTGATCCTTGGGGCTATGTGAACCTTGAGAAAGAGGGTTTGCAACAGAGCTGAATCCACGAGATATCAAATACTCAGTAGATTGGCCATTAACCAGAATTTGGAAATTTTGAAGGGAACGAGCAGAAACATCAAAGTAATCTGAGACAATCTTCCTCCTCCTCAATATCGCTCTAGAAGCCATGTTTAAACCTTTCCTCTTTTCACAATGAGAACCCCTGTCTCATATCTCACCACCCACGTACTTAAGCTAGATAGCAAGTAACAAAATACGAAAAGACACGGGTCAATTTCATGCCATCAATAAGAATAAATTACAAATGACTACCCAAACAGAAATCAATAACTAAATCAGAAATTACACCACAACGCAAAAATAAACCCATGTATATCTCATTCACATTAAAACATGAAACTAACCTCTTACAAAAGTGTAAGGTACGGCAGCACACAACACACTCAAATGGAAGCGACCTGCTTCGTGGCTTTTTTTTTTTTTTTTCCGAAATCTTTATTACAATTTCAACTCATTTCTCCATGATTGGCCCATCAAAAAGGTTGACAAAATGCATCATAAAATTGTAAAAAAGTCGCATAAAATTTAAACTAGGTGATCACTTTCTTACATTCTTCATTGCTTACAGAAGCACAACCACAAACATGTGGTACGCATACGGAAACTCCGTTACTAAACTAACACATCTCTAAACACAAAAGAATTAACAAAACTAAACGAATAATAACAGCAAAATAAAACAAAACATGTATTTATACAAATTTTAACACCTGACAAACAAACTTGCTGCACAAGATTGCCGGAAATATATACTTGATATTCAATATAATTTATCACAAACAAAAACCAAAAAGAAAAAAAGAGTAAAAAGCAGAAGGGAGAAAAATAGCAAGAATTTTCCAAAAATTGAGACTTACAATTCTTCTTCAAGACAAGACAAAGCAAGGCAATGTATAACGTCTATGAGCTTATTATATGTGTTTTCTTTTTTATGTTTATGTGTGTGTGTGTGTGTGAAGTGCGGAAAATATCTTGAGGGAAATGTTAACTGTTAAGAGGCGATTAATGAAAAAATAAATAAATTAAAATCGACTTGTTGAACAAGAAAAGAAAGCCAGAGAAGGAAAAAGAAAATATGTTTTCAATTAAAATTAAATTACTTACGGATTTTGTTTTGGTTTTCATTACCAAGGCGCGGAAATGAAAATAATGGAAGTGTGAAATTTTCATTTATTAGGGCCTATTTGGATTAATTTTTTTTAAAAATAAATATTTTTTTAAAAAAAATTACATTAAATTTGTAACTTCTAAAAAAATTAAAATTTTTAAAAAAATTAAATATAATTTTTTAAAAAAAATTAAAAATTTTTATTTTTCACAAACAATTATTTTTTAACAATTATTAAAAAAGTACTTTTTAAAAAAAATTAATTCAAACGTGTCTTTAATCTAATAAAAAATGTTATATATATGTGTGTGTGGTGTGTGTGTATACGTGTGCACTATGTATTTGTTCTCTAAGGGTTTTGGGTTTTGGTGGGGGCCCAAATTGGGGATTTTTGTGAAAATTTGGGACCTTTTCTCTAATGTTGTTAAAAGAATAATTTATTATAAAGTAACTTTTTTTGTCTATTATACGACACGTTGTCTTGTTACGTCCTTCTCTTTCTCCTTAAAGGATTTTAATCTGCCCTAGCTCAATAAAAATAAATTTTTATTAACTGTAACATATATATATATATATATATATAGACACACCCCAGCATTCGCTAGTAATTGCCTCTGTCTTTTATTTATTGTTATTGCATTCGGAACAACCAAACAAATTGACACCATCGCAACTAAAATGGCAATCTCGAACTTGATAGTGTCGATATCATCGTTGGTCTCCACATATTCATACGTACACTCCTCGATTTGTAGACCTGTGTGATACATGGCTTTGCTTATAAGAATTATGATATCATTTTATATTAATAACACTAGAGTAAATTGTATATTATTCCTTGTATTTTGATTTATATGTATCATACTTCTTTATAATACTAAAATTATTTAATTACCCTCTGTATTCTAACCTATTTGCATTATTCTGTTATAATATTAAAACTAGATAATAACCCCCTCGAAGTTCTTAAAAATGTACAAAATACTCTCCTAAAGTTTTTAAAAGTGTGAAAAATATTCCCTAAAATATATGACTGTGGAGGGTATTTAACACACTTTTAAAAATTTCAGGGGGTAATTAGTTAGTTTTGATACTACGGGGAATAAGATGCATATAAGTCAGAGTACAGGGGTAATTATCTAATTTTGATACTATAAGAAGTATGATTCGTATAAGACAGAGTACAGGGGTAATATATAATTTACTCATGACAATATATTAGATTGTACATTAAATTAAATTGTATAGTATTATAAAAGTTTTTTGATATATTCATGTTGTATAAGAAAAAATTATTTTTTTATTAATCTGGGAACCATATGTTTGCTAACACGTACATATGGAGAGTAATTTATGGAGTTAAAATTTGATATTGTAATTTTATTTCACAATATCAAATTTGACTGCAGATCTATTATGAATTAAGCACGTTTTTCAAAAGTTTGATCAGTTCAAAGGGGTGTATTTGGAAAGGAAAAATCTATTGAAACTTGTGAAATAAGATTTATTTGGCAGATATAATGTTAGAACTAATATTTTTCTTTTAAAAAGTGGCATATATTATGTGATAAACATTTACATCAACTCGGTGTGGATGAGTGGGGATGCGTTGGTGTGTTGGATAAACACATAACTTACTGTTTTCAATTTTTTGAATGTTTGGCTTCAACATCATGATGCATGCAAAAGACTGCACACGAATGGAGTTCAACGGTGAAGTTAAGGTTAACGTGGCAATAGTAGCCACAAAATTGCAGCAATAGGTACTTTTGCATTTTGGAGGGAAGCAATCTGGTGATGGTGATATTTGCTTTTATATGTAACTAGCCCATTCAATGCACGTGACTAGTCATATTAATATGTAATAATACCTATTGTGTCCAATTATTAAAACGATCAGATAATCTAGTAGAATAGTTATGAATGTTATTAACCATATAACATCACTTATCGTTATTTGAATTTACTTCTTGAAATTTCTTTAAGGATTTTGACATGATCCTCTTTCCCTATTTTGATGAATTATTTTGTAACTTAAAGTTTTCAAGCAGCACATTACAATTGATATTGCGAGCAACAATTTATCCATTTTTTGTTTTTACTATAATTAGTAAAGTTATATATAGAAGTATTAGTATAC
Organism: Cordia subcordata; assembly: GCA_028554755.1. Classification (NCBI taxonomy): domain Eukaryota; kingdom Viridiplantae; phylum Streptophyta; class Magnoliopsida; order Boraginales; family Cordiaceae; genus Cordia; species Cordia subcordata. The sequence goes on along the minus strand of JAPTOF010000010.1, from coordinate 13,768,832 downwards.
ACTTGCAAAAAGCATGTAGATAAGCAAATCTATCAATTTACATAAAAATTAATGTAAAGAAAGGAAGAAAATAGTATTGATTAGTAACCATACCATGAATAGCTCTAATAATTGTAGAAGATATACCTATGTCATAAGTATGATTGTTGTGCCAATATCTTTGCATGAAGATGAATACTTAATCCATCTTGCATCAATAATTGAATGTGACAACTAATGGGAAAAGAGAGTTTAGAAAAAAATTTAAAAAATTCAATATAAATAAGCCATTGGAAAGCTTAAATATCTATTGTTGTTTATTTTTTGTGTCTATAGTAATGACATATGACAAATTTGAAATACTAGACATTGATAGAAAGTAATGTTACCTGTTATTGAAAGAAATGCTAATTTATATTTTGAAACACTTCTTTAAAAAACACATTATGACTCTTGTTGGAAGGCTATTCATCCATCATCGTCAATAATCAATATCTTCAAATCCTTTTTACTTCTAACTCTAGAAACTGTCACATATACTTGCCCATGACTGAGAATTGGATTTGGAAGATATAGACCAACATTGCTCAACGATTGCCCGTGACTTTTATTTATAGTCATTGAAAAACAAACAATAACCGGAAGTTGTCTTCTTTGCATTTTGAATGGCATTCTTGAGTCGGATGGTGACAACAACATTCTTAGAATATAAATCTCTCACTATTATTAGTTTCGAAAATAAGACTCAAAAACAAGATTTCCAGATAGAATAATAGTAAATCATGTCCCATTACATAGCCCAGACGATTGGTCTATATTTCTTACTAAAATTATAGGAACACCAACCTCAACTTCAAAATATGGTTCGGTAAACTTGAACACTAAATAATATTGAGAAAAATCAGACATATACAAACATTCTTGACAATACACATCTCCAGATGCTTCACAATCACTATTAGAACTAAATCAAACTTGCTTTTCCCCGAGAAGGAGTGAAAGAATGTAGTCATTTATTATCTCAATACTGTTGGAAAATAGCATGTGAATCCTGGAAATCCAAAATGCAAATAAAGAAATAATTGAAAATAACCGAGGTTCGTAAACGATGTTTTTAAGGGATTTACGCCCCCCTTGACTGGTACTAAAGGGTGTGTGGCATATCCCTGCCAGAATAAAACGACTATATACCTTTTGACTGTGGTAGCACTCCTACGGCAAGGACTTGTGAATTAGTAAGTAAAAAACTCTCTCCATAGAAATGCACTATATGAAAATGAAATGATCATGCTAACAAAATTTTCTCTCTCTACAGCTCTACTAGAACGGACGAATATATATAGTGGTGGAGTTATCAGCTGCATTCAATACAAGGATTAATGCTAGGATATGTAACGGTTAAAAGCGTTTCCCATAATATGCCGTAACTCTTAGGTATTAATGCTAGTAGTAGTAGAGAGTTTTGTAACCACTACTGTCATAACTCCTGAGCTTTAATCCAAATATGAATAGCTTTTGGTTACGAACCATTTTAGATTTTTGTCTTAAAAGATTAAACCGAAGCAAAAACTCGAGCCACACCTGTGTCACATCCCCAAGCCTGGTCGGCCGTGTTGAGCTAGAGCATGCACGTGTGTGGTGGTTTTTTAATACTAAGCCCACCATGTATATCCCTATAAAGTTAATAAAATCTTACAACCAAGCTATTTAATAACCTAACTTTGATTGTTAGTTTCTTATTCACCACAAGCCCATTTTTATATGTAAATATACTACACTTATTTACCCGAAACAAAATCCGACCAGTTAGATTAGTGAGACCTAATCCAAATTTCAGATCAAAATGGCTTTGACCTCTATGTCAAAAATCGTAACTCTAACATTCTCCCACATGAATGAAAATTAACTAACCACAAAGCATGCAGATACAGATGCAAGAAATAGTTCAAAGAAATATACTGCCTCAGGATAGATAGCTTTTGGCTTTGAACCCTCTTTAGGGAATGCTACTGGGTTTACTCGCCGATTAATGGACTCGAGGTCTTAAACTGTTCAACTTTTGTGTAAACCAAGACAACAACATGTACATAACATCTCTCAATTTACTATTAGTTCTCACAATTGTGTTCATTTTGGCCCTGAACAACTCTTAGTATTCATGAGTACTCAAAAAATTCAGTCTTCAATTCTCTTAAGAACGGCCCCCCTTTACTCATATATGTGATTTTTCATGAGGAGTACCCTACTATACCCTACTTGGTCTTCCCAAGCTATAAGAATCATTGAAAGTAAAGCTTATCCTAAACCGTACAAGCCGCACTGTTTACTTGCCATAAGAATAGGTAAGGAGGTCTAAACCCCCATAATGCTTGAGTAGAGTTTGCATAATCCAGTTTCCTCTTTGAACTAAGATTCAGGGTTCTCTTGTCAATTTGTCAATTATGACGACCCTTTAATTTGTTTATAGGCTTAAGACCCATTCCCCTTGACAACTTGAGTATTTGCTCTCTATTCACCCTTTTTGGTGAGTGGATCGACAATATTTTCCTTTCACTTTCCATAGTCTAAAGTGATGACCCCATTAGAGAGTAACTGCCGAATGGTAATGTCTACGATATGGATACCATCATATGTTATACTCTGTGCCTTACCAATTATAGACTGGCTATGCAGTAAAAGCTAATGGCGGCCAAAGAATTCAGCCAACTTAGGACATGCTTTAGATACTTTGAAGCCATTTAGCTTCCATTCGTTATATGACACAGCTGCACTTGCTAACTTAAAGACATATTCACTTGTAGATTCTAAGTTTTTAGATATCCAGTTAATGTCACTATCAACCTCTTAGTATGAATGGATATCTTGTATAATGCAGCCCATAGTCCTTGGTGTACCTTTAGTATCTCAGGTTCCTTACACCAACAACCCAACTTGTGAGATATGGATTACTAGTGTATCTCCTTAGCCTTTTCACTATACAGGCTATATGGGTCTTGTATAATCCATTATGTACAATAGACTCCCTATAACTTAGGAGTACTCCAATTGAGGTACCCTTCCTCCCATATTCTACTTAATTGTACAGTTTCATCTAGAGGTATTCGTGCAATCCCGTTGTCTCCCTTATTGAACTTGGCCAATATTTCCTCAACATAATAGGATTGGAAAAAGACTAGACCATTAGATGTCTTCGTGATTTCGACGCCTAAAATCGCCCTTATGACACATGTCTTTCATTTTATAATACTCAGGAAAGCATTTATTTTCTTCATTATCACTTCCAATGATAAGCACGTTGTCTTTATAAAGACAAACAATGACAAGAATTTTGATCCATGGTCTTCCGATAGACATACTTGTCACACTCATTGGTTTTAACCTTATATACGAGCATGACTTGGTCAAAATTCCTAGGCTATTATTTAGGCGCGTGCTTTAGTCTGTAAAGAGTTTTCACGAGCCGATATATTTTCTTCTCTTGACTTGGAACTACAAACCCTTTAGGTTGTTCCACATAGATCTCTTTCTTTAGATCCCCATTCAGAAAAATTGTCTTTACATCCATTTAGTAGATTTCCCAGTTGTATATAGCTGTAATATCTATCAACATCCAAATGGATGCAGTTCTCATAATTGGTAAATATATGTCAAAATAATCTAGACCCCCTTTTTGGCTATAATCTTTTATAACCAACCGGGCCTTATAAATCCGTTAGCTGCATTTTTCTCTTAGAAATCTATTTACACCCTAAAGGTTTATTTCCAGGTGGTAGATCTACCAATTCCCATATACGGTTAGGCATGATGGACTCAATTTCACTATTCACCACCTCCGTTGAAAAAGATGTCTTACCAATAGACATAGCTTTCTTGAAAGTTTTGGACACACTTTCTAACATGAAAGTTATAAAATCAGGCCCAAACGACATAGAAGTTCTAGCCCTTTTACTTCATCTGGGTTCACCAGTTATAGTCTCTACATCTGAAAAGTCAAGAGTTTTCTTAGTTCAGTGACTCTTTATACAAAGACGTCATCTCAAAGAACTCAGCGTTTCATGACTCAAAGACCGTATTCTCATGAATGTCAAATAATTCTGACTTGTGTATACGAAATCTATAGTAGTATTATTCTGCGCATACCAAATGAAAAAAAATGGTTAATCGTCTTTGGTCCTCTTTGACCATTATGGGAATCGGAACTCCGACCTTAGGCAAACGTCCCATTCCCTTAGATATTTGTAGGAAGGCGGTAGGCCTCTCCATAACTCATATAGAGTCTTTCCCGATTTCTTATGGGTACTTTATATAAACCATGATTTGTGGTTAAAACCACTTCCACCCACAAGTTCTGAGTTAATCCCAAATTTATTAACAAGGCATTTATCATTTCTTTAATAGTTTCGTCTTTGTGTACATCAATACCATTTTGTCATAGAGAATAAGGAGCCCTCCTTTGGTATTATCCCTTGTTTAACACAAAATGTTTAAAAGGGATATACATATTCCCCACCCCTATCACTTTTCAAAGGTTTATTCTTCTTGCCCAGTTGACTTTCAATCTCAACTTAGTATTGTTTAAAGGCATTTAAAGCTTCATCTTTGGACCTAAGCTAGTACACATAATAATACCTTGTGCAATCATCGATAAAAATATAAAATACTTTTTATTGCCAATAGTTTGCACAAATTTTAAGTCACTATGGATTAACTCAAGAGGATTTGCAATCCTCTAATTTTGATTTCACCCAAACTTCACATTTTTGTGATTGAAAAATCCACTCTATAGATTAGACCCATTTTCACAAGTCTATTCAAGGAATCAAATTTCACAAATCTCAATCGTTCATGCCATAAAGAGAAAACCAAAGTCCATAACATCAAGGGATGAATGAATGAAATGATAATGTCCATAATATTTCTGCCAAAAGAGCATATGTAATGCAACCCATTACATTCTTCAATATTGCTTCCGTTCAAGTACTCTACCCACTTAGAATATAAGCCACCATTGAACTATAATCACAAGCCATTATTCCTTTATAATTATAAGCCATAAATGCATTATAATAACAAGCCATAACTCCAAGCCATCATTGCTTAATTAATTATGGTCATCATGAGCTTATGATTATGGTAATAAATTTGCTTTTATATGGCCTTGAACGAAGCTCGTAACGTCTATGTTCTTTTAGCATTACAAATGTCTTTCACCAAAATATGATGATAAAGATAGCCACCCAAATTATATATTTTACACATCTTTATTATCAAATTTCTTATTCCCAATCCATCTCTTTCCAATAGAATCATATAGACTCAATTATTCATGTAACCTCCAATAGAAGTAACAAAAAATATTTTCCAATTCTAAGTTGCACGCACAATGAGTGACAAACCCAGTTGTGAGTTATTTCACATCTCACATATGAACCAATATCAATTTTAGGAGTTCACCCAAAATCAATTAGTTTGTGCCATAATTTACTTTTTCCAAGTGGTCCCAAAGTCCACTTACTAATATTTAATTTGATGGCTATCCCTTGCTAATAAAATTCACATTAGCCATAAGGAAAATTAAACTTTTCCTTCCAAACTTAATCTCAATATTAAGTGTTTTAGAGTCTCTTCGTTGCACACACTATAGCTTCACAAAAGCTATAATAAGTTTTGGCTCTTGAGAATAAAACTCATATCAACCAGTTAGAAACGACACATGAATAATATTCTCCATAATATTATTTAGAAAATAATCTCACCAAAATAATGTTCTCAATAACAATATTTTTAATCATAAATAATCACCATACACTTGATTGAAATAATATTCTTAGAAATATTATTTTAAGCAGAGATTAAATTCTCAAAAATATTACTCTTTCCAAAGTAAGATAATAGTCTCAATAATATTATCCACTAGCCAAAGGTTTACAAATTTGGCTCAAAGGCCAAGATCTGGAGGTTTTGATCCTTTAATAAGGTCTAACTTTAGTCATAGGGTTTTCACAGTCTCTTCGGTTGGTAAGTAGATTTTATACAACTTGTCATCCAAACGGTGACAAAATCACCATTTTTCCACTTAAGATGTGCCTTTATTACTTGCATATCTCGTCATCTAATTAGTGGAGAAGTCTCAAGAAGGTTAAATGGCATAACATCTAGTTTTCCCAACTCCTAAACCTCTTGCCTGAGTATATCCAAAATCCAGGCTCAGTAAACTCACCAAATGGATCAAGACTAATCCAATAGCCTCCATATTCCTCCACAGTCCCACGTCTCTATGAAGTTATATTATTTCCATTAACTCTATTACTGGAACCAATCATTGGCATAACGCCAACATTTCTCATAACTCCAGTCAGTGTAATAGTTTGGGAATTTACCAAAATTCTATTTCGAATAGTCACAATTTGGAGGCTATTCCCAATTTTATCAATTTGTTCATTTCCATAGTTTACAGACATTTTGTCTTAAAGAGTCAAGGTAAAACAAAAATTCTACACTCAAAGAAAGAACCATGTTAGTAAATTGAATCCCTTAAGTTGTTAGAAAATAGTATGTGAATCCTGGAAATCCAAAATGCAAATAAAGAAACTAAAAATAAAGAAATAATTGAAAATAGCCGAGGCTCGTAAATGATGTCCTTAAGGGATTTATGCTCCCTTAACTGGTGTTAAAGGGTGTGTGGTATATCCCTCCTAGGATACAATGGTTGTATATCTCTTAACATTGGTAGCACTCCTACAGCAAGGACTTGCGAACTGGTAAATAAAGAACTCTGTCCATAGAAATGCATTATATGAAAATGAAATGCTCATTCTGACAGAATTTTCTCTCTCTACAGCTTTACTAGAATGGATGAATATATATAGTAGTGGAGTGATCAGCTGCATTCAATAAGGGGATTAATGCTAAGATATGCAACAGTTGAAACCATTCCCCATAATATGCCATAAGGCCTAAGCATTAATGCTAGCATTATTAAAGAGTTTTGTAACCACTATTGTCATAACTCCTGGGCTTTAATCCAAATATGTATGGCTTTTGGTTATGAACCATTTTGGATTTTTGTTCGAAAAGATTAAATCGGAGCAAAAACCCCAGCTACACCAATGTCATGTCCCAAGGCCCAGTCAGCTATGCCGAGCCAACGCCGGCGCGTGTGCGTTGGTTTTTTAATACCAAGCCCACCATGTATACCCCTATAAGGTAAATGAAATCTTGCAACCAAAATAGTTAATAACCCAACTTTGATTGCTAATCTCTTATTCACCACTAGCTTATTTTTGACATGTAAATATACTATGCTCATCTACTCAAAACAAAATCCAAGCCCTTAGAGGAGCAGGACCCGACCTAAATTTCGGATCAAAGTAGCTTTGACCTCTATGTCAAAAATCATAATTCTAACAAACAACACCAAGTGTTGGAGCTAGTATAGCTTTACTTTGAAGATACTTGACGCCATACATGTTATTCAACAAGTCTAGGTATGCGTTATTAACAATAATAGCTAATGGGTCATCAAAATCCTTAATTAACAAATCTTCTGGAATTTCAGTTATTACTTCCCCATCATTTGGTTCCTTGACTTTCCCACTGCCTGTGTTTAATTATCCATCCAGAGAACTCCCTAAGCTCATAATATCATGAGATGTTCCTACAAGCAATCTCTTGTTCTTGGAGACTGTTAATAGTTGACAATGATCCCAAAGATATGAAGAGCTTATAATTACAAATGCTATATGAGCTGTGGTTCTTTTTGGAATTACTAATAATATTTAATGAAAATATCCCCCAAATACTACCACTTTGCCACCAAAAGGCTTATTTAGATTACTAGATCTGAAAACTGATATTAAAGAATATAGATCTAGATCTCGTGAATGTTTTAATTTTAGACAAAAACTAGCAATAGAATAAAGATCTAAATCTCATGAATGTTTTACTTAAAACAAATATATCTTTAATAAATTAATATTTTTTAGTAAAACTTATTAATCTTTAATCATATAATTACTAATCATATAAAATCTATATATAATATAATATTAATATATAAAGTTTTTTTGCCTTTTTGCTAAATCGGCAAAGTGTTTGTATTGATTAAAAACTTTATAGTGAATCACCAGCCCAATGGAAAAAACACATTCCAAAGTCAATCAAAGTTAACTTCAATATCCTATCTTCTACACAAAAGTCTATTAGTGCAACTATCCCTAAATTTACAATAGAAGGTGGCCTTTGCACAAACATCCATAGCAATCAATTTGAATAATTGTTCTTCATTCCTTAGACTCTCCCAGCTATAGATTCTTCTATTTTGTTCACGCCAAATGTGGTACATAGCAGCTTCCATGATTAGCTTGTTAATTCATGCCCGAAAAGAGTTTTCTTCAAACCTGCTCAAAAACCAATCAACAATCTAATCCCAAATGTGAATCCAACGAGAGCCTTCTATCATTCTCATTCTCCTCTCCCATACGCATTTAGAGTAATAGTAGCTAAAGAATAAATGATTTATGTCCTCAACTTGCCATTGACAAAATGTACACAGCGGGTCAATAAGGAGACCCCAAGCGCGATAAGGCTGTTCTGCCATGAAGTCTACCACATCAAGTGAGCCATGTATAGATAGCATGTTTAGAAGTATGACCCCTAAACCACAAAATGTCTGCCCAATGAATTTGTTCATATTTCGTTCTAATCAATTTATATGCCAATTAGGTAGAGAACTTGCCATGATATTCACTAAGCCACCAACAAAGATCTTCTCTATCATTGTCAGGTATTGGCAAGCCAGCAATTCCAAAGAAAAAAGCATGAATAGAATAGTTTGTCGGCCAATGCCATCTACCTTCCATAATATAATCACTCATTTTTCCATTAATATTTCCTTGACAAGCCTCCACATCCTGCATTCCAAAGAAATTAGAAAGGATCCCCAGTGGGTTGCCACACTTGAACTAGAATCATGTTAACTTGCCATTCTCAATTTTATTGAAAAAACCATATGCCTTAAGATGTCCCTAAGCTTAGCAACTTTTTAAGATACCAGGGCACATCAATAGGAATTTTCATATTCCAAAAGTTACCCTAAACAAGATGGTATAAATACACTGGACCCAAACAGTAAATGCGTTGACCACTAAATGGAGGCAAGCAGTATAGTTAGCATCCTTTATATTCTAAATACTAAGGCCCCCTTTATCAATGCATCGGCATACATTATTCTATGTAACTCTAACTTTCCCAAAAATGTTTTTACTTGTCCATAAGAAGCGTGCCATTCTCTTTTCCATCTCCTTACTAACCCCACTTGGCATCATAAACACTGTAGCATAAAAACTCTGAACACCTATGAGTATAGATTGAATTAAAGTTCTCCTACCTGTAAGAGAAAGCCATCTAGTTGCCCAACCATCAATTTTGTTGGTAATCTTGCTCATAAGTTCATTACAATCATGCTTGGCGAGTTTCCAATTATAAGTGGCATTCCTAAGTATCTCATTGGTTCCAACTTTGAACCCAAGGATATCTCTAATAAGTTCTTTTGTTTCATTCGAGAAGGCCCCGAAGTAAATTTCACCTTTATCATTACTAATTTGTAGGCTCGAGATTGTTTGAAATACACTGAGTCCTTCCTTAATAGCCTTAATTGTTTAAACACCTGCCTTTGAAAAGAAAAGCATCATGAAACAAAGGTGTGCCAATTTCAATTTGCCACATTTTGATTGAAACTTAATTCTTTCACTGTTAGCAAGAATATCCATAGTGAGTGCTTACATCCTGATGACAAAGAGATACGGCAAGAGAGGGTCACCTTGTATCTATCCTTTTCTCCCCTCAAAGTAACCATGAAATCCTCCGTTGAATGCCACCTAATATAAATATATTGCGATACACATTTAGATCCATCCAATGAATTTTCTAGGAAATCCCATGGCCACTATTGCTGCCAAAATTAAAGACCAACTAATGGAGTCATAGGCTTTACGAAGGTCCTTTTTTTAGCACATTCCTCGGCACACCATGCTTTCTATCATATTCGTGAACAATTTCTTACACAATGTGAATGTTATCCGCAATGTTGCACCCTTCAGCAAAAGCACTCTTTACATCTAAGATAAAAGTCCTATTATGATCTTTCAATTGATTGACCAAGACCTTAGAGATAACCTTGTACACAGTATTACAACATGCAATGGGCAAGAGAAACCATTCTGAGATAATCTCCTTGAGTAATCTTGTAGAATTAAATGTGGATTTCATTGCATAAACAACATCCTCACCCATAATTTCCCTTGCTACTTTGAAGAAGTAAGCAGTGAAACCATCTGGACCAGGACTCTTGTTGCTATCAATGGAAAAGAGTGCTTCTTTAATTTCCTTACTCGTGATCGGACTGCACAGCCTTTCCATAGTGTCCTCGAGAAGAGAGTGATTGAAAAGAGGACAAATGCTATTTGAAGAAATATTCTCTGTTTTAGTGTTAGTAAGCGAGAGAAGTGTTGGGATTGTAAACCCTAAAGACCACTTATAGATAGGTATTTGACTAGATATTTGATCATTGTATACATTTATGAGCATCTTTGCATGCATTATTTCTGGTGTAAGTGTGTGATACATTATGTAAATGTCTAATGATATGACTAGACTTAGGTGTAGTAAGGCTAGACGTGCAATAAGTTAAAGTCTAGCTTTGCGTATATCATAAAAGATGTCCATATCCAGATGGTAGTGTTGGGTGCTTTACCAGGATGAGGTTGTAGTAGACAAGTCTCTCAATTGGTGTGATCTACCTAGGTCATTAGAGGGTCTTTCCTAACTTTGCTTCTAGTGCTGTGTCAAGCACTAGACAGAACCACCGTGAGTATATCTTCTGGAACCATGTCATCACATATAGAAGGCAAGATACTCACTGCTTCTGAGCGACTGATGCTCTTAATCTTGAGCATGTGTCGATGAACTAAAGAAGTTGGGGTGCAACACTTTGATACACCATGAGGAGAGTCTTGAGTGACGAGATTGTTTGCCTCGTGCGTTAGGTGTTATGTTCTAATCAATCAGAACATGCATATAGCTAAGTGCATCCAAGCAATAGAGTGAGGGATATAGTGGAGAAAACTGCTAGAAGGTTATTTTGACAAAGATTTAATGCAAAGAAGCCTTATGTAATTGATTCAAGCTGCGAAGGTAATGATATCTCCATCTACTTGTTTATCTTTATGTGGTTATATTGATTCCTATGCGCATAACATGTTTTTTGTGCTATTTTCTGCTACCATATCTTGATTAAGGGTTTAAAATTGAAAATCTGGAACATAAGTTTACATGTGGTAATAACCATTAGATCCAACAAGTGGTATCAGAGTATAGGTACCGCTATACACATGGTTGTAGCCTTAGATTGCGTAATAAATCAATAGAACATGTAATAATCTTGTGGGTGGCAAGATTTATGTGTTTCTATGATATATGTGTTATGGGATAATTGTTGTGGTTGCTACTTGTGTGTGATTTTTGGTTCTAATCAATGGTTCGAATGTATAGATTTATTTTTCTTGTATAGAAAGTTAATATAGCTTCAATTTAAGAGAAGTATAGGGGTGAAAATTGGCTTGTATTTGATGGTGAAATTTATGTTTTTTTGTCATTGATGAAGCTTGTATAGGTTGTTTTTTATGTAATTCCTTGTAATATATTGATCCGAAGCTAAAATAGCTATTGTGCACGAAGTTCGAGGCATTCTGGAGGTACCAGTCGATTAGTAGTATTACGAAACCTCTTGGAAGAATTGGTTGACCCAACCAGTTAAACGGTAGGAGAAGTTTACATTCTGGAAGTACTGGTTGACCTAGCTGCTCGACCGGTAAGAGTGCAAAGGTCTACCAGTAAAGCAATTTACAACTGTTTTGAAGTTTTGGCAAGTCCAATTGCTTTTCGCTTTAAGCTTAGGGCATAGGGAGCCATCGATTGGGAACTATTTATTTATGCTACATATGGTTATTTTGCGATATTTATATGTATGTTTAATTGTATGTATGGATTATTACAATTTGATCACACATCAACCTATCCACTCAAATAGGGCTTAAAATTGGCTAACCTTTGGATCTTATTTCGGCTTGAGTTTGATAAGTCCCTTGACATTTCTTAGGCTAATTTTGATATTTAGAGATCTTAAGAAGTAATGCATGTAATTGGTTAAGATCGTTAGTTGTTTATCAGACTAATTAACCAATGTACTTATCAAGATAACTTAAAGTATGCCAACCTATGGATTTAATTTGGATATAGGTCCAATTCGTTTATGGTGTCAAGTGTGTTTTAGTAACACAAGGTGGAATGCGGCGATTCCTAAAGGTGTTCAGATCTAAAAACAAGATACCAAGATAAATGGAGGATAAGAAACACCTTCAAAGTTAAAACATTAGGTAGGAGAGGGAATGGAAAACCTCACTACTTGCCACATCTGGTTCATATCAAGGGTAAGTGGCATTTACCTCATCGAAGGGTGTCACAAGTACCTAGATTTGATAAGATGTACTTAATATGTGTATTCAGAAGAATGTTGATGAGGTTTGGCTATCTCATTGATAGAGTTCATCATAATATGCGGCGTGTAGATTAGAGTCATTAACCTATCGAATGGTTCAAGTGTAGATACATGACGAGGAATAAGACACTAAGGAGTGGTTAGACACACTCAACTTGAGTCAGGGGTTCGGCCACCCTATCAGTGGAAGTCCTTAGAAGATTTGAGAGGTCAAACAAAACAGTGATTAGCTATCGTTAGATAGTGTCTATCTAGATAAACGTTGTCCATATAGGCTATGCCTAACTCAACTTTTTACGGTTCAAGCATCCTATTGATAGAGTTTGGATGATAGGGTTAAGACATTATTACTCACTATAGTTTGAGGGTTAAACTACAAAATGGCAAACGATGTAAAAAGTGTGATGTATGTTGTTTTTTCACTATTACATACATATGACACATGTATCCCATTTTATCACTCATTATATTAATTATGATCTATTGTTTGATATCTAATATGACTTCCTTCAGTCCACTAGCTACAATTATGAGAGAGCATAAGCTCACCGGTCCAAATTTTGTAGATTGGAAAAGGAATCTGGATATAGTACTTACCACCAAGGAGTACAAGTATGTCTTGACTACTCCTTGTCTTATTGTAAGGGCAAACTCTTCAACGCTATGTGTGATACTGAGCAAAAATGATAGAAGGCTAATAGTATGACCAAGTGTTATATGTTGGCCTCTATGTCGGACGTTCTACAGAACAAGCATAAAAACATGGCAACTGCCAGAAAGATCATGACTTCACTATCTCTTATGTTTACTGACTAGAGCAAGCCTACTAGGCAAGCTGCTTTAAGAGAGCTTATGACCACCAAAATGGTAGAGGGAGCACTTGTCAGAGAGCATTTACTCAAGATGATAGAGTGCCTCAGTATTGTCGAGATCCTAGGGGCAAATATTGATAAGCAGCGTAGGTAGACATAATCTTAGAGACCTTTCCACCGTCGTACAATCAATTCAAGATCAACTATAACATGGGCAAGTTGAACATAAACCTGACGGAATTGATGAGGGAGCTTCAGGAAACGGAAGCTATCACGATGCCTTCGGGTCATACACATCTCTCTCAGGCTTCCACTTTTAGGCATCACCCAAAAGGGAAGAAGAAGCCCAAGATGAAGAGAAAGTAGCAGTGCCCTTGGGCCAAATTAGGGAGCAGATGTTGGGAAGCCCAAAGGAAAGTGCTTTAAGTGTGGTGAGAAGGGCCATTGGAAGAAGGATTGTCCTAAGCACCAAGCTGCTGGGTAGAAAGGTACATCTCTCATGGTCTACGCTAAAACTAGTTTAGTAGTGGATTTTACTGATTCTTGGATTGTAGATTTAAGAGCCACTAATCATATTTGCAATTCTTTACACGGGTTCAAGTAATATGGGAGCTTAATAGATAGGAGTTCGCTCTTAGAGTCGGCAGAGGAGAAAAAATTTGGGTTGTTGTAATTGATCAAGTTCATTTTTTGTTCTCTTGTAATAGGGTTTTAGTTTTGATCAATGCTTATTATGTTCTAGTCATTTGGAAAAACATGATTCTGTTTCTCAATTATTGATGGATGGTTTTTTTAGTATGTTTCTATTTTGATATTGATATTAGTAGAGATGGGAATTTTATATGTTTTGATATGTTACATAATGGTTTATTCTATTTATGCCCTACTAATGTTGCAACACATAATACTAAAAGAGTAAAGTCCCTTAAAAGGAAGGTTCCTCAAACCAATAATACTTATCTTTGGCATTTGCGTTTGGGACATGTTAGTCAAGAATGCATTCAGAGGTTAGTCGAGGATGGGACATCTGCTCATTAGATCTCGAGGATCTATCTTGGTGTATACCTTGTCTGAAAGGGAAGATGACCAAGCGATCATTCCTTTCTAAGAGACGTACTGCCGAAGAGGTATTGGAATTGGTGCATACTAATGTATGCAGTTCTATAAGCACACTAGCTCGTGGAGGTTATGAGTCTTCATTATATTTGCGGATGATTACTCTAGATATGGTTATGTTTATCTGATGCAATGCAAGTCTGAATTCTTTGAGACATTCAAGGAATTTAAGATTGAGATAGAGTGGAAATTAGATAAACAAATTAAAGTCATTCGGTCTAATCGTAGTGACGAATACCTCTTGGGTAAGTTCAGGGATTAACTCACACAACAAGGGATTAGTAGGACCAAGATTACTACACCACAGGCTATAGATCACCATGCTTTAAAAAAAAAATTAAAGGAAAATATAATATGGTGGTAGAAAAAGCAACGAAAACATATTTGCACACATAAGTACAACACGATATAAACATAGAAGCAAGAAGATGAGTTTATATACCTTCTAAGGTTTGTGGATGAAAGAAGAAGTCCTCTTTGTTTTGCAAAATCTTTACCAAATAGCCTCCCAATTGATCTTCTTCACTATGACCACCTTCCAATAGCTTGGATGTATAGTGCTATATAGTAGGCAAACACTTAAGAAGCTAAAATTAAAGATCTATGGAGTAGTGTATGTTCTAGGTGTGTTATGTGAAGATTCCTGCACATCTGTTCTAAAATGGCAAAGAGACTCAAGTGGCTCTTATCATAATCTCACTATTTATAGTATATGACAACCCTAATTGGATAAGGTTCTAGAAATAAAGTTGTTGCCAACTATACCCTTCCTTTACCCTTTCTAGAAATGGAATATGCTTTATGGATAAGATCATCCAAGATATTCCTCTCTCTCTTATTCCTTAATATCTAATTCCATGTGGGACCTACTTGTCCTATTGAAATGCCCATAAATTTAATGAGGAAAAACTTGAATAAAATCTTTTTCCCATTACATTAAATTTATATCTCAATAAAGCATCCAAATAATGAGATGATCTCAATTGATTACATCCAATTAGAAACATGATTAGTGAAGGGACCAAAAGACATAATTATCCTAGCTCCCAAAATGACCGAAATGCCCTCGCCACCACTTTGGCGACTTTAAGGCCATTTTGACCTCGGTCTATTTCCAATAAAAGGTCAA
Source organism: Cordia subcordata (assembly GCA_028554755.1). NCBI lineage: Eukaryota > Viridiplantae > Streptophyta > Magnoliopsida > Boraginales > Cordiaceae > Cordia > Cordia subcordata. Next base: position 13,753,240 of record JAPTOF010000010.1, on the reverse strand, counting down.
AGTTACACTCCAAGGATAGTTACTGCCTAAGACGGAATAGGTCACATCAAGTAACCACTGTATTTGACTAACCGAGCAAAATGACCAAAATGCCCCTCTATGTATACCCATAGTCAAGGCTGGTCTAAAAGGCACCATTGCCTTCAAAACTACATCTGAAACCTTGGAATCTCTAGTCCAAGAAGTGATCACCAACTGGTAATGGATTTCTTTATCTAAGGAGCGACCTACAAGCTAAATGACTAATATACCCCTGAGGGGTCTATCACTATATCTAGATTTATGATGACCAAAGGGACAAATCTAAAGGGGCACATAGACTTTGCTATTGCATATGCATGTTCCAACTAATTAGAATATAATACCTAATGTACGACGTAGACAATCTTATCATACAAGACCTGTCTTCATGGTACATCAAAGTGCTACACCACAACTTCGTCAGTTCATGCACATGCATTTAAGATTAAGAGCATCAATCACTCAAAAATAGTGAGTGTCTTGTCTTCGATATATGATGGCACAATTCCAGAAGAGATACTTACGGTGGTCCTATCCAATGCGTGACACACGCACTAAGAGCGAAGTCTAGAAAGACCTTCTAATGACCTTGGTAGATCACCCATATCAAGAGACTTGGCCACTATAGCCTTTTCCTGGTAAAGTGCCCAACACTACCATTTGGCTATGGATACCTTTTATGATATATCTAAAACTAGACTTAGACCTACTGTGCGTCCAGCCTCACTGCACACCCAAGTTATTAGATTATATTATTGGACCTTTACACAATGTACCACATATATACACTAGGGATAATATATGCAAGAAATGCTCATAAATAAGCAATGACCAAATGTCTAGTTCATTATCTATGTATAAGTGGTTTTTTGGGCATATAATCCCAACAGGGATTGTGGCACAATTGACTGCACCAGGCACTCCCTAGTAGAATGGTATGACAAAAAAAATGAACCATACCCTCTTGGAAATAGTGAGGTTGATGATGAGTCATGTATCATTACCTTTATCCTTTTGGGGGTATGCCTTAAAAATAGCAGCATTTATTCTGAATTTGATACCATCGAAGTTAGTACCTAAGACACCTCAGGAAGTGTGGACAGGGCATAAGCCCAGTTTGAGTCATTTGTGTATTTGGCGTTGTCCAGCTTCTGTACTGAGTAACTCCGTTGCAAAGTTGGAACCTAAGTTAGAATTATGCTATTCATTTGGTATTCTAAGGGAACCAGAGGTGAGATCTTCTATAATCCCAAGGAATAGAAGGTGTTTATTAGTACTCATGCTAGACACTTGGAGGATGGTATCGTGATTGAGAAAACACCAGAATCTGGAGTTACTCTTAAGGAGATTTCTAATAAGTCTCCAGAAGCACCTGCTGATATGGAAAAGGAAAAGCAGCCACTTGTTACTAGTGCATTGAAGCCTCATCATAGTAGGAAGATTCTCAAGAAACCTGATAGAAACTATGGGGAGTATTTTGAAACTTCCAATAATGATCAGGTTAAGGATCCTGATAGTTACGATGAAGCAGTTTTTGCTATAGATGCTAACCAGTAGCACAAGGTAATGGATTCTGAGTTAGAGTTTATATACTCTAACAGTGTCCAGGAGCTTGTAAAAGCACCTGAAAGGGTAAAACTTATTAGGTGCAAATGGGTCTATAAGAGGAAGAGAGGAACTGATGGAAAGGTTGAAACCTTTAAAGCTAGATTAGTGGCCAAGGATTATACTCAGAAAGAAGGTATCGATCACGAGAAAACCTTCTCAATGATAGCCATGCTAAAATTCATCAGGGTACTCTGTAGGTACAAATATCTTAAGAGGGGAGGGGTGAATTAAGATATTCAATAATTTTCGTATTTAAAAATTCACGTAAAAATCAACAATTTTTTTCTAGAAAAATATCAAACACAAGATAATCAATATAAGTAAATGAAATAGTGATGTGTTTTCATATTTTGTAATAAATTCCACTATTTTGCATGCAATTACATATATCAAAGTGGTTAAAGTGATTTATTTTGTAAATTATTTGATCTAGTCTCATTTGAGAGAAAAAAAGATTTTGTGGAGGCCTACAAGAGTAATTCGCAGAAGATTCTAGGCAATTGAAGTTGAAGATCGATCATAATTTGAGTTGGGCTAATTTAATAGAGAAGTATTGGGCTCAAATATGTGGATCAAGGATCAATTTCTCATAGAAAACAAGGAACTTTGGCCTTTCTTGCAAATAAAGTTGTTGGTGAATGAATATGGCAAGTGACCTTGGTGTTAATTTTTCGAAAGTTTTTTCTGTCAGACCAGTTTTGGTATTTTACTCATAACTCCAATGCTAGAGGTCAAAATCATGTGATTCTTGGGTCATTGGACTCTTAAAAGACACAGATACAATTCTTATGAAGATCATCTTTCCAAATTCAAGGGGGACCAAGGTGAAAACTTAGTCACAACACTTTTGGAAAATTCCCATCACCTGCTGGACACATTTCGGTATTTTAGGCATAACTCGGGCTACAGATATTCAAATAAGGGGATTCTTGCAGTTATGGAAAGCTAAGTCATAAACATACAACTTTCCTTCTTTGAGATAAGCCCCGATCTACCTTTAAGATGGTCAAAAATGTCAGTCAAAAGAGAGTATAAAAACTGACAGCAGTTTCCTAATCCAATTGGGATTTGAAAAGGAATTTGATACTATTATACATACCCACAATACACAAAGAAAGGGGGACTTAACCTAAGAATTCGCAAAAGATTAAATTGAAGGAAAAGTTGGGGAGCATCTCTTGAAAAGAATTGAAGACAAGAACTTCATCAACTTATTTGTCTAGGAATAATACGATGAGTTTTTCTGTTCTCAATTCATTTTCAGTTTTTGCTTTGAACTTAATTATGAACTAAATTCCCCATGATTCGGGGTAATAGTTAGTGATTGTTTTTATTCATCTTTCGGATTCTCTTGGAATTTATTTGATTATTCGTATTTGTGCTTTATTGCTTATTAAATTCTTGGTTAATCATTATTATGCTTGTAGCTAATTTTCGTTTGTCAAGAATCTATACCTGTTGCCATATAAGAATCTTGTAGGTTCTTGTGGGTACGAATATAAATCAATTTTAATAGGACTAGAAATAATTAATTGTTTCAGAATTGTGATAGATTATTCCATTGAGATAGTCTATACCCTTGTAGTCTCAATTAATTTTCTAAGCCTATTAGATTAGTTAATTAGAGAACTTGAGTGATAATTTATGCTATTGAGATAGGTTATGCCTTAGGAACTTTAGTTAATTAGGTGTATTAGAGCTTGTAGCCTAATCCTTTACGCTTATTAGAAATCCCAGAGTTGAATAACATAAATAGGATAATTTCCTGACTATCACCCAGAATTGCGTTTCCCCTAAACTTAAGTCTCGTAATTTTCTTGGTCGATTTTTGCAATTATTTTTCTTTTGATTAATTTAATTTCTTTTCTTTTTCGATTTCATTTAATCTAAAAATAGTTTCACTCGTAGTATTTAGTTTAGTTATTTTAAATTCTTGGTTTTAGTTTTTTTTAGTTATTTTCTTTTCAATTCCTGCCAGCAATCCTGATTCCCCGTGGTTTGACCCTCGAGTTGGCTTCTTGTGATAAAGAGGATAAATTTTGTGATTTTATTGTTGCTTGATTTAATTGTTATTATATGGCCATACAACGACATGGTCAAATAGATAAAGAGTAGAGAGCAGGAAGACAAACAATTTTTAGGTGGTTCGGTCAAACCTACGTCCACCGCCTAAGGATGCTCCCTTTAGGACTTCAACAATCTTCACAAAAATACTTCTTCAAATCTTGGTGAAGCAAAAATCAAGTTCTACGACTCTTTGAGACCTCTTCTCAAAGAACCCAAGATATTTCTTCTTTAAGATTTCCCCACACTCTTTGAAAGCTTACTCAATGTTCTCACAATATTTTCAAGCCATTTTGAGTGTGTATACAACCAAAAAAAGTGTGAAAATAATGAAGAATAGATATATTCTTCATACAAGAAGATATGGCAAATAAATCTCTTGAAAGCTCAAAGATTTTGCAAGTATAGCTCTAAGATTTTGGCAATTAAATAAAGATTTCAAATTTTGCAAGCTTAAATTGATGATATTTTGAAGCTTTGAGGTTGTATTTAAAGAGTTTAAGAAGTTAGGGCTTTGGTAGGTAGAAGAGAGAAGAAGAAATGGGGCTGAACGGTAATAAATAGTTAGTGCATTTATTAAAGTATTTTACTCAGCCGATCGACCGACTAGGTCGTCTAGCTCCCCCTTGGCCTTCTCTGATTGGGCCAGACGCTTTAGCCGGTCTACTAGCTAAGGGGTCTGACTTTTTCTTCCCCTTCTCTGTTTTGGCTGGGAGAACTCCTTGGTCAGCCGGTCGACCAGCTGAGGGGGTCCGGCCACTCCAGAGGCAGTGAAGCAAAGCCAAAACTCGCCTAAAACACTTTTAAAACCAATTTTGTCAAACTTTCATAACTCTAAATCAACTCAAAGTACTTTGTAAATAAATTTTAAGGCTTAGAAATATTTCAAAACACATGTTTATACTATGTATGCATCCAAAATCATTTTTTCTTTTATGGAAGACAATGTCCATGATGTTTTAAATTGTTAGTATCAAGAAAAGTAGAAGTTTGAGCTAACACTTGCAATTCTAAGGCATTTCACAGAAAGAGCAATGAATCCAATGCCCCTTATGACGCCTCTTCTCCGCCTTATGGCTTCTCATTGTCTTCTTCTTCAATCTTTGATAAATAATGCTCTTCATGGCTCATGTTCTTCTATCTTCCAAGCATCTAATTTTTCAATTTATATTTAACACTCACAAGATGTTTTTTAGTAAAAAGATACATATCAAATTTTTCATCGTCAAAATCAATAATTAGTATTTAGTCAACAATCTCTCCCTTTTTTATGATGACAAAATATTCAAAGATAAAGAAAAATTTACTCCCCCTTAATATAAACATTATTTTCAAGAAAGAACATGTTGTGGGGAATGCTCTCCTTGACAATTTTAACTCTTTCACATTTTAAACCAAAAGGTCAATCAACTAGCTTTATACACATATTCATGCAATCAAAAGCAAACTAGCCATATAGACATCCACATACTAATGCCAATAAGCGATATAGCCATGCATATACTAATGCCAATAAACCATATAGCCATCTATATACTAATGTTTTTTTATGCTTTTCAAAAGCAAACTAGCCATATAGCCATCCATATACTAATGCCAATAAGCCATATAGCCATCCATATACTAATGCTCTTTTATGCTTTTCTTCTACCCTTTTGCATCATCAAAATAAGTAATATACATAAGGAAAAAGAATGCAAGCACATCATGACAAGTATAATGTATAGGCACTAAAATATAAAAAGAGCTAATCCATAAAAAAAAATGTAAAGCAAGAGTAGTATATCTAGTCAATAATCAAAAAAGAGCTAAATAGTTTAACTAGAATAATAAAGCAAAAGTAGTGTATCTAGAATTCAGGAAGAATTTTGAAGAAATTGATAAGAGAGCTTATGATGAAATTAGGGTGTAGAGTCATGGTAATCCTTAAAGTACTTTTGCATGTTAGAACGCATGCCTACTATTTCCAAATCAATGTGCTCTCTCTAGTGAGTAAGTCCAATCCATTGATTGTTCATTGTTGTCCTTATCTTACCCATCCTAGTGTTTAAGGCTTATAGTTGGGTGAGAATTTGTGCCAACACTGAGGGATCTTCTTATTGACTCATGAAGCTAGAGCCTACACCTCTCTACAATTCAACCCTTCTCTGGTCATCAATACTCTCTTGTGCTCGGACTCTCTCATTATCCTCCTAAGTGTAACCTCCTTAGGAGCTATGTCTTCATCTTTAGAGGTACTAACAGCCATAGGGACTGTTCCCGGCATATGTATGTTAGTTTCTCCTTCTTATTTTGGCTTTTCTTCTTCTCCTAAGGCAGTATCTAATGTTTTTTGTACCTCATCAACATGTTGTACCTCAAGCCCAAAGACGGGATTCTTAAAAGTAGTCCCTTTTCTAGTTCTAAGCTTAATTGTCTCCTGGATATCTTTTGGCAAACTTCTGAATGTTTCTCTATTTATTGATTCATCATTATACCAATAAATCCCCATGAAATTCATGTATAGCATATCAAAATTCCATGCAAACTTTCTAAACGGTGCATTTGAGGAGATTTGAAGGTGAGCAAAGATGTACATTAGGGCCATGCCATATCCTGGAGTGGTTGTTTTTCCTCCACCGTTTCCACTAATGTGTAGCATATGTTGTAAGATAAGAAAAGGTAAGGATATCTTAAATCCATGCTTTAGGCTACAGTAGATATAAGCATCCATTACCAAAATCTTTCCATCATTAATATTCCTAGGAAAATTACTTCGCTAATAATATTAAAGGTAATTCTCTTATTGAAGTCAACATCCTTTAACAATGGAAGAATCAAATCTTGATGCTTAGGCCCTACATCTTTCAACATGTATTCAATGACTTTTCCCAGTATACCACCAACCTTTATTCCATCCGACCAACCTTGACTATTATAATGGCATTCTTCTTCTATAGGTATTTTAAAAATTTCACACAATTTTTCCTCATTGAGTATAAAACTTGTCCCCTAAACTGTTGATGTTAATTCAATTTTAGGACTTTTACAATGCACCTCAAGATGTTCATAAAATTCAATCACTAATTTATCTTGAACATCATAATGTAAATGCATGAATATATACCAATCTTCAAATAATGGAAAAACATCGATACCAGGAAAATCTGAATCTAAAGGAATTTACCATATAAAATTGTATGCTTTCCTTGAATCTTTGATACAGGTTGTGGTGGTGATTGTGTTCTAGCCTTTTTCCTCTTTTCCCACGTCCATAATCCCTTCCTTTCGGATTCGCCATGATTTGAAGATGTTTTTGAAAAATTAAATCGGCAAAAGTTTGTTTTTCGATGCGGGTATCAAGATTATGGAAGGAATTTTGAGAAAAATTGGTTGAAAGTCAAAGAATTAAATGTGGGTTTGAGACAAAAATTGGGTTAGGGTTTGAGAGAATGAGAGAATTTGTGAGATTTTGGGGGTAAAAACCCTTTATTTCAACCCTTTTCCACGTTCAGCCAGTCGACTGGCTAGTCGCAGAGGTCGACCGGCCAGGTTGACCGGCCGAATCAGAGAACACCAAAAAATTTGCATTAAGCTGGCGCCCTGTTTCTTCAATTAGGTTGACTGACTAGCTTAGAATATGCTTATATGCATATTTTTTCATGCCCAGACCATATAAACACGCATATATGCAATTTAGCCACTTTTTATCATTCCAATTTCCCTTCTAATCTTACAAAATCGATTCTTATGCAATGGTTTAGTAAAAATATCAGCAACTTGATGCAAAGTATCAACAAATTCAAGTATAATATCACCTTTTTGCACATGATCTCTAATAAAATAGTGCCTAATCTCAATATGCTTAGTTCTAGAATGTTGAATTAGGTTCTTGGTGAGATTAATTGCACTAGTATTATCACAATATATAGGAACATGATCATATTGCAAGCCATAATCAAGTAAATTTTGCTTCATCCATAAGATTTTAGCTACACAACTACCAGCTACAATATATTCAGCTTCGGTGGTAAAGATCGCAACACTATTTTGTTTTCTACATGACTAAGACACTAAAGAATGTCCTAGGAATTGAAAAGTTCCACTAGTAGTGCTTTTATGATCTACCTTACATATAGCATAATCAGCATAAAAAATCTACATAAGTCAAATGAAGTTCCTTTTGCATACCAAAGCCCAAGATTACTAGTTCCTTTAAGATATCTAATTATTGTTTTTACAACAACTAAATGTATTTCCTTAGGAGTAGATTGAAATCTAGCCACAAGCATACTGCAAACATGATATCTAGTCTAAAGGCAGTTAAATAGAGTAAGCTACCAATCATACCTGTATATTTCTTCTCATCTATCAATTTACCTTTCTCATCCTTATCCATTTTTGTTGAGGGGTTCATCGGTGTCCCAATCTCCTTTTCATATTCAAGCCCAAATTTTTTGATAATATCTTTGGTGTATTTGGCTTGATTGATGAAGATCCCTTCCTTTGTTTGCTTGATTTGAAGTCTAAGGAAGAAAGTCAATTCTCTTATCATGCTCATCTCGAACTCCTTGTGCATGCATTAAGAAAAACTCTCACACAAAGATACATTAGTAGCATCAAAGATTATATCATCAACATAAATCTGTACAAGTAGAATATCATTTCCTTCTCTTTTAATAAACAAAGTGGAATCAAGTTTTCTCCTTTCAAAGTTATTTTCCACAAGAAATCTATTAAGTCTTTCATGCCAAGCTCTAGGAGCATTTTTTTTTAACCATATAATGCCTTTTCTAATTTTAAAACATGATTTGGAAATCAAGGATCCTCGAAACTGGGAGGTTGTTCAACATATACCTCTTCATCAATAAAGCCATTTAGAAAAGCACTTTTGACATCCATTTGATAGACTTTGAACTCTATATAACATGCAAATGCAGGTAACATGCGAATGGATTCAAGTCTAGCTACGAGGCATAGGTCTTATCATAATCAATCCCTTCTTCTTGTTTATATCCTTGAGGTACAAGTCTAGCCTTGTTCCTAGTTATTACATAGGCTTCATCTAGTCTGTTTCTAAACACACATTTGGTTTCAATTACCTGTCTATCTCTAGGTCTTTCAACTAACTTCCAAACTTTACTTCTATCAAATTGATTTAGTTCTTCTTGAATGGCCATTATCCAATTTTCGTCAAGTAAAGCTTCTTTAACATTTTAGGTTCTATATGAGAAATAAATGCATAATGTTCACAAAAAGCATTAATATTACACTTAGTTCTTGCTCTTTGAGATGGATAACCAAGGATTTGAACTTCAGGGTGATTCCTTACAAACTTCCAACTTTTTGGTAGATCTTCATGAGTCTCGTTTGTCTCAATGTTTCCTTCGTTTAAGCATTGACCACTTTCTATTTTGGCTTGAGACTCTTTTTCTTGATGCATATCTTCTTGCTTTGTTGGAGTTTCTTTGTCTTTTGGAGATGGATCTTCTAGTGTAGTCTTTTTCAAAAGATAACCTACATCATCAATTTTCCTTCTCGGTTCAATGGGTTAGTTACATCAAATGTAACATGCATTGATTCTTCCACAACAAGAATTCTTTTATTATAAACTCTATAAGCTTCGCTCTTTGTGAAATAACCCAAAAATATGTTTTCATCCGATTTAGCATCAAATTTCCTTAAGTGATCTTTAGTATTTAGGATAAAATATTTACAACCAAACACCTTGACGTATGAAAGTTTAGGTGTTTTTCCATGCCATAGTTCATATGGAGTTTTATTTAAGATGGGTCTAATTAAAACTTTATTTTGCACATAACATGCAGTGTTTATGTCTTCACTCTAAAAATATGTTGGCAAGTTGTGTTCTTTTAGCATAGTTCTTGCCATTTCTTGTAATGTACGATTCTTCCTCTCTACTACCCCATTTTGTTGAGGAGTCTGAAGGGCCAAAAAGTTGTGTTCTATGCCATGTTCATCACAAAAATGCTTAAAATGAGTGTTCACATATTCCATGCTATCACTATGAATGCAAGTTATAAAATAGCCTTTCTCATTTTGCACTTTTCTACACAACCTTGCAAATTTATTGCAGGCATCATTTTTGTGTACAAGAACATGACCGACGTAAATCTAGTGTAGTCATCTACAACTACAAAAGTATATCTAGAACCACCTAAGCTAGCCATATCAATTGGTCCAAACGAATCCATATGTAATAATTGCAATACTCTGTTAGTTGAAACTTTATTGAGGGGTTTGAAAGATGTCTTGTTGTGTTTCCCTAATTGACGAGTATCACAAATTTTGTCTTTTTCAAATTTTAGTTTTGGAAGCTCATGCTAGCATGTCCTAATCTTCTATGCCATAACCAAGCATTATCATACACAACCGATAAACATTTAACATGTTGACATACAAGTTGATCAATTTTAACTGTGTAGATATTTTCATTTCTCTTAGGGACAAATAACACATTATTATTACCATATTCATGCACAATGCAATTTGAGGATTGAAATACTATTTTATGACCTTTATCACACAATTGACTTATACTAAGTAGATTGAATTTAAGACCCTCTCCAAGTAAGATATTGTGTATAGCAAGAGAATTGTGTATGGCAAGAGAATTTTCATTACCAATGCTTCCTTCCTATTATTTTTCCTTTGCTATTGTCACCAAAGGTAACATCTCCTCCTTTTGTTTTCTTTAATTCATAGAAGAGTGACGAGTTCCCCGTCATGGTTTGGAACAACCACTATCCAAGATCCACTTCATCTTGCTAGTTGGCTCTCATTGCATATCTACACACATGAAATTCAGATACAATTCTTTATTTTGGGGTCCCTAACACCTTGGGCCCTTGATGTTAGTTTCAATTTTTGGCCTTGACAACCCATTTGGGTCTTTGCCAATATGGGACATATGATTCTCTATCACGAAGTTTCTATAATAACAATGAGTTGATACATGTCCTTTCTTTTCACAATATGTGCAAGTAATGTTTGACTTTGGTGAAGTGGAGGAGGTAGAGGTAAAAGCTTTAACAAAATAAGTTCTAAAATATTTTTGGTTAATGTTGGTCTATACCCAATTCCATTTTTGCCAAAGGCCATTTTTTGACATCCAAGGAGTTTTTCAAAGTTCTCCTTGCCATTTGTAAATTTTTGAATAATTCCATTTAAATACACATTTTTCTTTTTCAAATCTTTAGCTTCTTTTTCGAACTTCACAAAATCTTCGGCATATGAGTCATTTACTTTTTCCAAGATTCTAATTTTTTCAATGAGAGAAGAAATTTTCTTTTCTAAAATTTCTTTTTCATCAAAAGCAAGTTTTAATTTTCTATGCATTTGCTTATTTTTTGCTAAAGCTAAAGATAAATCATCACGTAATTTAGCAAATGCATCCTTTAGTTCGTCAAAGCTATCCTCTTCTTCACTAGATGAATAATAAATAGATAGAGAAGGTGAAGATTGTACCTCATCCTCATTGGCCATGAGGCAAAAGTTAGCTATCTCATGTTGCTTTTCCATATCTTCTTCACTTTTGGAGGTGTCCCAAGTGGCTTTGAGTGTTTTGTCTTCCTTCTTCTTTGCTAGCTTTGGACAATTTACTTTTATGTGCCCCGATTTGTTGCAATTAAAGCACTTCAATTCATTGTTTCTTGTTTCTTTTGTCCTCTTGAAATTTTTAGTTTCTTTTCCTTTCTTCTTTCAATTTGCATTGTTGGAAGATGCTCCTCTCTTCATTTTTCTATATTGTATGAATTTCTTGAAATTCTGGGCAAGTGCAATCTCCTCATCTTTCGGGTCCTCATCATCATCTTATTCTTCACTTGATGTGTATTTTGAAGCAGCAAGCGCAATGAACTTTTTCATTTTTCTATCTTTCTCTTCATAGTCCTCATAAATGACCCAATAAGCTTGTTGAGCTCCAATATATTTAGATCTTTGGCTTCTTTGATGGCTATGCCTTTTGGTTGCCATGATGATGGCAAGCTCTTTAGCACCTTCCTTACTTTCTCTACATTAGAATAATCTTTGCCAAGTGCCTTTAAACCATTAGTAATCTCAACAAATCTAGAGAACATTTGCTTAACATTTTCGTTAGGAAGCATTTTAAACAATTCATATCTATGTACAAGAATAGCAATTCTAGATTCTTTTATTTGGCGAGTCCCTTCATAGGTTACTTCTAATTGGTCCCAAAATTCCTTAGCCGAAGTACAACCCATTAACCTTGCAAACTCGGTTGCATTCATAGGATTGAATAAATAATGTAGAGCTGTTTGATTTAACTCAAATAGTTTAATATCCTCATCATTCCATTCACTTTATGGTTTAGGCACTCTCCTATCCTCTTATAATTTAGTAGGCAAGGTAGGTCCATTTTCTATAATTTTTCAAGCTTTATAATCATGTGATTATATAAACACTTTTATTCTCATCTTCTAAAAAGCATAGTTAGTTCCATCAAAAGGGGGTGCTTGCTTAATAGAAATTCTCTCCATATTTGCTAAATGTAATTCTACTAGTTGTTAAACTATAGGTAGAACCCTAGCTCTGATACAAATTGTAGGCGCAAATATCTTAGGGCATGAATTAAGATATTCAATAATTTTTGCATTTAAAAATTTCACCTAAAAATCAACAATTTCTTTTAAGCAAAATATCAAACACAAGATAATCAATATAAGTAAATGAAATAGATAAAGAGCAGAGAGCAGGAAGATAAACGATTTTTAGGTGGTTTGGTCAAGCCCACGTCCATCGCCCAAGGATACTCCCTTTAAGACTTCAACAATCTTCACTAAAATACTTCTTCAAATCTTGGTGAAGCAAAAACCAAGTTTTATGACTCTTTGAGACCTCTTCTCAAAGAACCCAAGATATTTCTTCTTTAGGATTTCCCCACACTCTTTGAAAGCTTACTCAATGTTCTCACAATATTTTCAAGCCATTTTGAGTGTGTAGACAACTAGAAAAAGTGTGAAAATGATGAAGAATAGATATGTTCGTCATACAAAAGGATATGGCAAATAAAGCTTTTGGAAGCTCAAAGATTTTGCAAGTATAGCTCTAAGATTTTAGCAATTGAATAAAGATTTCAAAATTTGCAAGCTTAAACTGATGATATTTTGAATCTTTGAGGGTGTATTTAAAGAGTTTAAGATGTTAGGGCTTTGGTAGGTAGAAAAGAGAAAAAGAAATGGGGTTGAACGATATTAACAGTTAGTGCATTTATTACAGCATTTTGCTCAGCCGGTCGACCGGCTAGGTCGTCTGGCTCCCCCTTGGCCTTCTCTGATTAGGCCAGATGCCTTAGCCAGTCGACAGGCTAAAGGGTCCGACTTTTTCTTCTCCTACTCTATTTTGGCTGGGCAACCTCCCTGGTCAACCGGTCGACTGGCTAACAAGGGAGGTCGCGGCTGAGAAGGTTCGGCCACTCCAGAGACACTGAAGCAAAGCCAGACTGACTGGCTAACTAGGGAGGTCGCGGCTGAGAAGGTTCGGCCACTCTAGAGACATTGAAGCAAAGCCAGACTCACCGAAAACACTTTTAAAACCAATTTTATCAAACTTTCATAACTCCAAATCAACTCAAAGCACTTTGTAAACAATTTTTAAGGCTTAGAAACATTTCAAAACACATGTTTATACTATGTATGCATCCAAAATCATTTTTGCTTTTATGGAAGACAATGGCCATAAGGTTTGAGATTGTTAGTATCAAGAAAAGTAGAAGTTTGAGCTAACACTTGCAATTCTAAGGCATTTCACAGAAAGAGCAATGAATCCAATGCCCCTTATGACGCCTCTTCTCCGCCTTATGGCTTCTCATCATCTTCTTCTTCAATCTTTGATAAATAATGCTCTTCATGGCTCATGTTCTTCTATCTTCCAAGCATCTAACTTTTCAATTTATATTTAACACTTATAAGATGTTTTTAAGTAACAAGATGCATAAAAAAATTTTCATCATCAAAATTAATAATTAGTATTTAGTCAACGTACTCCTAGCCATCGCTTGTCATTATGACTATGAGATATGGCAAATGAATGTCAAGAAAGTTTTTCTTAATGAAGAGCTCGACGAGACCATTTCTATGACCCAATCAGATGGATATATTACAGCAGGCCAGGAACACATGGTTTGTAAGCTTAAGAAGTCCATTTATGGACTTAAGTAAGCATCTAGAGCGTGGAGCATCAAGTTTAATCATGTGGTCAAGTCCATTGGCTTTGACCAAAACATTGATGAACCATGTGTATACAAAAGGCATAACGAATATGCTATGGCTTTTCTAGTTCTATTTGTGGATAACATCTTGTTGATTGGTAATGATGTAGGGATGTTATTGTCCATAAAGGTTTGGTTATCTTCTCAGTTCCATACGAAGGATATGAGAGACGCAAGCTATGTTCTTGGGATCAATATTTTACGAGACAAGAAGAACAGGAGGCTCACGCTCTCCCAAGCTTCGTACATAGAGAAGATATTGGTCAGGTACAATATCACAAACTCCAAGAAAGGTTTATTACCTTTTAGAAATGGAGTTACTCTATCTCGAGACTATTGGCCTCAAACACTTAAGGAGATAGAGAAGGTAAAGAAGGCCCCTTATGCTTTGGTAGTGGGAAGCCTCATGTACACCATGTCGTGTACTAGGCCAAATATCTATTATGCTGTTGGCATGGTTAGCAAATATCAGTCAAACCCTAGACCAGATTACTGGACTGCGGTAAGCAAATATTCAAGTTTTTTTCAGAGAATTAAGGAATACCTACTAGAATACCGTGTGATCACCTAGTTCCATTGGCCTATACAGGCTCAGACTTTTAGTCAGACAGAGATTCCAGGAGGTCTACTTCTAGCTTTGTTTTCACTTTGTCAGGAGGTGCAGTTTCATGGAAGAGTGTAAAGTAGAAATGCATCGCGGACTCGACCATGGAAGTAAAGTACATAGCAGCATCTGAGGCTATGAAAAAGGCCATATGGTTGAAGAAATTCCTCACTGACCTAAAGGTTGTCCCAACTGTATAGAAGCCCATTGTCTTGTATTGTGATAACACAGTTGCCATCGCATAGTGCAAAAAGCCCAAGAATCATAACACGGGCAAGCATATTGAAAGGAAGTATCATTTGATTTGGGAGTTTATCTATAGAGATGACATAGTGGTAGAGAAGATCACTTCAGATGAGAACTTAATAGACCCCATTCACGAAGACTTTTACAAAGAGAGTGTTTGCCACACATGTAGAGTCTATGGATGATAGGTTCATAGGAAGTGATCTTTATTGCAAGTGGGAGATTATTGGGATTGTATGCCTTAAAGGCCACTTGTACATATTGTTGGGATTGTATGCTTAAAGACCACTTCTGCATGGATATTGGACTAGATATTTGATCATTGTATATATTTATGAGCATCTTTACATATATTATCTCTAGTGTATATGTGTGATACATTGTGTAAAGGTTCAATGATATAGACCAAAAACTTGGGTACGCAGTAAGGCTAGATGCACAGTAGGTCAGAGTCTAGCTTTGGATATATCATAAAATACGTCCACATCGAGATTATAGTGTTGGGCACTCTACTGGGATAAGGCTATAGTGGGCAAGTCTCCCGATAGGGATGATCTACTTAAGTCATTGAGGGGTCTTTCTAAATTGCGCTTCTAGTACGTATGTCATGCACTGGACTGAACCACCATGAGTATACCTTCTAGAGCCATGCCATCATATATAGAAGACAAGATACTCACTGCTTTGGAGTGACCAATGCTATTAATCTTGAGCATGTGTGGATAAATTGATAGAGTTGGGGTGCAACACTTTGATGTACCGTGAGGAGAGGCCTCGAGTGATAAGATTGTCTGCCTCGTATATTGGGTGTTGTTTTCTAATCAATTAAGACATGTATATGTAATAGCACAGTCTATGTGCTCCCTTGGATTTGTCCCTTTGGTCATCATAAACCTAGATATAGTGATATCACCTTTTAGAGGTATATCGGTCATTTGGCTTATGGGTTGTTCCTTAGATCAAGATATTAATGACTAGTTGGGAATCACTAGTTTGAACTAGAGATTCTAAAGTTCCAGATATAGTATTAGAGATGATGGCACGTGTTTGACCGATCTTGACTATGGGTATACATAGAGGGACATTTTGGTCATTTCGTTTAGTTGATAGAAGACAGATGTTACTTTGTGTAACAAGCACTTACTTAGCTAGTAATTATCCTTGGAGTGCGGCTTTAGTGTTTTGGTAGAGTAGACCGGAGTCAAAATGGCCATAGTGTCGCCAAAGTCGTGAAAAGGGTAGTTTGGTCATTTTGGGAGCCATGGGTAATTATGTCTTTTGGTTCCTCCACTAGTTATTACTCTATTGGATACATAATTGAGGATTTTAATATGTGAATTGCTTAATTAAGATATGAGTTTGAAATATTAAGAAGGGAATTATTTATTATCCGAGTTTTCTTAATATAATTAATAGATATCTTAATTTGATAAGTAGGGACCACATGGGAGATATTTAATGTGTGTATGATGTGGATTATTTGGGTATCCTCATCCTAAAGGAATATTCCTTATCTAAAAAGTTTAAGGAAATGTATTGTAGGTAACCTATGATATGCCTTGAACCTTATCAATTTTAGGGTTGCTTAGTACTATATATAGTATTAGATAAGCAAGACCCAATTATTAAGCCTCTTTGAATATTTTCTCTTCTTGGTGTGTGTGCAATAATTTTCACACACTAACACCAAGAACACATACTGAATTAAATATCCTCAATTTAGCTTATAATCTAGCTTGCCCATTATATAGCTAAATGCATCCAAGCAATAGAGTGAGGGATGTAATGGAGAAAACCACTAGAAGGATATTTTGAGGAAGATTTAACACAAAGAGGTCATCTACAATTAATTCGCGCTATGAGGGCAATGATATCTTCATTTATACTTGTTTATCTTTGTGTGGTTATATTGATTCTTATGTGTATAACATGTTTTTGCGCTATTTTCTCCTACCATATCTTGATTAAGGGTTTAAAATTGAAAATCTGGAACTTAATTTCCATATGATAACATATGAGCTCTATGGTTGCCATGTTAATATTTTAATGTGTTGTACCGTGACAAGTCAGCTTTTTTTTTTTTTCTTTCTAAATGGGGTTAGTGGGTTTTAATTAACATTTATAGGATGACACTAAGACTTTAGTATTATACTATCATAATTAATTAGCAACTAAATATATGTATATGCATGTGTGTATGTGTGTATATATCATAATTAATATATATATATATATATATACACACACACACACACACATACACATATATGCTATAAATTTATATGTCAATTAAACTTAACAATCTTTTTGAATGGCACATAAACTTAAAAAATAGAGAATACAAATTAAATTATGTATTTTCACAAATGTAATATGTAAAGTGCAAATGTCATTTGTGTTCAAATATGAGGAAAAAAAATTACAACATCTGTTAAAGATATGCCCTAATGCTAGAATTAATGTAAGCTTGTATTTATTGAAATGACATTTTATCATTCATAATCTCCTTTTATATGAATGAGTCCCCATATTTCTCTATAAAAGAAACATATTTTTAAGTTGTTAAAAATAAGTGACATGTTTCTTTGTTATGAGAATTCTTAAATTGTTCATAGTCTAAAGATCTTTTGATTCTTTGTTATGAGAATTCTTAAATTGTTCCTAGTCTAAAGATCTTTTGATTGGGACTTCAATTAATCTAATATAGACTATCATATAAGTTTTGCTACCTTTGATCAATATGAGATATTAATAATAAAGGATAGCGAGTCACATACCATAAAGCATGAGATGAAAATAGTAAACATGTGGGTGATTAATTAGTTGAATTATCACTGAACGTGATGTAAATAACGAATCACATAGCTTGGGATTAATGATTTGTTATTTGTTGCGATATGTACAAGTGATCCTTTGACTTGCGACAATACGATAGTCTTATATATTGATATTTGAGATTTGTTGTGAATAAAGCTTTTCCATTTCATGGATGAGACATGTTTATTTGTGGTTTCATTCGATCAATATAGTGAAAGGCAATAAATTGTTGAGATAGGATCCATTACCTCTTGTGTGAGGGGAATGTCCTATGGGATTTGATTGTGGTGAACAAGGAAATCTGTGGTCAATATATGAATGATGGAAAAGGTGTTTTCCATGTGTCATCTCTCATTGCACCAAATCTAATCTAGGCATAGTATTGAGTTAGTGAACTTAATCCATCCATAGTTTTCACTTGATCGGGACATTAGTAATGGAAGAATTAAATTGCATGGTAATTGTTAACGAAATAGGTTCACTCATTTGATTGACTCCATTGCCTTATATAATGTCTAGATATATTGCTACACGTCACTTGAGACCTTTAGGGTGTGTTTCGATAATTAGGAGACTATTATTGAAGCAAATCAAAGAGTTTGATTAAATTTATCAAAACAAGATACAAACTCAAATGAGATTTAGTCACTAAGCTTTTCAGTGTGTGACCTTCTAAGTTCACTGCCAAAATGCAATAAGGTAATATCAAAACACTTTTGATAAATTGTTAAGAGTTAACAATGATATTCTTATCCTATTAAAAGTTAGTGGGAGGTAATGTGTCATAGAAATATTACTCAAGGACTTGTATGCAAAATTGACAAAGTTTTGATACAAATTAATTCTATTAGTTGTTAGCAGAATTAATTAATCAAAGTCAATTTTGCTATAATTTAATTTAATGGTGATTAGATTAAATATTATTTGGTTAAGATTGTTGACCAATCTATATACATGAATACTAAGATTAAGTATGTTAATCTTGAATATAACTATTATAATGAGAAATAGTGGAATTATGACATTTTCCACTAACTCTCTCTCTCTCTCTTATGAGTTGGAAAGCATGCATAAGAGAAGAATACAAGTGTTGTATTCCATCTAGACTCATGGCTATTGCATGAAAGTGTTTTATGATTGTAATATATTTACTTATGAGATATATATAAGACATATAAGTAAGTAGAAGAATACATAAGTTTCCACTGAGAGAAAAACAAGAGAAAAAGAAAAAAAAAACTCTATATTTTTCCAAAGAATTTGCTAGCACTATAATTCTAGGAAGAAGAAGGTTTGGTCTTGGAGCTTGGTGTGGACTAACTAGGACTTCTATAATTGTGGAAGAGAAAATCTACAACATTCACCAAAGCTTGGAAAAGGTACCCATGTCTTCCTTTGTTCTTTTAGTTTTTATGCTTGTTGCATGTAATATTAAGTATTGTGGAATTTTATTGGCTTATTTTTTATGTTCCGCTACTGTTATCTCTGTTTTTTTGCTTAAATCTCACCCAATTTCTCCTTTAACATTATTTAAGTTATGGATTAATATTAATAAAATAGTTGGTTAATACAATCTAATGAAAAGAAAGAGAAAAAAGAAAGAAATTACAAAGAATAGTAATTATCAATTTGTACTAAAGTTAAAAAGAGAACAAAATAATGTTAAATAAATACTAAAGGAAAATTAAAAATTTCAATAATATTATATAATGCTTAGCAAATATTATAATAAACAAGGTGAAAGAGAAGAAAAAATTACAAAAAATACGTAATTACTAATTTCAAATAATACCTTCAAGTACAGGGGAAATTTTTTAAAAATCTATATTAACTTTAAAAGATTTCAATATTTTGTTCTATTGCTAATATAAACTTCAATCAAGCTTTTGAATTCGTTAGACGCAACATAGGCTAATATTGGAGAAAATATGATTTAAATTGTATAAGTTAGCTGGTTATTCTTACAATGGTAATGTGGAAAGTAGAACATTTATTAATTTTCAATTATAAGAAAATAAAAAATTATATTATTTATAAAATTGTAAAGCGAAGTACAAAATAATTAGTCAATTCAATCCAAAAAAGAGAATGTGAAAAAAATAATACAGAAAATGTATAACTATTGATTCCAAATAAAACTATGAAAAAAATGACAAAATAATAAATAAATAAATCTATATATAATTAACTTATCTCATGAGATACCATGTCATTATTTGATTAACTTTTGTAGGTATATTCATATTAGATAGTCTACAATACTAACAAATCTATATGATTAGTGCACGTCCTTATTGTTTTAAGTTAGCCCGTTTTGGAATATATATATATATATATATATATGTATATATGTATATATATCCAAAAGCACTCCCAACTATATTTTAATCCATTGGTCTTTACCATTAAATATTTAACCAAAAATGACTAAGGTAACTTTACTAACTAAGCAATGAAAAATATTTTTAATTATAGTAATTATTAAATAAAATGATTGAGGTCTGTTATTGTATTATTCAAGTAAATGTCTATGGTAACGATTGATTTTTAAATGAAGGATATTATGTTTATATAATATTTAGTTAGAAAAAATAAAAACACACATAAAATCACATTTATAGATGTTTAAAACAATAAAAAAACACATAAAAAAGACCTATCTATGCCCGTGAGAAAGGACTTAAAATAAAGAAATATAACAAAATAAAGAAACATAACACTTGCAGCATTGCGCGGGTATCACCACTAATTCAGTCTAAAACGAATATAGAAAATAAACAACCCAAAGTCTCTTACATTTACACAATTAATTTATACAATTACAATTTCATGGATCAGTTATGGTCTTAAAACGGCTGTCGTACAAGTCCGTGCAGAAGCACGTCTGGCTGCTGTTAATCTTCACTGATCAGTAGACGTCCGCTTCGTCTGCAGATATTTTACCATTGTCTATGCGTCTTTCTTATCTCCTGCAAAACAAATACTTTTGTGTCAAAGAAAGAAAGCAGCAAAAGCAATTGAAACGGCCAAGCATTATGCATATTTGATGCATCTCGTTATGCATCATTATGCAGGAGCAAGTCTTTGTTAATGATCAAATTAGCAGCATCTGGATATGCAGAAGAACAACAACATAGCGCGACAAACTGCAGAAAGACCATTGCAGAAGGGGAGTTATTTGTAACACTTGCTCCACATGGCATTTGTATATACGCGCAATGGACCAATGCGAAAGCAAAAAGAAGCGATATTAGCAGTATGAGTAAGGAAAGGAAATACATAGAAAACAAATAATTTTAAGAGCATACCAAGGGAACTTGAAAGTATCTTTCCACCATCCATTCTTAGAGCCATTCGCAACAATTCTGTCAAGGCGTACAATGATCTCAGAAAAAATTGGCCTCACAACAGATTCTGGATCCCAGCATTCTTCAATTAGCCTATAATTATGCAGCAGAGACATAGAAAAAGAGGGGAAAAAAGAAAAGAAAGATTAAATTTTGAAGTACCCGTTCTAACACTATTAAGCAATTGAGAAAATTTGCATGTATTGCATATCATAAATTAAGTGGATGAAAGGTATACCATCCTACAGATTTAATCACGCCAGGGAAGGACAATTCTAGCTCAATGTTCGTGTTGCTATCCTCCAATTTTATGGTGAGTATACCATCAATAGAATGACAGGATTCAGGATATAAATTGAACTCTTAATACTATGCTAAGCTAAATTTGTTCAAATCCCGTTTCCCCTCTCCCCGACATGCACAAGAGTGAACGAAGAGCACCCAAGCAGTCCTGTTCTTACTCTCTTAAGTCTGCAGGATATTTGGATTTGCTCTTGAATTGGGGTCTCAGTCCTTCTTCACACATCATTTTAGCAGCATCTTCCGGTGGCTTGGGATGAAATGGCGGCACTCCTTCAATCATCTAAATTCAACGAAAAAGTCAACCGTCACAAAAAGCAAGAGTTGAAGGATGATCATTCCACAAGAATAGAATGCTACAATTCAAAGGAAATTCATCCACCTGACAAACCCCAAATTTAACCTATAAAGGCAGCAGAGATTGTATGAAGCACAATAAGAATCAATATCATGATGACAAGGTTAGAGATTTCTTCCAAACTACTTTTCAGTCATTGCTACACAACACAACACAACATTTTCTTTCTTAAGATATTGGAATCAACACAAATCAACCATGGTGACACTAAATAAAGTGAAAAGACATTGAGAAAACTTGAAGCAGCTCAGTAAACAATAAACTTGTGGATCTGAATTAAAATAAGATAAATTTATACCTCAAAAAGCATGACGCCAAAAGAGTACACATCCACACTCCTGTCAAATATATCATTCTTATAGATTTCTGGTGCCACATATAAGCCTACATTGGAGAAGGAAATGGCATAATTAACAAATACTTATATTGTACTTAGTGATAGAAAGATGAAACTCTTGTCCTTATCCTGAAAGTGCATCTGAACAATTCTCCTCAAAAGATATATTTTAATTTTGGCCGTCATACGTAAGACTTGAAATTGCCTGACCGAGAACTCAAGGTAGAACTAAGGATGTCTAATAAGTTAGAAGCATGAAAACTTTACTTGACTGATCTACAGCCTCTGGCTGCAGTAGTCTTGCTTTGTCAGGGGAAATATGTGACATTCTAAGAAGTCCAAATCCTGCAACTTTCAACTGGCCTCCACAATCCAGCAAAATATTTCTGGCACCTTACCAAAATTGTATATATTAAAAACCACATGCATTTACCAAAAAAACACAGCCAGGAGTTGACTTAGTATTGTCCAAAGAGTAAGTATCATCTTTAGCATATAGCTCCCTTACTTTGGCTTTAAATCACAATGGATGATTGGGTCTGGTTTACATTCATGAAGATAATTCATGCCCCTACCAAGAAAAAAGAAGTCATTAAAGCATTATAACTGATTTCAAATCCAAGACAATCGATTTTAGGAAAAAAGTATAACAAAAAACAGTACAAGAAAAATGATTAGAACATAGAAGTGAGATGTGATGACTGATTTAAATAGTAAAGTTAAAATGTTTTTGAGCAATCCTGAACTTGCCTAGCAATATCAAGTGCCGATCTTAGAGCTTTAGAAGGAGATAATCTCCCTTTCTTCTGAATATATGTACCTAGGTCACCCTGTAAAGTGTTGAATGAGTCAAACAAGTAATATGACAATAATTCGATATTTCTTCAAAGTTGCAAGTGTAACACTAAAATTCTCAAGGGCTACAAAATTAGACTTAATTACATATATAAAGGTTAATCTATTTGTTGCCTAGGGCATTCCTTTAATAGTATGGATGTGTGTGTGTGAGAAAGAGAGAGAGACGTGTGACATGTGCTTACTCTTGAATTGTACTCAGCAACAATCATCATAGGTATATTTTGAGTGACAGCCCCAACAAACTGGATCACATTTGGATGCCGGACCTTTTCTAAAATAGTTAATTCGTGCTTGAAAGCATTTCTACACATAAGCAAGAGGTCAGCCAGCGTGTCAGAGCAATAGTTTAAGAGGCTACCAACATGTGCAAATGTTTGAGCAAAACAGTCAACCTAATATACACAGATACGCAAATATGAACGATCATTCAATTGTGAAGAAACAATTGCCACTTCAAGAAAACTAAGCCTCAAAAATAGTTGACTCAAAGGTTCATGCACAGGTCTGAAATTCATCAAATACAATGGATGAAAATATTTGAAGTTGCTTAAGCAAGCTTTCGTAATATGCAAATATCAGCAACAAGAGTCATCCTAATTAACATAGAAAACTGAAGTTTCAAATTCGATCATAAAATTGAGAAGAAAGAAATGCTTAAAGTAAATCAAGCCTCAAAATTACATGACGGTTTCATGCAGAATTCTGAATCTTATCTTTAAAAGCTGATGTGCTATAAAATTTTAGGAACAGATAGCGAATAGTATCTTACTCAACTTCTTTTATTTCAGCAAATATATCTTGATGGGAGTGAGCATAATTAATGAGAGGACATACATGCTCTCTGGATCAGAATGACTGTCCTTGTCGAGTATCTTTACAGAAACTTTTGTGCCATTCCATTTAGCAACTTGGTATGATCCCTGTAGAAAGGCATGAGATAAAGTTAAAAGCATCTGTTAAGAACTGACTGCATCCAGACCAGATTATGAGAAAATCAAAATAAAATCAAAGGGGAAATATCAACAACTCGGAGCATTTTACCATCACTCTGATGTTGAAGTTACCCACAGAACACGAGGGAAGTTAAACATAACTGGACCACTCAAACATCAAAAAACCTTTCAGCTGAATCAGGTGATTCACAAATTCAAATTCAAAGACAATGCCTGGCTGAAACTTGCTAGTCACTGGCAGAAAATAGTCAATTCCTTTTCATTTTTATTTTTGGTTGTCTTCTTTTTTGGTCTTTTATGCATGGGATAAGTTATGCAAAATAAACCTATCTGTAGCTGCCCTTTCATTGGTTAAAAACCTTGCAAAAGAAGAAGACATTATTCACACAACTGGCACCAGCAAGTTTGCTAGAAGAGTATAACAGAAGCAGTAGAAAGACCTTGCCTTTGAGATACCATCACTTCTTCGAATTTGAATATCCTGGGGGTTGAGCTCATACTCTGGAACTTCCCGAGGATTTGCAACACACATTGGCGTCTTTCTGGTGTTCTAGCAACATGGGAAGCTCAACTTCTAGTGTCTGCAAACCAATCTATAAATTCACAATGTAGAATTGGATCTCATTCACACTTACCGGAACTTTGGCTCCACGAGCCTTCAAAATATTGTAAACCTCCACATTTCCATAGTACTTGGCGTCTGCTGCAGCCTGTCAAGATGAACTCCAGTGAAAAGACAAACTCGATTATAACTTAACACAATAGCGTAATTCCTGCAATATGCAGTTGCATTATTAATTTTCCATATGATCTCAAACACCATTATGAAAATTCAGGGACTGAAAGATACATTATATAACTTTTCAGGCCACAAATTGATATTTAAGAGGATTGAAAGTTCCTTTAATAAACAATACGAAGAAAGAAAGCATAGAATTCAAATGCTGATCTGCCACTCTTCACGCATTTGCCTGATAACATCATCCTTTCATCTTGGTCCTCTGATAGCAGTGCTTTATGCATTATTGACTACAAGCATTGTACTAGTTTTCCCGACCTCATTTCTTAAATTCTTGCAGGATCTTCTTGTTCCGAGCATTCGGATAAATCAAGAGCAACTCCAAAATGATTCCTGAAAACCAGGATAGCCAGTTCTAAAGTCCAGATCAAGTATGCAGACATTAATCATGTTCCAAAAGCTGTTGCTTCAGTTTGAATCTGCCGATTCTCTTCTGACACTCACTTGAATCCATCGGTTCTCTCTTTCATTTATTCACCCAGAGCCTCTGTGATGTTTTTCACTGGAAAATGCATTTTTAACACCAAAATGTAGTTTCTTGTCTATGTCACCTACCAATTTATCACCAAATTAACACTAGCATTAAAAGTAAAAATATAATTTCCTCCATTCAAATCTTCTTTTGTTGCATCACGTACAATTTTCAAAAGAATCAAAGAGAAAAGGGTATTGCACATTGCCAAACAAAATGTGATACCACATTGATCTATTAACTCCTACAACTTTTATGAGGCACTCTCCTCCTCTAGGCCTCTTTGCGGGTGGGGACTTTGTGTACTTACCTTCCCCACACTTCTTGAAAGAACTTTTGCCCCTACTATTCGCTACACCTGGTTCAGGTAAACTTCTAAATTATTCTGTCCGTCCTTCATGAAAAAGATGTGCTCTACCTTACGAAGTACAGGCCACCGGCCAAAAAGGTCAGCAACCAGGGACAGTAGAGTAAAACTGAAGTAAAGCCTCTACCTATTAAAAAAACTAATCTTACAATAACGTTAAAAATTTTAAATATATATAAGAATATATTGAACATAAAAATATACATACATCTATCACGGGACAAGACGAAGCGGGAGGAAGTTTTTTCCCGCTGGACAATCCACCCCAACCACTGCGGCTACGGGAACCACTTACAACCATATAATATAAAGGGTTAGATTTATATCTTTTATGCTGTATAAATGTATCTACACAAACTTTGACAAAATAATATTGACTATCATCTAACCCAAAAGCTAATTTTACTAAATATATTTCGACCAATTAGTTAGTTAAATAATTATTTGCTAACAACTAAAATCCAACCATTATCAACTGCAACTATCTGTTACTCTATCAGTTAATTTTTTCCAACAGGTCCTTTGACAAAATAACATTGACAACAAATAATATTGCAAACAAGAAAAAGGGAAAAGACAGAGAGAAGTAATAATATAAAATACCGTACTGCCCCAGCGATCACGAGCGTCAATGTTGGCCCGCCTGGACAGCAAAAGCTTGACAACGTCAACATGGCCTTCACATGCAGCGATATGGAGAGCGGTTCTTCCATCCAAATCAATGCTATTCACATCAACCCCTTCATCAAGCAAGTCCTGCACGCCTCTCACGTCCCCATTGCAAGCCATGAACAGCAACTGCATCGTTGAATCCAAGTTGTCAGGCACTGCAAGAAGCCCTTCATCACCATTGCTGCAGTGGCTGCTGCTGGACACCGGACTCCTCCTTATAGGATCGAGCGACGATTGTCTCCCAAAGCTGAACCGCAGGTTGTTCTTCCTCGGATCCAATGAATTCTGTCGTTTGAAGCTGTACTTCCCGCTTTTTCTCAACGAACCCGTTGAGAATTGCCGGGAGATTCCCTGTGCGAACTGCGCCATACTTATTCTTTTTCTTGTGTTTGAAAACACTTCTTCAAGTATTCGTGCACATATTTAACGTAAAATAATAATAATAGTAATAGTATTAATAACGATAATCATATAACAACATGATATAACACCCTTTTCTTTACATTATGAATTTATGATATGATCATGTATAAAGTTTCTTCTTCTTTTCTTTTTCTTTTTCTTTTTCTTTTTCTGTTTTGTCAAATGAGGAAAAGAAGAAAAGGGTGGTTTAGACGTACAAGAGCTTGGGCAGGAAACGACAAGCTCTCGATGGAAAATGGATGGATTTGTGTTGAACGTGAGGAGGATTATTAAGAGTGGATATTGTTTTTTTCTTTTTATTTTTGTTTTTTATATTTCTTTAGAGCCAAAAGATAAAGTGAGAAAGTGAGAAAGAGAGAAAGATAGAGAGAGAGGTGAGAGATAATAATGCAAAATGAGAAGAGAAAGATGATTAGTATTGAACATTGAATTGTGGGGGCAGTGTCTTTTTGTTTTGTTGTTCCACACACTTGTTCCGGAAAATCTGTTAGTACAACTTCCTATCCTTTTCTCAATCCTATATGTTGCCAAAAGTAATATTTTCTGAATTTTTTTAAATTAAAAATATAATTAAAGAGATAAAAAAGTAAAAAAGAAATTAAACTAGAATAATAAATACTAAAATAAATGTATATATTTATTAGTAGCGGTTGGGTCATATTAGCAATCCTTGAGCTATTCATAAATAGTTGTTAGCCAAATAAGACCTCGTCTCGAGAATCATGTACGATAATCCCATCTAACTCAAGTCTTGTCGCCAGGAGGAGATTCCTATTCAAACTAAACTATGGTCCTTTTTGTATTAGGATGGACCAAAGACCTAGATTGTTTGGGTCAAGTTGGCATCCATCTTACATCAATAGCCCCTTAGTTCTAGTTGAGTTGCTTTGAAGAATTGTAGGTCGACTTACAGCTCCATTTCAAGTGGAACTAGCTTGTCTACTACATTGACTCGACTGATTTATTGGACGTGTCAACTGATGAATGGTAGTGTGCATTTTATACATTCAAGCTCTTACATTTGGGGCGCAACATAGTTCCTAGTCAAACAAATTTAACGCTTAGGCAATGTTGGCACTTATCGAGGTCTGTGTGGCAGGTCTGTATTCCTCACCTATGGCTTTACCCCTTTATTCTACCTCATTTCCAACTTTGCAATTTCTTGGAGCTTAGAGCAATCGTTCATTCTCATAGTTGAGTACCTCAACTTTTTCTTCTACGTCTTATCTAATTCTCTTTGAGGTATGTGTTTTCTTTCTTTTTGCTTTTTTTTTTTTTTTTTTGTGACTTAGAACCTATCATGATGTATCAAGATTTTAACTCTCAAAAACTAATAGGTTGGCTCATATGGTTCAGTTTCAGTTAGTAAAATTAAAACTTTTGGTGCTCAGTGTTGATTCAAGTTAGCACTTTAAAGTTTTGGTTAAGAACCAAAATAATCGAAATATCCAAAGTACATGTTCGGCAATAGCATTTAGAGTTTCTTTTAATGTTTTCGCTCAAGTCAAAACACTTTTTTGTTAAAGAAGCCTTGTTCGATAAACTACCTTTTCATATTAGCTTTTAGCCCTTCAAGTAGCATTTCTCAAAAGCTAAAATTTTAGCCTTTCAAGTAGCTTTTGGCTTTTTCATTTTTTTTGGCAATTTTACCATTTCTTCATTTTTTTTTTTTTTACAATTCTACTCTTTCTCCCATCTCTTTCTATATTTTTACATTTTCTTTCACAAATTAAAAAATAATATGAAAATGAATTTCAAATTCTATCTAATCAACATATATTAAAAAGCATATGTTTTATTCATTCCTTTTTTGACAATAAATCTTAAATATATTAAAATTAATTTTTACAATATTAATACAAATATTTTATCAAAATATTATTATAAAAAAATAAATGTCTAACTATAAAATATATGATCATATTCCTATAATAGTAATAATAATTATAACTATCATAACAACAACAATAATAATAGCATCATAATATTAATGTTGTTTTACGTCATTTTACATTCATCAACTAATCTAACAGTTAATTTTATTGAATATATTTTGTTTAACAACTAGCTAAATAGCTATTAGCTAAATACTAAAACACAATAGCTATCAGTTATTCTAATAGCTAATTTTGTTGAACAGACCTTAAACTACAACATTTGGTTATTGGTGCTTACTCCTTAAGTCTTATTGAGTTACTATCTTAACCTAGCCCTTGATTGAATTTCTTTTATGACCCTATTTTTGAACTCTACTGCAAAAGTAACTCTATTTGTGTCATATTTCAAAAAATAACCCCAACTGATGTCCAGCGTGCATTGCAACACTCCCAGCATATGCACGTACTCCCAAAATCAGATAATTTTAAATTTTAGTGTAACGATGGAAATTTTTTAAGCGCTGCCGCATGCCAAGAGCATGCCTCACATGCCTAGAGTACGCCGCGTTTCAAATTTCTAGGGCAAGAATTTAAATTTTGAAACGACGCACGCCTAGAGTACACTGAGACCTCGCCATACGCCCAGAGTATGAGGCGTACTCATGGAGTCCGTGTGTACTCCATAAATTTGTCTAGACCCATTGCCCTCCCCATTCCCCCAGCCTTTTCTCAACCAAATTTCCCCTAGTCCCCACTCAATATTCACTTCAGAAAACCTCAATTCTAGGATCTTGCCTGTAATCTGTATGTTTTGAATTTATTTGTTATATTTTATAATTATATTTTTTTGTTTTTAACATTTAAATTTTGTTGTAAGTTTGTGTAATGTTGTTTTGGTATAAATTCGTTGAAATTTATTACTTAGATTGTGTGATGCTGATTTTTCATTGTTATTTTGTTAATGATAATGTTTATATGTTTATTTATATGTTTTTAATATCTATATGAGATGTTGTATTGTTGTTTAATTTTCTTCTATAAATTATAATATTATATGCTTATTTTTGAAATGCCATATTATATAGATATTATAGTTTAAATTATGAGTGCTTTATTTATCATTTATTATAATTTTGATTAGTAATTTATTATTTTAAGAAATTTAGTGATTTAAAGATTAAGTTAGTAAATTTTAAAAATTTAGGAGTTTTGGAATTTAAGAATGTTAAGTTAGTCAATTTTACAAATTTAGGGATTTAGAAATTTAAAAAAGTTATATTGGTTAATTGTAAAAATTTTAGAATTTAGTAATAATTTAATAAAGTTTAGGTAATTAATTTAAAGAACTAAGAATTTAGTAATTTAAAAATCTAAGTTAATTAATTTTATAAATTTAGGGACATAGGAATGTAAAAAGTTATGTTAGGATTTCTTAAAAATTTATTATTTTAGCATTTTAATAAAGTGAAATTAGTTTATATAAAAAAATTAATATTTAGTAATTTAAGAAATTTAATTTAGTTAATTTTAGAAGTCTAGGGATTTTTAATAATTTAATAGAGTTAAGTTAGTTAATTATAGAAATTTTGGAATTTAAGATAGTTAAGGTACTCAATTTTAGAAATTTAGGGATTTATGAAGTTAAAAAAGTTATGTTATTTAATTTTGAAAATTTTAAAAATTTATTTGTCTAAAAAAGAGAAGTTAATTAACTTTAAAAATTTTTATATTAAGACTTTAGTAATTTAAGAAATTTCACTCATTTAATTTTAGAAATTTAGGGATCTAGTAATGTTAACTTGGTGAATTATAAAAATTTTAGAATTTAATAAAATTGGCGTGCTCAAATTTAGAGATTTAAGGATTTATGAAGTTAAAAAAGTTATGTTAGTTAATTTTGAAAATTTTAAAAATTTATTTTTCTAAAAAAGAGAAGTTAGTTAATTTAAAAAATATTAAGACTTTAGTAATTTAAGAAATTTCACTTAGTTAATTTTGGAAATTTAGTGATTTAGATATTTAGGGATTTAGTTCAGTTAGTCAAATTTAGCAAATTATATGGAATATTATTATTATTATTACTACTACTTGTTAGAATTTATTGTCCATAGGATATATTATGGATAGTACGGCTAGCAGACTGAGTCCTGTGGATACTTATTGTTGTGCCATTACCTTGACCACGAGGTCCAGTATTTGATAGATCCTTATGCTTAAGAGAACATTAAAACCAACAAGTTTGACCAGAAGTTGTTTACTAGTCCAGAGCACTCCAAGGTTTAGCAGGAGTTGGTGAGAGCGAGATTTTATGGTTGTTACAGAATGCACTTTCATCAACTTAGTCGTGGCCTTATAACTGCTATGATAGAGAGGTGGCGATCGAAGACACATACCTTTCATTTGCCCATAAGAGAGGCCACGATCATACTACAGGATGTGGTCATATATTGGGGTTTGCCTTTTTATGGTAGACCTATACTGGTGCACTTGACTATCATATACCCGAGAGAAGAGTGGGCTCAGCTTATTATGCAATATATGGGGGTTAATGTTGATTAAGTTGGGCACGTAGTTCAAATCATCGGGCACAATATCAAGTTCATGTATTTGAGGCAATTAAACATAGATCAGGAGATTCCAGAGAATATCACTTCCAAGTAGGCAGAGCAACAAGCCCGATTATGGATCTTTCTATTATTTTGTTTCCACCTCTTTTTGAATTTGAGTGGCAATATGGGCGACTGAGCATGGTTGATCCGTCTTTTTTACAATTGGGGAGTAGCAGTTCTGGCATATCTTTATCAGCAGCTTGATCATGCATCCTTTCATGTGTGTAAATGTATATGTAGAGTTGTGACACTCGTGCAGGTATTGAGTTTAGTGAAGTACATAATCTTTACAGTTTGTAAATGGATTAAACATTTTTATACTAACTGTTGGCTTTATGCATAAATATATGATTTTGATGATAACAAATCAAGAGAAATTGAGTTTACCAAGTGTGCTTGTATTACTGTGTTTATATGCTTTAATACACATTTGTTTGGTTTTTGGATAGATTGTTTATATCTTTATAGCCAAAATATTATTTGAAAGCTTAGCTTGTGAATTTTATTATCATATTATTGTGAGCTAAAGTATTCTTGAAGTGGTTGGTGTTGAAAGAAGTAAGCAAACTTGCATGATGAGCAACAACATTTTTTATCAAGAGAAGATGCAAGTGGAAGGAGCAAATTGATCACCATAAGAGAAGAAGAAGAAGTCTTGACATATGAAAGATGTGAAAATTTTAATATCAAGACTTGAAGATGGTGTGGTGACATAAGAATGGAGAAGAGATGACATAAAGGGGTAATATTTTTGTCGTTTGCTTTAGATATGTTCATCTTTGCTCTAGCTCTTGGTGTTTATCTTTTCAAAATAGTTTTAATCTTCAAACTTGATTTAAAACATTTTTCCAAGTTAGTTTGTGGATTAAAATGTCTTTGAAGTGATCTCTATTTGTTGTATTCTTTGGAACTCTAAAGTTTTTAAAATACATGTTTTTCTCCTTCCAAATGGTGCTTGAAAAGTTCTTTGAAGTGTTCTTAAAATGTAGAAAAAATCATTTGATCTTCAAAGAGTTTGGAAAACATGCTTATAGGGGTGAAAAATCTATTTCCTAGGTGTGCCGGACGCCCTCAGTCAGTTAACTGACGAACCAAAGAGTCTACTGGACAACCCAACAAAACAAAGGCAAGGCAGGGGTGCTTTCTAGACTTGTCAATCACTCTCTGCAAGTTGACTAGTAGAATATTTTTAGTCGATCGACATAACCAGTAAGGTCTCCAGTTCTACCGGTAACATTTATCGGTCAATACCATTGACCGGTAGCATTGTTGTTTGTAAAACTAGCTATTATTTGAACGTTGCACTCATTCCTTTTTATACCCAACTCACCCAATTTATCAAGAAGACTTAAGACCTCATCTTTCATCATCCTATGTTGAGTCTAAGCTTATCCTTCATCAATTCATACCAAGCAAGAGCTAAAATCTTCGTATTTATTGAGCATTCAATTGAGCTAACCTTTGTTATATCTACTCATTGAGGAGTATTTGTTGTAATCACTTTGTACACTCAAATTTCTATCATTATTACACACTCTTGGGCTAGAATATATTGTGAGGATCTTGTGTAAGAGTGTGGGGAAATCTTAATGTAGGGATTTGGGTTCTTTGAAGAGAAGCTTCAAAGAGTTGTATAGTTGGTTTGTGCTTCACCAATATTTGAAAAAGCATTGACATCTACTGGAGGTGTTGTGAAATCCTAATGGGAGTATCCTTTGCCAGTGGATGTAGGCCAGGCCAAACTACCTAAAATACAAGTGTCGTCTTCTCTATTCTCCTTACTTTCTTTACATTGCTTATTTGTGCATACTAGGTGTTTGATAATTTGCTTGTATGACCATCTTTGTTTGTGATTGGGAATTTTGTTGCAAAAACTTAGTGTAATCTTAATTCAATCCCCTTTTAAGATTATTTGCCCCCAAAACTAACTTTGCATTGCAATCTAGTTTTTTGCATGGGACATATTCACAGCTTTTAGGCCCCATCGCCTACAGATGACACGACAGATGCTAGAGAGCTACCTCCATCCCTTAGAGGGCAACTTTGAGTTACACAGCAATTCATGAGAGGCAATCTTTTATGTGAAGAAAGAAATGACGGATGCGTTGGCCAACTCAGGGAGGAATGAATGCCAGGACATCATTGACCAGTTACAACCCGGACAGGTTTATTAAATTTATTTAGTATTTATGAAGCATAATTCTTATTTAGTAACTAAACTGCAACAGTGTGGGTATAGTTTATATGATAGTCGTTCCAGACCTCTCTTTATCTTCTGCTAGCATATTGTTTGTAGGACACTCTAGTCTGATAAGCACTTGCATATTTGATCTGTGGCAACATCATAGAGTGACATCGCCCCGAACGTATCATGCAGTTGTTCAATATGCGATAGGCCATTCCCTGACCTTCACATGATGATGAAAAGTATAGGGACGGGAAAGAGAAGCTGGGAGGCAACAATCTGGAACAGGCAACACGACGATGGGATAACTAGTAGCAATGTATTGAGGACGGAGAGCTAGAGGACGAGCCAAATGCAACTGCACTCAGGAATTACATGAGTTGGTACTGTACTGTGACTACATTACAAGTTGGCCATCCAGATGGGTATGTGGTGTCAGCACATGATAAGATGTCGTTAGTGAGCAGTGCTTGCATATCTTATCTTCTATTCAGTATAAAAAGTTTGGAAAAGTAAATCTAACTATCCATTATGTGTAATTTGTTTTAATAGGCACGGTATGCACAACTTGTAGTCGACCACTCTTTAAAGTTGCAACAGCAATACATATAGGGGGAGCTTCACGGTGATGTGGCATCAATAGGTATTGTGATACAGCATTTGCATGTGTATGTAGATTAGGGGCGAAGAATGAGCACCTCATTGAGAAGAGAGCATTATGGAGGTGCCAATTTCACAGCGTCATACCCATCAGCGCAATTGCCCACGTCCCTCTCAGCGGCATCAGCAGTATAGCTCCCCTCTACTAGTCATCATCCTAGCATTATAGCATCCCTCCACTAGTCATGCCGACATGTGATGCCTACTATCGTCACCCTACAGGTACCTCTATGTATGAGGTTGGTGAATCGTCATCCTAGCACAGGCCATGCATACGCAGCTCACACAACCCACGTAACATCAGTACTAATTCACATATAAAGTTTGGTGGTTCATCATCCCACTGTTTTACGTAGCAAATGGACACCACTGGTGCCTTTGATATGACACTGGGTCTCGCACCTTCTACGCAGTTCAAGGACGAGGCTGATGACGATGAGTGAACAGAGAGCGAATCAGATGACGGGGTTCTGGCCCAGCATGCATGGGGTCTAGAGAGTGGAGCGAGGTGACGAGCATCAGTCTTAGGCACAACAATCTCAGCCACAACTATCTTCGGCAAGCAGCCTCGACCTTGGGAGACCCATTCATCCAGGAAACAAAATGCAACCTCACTTGTCAGACATCGTACATATCAGTTACCTGGTCACATCAACAGAGGACGAGGGCTTGATGCCTACACGCCCAGCTAATATTTGTTGTTTAGTGCCACTTTATTTCTATATATGTATTTGAACGTAGTTTATTTTTTTCTATATTTTTATGGGACGATGGTATGTAGTTATTTATGGTTGACTTGTACTCTTATTTTGCAATGATTATTGTCTAGTTAATCTCTTTCAAATGTACAGCTATATGAAGTTGTAATTGCAAGATAACTTAATAACAACATTGATACTAACAACATGTAGTTAATCATTACATAACAACATGGATGTCTGTAGTAATCATTACATAACAATATTACAAGCTTATAAGTAAAGAAAGTAATATTACATAGCAGCATATTGACTAAGGATTAAATCACAATAGTACACATTACATAACAATAGCATTCATATTAACTACATTCTAGGCATTTTGATTATTGGGGCAAGTTGCAACTGTATGTCCTTACTGAAGGCATCTGGTACACCTTCGTCGTCCGGCTCAATTTGACTAATCCATCTTGTTCCGGATGCACCAACCTCCGGACCGCCTTCTTTGGTGCATTTGACGTGAGTTTGGGTACAACGTCCGTTCAAGACCCGCAAGCCAATAAAGTTCGTCCCAAGAGGCTCAAATATAACCCAGTATGTGGCTTTGTATGCTTCTACCGTCAGCTCTCGTGGTACCATCAATGTCGAAGAATTAACATCCATCTATTTGGTCACAGTTTATGCGTATAAAAAAGGTAAATGAAAGGCAATCCATTTACTGCAGGTACATGTCCTCAGGTTCTAGTAGACCACCTGTTCCGGCGAATAATTGTTCCATCGTACTAGCAATTGACCGACCTAGTACCTCCCATCTTTCCTGAAGTGCAGTACATGATGACCATTTGATGATTCCTTCTATTTTTCATACATTTCCCTTACCTTATCTATAAGACAATGACCCTTCCTTTCCAGGTTCAGCGCATGGACCAATCAATCATGAAAGTATCCCTTCTACTTCATAAAGGTATTGGTCACAAGGTAGTGATAGGTAAGCCCCTAGCATCTAGCAGAACGCCATTGAAGCACTCCATATTATTTGTGGTTAGTTGACCCTACCTGTAGCCCCCATCAACACTCAAGGTCCATGTCTCTACAAGGATGTCAAATAGGAACTTATGCACTTGTCTGTCCTTCCCACATTCAATTGGGTCGACGGCAAAGATCATCTCCATGGCCTGGCTATGTTTGCACGCAAGTACCAGGGGCAGTCTACTATTCGCCTGAGCTTTTCTTTGCAACATATGTACCACACTTTTTTAGTTGACTTTACGACTTTGAATTCCCGATTTATTTTCACTACGTTCATCTGAACCGCCTTTATTATATCTATCTTTGACGGGAACACCATCTTTTTGGCCAAATCCATCCTATCAAAGTCCTACACCGGGCGGTTGGGTAGCTCATTCCTACTAGTCATGTAGTACTTTATCCTGGTAGTATGGAACACCACTGGGTCCTCCTCTTCTATCTCCAAATCTGCAGCGTCATTCGGACCAACCTCCAAAACTCTTGTTCACATAGTTCAAACTCGCAACTAAGACAACATTATCTTGATCTTCCAACTTCTGGTCCTTATCCTCTTCCTCTAGCTCCAATAAAATAGTATCTATAACGACCTCAATCCTTTCCTCCATGCCACCATAGTAAGCATCTCCCCCTACTCTGGATGTCTCCTCTATGCTGCATAGTGAAAGGGTCCCCCTACTCTGGACGTCCCCTCCGTGCTACCATAATTAGAAGGTCCTCTTACTTCGAACATTAAATGTGGCTATGAGAATAGGGAAAATGCAGCAAAGTCCGCAGCTATTATAGGAATATTGAATTGTGCATCGTCAAAGACTGATTCTACTATGTTTAGGTCTGGCATTACGGGGTGCAGCGGGACATCAACAGCTGGTTACGGCACGTAGACATTGTCATTATACATCGACGATTACATGTGCAACATTATGGCTCTAGTCACAATGAGCGGAGATGGCATACATATCCTGTATATCTTCGCTGTCAATATTGGCACTTGGGTATTAATATATCCGCTGCAAGTGAGCATCCCATTAAGGTCCCGGTAGCACAAAGTAACTTTATCTGTTGTTGGACACAAACCAAGTTTTCAAATAGCACGATTTAGAAATTTAGTGTATTTTGTGTTTAGAAAAATTTTGATTTTCATGGCAAATTTGGACCTGTGTAGTCTGGCCCTTGAGCAATCATAATTCTTTGAGCACCATAGTATAGAAAGCCAGTTACCTAAGTTGGATCCATTTTTTTTGGGTGATGTAATAAACAAAAAAAAGAAGAAAAAAGAGAGAGATGAATGACTCCAGGAATGTGAAATGTGGTTTGAATGTGGAATGAGCTGGTGGAGGGGTTGGGGTTCATATAGTTAAAATCTGACTTCGGGAATCAGTTTTTCGGATATTTTTTGCGGATTAAATTTCACGAAGTGACTTGAGCTTGACCAGAGACAGAGAATATATTCGATTCGCTACCAATGAACTCCCAGAATCCATTTGTGCTTCACAAGAACCTTAACTTACTCCCAAAGTACGTTGGAATATATTCTCTGTAAGTCATGTCACATTATTGCATAGATTCGCTGGAACCCTAGCTTGCTCTCAGAGCACGTCCTATACTCCCAGAGTATGTCCCGTACTCCCAAAGTATCTTCTATACTCCCAAAGTACGTTGGAATATATTCTTTATAAGGCACGTCACATCAATGTAGAGAGTCACTAGAAAAGCAAATCAAAAACCCTAGCGGACGCCAAGCGTATAGATGTACTTTAGGAGTACTTCGCATACGCTGGGAGTGCGGGGACGCACGCCCAACGTATATTTCAAAACACGTCACAAACAGGGTTATTGATGCAGTAGAGTTAAAAAATAGGGTTAGAGCAAACAAAAAGAAAAAACCCATGCCTGCTCGCAGCCTCTAGCCTTAAGTTTCCGCAGTCCTTCCTCCGTCATTCTTCAGCCCTCACCAATCACCCCTCTCTCTCTTTGACTCTGCGAGTCCGATCTCGTTATCTCCTTAGTTAGCCAGACGCAACACGTTACCAACATTACAACAACTCACCAAGTTAGCGAGCCCGCAACAGCAACTCAGCAACTTTGCGACTTGGTTACCATCTATTATATATGTTCACAGCTAATTTTGATTAGGAAATTGGAAATTGTATTGTTATTGGTTAAGTATTAATATTATTTTGCTTTTTTTTTTTATTTACAAACGTGAAACTTTTGTCATCCATGTGTGACAGGTTTGAATTATCTATTTTTAATCCGGAAGTTCGGCTATTGATTGTCTTAACTGGAAGCGGAACCTTAATTTTGTAATTCGGGTATTTTGGTTATTAACCCGAATCGAGCCAGAAAAAATCGGTTTTAAAATTTCTGTTGTTCAACTAATTCGGTTTGTTTTTGATTACTAAAAGCTTCAAATTTAATGTTCAATTAATTTGGTTCGTTAAAACCGAAGGCTCAATCCTATCCTTAACTTGTCCTTCTCTAAAGGGAGCAATCCAATGAGTACAGCTATTCACATCCCGTATATTCAACCAAAACTCTACTATTCTGATGGATGCTTGTTTGTTTTTCCTTTTGCTTTTTTGTCTAATTTTGGATCGAAATATATATTGTTTTGACTTGATAAAATGATGTAAAAGGTTCACGTGAATCATTGAAATGAATATATCACGGGTACTATTATTACACTGTCCATTGTGCAACCCAAGAAGACAAATGGAGGGATTGTACAAGAGGATGTTTGGATTGATTTATAAGAAAGTTACTTAAAGAACTTCTGACTTTAAGTAATTTTTTTATTATTAATTTTAAGTAATTATGTATTTGAATAAAAGTTACAGTTACAAAATAAAGTATTTACATGTTTGATTAAAGTGGGTTAAAAAGTAAGTTATATAGTTAAAATAACTATTAAGAATATTAAAATAGAACTTAAAAATATAAGTATAAAATAAAAGAGTAAAGATATTTTAGTAATAAAATAAAAAGATAAGGATAACGCTTAGCAAAAAAAAAAAAGGATAAGATAATAAATGATTTGGTCAAACATGCTTTTTTTCGAAGTGCTTAAAGTCAAAAAAAGTAAAAGTTGAGGTTGAAGAGCTTTTTATTTTATACTTAAAGCCACTTAAAAAAACACGTTTTTAATTAAAATAAATACTTTTATTAACTTAAATTAGACTTTAAGTAGGTTTGACTAAAAAAAAGCCAAACCAAATACCCTCTAAGGCTAACTCCAATAGTCCTTTTATTTTTCCTCATATATAGCAAGTCAAAATCATCTTTCTTGTGTTTAGGGACTTCTTGTATAAGTTTTACTTGAATAGACTCCCACTTTCTTCTTTTAGGAACTCCCTATCTAATTTCACTTTTAAATTTTCTTATTTATTTTAATACATATTATGCCATTATAATTTTTTATAAAAAATATTGAAAATAATATTAAAAAGTTAACTATCAATATTTAATTTTTACAATTATTTTTAATTTTTTTTCGTCCCTCAAATTTTTTGGTCAAAGCAATTAACATAATGTTAAAAAAAATTATTAATATTTAATGTTTATATTTTTTTTCCATAAATCTTTTTTGGTCAAATCATTGTTAAAATATTGAAGGAAAACAATCACGTACTTAATATAATAGAGATCTATCTATTTATTTGTATAAATTTAATTATCATGCGCACGATTTTACATATAATTATTATGTTTAAATTAATAAAAGATATAACAAAATTAACAAATTATTAAACTATAAATAAATAATTAATAAAATATTAACACATAATAACTAAACTTAAATATTTTTGAAATAAAATTAAAATTTGACTTAAAAAATAAAAAATAAAAGTTAAGGGCTTTTATTATAAAAACATATAATTATAAACTCTCATATAAAAACAAAAAAGAGAAAAAAAGCACACACTTCATTCATCAATGACCGCGCCCCCCGCCCCCCGCCCCCCGCCCCCCGCCCCCCGCCCCGGCGCGCGGGGAAGGGCGCCCCGCCACCATAAAACAACCAACCAAAACAAAATAATATAAAATATTAACAGAGGATCGAGTAGTTTTTCTAATTAATGGAAGAGGGAAAGATTGCAGCCAGCAGCAAGAAGCAGCAATTTCCTTAGCACGAAAATGGGGTAATTCTCTGTTTTACTTTCAATTTTTTTCCTTAATTTTTTCTGGTATGGATTTCCATGGCGATATTTGGCTTAAATGTGAGATTTCTACCATTAAATTATAGAACTTTTAATATTAGAGTTTTGGATTAAAATATTATTCAATAAAAGTCATTGATTATTTAGCCTTATATTTTAGGATCTGTACTTTCAAGTAGTTTTAAGGCAATATTAAACTTTTAATATTATGGAACAGTATTTTCTAAAAAATGACAAAAAACAATTTCAAAATGATGTAAAAAATTTTGGTTTTTCATCTTTTTTTAAGTTTCGACTTTTATAGAAAAGTTATGTAGAAATGACCAAAGTCATGTTTAACTCACAAAAAAATATTTTTGAGTTTCTAAAAGTTGATTAAATAGACTCTTTTATTCCTTTTCATTAGGAATTTCACTTAAGCCTATTTCTTAAGTGAAGGGGAGTGTCCTTCACTTAGT
Organism: Cordia subcordata; assembly: GCA_028554755.1. Taxonomy (NCBI): domain Eukaryota; kingdom Viridiplantae; phylum Streptophyta; class Magnoliopsida; order Boraginales; family Cordiaceae; genus Cordia; species Cordia subcordata. Next base: position 13,713,093 of record JAPTOF010000010.1, on the reverse strand, counting down.
TTGTGAAGGTATGATCTCAAAAATCCTGCCTTTACTGTTTTATTTTTTGGTTTTTGGTTAATAAAATTTCAGGTGAAGTACTTCCTCTTTTGCCCCCAAAAAAAAAAAAAATAGAGAGAAAGAATTTTGCGCCACTGATCTCACTGACTAAAATGGTTTTGATGATTTGAAACTAATAATTTTTAACATGATATTCAGGTTAGGTCTTGATCAAATTTTTTGTGTTGTTCATGTGTGACCCATCTTATTTGTTTCGATCATTTGAGCTCTCGGTTCGCGTTATTTGTTCTCATTGTGGGTCACAATGAGGATGCCATATTGGAAAATACATTATTTCCGTATTGAAAAATCACCATATTATTGGAATGCTTGTGTTATTGACTAGTTAGTTTTTAATATGGCAACCTTGATTTTTAACCTAACCTATATAACGTGTCATCATTTCTTCTAAAAAGAACAAATTGCTTAATTAGTTTAATATGTCAATATAGGCTGCTTCAGTTTGTCCTGATTTCAGTTTTACCAATTCATTCATTGGAAACTTGGAAGAGTGGCAAAGTATCCTGTCCTTCTCAATGTTCAAATCATTTTAAATGGATTTTTCTTTTCAATCACTCAACAAAGAAATTTAGGAGTAATAATTAATTACGATGAAAACATAAATATAAACCAAACAAATTGCATTTTAGGTGGCATGTACGACCTAATATTATAATGCTATTAATTAAGATAATTACACAAGTACATGAGAAGTTGTAGATAGTGATGACAGATGAATGATGATCCTTTCCTAACTTACTTTCTAAACAGGAATCCCCTCTTAACTCATCAAGTTTAACTTCTAACACAGTTTCAACAATTCATTCCATTCTTAGAATATCAACAATTTTTCATTTCTTTTTTCTTTTTTTTGTGCCATTTCTATTTATTTTTGTGCCATATTTTTTCTAATTGTGATGATATTTTTCCATTTCTCAAATCCTATACTAGCAAAATTCGCAAATGAGGCTAAACTACAAATAAAGAGTATAATCTTTTTCACTTACAATTTTTTTCTACTTAGTTTTGTGCCATTTTTTCTTTTTTTTTTCTTAACCTCTTTTTTAGGGAAAAAAAAAGGCCAGATAAAAACAATTTTAAAACAACAAAAACAAAAAAAACCAATACGATTTTGGTAAAAGTTTTGAATATAAGGAGACCCACTTGAATTTGATTTTGTTATAAATCTTATTTTTATTACACGTCTTTTCATTTTTGTTCAATTTCATATGAATATTGTTAAAGACATTTGAATTTGATGAAGAACTTACATGTAAAGAAAACATTTTTATTTTAATGTAACTGTAAAGTCTTAAAAGTTATATTATTTTTATGTTAGATTCAACCAATACTTCAAGTTCTTGGAGTTTGTTGTTATTAGTTTAATTATTGAGAACGACCATTAACCACTATCACATGCTTATTTCGGTGGACAGAGTATTTTCTAAAAAAAATGACGACAATTTCTGAATGATGTACAAAAATTTGGATTTTCAACTTTTTTTTTTAAGTTTTGGATTTTATGGAAAAAGTTTGTTAGAAACGAGCCAAAGTCATTTTGAACTCACAAAAAACATTTTTGAATGTCTAACAATTGACCAAAGAAGCTCTTAAGGCGATTGTCCTTCACATAAGTAGTTTGTGAAGGTATGATCTCAAATTCTCAAGTCCTATCTTTACTGTTTGGAAATATATTTTTTTTATTAATAAAATTTCAGGTGAAGTACCTCCTCTTTTGCGCCCCCGCCCAAAACCAAAAAAAAAAAAGAAAAAAAATCCTGCGCAACTTATCTCACGGACTATATGGTTCTTTGGAATTAATAATTTGTAACATGATTTTAGAGTGGGATCTTAGTCCAAATTTTTGTGTCATTTATGTGTGACCCATCTTATTTGTTTATATCATTTAAGCTCTTGGTTTGCATTATTGGTCGCCATTGTGGATCACAGTGACAATAACACATTGAAAAATACATTATTTCTAAGTTGAAAAATCACTATATTCAAGTTTGTTGTTGTATAAGATATTGGAATACTCTTAAGTGCGTGTTCGGCAACAGTTTTTCAAGTGGCGTTTAACGTTTTGACTAGTTAAAACACTATTTTGTTAAATTATTGTTGTTCAGTAAACTAGCGTTTCAGTAGCTTTTTAGGTAATTTTTAGCGTTTCAGGTAGTTTTTAGCTTTTCTTTTTCTTTTTCTTTTTGGCAATTTTACCCTTTTTGCATTTTTTGATTTTTTTATTCTTTTTCCAATCTCTCTCTATATTTTTACCTTTTCTTTCACAAATATAAATAAGAAATAATATAAAAATAAATTTCAATTTCTATATAATCAACATTACTAAAAGCATAAGTTTTATTAGTATATTTTTTAACAAAATAATTTTGAATCTATTAAAATTAATTTTGTAATATTGATATAAATGTTTTATCAAAAAATTAGTTATACTTTAATATTAAAATATGATTATGAAAATAAATATCTAAGTATGAAATATATTATCTTATTCCTATAATAGCAATAGTAATTACAATTATCATAATAACAATAATAATAATAACATGATATTAATGTCCTTTTACGTCATTTAACATTCATCAGCTAATTTAATAGCTAATTTTATCGAACACATTTTGTTCAATCAGGTAGTTAAACAGCTATCCACTAACAGCTAAAATACAACAACTATCAACTACTTCAATAATTAAATTTGTCAAACAGGCCTTAAGAGAAAAAGTATCATTAGCCTCATGCATTAAAGGGCTTAAATGAAAAAAATCCTTTTTTTTTTAATATGGCAACCGTAATTTTTAACCTAACCTGCATATTGTGTCATAAAATAAAAAGAATAAATTGCTCAATTAGTCTAATTTGTCAGTTGTCAATGTAGACTGCTTCAGTTTGTCCTGATTTCAGTTTTACCAATTCATTCATTTGAAACTTGGAAGAGTAGCAAGTGGATACATCATCCTGTCGTTCTCATTGTTCAAAGTTCAAACCATTTTTAAATGGATTTGTTTTCAATCACTCAACAAAGATTTTTAGGAGTCATAATTAATTACGATGAAAGCATAAATATAAAACAAACTACTTGCATCTTTAGGTGGCATGTATGACCTAACATTATAACGCTATTAATTAAGATAATTACACAAGTATATGGGGAAACTATGGAGAACGATAAAAGATGGATGATGATCCTTTTCTAACTTAGTTTTTAAACGAGGATCTTAACTCATTCATAGTTTTAACTTTTAACTTAAGTTTTAAACCATTCATTCCATTCTAAATATCAACAATTTTCTTCTTCTTTCTGTCTTCTTTTGTGCTATTTTTTTTTAATTTAATTTTGTGCCATATTTTTTTCTTGCTAAGATATTTTTCCATTTCCCAAATTCCACAGTAGTAAATATCACAAATGAGGTTAAACTACAAATAAAGATTATAGTCTTTTTCACTTCTAAATTTGTATTTTCTACTTAATTTTGTATGACTTTTTCTTTTTATTCTTAACCTCTTTTTTTAGGAAAAAGGTCAGGTAAAATAATTTAAAACAACAAATACAAAAACCCATTCGGTTCCGGTAAAAATTTCGAATATAAAGAAGATTCACTTGGTTCTGACTTTGTTATAAATCTTACTTTTACTATAGTTTCTCACATTTTTGTGCGATCTCATATAAATATTGTTAAAGACCCATTTCAATTTGATGAAGAACTCAAATGTGAAAAAACATTTCTATTTTAATTTAATTATAAAATCTAAAAAATTATATTATATTTATGTTAGATTCAGCCAATACTTCAATTGCAATTCCACTGTGATTTGATACTTTTAGTAGACATTCTTTACGGGTTTCTAGTATTTATTTTGATATGGAGACTATATAAATAAGACCAAGTTAACTTGTGGCTGTGTGAAATTAATTTCAGTTATTTGTTATCATTTTAGTATTTTATTGTTGATTTTGGAAAAAAAAAAAGTGGCACAAAAAAAAAAAAAAAAAATTGATACTTAAAAGTAAAGGAAAGAAAAAGAAAATGTCGTTTGCATAGTATATGGTGGGAGAGAAGAGTGAACGATATTTTTGGGTATGGGTAAGATATTTTAATTTAATAGCTAAGATTTGTTGATATCTTAATATTAGAATAAATGGTTGAGATTTTAAGTTAAATTGTTAAAACCAAAGTGAGTTAGGAGAGAATCCTCATTGAGGACAAATACCCCGTCATCATGCATTAATCAAGGATGAGAATGGATTATAAACAAAAATAAAATATAAAATGAGAAAATGAAAATCTTATTTGAATGGTCTACGTCTTTTCGTTGATTGGATCAAAATAGAAACGAAAGCAGGTTGTAAATTTGGAGTAAAATAGATTAAATTCTCATTGATGTTTACCTAAAATGCATTGGATCTCCTTGTATTATGAAAATCCCTTCATAATTCCTCTCCACTTTTGAAAACATACCCTACTTTTTCCGATTTCGGGGGAGTACTATGCTTTATTTAGCAAGGTAAAGAAGAAATACGAGAAAGTTTTGAAATAAAGGATGGTCCAACACACTTTAAATAATTCATAGGGGGATAAAAATGAGATGCCATTTGTTGTTAATGATAGATATGCCTCTTTTGTTGCAATTATTTTTTCTCCAAAGAAATACAAAAAATAAATTAAAAAAATTACTCGCAACGTGGGAAGAAAATACTTTGCTGGGAATCAATGTTTTGGAATGATTAAAGAATTTTTTTTGTCATTGTAATTTGTAAATAATCCATCTACAAAATGTTGACCCCGTTACCTCCTTTGTGTTAAGGTCAAACAATGAAAGTTGTAAGGCCATAATTTACGGCAGCCAAAAAAGGTGATTTGGATGAATTTAGACGATAAATAAAAAAGAGGCACGACAAATCCTTCTTCTTTTTTTTTATTTTTTACCTGAAACACATTCATTAGTTTCATCAATTAAATTGATAAAAATTAAGAGAGTTCATTGAAACCATTTAAAAAATGAGATAACAAAGAGAAAAAAAAATCTAAAAAAAAGAGAGAAAGCATCCATTACTCACTTAAGAGTGAAAAAGAAAGAAAAGTAAAGAGGAAACATTAATTATGGAAGAGAAAAAAAAAAGAAAATAGAGAAACAAGAAGAAAAGGAGATAAAGAAAAGAGAAGAAAATAAAACAAATAAGAGTGAAAAAAAATTAAAGAAGGAGAGAAATTAAAAAAAAAAGTCTAATTAACATGTTATTTCAACATGTTAAGTAAAAGGTGAAAATAAAATATTTAAAAATAAGGTAACATTTAACATTTGTTAAAAAAAATATTCCGTCTTTCTGATAGCCGGATTAGAGTTCCATGGGTGTGGGACCACAAAATTGAATATCTTCAGCCTGTTTTTTCCTGCCAAATAATTATAATTATAATATTAATTACAGCAAATTATTCCAACTGTCAAAAGTTGACGGAGAAGTTAGCATCTCAAACTGACGAAGTCAATTTAGTAAAAAGATAAAGAGAGCCCTGATATTATGGATCAATCACATAAAAACGAAGAAAGATATTGTGTGGGGCCATACAATTATTTTCTTATTGACACGTGGGATACATTTATTAACAAACAGATCATAAAATGATAGTTGTGGGCCTCCATATGTTAATGGTCACTAACTGAGCTACATGTGGAAAAGCGAGGAGTTATTTTACATGTAATTAGTCATTTCGTACTCGTGCAAAGTTTCTTTCGTAGCCCGTGCCAATATCTGACTTTTTATATATATTTTTTATTTTTTAATATCTATAAAATGTGATTTTATATTTATTTTTATTTTTCTAACTAAATATCATATAAGCATAATATCCTCACATTTAAAAATTACTCATAACTATAGGCATTTATTTAACCAATACAATAATAGACCTTAATAATTTTATTTAATAATTGCTATTTTAAAAATATCTTTTATTTACCCAGTTAGTAAAATTATTTTAGTAATTTTTGGTTAAATATTTAATGGTAGAGACTAATAGATTAAAAATAAGTAGGATTTATTGGATATATATATATTTCGAAACAAGCTAACTTAAAAACTAAAAGAAAACAATAGGGACTTGTAGTAATCATGTAGAATTGTTAGTATTGAAAAATATTTTAATATAAATATACCTATAAAAGTTAATCAACTGGTGACATGGTATCCCTAAAACCTCCTAAATTTTGATGAGTTAACTATATATAGATTTATTTATTTACTTATTTGATAGCCTTGTTTAGAATCATTAGTTATATATTTTCGGTATTATTTTCTTTTTTATCTCCTATTCCTTCGATTGTATTGATTAATTAATTTATACTTTTTTATGATTTTATAGATTCTATAAAATTTTATTTTTTATAATTGAAAATTGATGACCTTTATACTTTGCATATTACTATTTGTGAGAATATATGATTTAACTATACAATTTAAATTATATATTCTCTTATATTAGCCTATGTTGTATCTAAATAATTCAAAAGCTTGATGAAGTTTACATTAAGATTAGAACATATAAAATCATTTAAAGTTAATATAAATTTTAAAAAATTTCTCCTATACTTGAAGGTATTATTTGAAATTAGTAATTATGTATCTTTTTGTAATTTTTCTTCTCTTCCACTTTGCTTATTATAAGGAAATTATATAATATTACAAAAATTTTTAATTTTCCTTTATTACTTATTTAACATTACTCTATTCTTTTTTTATGATTTTTAATACAAATTGATGATTACTATCCTTTATAATTTTTTTTCTCTTTCTCTTCATTAGATAGTATTAACTAACTATTTTATTAACTTTTTATTAATTAACTATTTTATTAACTTTAATCCATAATTTAAGTGATGTTGTAATCTTCTTTCTTATATTTGAACTTTTATATTACATTTTGAGAATATATAATCTAATTTGTACTCTCTCTTTTTCAAGTTTATATGGCATTCAAAGAATTCATTAAGTTTAACTAGCATATAACTTTATAATATATATACTAGGGTTTTGTTAGCTCATGCTTCTCATAGATTTTAATTTTTTATGTGTTCTTCTAGCTTAAATTCTAAATTCAAAAATCAATTATAATATTTGTTTTGTAAATTATTTTTTAAAAAAATAGATTTCCAACCTCTCAGGTAAACTCTAGTTTTTAACATGAACAAAAAATTGAATTCTAAAAATCAAATCAAATCATAGTATTGATATTTCAAATGATTTTCCTTCTTCTAAGTGGTAATTCAACTTCTAAAGTTGTTGACAGTATGCAACCATTTTTAGTTAAAAAAAAAATATGTAAGGATTCTAAAGTTATAATTGGTGTTTGGATGTGAGAACATCATATTTGCAAAATGTTTACAAAAAATAAAAAAAATACAAAATATTTAAAATTAGATAAGATAATTGGGTTACTTTATTGTATTCATTTATTATTAAATATTTAATGACACGAATTAAATTGATTGCTTTTTGAAAATAATTCAAATTGATTTAGATCTTCATCAAATCACGTGGACTAATTTTTAAAAAAATGGAAGAAGAAAAAGAAAAACAAAAAAGAAGAAGAAAATAAAAGGAACTTGTGGAATAGTTTTTCTAATTTGTTAGTATTAGTATATATATAGTAATAATATTAAATCGTAATTATTAGTGTGTATATATATATATATATATATATATATATAGTAATAGTATTAAATAGCAATTATGAGTAATAGTAATTATTAGCATATATAGTAATAGTGTATATACACACACACACACACACACACATATATATATATATATATATAGATTTGTTCTATGGGTCATTTTTTAATAGGTAGTTCTTCTAATTCTGATTATAAATTTTGAAAATGAGTCTAATTCTAATATCAAAATTTTCAAATTATATTATACTTTATGTTTCTCTCGTTTAAATTCTACATTCTAATTTTGGAAAAATATTACATTCTAAAAATCAAATTGAAAGGAAGAAGGCAAGTAGAAATGAAAAGGAAGCATAATATAGATGCTTAGTTTATAAAAGATTAGCGTTGACCAATTAGCTTTTAGAAATTCGAAACTCACAGATTAATGATAACCTTTTATTATAAACTATTTTATGGTATCAAATCTTTTGAGCTTCTAAACTCATTTTTTTAATGTGTACAGTAATATTGGCACCTAATCACCATATAGCATATTTTAAGCCCTATAAAGCTCTTGTGAGGTGCAATTTTATTGGTATTAGATTATTATATCATATACATATGGATATAGGGAGATAGATAGATTTGTGTTTGTTTATCTTTTTTTTTTAAAAAAAAACATATTTTTTGCATTTTTTTTGTATTTTTGCATTATTTATTTAGTAATTAATGAAAACAAAGACATATAGATTGTAGTTAGACCATAAAAAATAATATTTACACATCATTCAATTAATTACATTGAGTACTATTGGCAATTATGGGATTAATGAGATGTGTAAATTTAATTTCATGCTAATGTAAAAGCAAAGGTCACCTAAAAAATGATGAAAGATAACTAATGATGTGTCATCTTAATAACCATTATAAAGCTGACGAGGCATTTCCTAAAGCATACACACTAACTTGAAGTACGCCTTTATATCCACACACACACATACACATATATACAGTTGTTAATTAATTGTGATAGTTTAATATTAAAGTTTTAATGTCATCCTATTAATGTTAATTAATACCCATTAACTCATTTTTAAAAAAAGAAAAAACCAGCATGTCATATTAATAACACATCAAAATATTAACGTGGCAACCATAGACCTCACATGTTATCTTGTGGATTAATTTTATAATATATTGGCATAAAAAAGGATTACTATAACATACCTTTATATTTGTGAAATCAAATTACGATAACATATACTTGTTAATCATATTAGCATAATGCATCCTTGTGTTCTGTAAATTTATGACCATTTGAGTTATATCATTTGAATCATATTAAAGCAGTTTATTAAATCTAAATAAGATTGTAGGAATAGGATTGTGATTTGCAATTTATTCAAATTAATTAAACAATTAAACTGGCATATAATTTACTGCTAACCCAAATTAGATCTGTATTTTTGTAAACCAAATTCATTTTGATTTTTCAGTTATGTCCTCACACTTATTTACATAGAATTCAGTATAAAAGATTGCAAATAGGTTGTTAACAACACATTGAAGAAGAAAAAGAAAAAAGAAAAAAAGAAAATGGCTTTCACAGGATATCCTCCTTACCCACCATGTTTTGGTGGTCATTGCTTGGGCCGCCAATGTTGCAGTAGAGGTTAATACCATTTTCTTCACTTCTGTTGTGTGTGCAATTAGATAACCACTCTTGAAGCTCTATTTTCTTAGTTTCTTTATTCATCAAATTGCAAGTGTTGTTCTTAGGTCTGAAAATGAAAAATGCCATGATCTTATAATTGTGTTCATATGCATGATTTTATTACTTGGGGATACTGTATAATAAATTTTGATTATCAACTCATCCCCTTTATGAAGGATGTTATAGAAGGAGGTGGAAATAAATTGATATTGGAAAAGTATTTCACACTTCTTCTATAAATGTCTTCTTGTTATGAAACTAAAGAGAATAGGAGAACAAAAGGAGAGACAAGAATAAGAAAAGAGAGAAGAATGATTTTATTGATATCGTTGTGCATAAAATATAACATATAATGACTTGTTGTCCAAGAATTTTCCTTTACAATTGTCTTGCGCTTTTGTCTTTTTGGCTTGGATTTGGATCATAACTCAATACTATTTTATGGAATATGAATATCCACATGATACATAATACTTCTCTCTTTCCTTTTTATGATAATGTATTAATATAGTTGGATTGCACTATTCATTTATTCCAAAACTTATGACTATTTGATGGTTGAATGTAGGGTTCAAGTTTGAGTGGCCCAACTTAGTTGGTGTGGATGTAGAAGGAGCCAAGGCTACAATTGAAAAAGACAATCCCTTGGTCACTGTTGTTTTTGTTGCAGAAGGTGAACCTACTTTGGATGATTTTTGCTGCAACCGTGTGTATGTTCACCTTGATCAGAACCACAAAGTTGAGTCTACCCCAGTGGTGGGATGAGAAAAAACGTAGCAATGCTATACCCAAGAAAATAATTAATAAGTTTGTTCCCTACTACAAATGCCATTGAAATTATATTTTCTATGAAACTTTTATTGCTATAAAATGAAGAAAAACTTTTAATGAAGTGATTTTGGTTGCACACTTGTAGTTTGAACAACTACAAGCAACACTATATTCAATCCCTAATCTTTTTTTGTGATAGCACTAGTAGTTTATGATCTTGGTTCTCCTGATAAGTCTTTGTGACAATTATCATGGGACATAATTAAATCACGCAAAAATCTTGACTTAAAAAGAAATAATATCCACTTGGCTGATTAATGCCACATTACAAAAATTTCGCAAAAGGAAACGATTTTTTGGTGGCAGCTAATAAACCGTCGCCCTTGCTGAGAACATATACAACTATTGGCAGTGTTTTAGCTAACCCTCACTTATTGGTAAGAAGCAAAAACAAAGGCAGCAGTTAAACAACCCATTTAACTGCCGTTACTGACAAAACACTAGTGTTGATGATGGTTTTCTAAATGTTACTAAAATCTTTTACTAATTGGACATAAGTGATGGTTATGAACTGTCACCTATTATTGAAAACCCCAAACAGGTGACATTTTTTATAACTGCTGCCATTTACTAGGTCCCAATCCTAATGCCTAAATCAAGCAGCTACCGAATATTTCTTACCTCGTTTTCACTTCAATTACAAAAGCTTTTGATTAGAGTAATTATAAAAAAGGTTAAATCCGATAGAAACCTTAAATTTTATCTGCAGTGACACTTATTAACCCTTATCTTTATTTTTAGCCATTTATTAATTCTTGATTTTGATCAAACTTAACAAACCTAAACTGTTGGTAATAAAAATTACACAATTACTAAAGTATCCTTGTTCAAATTTTTAAAAGACAAATTTATTCTTGAGAAATAACAAAAATTTGTTTGCCATATGGAAGTTTTTATTGCAATGTACACAAAACAACAAGAAAGAAACACTAGAAAAGGAGGATGTCTATTAGGTATCTTGTGGCTATATTGACATTCATATGTATTAATCCCATGAAATGCTAGTTTCCTATGACATCTAAAAACAAGCGAAGTTGGTATAAAAACACAAAATCCTCGTATACAATCTCGACCAAAACAACATTTGTTTACATAATATTGCATTCTTGTACAACTGATCCCTATTTTAAATGTTAAACTTCTAGCTTAACCTTATTGAGCTTATCAGCCTCCAGCCTCCAGTCTTCAACCTCCTTAATGGCATGGAACTTAGCTGCTCTCCACTAGAATCTCCATAAAGTAGTTCAACAGCTTCAATCTGCATTGAGCTAAGACCTTTATTTGATGGAGAATAAAATTGGTGTTTGCTTCGGTATGAGTTTATGTATTTCAAAGAAATAAAGGGTAAGGTGTGTGTTTTTTGAGTTTTGCAAATGTAGCTTTGGTAGGTTTGGATGACAAGGGCATTTTAGTACAAAATATATATTATAAAATTTTATTTTTTAAATTGTTAATGTTAGAGCAATAGAAGGTCAATAAGTGGCTAAAGATAAAAATGAGGGTTAATAAGTGTCACTGTGATAAATTGAAGGTTATTAAGTAGAATATATCCTTATAAAAATTGACAATACTTAAAAAAAATACTAAATTGGCGTTTCAACTCGAGGAAATTGTTGAAAAAGTAAATTTTATTTTCTTTCTTTTCTTCTTAGCATTTGTCTCTATTAATATGTTTTATAACTTCTATCTCTACAACATTTTATTCCAATAGTTACGTAAAGAAAGTATTTTGGAGTGTACACTTCTAAGTCTGACAAAATACGTTTGTTCAATTTTTTATATACCAAATTTTTACACCTAAAATCTGTAATTTGTCAGCTTGATGGCCGAAGAGCATGGGTTTGGAGTGAAAAGAGCTATTCTACACTTGAAGTCCAAGAGTAATCAGCCAGGTGGTGAAAAGGTGTAGGACAAAAAGAGTCTAAGGCCAACACTACGACCTACATTGGTTTTGAGGCCAAACTTCAGCCACGTAGGAATAAACTGGTGCATGACGCGCACATGCTCGATTTGAATAAAGAAGACCAAATCTGATACAACGTACAGTGCCAAAATAGAAAGGATGAAGGTGGAGCAAAGAACTTGATAAGTTTTCACAATCAAAAGACGCCAGAAATCATCAGCCAACCACGAAGATTCCAGGTGCAGCAGCTATAAAAGCTGGTTGATACCAAGAAGAAAGGGGTTCCTTAACAACCATACTTTGATCATATATCTATCCCTTAGCTTCTTAGGTTAGTCCTATCCTTAGTTTAGCTCTTAGCTTAGTAATAGTTAGCATAATGTTAGCTTAGCTTTATCTCAAACACCACTGTAATTCACTTCACGGCCTAGATTTTTCCTTTTTGTTATAATTCAGTTTATGGTTTAAATGTAATTAAGTTTATAGCCTTTCTGACTTTAGCTATAATTAACTTTATGGCTTGGCTTTATCATTTATCCTAGCTGTAATTAAGTTTATGGCAGGATCGATTCACTACAATTAACTTTGTGGTGTAATTTGGTAAACCTTTCTTCGTATCCAATCCAATTATTTGAGGGTCCGTCTTATTCCATTTCGCTTGTTCCATTGTAGTGAAAACTTGCACGTTGGATTCATAGTGATTTGATTGTTGTCGCTTTGATTCTAGGTTGGGTTGTTATTACAATTGAGCAACCCATATCTTGTTTTTTACAAAGTCCCTAGATGGAGTTCAAGGTGGGGGATAAAGAACCCACAATTGTAAAATTGTCTGTAGAGACTTTCAAGTCGAAAAGGAGTCATTATAAAGTTTACTCTTCACACTCTAAATGTACCTAGCCTAGGTTGTGGCCTCAGGTGTGTTGATGAAGGTTTTTCCAAGCAAACAATTTTTGGCACACATGGTGGGACTCGATTTTGATATAAGTCGAAACACGCGAAGCAAAGGATTACCTACAGATGCTGAAGAAAGGATCGATTTGGTGGCTATCCCTTCTATGTTTAGTGAAGATGTCAACATGGTTGATCCTTTAGACAAGGAGCATATTGCTGTCACCCCATTCTACTCAAGCCTTTGTGAAGGAGCACAGACACGTGAGGAAGAGGCATCAAGGTCTGAGTGGCCTGACCAGGGCTTAGCATAATTACAATAAGGTCTCCTAGCCTCTATGCAAGATACTATTGCTAGTACTATAGTCGCAGTCAGAGATAAAACATTCGTAAGGATGTTAGGGAATTCTATGAGATTATCATGAATGTTATAGCCTTTCTGATTAACGTGTCAGAGTAAACTGCTAGGGCGGTTTGGACTATGATGGAAAATCAAGTGTCTTTGTTAGAGCAATTGGCCTTGAGTAATTGTCATTCCCAACCAAACAACGATAGCGCTATGAAGCCATTGCCCAGGCTAAGCAAATAGCCTTACAGATGGAGAACCTTAATAGGGCCACATAGCTTAACAATGAGACTCACTTTCATGACATTGGCCAGCAAGTTATGGATATGATGCGCCCATTAATGACCCAGCTGAGACAAGACATCAAGCAGAGGGTATTTGGTTCGACTCAATCTCTTGATGGTGCTGGTGAAAGTCAGTAACTAAATTCTCAGGCTACAACCTATCAGTCAGAGCCAGTTCGGCAATGGCCTTGGGATTATCTACCACAGATAATGAGGCCTATGGAGTTTGGGCAAGTTCGTGTGGTACCATGAGCTACCACCTCTAATGGGTTTCATGCTAAGCATAATCTTAGTGTACCATCTAAACATCACGCTACTGAAGCTGACGGACTTCTTATTAGGCTCGAGGCACCAGTTGTACCTTCAAATGTGCAACAATCTTGAGTTCGGCCAGGGCCCATACCAGTCCCACTACAAGCAGAGGTATAACCAGCTTGGGGATGCCCAAGAAACCAAGATCTATATGGAGTTTTAGGAGCAAATCCGTATGGAGTGAGTCAAGTAGCACTACCACAATATGTACCACTTGCGATCTGGACGCCTAGGGGGCAGTAAACATTAGTGAACGAGCCATGGCCTTAAGTGGGTGGCCAAGTGCCACAGCAAGCAACTCTCTATGTGGACTCAGAAATGGTGCGTGACATGGTGGCTGAAATGCTGCGAGAACATCTTGGGCCCGGGGTACAAGTCAACCCATGACCAACCTATCGTAGCCCTTATCCGAGGTGAATTGACTGTGTCGTGAAGTTCCTAAGACGTTTTAAAGCTCTTAAATTCATGTTGTTCTTTGTAGAGGATAATTAGTCAACTTTATAGCATATTGTGAGATTTAATGCTCAATTCAGAGAAGTTATAGGCAATGATTATCTCAAATTACGCTTGTTTAGGAGCTCTCTAATAGGGTCAGCCTTTCAGTGATATGCCAAGTTGTGGCCAAATTTAGTGCAAACTTGGGCTGATATGGAGAGAATGTTCTAGGAACAATTTTATAGAACAGAGCCGGATATGACCGTGACGGATCTAACTAAGATGAGGCAAGCACCTGGCAAATAAGTGAAGCAGTTTATTGCATGATTCAAACAGAGATGCCATATGTGTCACACAAGGCTCGAAGAATCGGAGTATGTGAAGCTCATATTGGGAGGTTTGAATTTCAAACATAGAAATAAATTCGAGGGACAATTGTTCACACACCTATTTCAACTAGCAACCCACGTTGTGAAGTCTGAGCAATTGTTTCGCAAAGAGAGAGAGAAGTTCAGGCCAATCACTACTACTATAGATATGATGGAACTGACCAGCAAGCAAGTGAAGGTCTGTGACTATCAGGCGCTAGGTAAATGTGAAGTCTCTCTCACTGAGATTGCCAGAGAGAACAAATATGTGTGCCAAGCCCTGACAAAGTCAGGAGTTCGATCTCACAGCAGGACAGACGATGATTAATCGCCACGAGAGATCAAAAAGAGGTTGGTAAGCAATATTCCTTTGCCATAACCAAGGCAAAGGCAATATTTGATAGGATGTTAAAGGATAAGTAGATCAGACTCTCTCCAAGGCATAGGATTCCTCTACCAGAAGAATTCATGACAGATGTTATTGTAAATGGCACCACTCCTGGTCCCATACTACAAATAATTGTGTAGTTCCACAGAATGCGATTCAAAAGGCTATCAAGGATGGGAAGATTAAGTTCTCAGAAACCGTGGTAGTCAATAAGAATCCATTTTCTCGAGAGGCTGGAGTCAACATGGTGGCAGCTGATAATTTTCGAAGCATCTTGTCACGATGCTCCAAGCAGAGGAAGATCCCTGGATCTTTAGGGTTTAGAAGGGGTATTAAAAGGAAATGAACCCGTCATAGAAGGACTAGATGAAAAGAATAACCCAAGGCATATCAAGCCCAAGGAAGATCAGTTATAGGCATCCTAAGTTACAAAAGCTTTAGAAGGGGTAGTAACTAATCAGGAGTCTCATTTGATGCTCGTTAAAAGGAGGTATCAAATCGACCCTCAACAGGTATAGGATATTCTTAAGTTTATATGTATTCGAGGTTGCAGAGAGTTGTCACAGACCAAATGACGTCTGACTGGGGGTAGTTCTTCATTGAAATCAATGAGGCAACTGAAAGGTGGACTGAAGACAATTAAAGCTAGATTTGGTGACAAGGTAAAAGACCCCAAGTTCGTAGATGGACGACAACTGGACGATGGCACTCATTAGTTCGAATAATGGGACTATTGCTGGGTTGAAGACCAAGAGCACACCGGGTCACGTCCTAGATGTAGAATCAAGCGGGAATGGCTTTTGATTTACCAAAGGTTGACATTTCCCAAAGGACATTGTGAGGAAAGACGGGAGACACTGTTAATTAGACGCAATGATCTATCTTAGGGTTACCACCAAGTAGTCTACTCCTGATAGGTTTATTGGAAGGATGAAGCCAAAGATACCAGAGGTAATAGTTATAGGCCATCCATCAAAATTTTGTTATTTTGGTGTCAACGTAGGTTCATAATTGGGGCAAAAACATACCAGAATATATAGGCCTCTAGTTAGACCTGTGGGAGAATGAAGCGCAGTAACCCAATGACCCTGGCAAGCATATTCATCAAAGCCTCATCCCTCTGGGATGACCAAAACCCAAAAAAAGAGCTATTTAAGGAAAAGAGCAACTATAAAATATGCTCAGAAAAACAAGTAGGAATAACTCTCAAAGCGACTTTTAGACCCACAGTTCATCATTCCAAATAAGGAGTAAGGAGTTGGAGATTTAGAAGAAACTCGAGAGGACGAATTGTGCTTGGCTGAACAAGGTAGAATGAGAACCGAGGGACCTATAATTGATAAGATTCGTTAAGGGCAATTGAACTCCCGGTTAATATGGCTTTTACCTTGTCACTAATCTTTCAAGCACCCAACAAACAACGGCCATGCTTGGCGGGGGATGTGTTCGAGGTAGGCGTGCTGGAAGCCCAGCCTAAAATCCTTGTTGAACCTGAGGAACTTCATAACGAGGAAGACAATGAAATCTTGGATGCTTTGTGAATCCTAACCAAGCCATCTCTTATTCATCTTTATTAGCATGTAAGACCGCTTTACATTGTGGCCCACTTTGAAGGACAGCTAGTGACAAGAGTCCTGGTAGACAATTGTGCAACAATCAGTATCGTGCTAGAAGTCATCATGAAAAGGTTGAAAAAGACTAAAGCGAACCTATTGCAAGCTGACATCCCTATATTCAACTTCACTGAAGAGGCTGTTAAACTAAAGGGTGTATTGCCAATAGAGGTCATTGTGGGAAGCAAAACATCATAGGTGTGCTTTTTCATAGTGAAATTAATAGAAAATTATAAAGCTTTGCTCAGTTGAGATTAGATCCATACTAGCATGTGTTTACCATATTCTCTTTACCATTATCTTGTTTTATGAAACAATGGGAAGCCAGAGTTAGTTCAGGCTGACGAACAGCCTTTCTAAATGAGTTCCAATATGGCCGAAGCCTACTATTATGAAGACGGTGTTGGCCTAGTCTCTCTTACACTAGGGAAAGCTATTATGGCCGAAGCCTACAATTTGAGTTCCAATATGGCCAAAGCCTACTATTGTGAAGCCTACTATTATGGAGGCGAAAGCTACCGAATCGTGAAAATAGCATCACATAGCCATGAGTAGTGCCTTGTTGACTCTAGAGGCCTACGTGTAGATAGTGAAAAAAGTGACCAAGATAGAGGTCTCCAGTAATCACAGCATCTTCCATTTAGCCAACTGTGTTTATAAGGACGATTTAGTGTTGGCTAAGTTGAAAAATGGAGGATTTATAACCTGCTTTAAAGAAGCTCAACGATGCAAGAATAGAGGTACAGGATCCCTTCGAAAAAGTCTTCTTAGGTGAGTATGATAGTCGACCTATCTATGTCAGCAGCCTACTATCACCAGAGTTAAAAGCTGGCGTAATATAGAACCTAAAGAAAATCTTACATTGCTTTGCTTGGGATTACTCTGGGATGTCTGGGTTAGATCGAAACTTGGTAGAGAACATGTTGCCAATTAAGGAAGGATTTAAGCTGTACAAACAATCCCTCGATGCATGGAGACGAGTGTGGTACTGGCAACAAAAGATGACATCGGGAAGCTCTTAAACACATGTTTTATCAAAACAGCTAGGTACCCAGAATGGTTGTCCAACACCGTCTACAACATTTGCTTTGCCTAGGTGATAATGGATAGTTAAATCATAGTCTTTAATCAACTCCAACTATCTTCACTCTCTCAAATTCAGCTCATTCTGAGTAAATAAATATTTGAGACTTATTATGATTAGTATACACCTTACATGTAACCCTATACAAATAATGTCGCCATATTTTCAAGGCAAACATGATTGCAGCTAATTCAAGGCATAAGTGAGAAACTGCAACTCAAAGTTCTTCAATTGTCGTAATGCATAAGTTATTACCTTATCATGCTGCATTAATACACAATCCAAACCTATATGTAAGGCATCACTGTAAATGGCGAAGCCTTCATTCCTCTCTGGCAAAGTAAGCATAGGGACAGTTACAAGCCTTTGCTTTAATTCTTGAAAACTTTGTTCACATTCTAGTGCCTATTCAAATTTAACCCCTTTCTGAGTTAAGTGAGTAAAGGGTGCAGCTATTTTAGCAAATCTCTCAACAAATTTACGATAGTAACTTGTGAAACCCAAAAAAGCTACGAACTTTCGAGACCAAAGTAGGTGCTGGCCACTTCATAATAGACTCAAGTTTCCATGGATCAACTAAAACTCCATCCTTAGAAATTTACATGTCCTAAAACTGTTACATCAAAAAGCCAAACTCACATTTCTCAAATTTGGGAACATTCGTTTCTCACGCAAAGTTTTCAAAACAACTCTAAGGTGTTGTTCATGCTCCTCTTTGCCTTTAGAATATACAAGTGTATAATCAATGAATACCACTATAAATTGATCCAAATAAGCCATAAAGATGTGATTCATCAAATCCATAGAAGCTGCTGGAGCATTTATTAGCCCAAATGGCATCACAACATATTCGTAATGACCATATCTAGTTCGAAAGGCAGTTTTGGGTATATCTACATCTTTAATCCTGAGCTGATGGTACCCGGATCTTAAATCAAATTTTGGAAACACTTGTGCACCTTGCAATTGATCAAACAAATCATCTATGCAAGGAAGCGGATATTTGTTCTTAATAGTAACTTTATTGAGTTCTCGGTAATCAACACATAAGCATAAAGACCCATCTTTCTTTTTTTACAAATAGAACAGGAGCACCCCAGGGCAAAACACTTGGTCGGATATGCCCCTTATCCAATAACTCTTCAAGTTGTACCTTAAGTTCTTTCAACTCTACCAGGGCCATTTTATATGGTGCTTTTGAGATAGGCATAGTTCCAGGAACCAAGTCAATCTCAAATTCAATCTCTCTTTTTGGAGGCAAACCCAGAATCTCCTTAGAAAATACATCTGGAAAATCTTGCACCACAGGAATATCTCCTAATTTTTGCTCCATATCTGAGGTAACAACACTTGTCAATCATCTAGGATACCCTTTTTTTTTTTAACATTTTTCGGGCTTTCATCACTGAGATAATGATAGGGGAATGGAAATCCCTCCCAACAAATTCAAAAACTGGGGCATCAGGGATTTGAAAGTTAACTTTCTTGGCAAAGCAGTCTACATAGCCATGATAAGTAGCCAGCTAATCCATTCCGAAAATTACATCAAAAATCTTCATGTCAGGCTCTATTAAATTAGCAAGCAAACTCCTGTCATGAATTAAACCGAACAGTTTTGATAAATTGTTTTAGTTATTACAGATTTTCCTACTGGAGTTTCCACACATAATTCAAATTTAAGTTCCTCTAAGGCACAACATAGTGAAGGTGCAAAAGTAGAAGAAACATAGAAATATGTTGATTCAGTGTCCAATAAAACATATGCAGAAACTGATGACATAGGGAGAATGCCTGGTACCATAGCATCAGATGCTTGAGCATCCCCTCTTGTCATTGCATAAAGTCTAGGCCTAGTAGTCGATTTCTTGTCAATGCTCCTTTGCTCATATTTAATCACCCTGCTCTGAGTGGCTCTCTGATCCATTGTCTCATTTGTTTGCAATTCTGGGTAGTCCTTGATACGATGATTGATGGCCCTACACTTAAAACATTCACCTGTAATCCATTTACATAAGTCAGTAGAATGACTCTTACTACACTTTTGACATGTAATCCTTGAGGTTGCACTGCTGACTTTCTTTGGTGAATTTCCAAAAGGTTTGTTCTTGCTTTGGCTTTCTCCTGAATTAGCCTTTATGTTTTGGCCATGTGTCCGATGTTGTTGGTGTTGATTAGCACTACGTTCCTTTGCCTCAACAATAGGAGTTGTATTCATAACATTTTTGAAAGTCTGATGTAGAAAAGGAGCAACCACATCACGAATGCCAGCCCTCAGGCCTAATTCAAATTTCATGGCTTTCCTATATTTATCAGCTACCAAGGCAGGGGCAAAACGAGAAAGTTTAACAAATCTCCGAGCATACTCTTGTACAGTCATATCTTTTTGCTTCGAATTGATGAACTCCATCACTTTCATATCACAGTATGATTGAGGATAAAACTCAGCCTCAAATGCTGCTCGAAATTCTTTCCATGTACTAAGCCTAGGAGTTTATTCTCTCTTAAAAATCCATCATTCCTTAGCAGCCCATGCAATAAAAATGTGCTAAAATGTACCTTTCTATCATCTGGATAATCAAGCATGAGGAAGAACTTCTCAATAGTAGCAAGCCATTTAGTAGCTTCAAAAGGATCTATATCACCATCAAAAGTAGGAGGTTTCATTGTCAAAAACTTTGCAAGAATTTTATGTTCATCATCCTTTTGATCTTCCTGAGCCACTTTTTAGGTTGAACCCCCTACTACTTTTTGCAATATAGTCGTTGTCAAAGCATCATATCTATAGCAGGTGTTGGAGCAGCTTGTTGGATTATAGTATTGGGTTCTTCACCAATTACTTGAGTTTCACCCTTTATTTCTTGCCTATTATGACCCTTGCGTCGTTCTTCCATAACTTGAGCAAGAACGTCATCATAACCAATGGGGTCATTAACAATCTCCGCCATCTTATCCTTCACAAAACATATTCAAGTCATTAATCATACATAAAAGTTTGTTCTCCAAAGTAAACACTCTATGAGAAAACAATAAACACATTATAACTCTTAGTTTACTTATACTCTATTAAAACCTATGAGGTCATAACCTAGGCTCTGATACCAACTTGTCATGCCCCCCAAAATTTGCCAGTACAGCAAACAAGGTCTATGACTCACCTTAGCTCTGCAAAACAGCCTATTCACCAAGCCATATACAATAACTACAACAAGAAGATTTATACCTAATGCAATCCTTTTTATGTCAAAGCACCTATAAGAGCATCAGAGATATCTATACAAAAACATGCATACACCCATCCATAATCCATCACATCACATGCAATGTTCTGGTCTAGAGTTCTAGTGCTATATATTTACAACACAGAGATTTTTCAAAATAAAAATTTACATTTCCATGAGAATTACTAGTGTATCTTATATACAACATTATGTTGCTTCTTTCCCTAAGACCTATTAGCAAAAGAAAGTCTAAGCCATATTGGTGGACTCTTACTCCTTGGATTCTCATCTACTAATCTTTGTCTACAAAATACACATAACCAAAATATATGATAAGCCATAAAAACTCTGTAAATGAGAAGCCTTATAGAGACTAATATGAGCTAATATTGAAAGGATTAGTAATGAGAAACTTGGGATCAAAGAAATAAGGAAAGCTTGGTTTAAGAAAGATAAATTTTCAAGATATATTTAGCAAAAGAAGCTTTAGCGACTCATACGAAAGATCCGTATCTAACTACTCATGGTAGACTTTTTAAATGAATGCGCACAAACCATGACATATGATATCGCTAATTGAGCACAAGCCTAAATAGCCCGCAAGCGCACGGGTCGTGTGAAGTATGGTGTGTGCGAGTGCGGGGTCGAATCCACGGGGAGGCTTAATGTGTATGGCGTTCTAAGCTAAGTGCGTCCTAAAGAGCTACTTGTTGGGGTCCTAACTACAATGTTTTTGGTGTTTTTGGTTCGAGGGGAGCTCGGGAAAAGTAAACCTAATCTAAGAACAAGGAAACAAAAAGGGAGCGCGTATGTGTGTGATGGGGGAATCAAGCGATCTAAGGGGATTCAAACGTTGGAAATGGGAGACTAAGGTGATTACATCTTGTTTATGGTGATTACTACGTCTTTCTAGGGTTACTTGATGGATTATACTAAGTGCTCTAATCTAGACCTATAATTAGCCTCCTAATTGGTACCCTAAGCCTCAGTGCGAGTCCGTCCCTAGGTGGCGATGCCTAGCAGTACAGCGTAGTCTTTATGACTTAGGAATTAGGGCTAGCCAATAAGATTCTAGGTGAGTGTAGATCGATCTAACCTTAGCACTTAGTCCTCTAATTAGTTCCCCAATTTGGCCCTAGGACTCGGTGCGAGTTCGTCCCTAAGCTTCGCCCCACTTAGAGCTACGGCGTGGTCCTTATGAATCTAGGGTGTTAGGGTGGACTAACTAGCCTTCCTAAGTGAACTAAGGTCAACTAAACCTATCCGGACTCCTATTGGCTGGATTTAAAGCCAAAGGGGACTCGACCTAGGTTAGATACTAGTTGTGCACCATCGATCGCATCACAATTAGCGAAAATTGACATTAAAGCGCATGGCAAGCATATCTAGGGCATGGCATTTGAGAATACACAGGTATATTCTACTACTAAACACATAGACATGTTTAGATTACACCAATTTAAGCACTAGCACTCGACATGCAAGCAATAGAAGCTAGTTATGCTATTAAGTATGCTAACACACACATAGACATGTATATAGTCATACCCACTTCATGTAGTCACCACACAAACACATAGACATGCTAGCATAATGATTTAGAAATGGTTAATAGCACAATAGACTTCAATATATATATGCTGCATCATTGAAGCATTTCAACAAACACATAGACATGTATGTAAAATAGCCTTTGAAACCATAAGCATAAGGCATATATACATAAATCCATCAAGTTTCCATTAATATAAAATAGTAATCAATCCATAAATACAAGATATAATCACCCTACATAGCTCTAATTAAACATAATTAGACTTAGGATAAAAGAGAGATACCCTTTTATCCATAGCCAAGCTTTACAAACCATGAGCTATGCCCCAAATCCTAGTGTTTGATCCTCTTAGATCCTTGATTCCAAGTGTTAAATGTGTTTAGAAGTGAGTGTGTGAGGTAATTTTTGGTGGATTTTTGGTCTAGGGAAATGGGTGTTTGATTTGGGTCGTTGTCCTCCTTAAAAAAGGGTTGAAAAGTGGCTTAAATAGAGCTGTTAACGCGCCCAGCCGGGGGCCCAGTCGGTCGACCGGCTTTGGGCCTAAGTCGTCCGGCCAAAATTGGCCCAGGTTCTGATCCGGCCGGTCGACCTGGCCGGCTTGGTCGTCTGGCCTAGACAGAGGCTAACCGATCTTGATACTAAAATGGTCATATCTTGCTTGTTTTAGCTCTGATTCGCGCACCATTTTTTTTCTATGGCTTTGTATCGTCGTGGGGGATCTCCCAAGCCATATTTTGCACCATAAAATGTATCCAAAATTTGTCCATGTCCTTTTTAGGTTGCAAGATCCAAATTTGGCTCACGTTGCGCTCAGTTTCCCCTCAGTCGCTCTTTCTTTCGTCCGGCCATTTCCAAAAGAACTTTTCTTCATTCCTTTGCATCCAAAGCACCCTTGGCTTTGCTCCACACTTCAATCACCCTCAATTAAGCTCCAATTATCTTCCCAAATCACACCTTAAACAAGCAACAAACGTACATTAGTGTAGCATTTAAGTCCTAACTTCAACTATGAACGTGTAGACCCTAATATGCACAAGTATGACCTAAATGCTATACTAATACATCAAATGAAGCTCAAAACACCTCAAAACAAGTATATACATGCAATACATAAACACACAAAACAAACACATCAACATAAAATTTATTGATTCATAGATAAGGGCCATAAGAAGTTTGTGGTGTGAAAGTACAAAGAATAAACTTATTCAATTACAATGACAGAGTCGAAAAACACTTAAACCGTGATCGCATTTACCCGTGCAGCGCCAGTCACAAAGTGAGTACTAAGCCTCTAGGCAAGAGGTGCACCTCACATAACACATTCACACGGCTTAGATGGATCATATAAGGTTTATTTATAAGGGGAATATACCTACAATTCTACAGAATAGAGTCATAAGGTTTTAGAGTGGTGATGGTTCAATTCCACAAGAAAATGGAAGCCAATATGGGTACCAAACTTGTAGTTCTTATTCTCAATGAAAACATTAGAAACTGTACAAAGTGAAAATCAGAAATGGTGCAATCTTAACTCAATATATCATTATGCAGCTACTAAAAAAAAACGCAAGTTTCACAAGTTCAGATTTTTATATCACAAGTAGGAAGCTGTAATGGTAGAACAAATGAATTTATTTGCCTAACTAAAGTGCAGCTACTAATTGGAGATGTAAGGAATGATAAGAATTGATATTTCCAGCAAGTAATGTCTTTAGAATATAAAACAACAATAAGGAAGGGATTTCTTAAAAACTAAAAAAACTATGAGGAATCCCAAAGATTATGTGATATAATGTCCATTCTTAATACAAAATAACATGAGAAGAAAGTATACATTAAGGAAATTCAGTGACGAAAAGGGGTTTTCTCACTTACCTTTACTCAAGAACCTATATTCCAAAAACCAAGCTCTTCTTCAATCCCTAAGTCACATAATGAAAAGCATGCCTTAAACACTACAAAAATCTACTTGTTAATACCCTTTGTACGCTGATTTAATTATTACTCATCAAAGTTAAAAAATTGGTATCCCTAAATCACGTTTAAAGCAAACCCACTTTGATGCCTTGACCAAAAATTCCACAAACTTGCCCAAAATCAACAATCAGCTTGACCTTCTTAATCTTCCAGCTTTGCTTGACTTGGGTTTGTGAGGTAAAAGGTGAGAATGGAGTGATTTATTTCTTTCTTTTGTTTTCATGTTGATATCTAGAGAAAGAGTAAAAATACCTCTTTATTTTATTATATAAAACATAATAGCCACAAGTTCAAAGTTGTATTGTTATGGTATTCATAAAGTAACCCGAAGTGCTCATTAAAATTACATTTTGGCCCCCTTTATTTAAATCAGGTTATTACAGCAGCTATAGGCATTAGGATGATGAATATTTGTGGAGTGCGGTATCAAACCTATTACTAGTGTAGAAACTTGTACATACGATAAAAATTTTGTCATATTAAATTTATAGTGTATAATAATATTATAGATGGGGCTTTTTTTTTTTTGTGTGTATGTGTGAATGTCTAACCTAATCTATATTATCTATCTATCTGTATATAATAATAATAATAATAATATCTATACTATATTATATAGAAGAATCCTTTGCAACATAGTAATGACAAATGTCGCATAAATAGCATTCTTAAAATCCTTTTGCTATATGGCACTTTTACATTACAATGATATCAACTACTATATTTGGTAAGTAAATGATTTTATTTTATTTTAGTCAGATTTACATTGATTTACTAATTTATTTTAATATTTACATATTACATTCGAGAATTATGACATGCAATCTGGATTGGTTGCAGATATCTGTAGTAACTCTCCAATTTAGTTGTTATCAAATCATTACCTATTTTAATTTTTTTCTATTACTATAATCGAAAATTATTGCAATTTACTTAATATATCATTATCGTATAATGCTATTTATCATAATTTGAGTTTTGATTAATATCGACAAATTGTCTTTTTATTCATATGTTTTTTATATTCAGATCTTATATTCTATATTATGCTTTTTTTTAGTGAAACTTTCACCCACATCCGCCATTACATACTATGGATCTTTCGGCTTTTTAGTTTTATTTTGTCCTTTCAGTTAACTGTCATCTTTTGAAATTTCAATATCGTATCTATTCCTCTCTTCCAAAATGATATTTTTATTGCAAAATTGGTAGTTGATATTCCTTGATTCCTAGATAACTTGATTTTCAAGTACTCATCTCATCTTAATATTTTGTTTACTTTTTATCTTTCAAAATTTATTTGTATTTTTTATGTGTGTTCTTATCTATAAAACTATTATTTTTCTTATCCATTAATAACAATTTTTTTTATGAAATATCCACATTAATTAAATATTGTACTTAAATTTAGAAAGTAAAAAAGGAAAAACAAAGGTTTTCATTTAGAAAAAGAAAAGATGATCTACATTTATTTAAGTTTAATTCATAGGGGTAAAATGATTATTGAATTAGGACAGTTAGTATTAAAAGAGAAACATAAATTCTATTTTTTTATACAAATCTATGTTTATTTAATTCTTAAAATATAATTTCATAGCACTATATAGATTAATATAAAAAAACTCTATGTTTTAGAAAAACCAATCATATATTTCGCAACCCGTGTGTGGCACAGGTGTTATACTAGTAATAGTATAAAGTTGAACCTCATCTTTGAGGTTGTCTTAGAAGACACCACATGTCATAATTTTGAGCGTTTTAATAGTATTAAATGAATAAGTTTTAATTTTTGTGGGTTCTATCTTGATTAAGTATTTTATAAAATAATCATTATTTAATATTACAAAACTGCAAAAAAATTATGTCATTAATTTCGAGTCTTTTTCTTCTTTTTCAATCTTTTTGTGTTTTTTTTAAACCTAGTCTCATAGTTTCAAAAGATCGAAATCAATTGTTATATTCTTAAAAAGCCATCAATTTAATCTCCATTGTTAAATATTTACTAATAATTGAATAAAAAAGATGTAACTTGATTATCCTTGATAATTTTAAACTTTTATTAAATAAAATATAGGAGGATTCTCAAGTTATTGTGAGTATATGAATGTAAGAATATTACATATATAGAATGTTTAGTCAAAATAAAAAATACACAAAAAAATACATTTGTAGAATTTTTTAAATAGAAAATATATAAAATCTATATGTTTATGTATAATAGTAATAAAGTTATGCCACATTATCAAATTTTAGTTTTTGTATTGTTTCTTTTTTTCTTTTTTAAGTTAGTCCTAATTATTAAGAAAGATCCAAATTGGTTTATAATATTTTCAAAAAATAATCAATTTAGTCAATATTAAGAAATATTTAATAGAAAAATTTGCATTTATATCTATGCTATTATACAAAATAAGACTTAAGCGAGTTTGGAGTTCTCTAAATGACAACATAAGCTAAGGTAAGAGAGGGTAAGTCAAAATTTTACACTTTTATAAATAGTAATGTACAAAGTAATTTGAATTTTATTATTTTGACTGATTTTATTTTATAATTTTATAGCATGATATATTTATTTTAAATTTAGATCTATATCTATATAATCTATCTATTTATCTATTATTGGAAAATTATAAGGTGAATGACAAATTATCTCTAAAGATATTTTGGTTTTTCTACTAACTCATTTAATTCATGGGACTAATAGATTCTTTGAATCATGATTTCCTACACAAATGTAGTAACTTTTGAGTTTCTTCATTATCTTAAAATGGATTTAATTTAAAGGTTTTTAGACCCTTTGAGTGTCTTTCATGAATATAAAAATGATGAATTGGTTTCTTCCTAAATTTATTTATAGTAATTCTTTGAAGCATTACATAACACAATAAAAATCACCCCTACTAACAAATTCTAGAGCATAAGCAGCATATAGACTATAGATGTTTATTATGTTCGCTACTTGTCTGCATCAGTGTTTATCACATGTATAAAAGAGAGTTCACCACTCTAAAGTTCGCAGACTTTTGTTCTTGGAGTGCTACCATCACAAAAGGTATAACATTATATCATGGGAGGATTGCGTCATAGAACTGTTAGTACACGTAAAAAAGACGTAAAGTTCTTAAGGAGATTGAGCTTACTCGAGTCTCTTTTATTCCGTTTTATTTGATATATTATTCAATTTTCTTTACTTAATATTTTAGTTTTTTAAGTTATGTATATTCTATATTATTCAATTTATTTACTTAATATCAGTTTCCTATTTCTATATTATGTTTTTGCAATTATTTTACCAATAACTATGTATGTATCTATAAAATAATAATAATAATAATAATAATAATAATAATAATAATAATAATAATTGATGTGGGTAAAAAATGATCTTCTCACGTAAGTAATAACTTGGAAGACTTAGCTGGTATGTTAGATACAATGGGAGAGGACGCGTGGGTGGAAAGTTTACCCTTGCCCACTTGGTGTGAGGGAAAACCGATGGATGCGTAAGCTGAGGGTACGCCGACAGAAGCGTGAGCTGAATGTAAATTAGCAGACGTGTAAGTTAAGGGTCCACATTTGTCTGCTTGGAGCGAGGGGAAGCCGGAGGACGCGTGAGCTGAGGGTAAGCCGGCGGACGCGTGAGCTGAGGGTAAGCCGGTAGACGCATGAGCTGAGGGTACGCCAACGGACGCGTAAGCTGAGGGTCCACATTTCCCTACAAGGCAAGAACAAAGCAGGGATTTCCCCCCGTTGTACCTTCGACGATCAAGTTAGAATGATGAACACACGTTTTGAATATGAATGTTTATAAGATAGATAGAGAGAGTTTTAGCCTTCACTTACTTGTTTCTCTTGCATTATGGTCTGGTATTTATAGATATGGCAGCTCAACACCTGAAGTTTACCTTAAGTAGGGTGCTGATTAGACTTGCTTTGTTTTGTTGACGTGGCTTCCTTTGTTACTTAAGGAAAAGAGCATGTGCAATCCCAGTAATTTAGCTTAGGCGTGCCCGAAGGGTGTGGGTACGCCATATCTGCACTTCTCGGCGTATGTGTGGCCTCAAGGTCTTCTTCTATACACATTCATGCATATTATTTTGAGCATACAAAGGGGGCTTATCCATCATAGAAGGGTAAGCCAGGGTAGGAGAGAGGGGTCGGACCCGGTCCGCCGTTGATGTAGCCAAGCATTGGGGGGGGACCCGTAGCCCCAGGGTTCGCTGGCCTCGTTCCATCCTTCCCCAACGAGATGTGTCGACTCTTCATTGGTGGATTTGACATACCTATATCAATTGCCTCCTTTTTGGCCTTTATTCGATACCTGCTTAGTGTGTAGAGGCCAAAAATCTAACAAGGCTAGCGCACTTTTCCCATTTATCGGAAACATTTCAGAACGTGTTTTTTTCCTTTTGCCAACTCGCGGCCCCTTTTTTGGCCTTTATTCGATACTTGCTTAGCGTGTAGAGGCCAAAAATATAACAAGGCTAGTGCACTTTTCCCATTTATCGAAAACGTTTCAAAACTTGTTTTTTTTCTTTTGCCAACTGATGCATCGTTTCCCATGCATGTGGTTCTATAAATTGAGCCCTCCCTTTCATTACTTTTCTTCACCTCACTTTCTTCCTTCACCCTTCCTCCCTTTGGCATTCTCTCCATTTCTACAAGTGAGCTCATTCAAGGCCTCCACCGAGGTCGGTGGTTATAATAGGAAGATTAAATCTTCCACTTGCTTCAGGGAAGACCCGTAGGAGGAGGGGTCGTCGGCGAACGTGTAGATGGAGGGTTCGCTGGCGGACGCGTAAATGAAGGGTCTGCCAGCTTCGGTCTTTTGTTTTTTTGGCCCAAGGGGCCGCCAATGGACGCCAGGGTCACGCGTCTGCCGGTGAACGCTGGGGTCACGGGTCCGCTGCTTTTTTTTCGCATAATTCTCTTAACACGCATGTGTCCACTCTTTTTAGCAGGTTTATTGCAGATTGACTTACTCCTTGTGCTAGTTAGAAGTATTACTCCTTTCTTACTGTTATCACTCAAGAACAATTGAGGCACTTTCGCTTTTTGTTTAGTTGTCTGACTATCCATCTCTGTCTATGGTCCGTTCACACAATTGTGCCGCTTGCCGCCCGGGCAAGCCCTAAATGATTCCACCTCCCCCCGGATTGGACTGCCAAGTATGTCCCTAGTATCACCGCGCAAAGGAGGGCGATTAAATTCAAGAAGGGCGGGCAAATCGATGACTCGGTCAACATTCGTGCCCCTGGGCCCGACGAGCACGTTTGCTT
Organism: Cordia subcordata; assembly: GCA_028554755.1. Lineage (NCBI taxonomy): Eukaryota > Viridiplantae > Streptophyta > Magnoliopsida > Boraginales > Cordiaceae > Cordia > Cordia subcordata. The sequence continues at coordinate 13,683,188 of JAPTOF010000010.1, read as the reverse complement.
CCCCCTGTCGATGAGATTTCCATTTACGAATACGCACTAAAGTTGGGAGTTCGCGTGCCATTTCTGCAAATCTTTTGTGACATCTTTTGCCATTACGGGATTGCCCCCGGGCAGCTAGCACCAAAAGGTTGGAAAATAATGTCAGCTTTGATCGTCCTTTTGTCTGATCGGGGCTATACACCCTCCACAGGCGCTTTTGTAGAGCTCATGACCTTAAGCAAGACCTCTCGTGTGCTCGGGTGGTACTACTTCTAGGCTCGCAAGAATAAATAGTTTATGTCTAAAGTCTCTTGTTCGAACTTATCGTGAAGGGAGCGCTGTTATTTCTTATCCTTGAAGGAGGGCTCGTGGAACTTTCCCGTTTATTAGGGATTCCGGAAGTCTTACCCAGCTCCCGAGAGAACTACCTTGGCTCTTATGGCAACTGTCACTCCTCCCGGTCCAAACCTCCATTTCTACAAGTCTTTCTTGGATCAGTGAATATGAGAAGGGCTGGCCTGTACAGGAGGACAGCCATTTTGCTCGAGTTTTTAGAGGGTTCAGATGATAGCGATGCTGATGAAGTTGACAATGTTTGGGGTCTGACGGAGATAACTCTCATACGCTGGGCGGATACGACGGAGATAGATTGTCCGCCGAGTTCTCGGCTGTCCACATGGGTAGCGAGATATTGGACTTTGTAGAACCTCAGCCTTCCAACTCGGGAAGTCCGTTTGGTTCTTGTCTCATTGTATGTCCCAGCTCATTCATTCATGCAATATTACTGACAGTTGTTCATTTGTGTTTGCGCAAGCATGACCGACAAAAGAAGGGATTGCAGGGACCTTTTTAGCAAGTTCTCAAAGAAGGCTTCTTCTTCATGCCCCAACCCAGTGACTGCTAACGTTCCTCCATCAGGCCTTCCCCGTGATCCTGTTCCTTTATTTATAGGAGATGCTAGTACAAGTTCTCCCCTTAAGGAGCGCAGATGCCGTAAGCTCACTAGGTTTGCAGATAAGGAGAAGACAGGCAACGGCGCACTATCTTCTGGGTTGACTCATTTAGTTCCTCCTTCGAACCCTCGAGAATTGTCCCAAGGGGCTTCCGAGGACTCCATAGACCATGTCTCTCTTTCTTCTGCTATTCGCTCCTTGAAGTCTTCTAAGAGCTCGCAGAAGGACAACACCTCATTTCCTTGGAAGCACATCAGGCCAGACACTTCTTTGGCTGGCTTCGTGAATCTTAACAAGGAGTTAAAGTATGCGCTGCACCAGGTACGTCCCTTTACTCCTTCCACATTCCTCCTTACTTTACTATCTTGTTTTCAGTTATTTCCTCTGTCTTGGACAGACATTTGCTTGTAACTTTTGTGCAGCTGAGCTCGTGAAGCATTTAGCTCAACGTCTCAAAGAAGAGCAAAAAGGCTATGCCACCGCCAAGGAGGAATGGAAGAAAGCAGAAGCCTTAGCCAAAACCTATGCCAAGACAGGACCAAAGAAAGGATCTGACATGAGGAGTAACATGCTACGGCATGTGATTTGATAGAAGAGAAGGAGAAGAAGCTAGCTGCGGTACAAGCGGAGTGGGATGGGGTCCGCATGATGTGCCAGGCGAAAGACAAGGAGATCGCTGAGAGAGACAATGAGTTAAGTGCCTCAAGAAAGTACAAGGCCCTTGCTGACGAGATTGGTGATGACAAGGCCGAGGCACTCAAGTTCTTCACATCAATAGATGAGGTTTACGAGTGGTTCAAATGTGAGGCTCGGAGCCATGTTCGGTAGATCCGTTCGGACCTGCTTTAGGAGATCACTGACCACCATCCCTTTTTGGATACTTCCTTTGTTCGAATCACTCCTTCCCCTACGCCTAGCCCTGATGACGAGTATGCCACTTCGCTCTTTCCAGGCGGCTTCGAGAATCTGACCCCTCACCAGGAGAACTAAACTAGCTTGCTGATGTTGTACCTTCGTTTTGTCTTAACTACTTAGGAGTTGTACTTTTACCCCTAGTAGTTTCACACGGCTTCTCTTAGGTTTAGGGCGGCCAGCGTTTCTTGTTGTTTATTCCTTACTCCGCATGCACTGGGGTTTATGTCCCCTCGATAGCAATTGCGGAGTTGGATTTGCATCTTTGATGAACCCTTTCATTGTTTTTGCATTAATAAGCTGCAAAGACCTTGTGCATTAATAGATCAACATGTTAAAACAACGAAGATCTCTTGCATTAAATCAATATGTTAAAACAACAATGATTTCTTGCACTAATAGATCAATATGTTAAAACAACAAAGATCTTTTGCATTAAACCAATATGTTAAAACAACAATGATTTCTTGCACTAATAGATCAATATGTTAAAACAACAAAGATCTTTTAAATATAACAGAGAACACCCATCTCCCAAAACACAAGTAAGGCTTGCCCCTTAAACACTAAATACGGCACCTGTGCCTAGTTACAAACATAAGGGCGGGAGCGATAAGATGTTACACATAATAGGGCTGAAGATGTTCAGCCTTCCATGTGTTGTGGAAGTCTTTTCCATCAAGATCTACTAGGTGGTAAGTCCCTAGCCGCACTTTTTTTGTGACCACGTAAAGACCTTCCCAGTTAGGACCCAGCTTCCCGTCTCTCTCATCCCTTCGAAATTGGGCCTTTCGCAATACCAGGCTTCTTTCTTGGATTGCCTTAGCTTTCACGATTTTGGCGAAGCTCCGAGCCATGGCTTCCTTATGCGTCACAGTATGAAGGTACGCCGTTTCTCGGACTTCATCTAGGAGATCCAACTGCTCTTTCATACTCTGGTCATTTGCGTCTGGGTTTTAGTTAGCGACCTTTCAACTTGGAGACCCAACCTCCACTAGAATAACGGCCTCCGCTCCAAAAACCAACTTAAACAGTGTCTCTCTAGTGACAGTGCTGGGTGTAATGCCTTTTGCACTAGGACCCTAACCTCGGTGTGATTCCCACAAATGCCTTCATGAATCTCTCGAAGTACATAGTTCCCTTCATGTTGTCCTATGCATTTCAATAAAGGGTCTGCATAGGAGTGTCTATAGAGCTGTCTTCTAATCAACGTAAAGCGCTGAGCATTCTCTAGCTATGAGCTGATTTCCCCAAATCTCTGCTACGCCATTCCAAGTTGGAAACTTCATCATCAGATGGTAAGTTGAGACTACAGCCCGAATTCTATTCAAGAACACTCTTCCTAAGATGGCGTTGTATGAAGAAGAACAATCCATCACCAAGAAATCCACTTTTAAGTCAGCATATCTGCCTTCAGCCCCGATTGACACCGATAATTCCATAACTCCTAATGGTCGTGTTCTTTCCCCAGAAAATCCCATCAGGGAGGTCGACACTGGGCGCAGATCCTCTACCTTCTTTCCCAGCTGCAGGAATGCTTTAACAAAGATCACTTCTGTCGAGCTTCCTGTGTCTACCAAGATCTTTCTCACTAGGTAATTAGTAATGAGAGCTTCGATGATTAATGGGTCGTCATGTGGAGTCACCATAGGACCAATATCCGAGTCGGTGAAGGTTAAGGCATCCCTATTCCTAGGTCGCTTTGGTAACGGGCCTGCTTCCTTTAGGTTTTTAACGTACTTTCTCCGCTCGGACGACGTCTCACCACCAACTGCCATCCCACCAGTTATGACCTCAATTACCCCTAAGTGCGGGCGTTGGTCATGACGTTGTTCTTCCTCCCTTGCCCTTGGATATCTGCCACCAGGGTTTCTAGGATGGTCGAAGAAGTGCTCCAACTTTCCTTTCCTAACAAATTCTTCAATCTCATCCTTGAGCTGCCTACAATCCTCTGTCGAATGCTCGTGGTCACGGTGAAAATGGCACTTGAGGTTTCGGTCCCTTTTAGATGGGTTTCCGATCATTCTATCCGGTCATTGAAGAGCCCTGTCGTTCCAAATAGTCGCCAACATTTCAGTCTTGGACACATTCAACGGGGTATATTTTTCGAATTTCGGTTGGTAACGTGCGACATCAACATGGGCTTCCCCTTTGCCCTGGCCAAGGTCTTCTTTTTCCTTTCCCTTGATAGGATCCTCGACTGTCTTTCGTCCTCTCGGGCGATGACTTGTGCTCTACGATTGACATCTTCTTCTCTAATGAACTTTTCAGCTTCCTTCATTAGGCCCCCAAACAAGCAATAATCTTGCCTGGAGATTCCAGATTTGAAAGACCTGGGTTTTAGGCCCCGTACATAGGCTATGATAGCAGCACTCTCGTTCGGGTCGACTGCCTTTAAGGCAGCGTTGTTAAATCTCTCGGTGTACTCCCATAGGGACTCATTGGAGCCTTATTGATACGAAAACAATGTAGCTGACGTCTTTGGAATGACCCGACTATTAGTGAATCTATTAATCAACGCTTGAGCCAGCTGGTCAAAGCTGGATATTGACCGATTGGGCAAGCATTTATACCAATCATATGCAGCATCCACTAAAGTTGCTGGAAAAGCTTGGCACTTTAAGGCATCTATCAAGCCATGTATCATCAAGGTATTGTCGAATATACTAATATGGTTTTCCGAGTCTGTCGTTCCATCATAGAGGAGTAAACTCGGGAGGACAACACCAAGCGAAAGCTTCTCTGACTCTATCTCCGGTACAAAGGGCCGTGTCACTTTTCTTGTGGTGAATGTGCGATCGGAACTATTACCGGTCCCTCGGCTACCACTTGACTTACGACTGTTATGACGCACCCCTAGATAGTCGCCCCTTCTTCTTTTACCCTGTGATGAGTTGGTGCGATGGATCATAGAAGACTGCGTCTCCTGATCCCCGAAAGCCGGGTAAGGCTGGTACATTGGTGGTACTGGATATGGCCAATACTACGGGGGACAAGGCAGCATGCACGGATAGCTTGTCGGAAAAGGGAATTGTCCAGGTCCCATGGCTGCTGGTGCCACAAGATTTCTCCCAATCATTTGGTATTCTGCCATTAGGCTTTGCATTTGTGCATACGGTTTGTTCATAGCTTCATGTTGGGAATCTGCTCCCACATGTGCCGAGTTATGAGTGTTCCCTCCTTCTTGTAGTTCTTGATGACCAGGCAGGCTAACTTACCCTCCATTCTCTTCATGCGGCTCTCCGAGTTCAACATAGTGTTCAGATGCTTCTTCTTGCTCAACAGGGTCAAGCTACGTGTGCGGCCTCTTCAATCGAACCATGGCTTTTTATCACGTGTTTCTCAATAGGATTTATCTTCGAAAGTAAACAATTTCCCACAGATGGCGCCAATTGATGTGGGTAAAAAATGATCTTCCCACGTCAGTAATAACTTGGAAGACTTAGTTGGTATGTTAGACGCAATGGGAGCGGATGTGTGGGTGGAAAGTTTGCCCTTGCCTACTTGGTGTGAGGGAAAGCTGGTAGATGCGTAAGCTTAAGGTACGCCGACAGACGTGTGAGCTGAGGGTAAATCGGCGGACGTGTCTACCTTTGTTCGCTTGGAGCTAGGGGAAGCTAGAGGACGCTTGAGCTGTAAGTCGGCGGACGCGTAAGTTAAGGGTCCGCTTTTGTCCGCTGAGAGCAAGGAGAAGTCCGTGGATGCGTGAGCTGAGGGTAAGCCAGCGGACGCGTAAGTTGAGGGTACGCTGGCGGACGCATCAGTTGAGGGTCCACCTTTCCCTACAAGGCAAGAACAAAGTGGGGCTTTCCCTCCGTTGTACCTCCTACGATCAAGTTAGAATGATAAACACGTTTGAATATGAATGTTCCTAAGATAGGTAGAGAGAGTTTTAGCCTTCACTTACTTGTTTCTCTTGCATTATAGCCTGGTATTTATAGATATGGTAGCTCAAAACCCAAAGTTTACCTTAAGTAGGGTGCTGATTAGACTTGCTTTGTTTGTTGACGTGGCTTCCTTTGTTACTTAAGGAAAAGAGCATGTGCAAGCCCATGAATTTAGCTTAGGCATACCCGAAGAGTATGGGTACGCCATCCCGGCACCTCTCGGCGTACGTGTTGTTTCAAGGTCTTCTTTTATACACATTCATGCACATTATTTTGAGCATACAAAGGGGGCTTACCCATCATAGAAGGGTAGGCCGAGGTAGGAGGGGAGGCGGACCCGTAGCCCAGCGGTCCGTTGACCTCGTTCCGTCCTTCCCTCCCTGACTCCTTATTGGTGGATTTGACATACCCATAATAATAATAATAATAATAATAATAATAATAATAATAATAATAATAATAATAATCATCATCATCATCATCATCATCGTCGTCATCATCGTCGTCATCGTCGTCATCATCGTCATCATCGTTATTATAAAATTATACGCACCTTAGAGAAGGTTTGGAGGCCTTAGAATAATCCACATGGTGTAACCTTATATGTGTCATTATTAATTTGCAATAAAAAAGTGTTTAAAAGTTCAAAAGATTTGGTACCATGAGAAAATTTGAAACCAAGCATTATCATAATCTTTTAATTTGATACCTTTTGAAGACTTTTATCCCATGAAAAGAATATAAAGACACATATATTATATGTAACATTGTAGATTATTTCACCTTAAAAGAGTTTATGTGACCTTAGAATGTACAATTATTAATATAAATACAGAAATGAGTTTTGAAGTTCAAAAGATTTGGTGCCCAAAGATAGTTTAAAACTAAAGTGTTTCCATGAATATTTTAATTTAACACCTTTAAGGACTTTTATTATGCAGACACATACAAAGAAAAATACATTATACTTAAATATAAATGCATACATATATATGTTCATTATGTATTTATCTACTTTAAGTTTTGGAGGCCTTTTAATTTACCACTATTAATGTGCAAATAAATAAATAAATTCAAAAGTCCAAAAGATTTCGTGCTATAAGATAGTTTAGAACCAAAAGTTACCATAATGTATTTTTTATATTTATTTCAATAGTGGCCCGAACTTGAGACTTGTAAAAGAATTTTAATATTGAATTTTTCCAATTATGTGTTTTAAAAGATTTCAAATTTTCAATACAAAATTGGAATTTAGAACTCTAAAATTAGAATTATAATTTGAAATTTTTTTAAAAAATTACCTAATAATTCGTACGAATTTAAAAATAACTAGTTAATTCCTATAGGAGAGCCAATTGCTTCTTCTTACTCCCATAAGCCGTCTAATGACTTTTTTTTCCTTTTGGTGGAAGGGGAGGTTCAAAATGGCCAAATTTATTGTAGTTCCTTCTATAATGTCAGTTATTCATAGTAATATTTTATTTCAAAGACCAAAATCTTTCAAGTGAATACACCTCTACAAATTATAAATTTAAAATCCACTTGCGACATTGGTTTGAGAGGGGAAAAAAAAAAGAACTCTTTGCTTTAGTTACCATGTACGAGCTAAGAACGCTAAGAATAGGATAAAGCTCAATAAGCGCGAAAGCAAGAATCCTGCAAGGATGCAAAGACAAGTCACACATGTACAACACGAGACACTAGACTAAAATTGACCTGGCTCATCTGATACCATATTAAAAAATCACAGAGATTTCATTGTAAAAACTGATCAATTAATATAAGGAGTAGCTCATGACCTTATAAAGTGGTCCTAGATTATATTATTATTTTTTATATAAGAGGAATGCATATTTCAAAAATTTTGAATAATTAAACTGAATAAAAACCCTATCTACTTGCATTTTCAGGCCACACACATATAAAAAAGGTCATCTTCAAGTTTTGAACTTTATATAATCAAAAAAACAAAACTAAAATAATTTTCAGTATCATTTTACATAAGCATACATCTCATGTGTAGAATCTTAGCCAAAAAGAAAAAGATAGCATCGCGTGCGTAGAACCTGCTCTCTCCAACCAAAATTCCATTCACGACGGAGACCGATAGCAACGGAGCCAACCACATCTGAGGCTGAAATGGACAAATTAAATAAAAATCATCAAAATACATGAAAGCATAGTCTTCTGATTAAGCAACGTGGCTAATATCCCATCAAAGATGTTGCCCTTTTATAACATTTGTAGATCAAATGATCACAAAAAGAATATAAAGCATTCACTAAAAACATAAAAGTAAAGCGGAAGTATATATATTACTCAATTGTGAAAATTGAGCAATCCGAGAGAATATTTTTTGAATCGATCTTTTTTGGAGATATATAAATATATAACTTCGTCCTTTCAATTTTGAGGAAAGATTATGTGTTAGTCACTTAAATGAGGATTCTTTAATAATTTGCTAATTAAGATCTAGACTAAAGTGTAAGTTTGATTTTAAAAAGAATTGGCATCACGTCTAATTCTTGACTTTATAAATGAAGCTAATGTGCTACTCACTTAAATGAGCATCTTCTAATTATTCTAGAATCAAGATTAAAGTATAAGTTTGATTTTGAAAAAGAACTGAAAAATGAACCTTCTTAACTTTTAAATTTGCAACAGCTAGCTAGTTGTGCTAAACTTTTGTTAGATTGATAAATCAAATCAAATTAAATTAAATTTTCTTTCCTTGGGTGGATTCAGCTAATGTGTATATATATAGCAATAGATATAAATAAAAAGTGTTGCTCAAGTCTTCAACTATCGACATCTTAATTTTCTTTTTCATTACTGGAAAATGAACGAAGTTTCAAGAAAATGACCATTCTAGTCATCGTCGTCTTCTCCTACTCTGGCTTGTGAAAAGGAATATGCGAATCCGAAGAGCTTGCTTGATATCACTTACAAAGGATGATGATGATGATGATGATGATAAAATATTATCATTATTATATTTGTTGTTGTTATTAATACTATTAAATTATTATTATTATGTTGTATGTTGTTGAGAAAGACAAAAGAAGAATAGACAACTTTGATTCCCTTAACCGGCGCAATTCTGTGTTTGAGAGTATTCAATAAATTTATGGGATTTCCGGATTTTATGGGATTTTCGAAGTAAGTTATTTATCTTATTATTAATCAACAATTTCTATATAGCTAAAACACCCCTCACAAATTACGAATACTAGTATATTAAGAATCAATTAGATTGAAGATATAGTATTATCGTTCATTGGAATCAAAATATCGGTGAGATTGGGGTCACAATTAGTATCGAATAAACAAATTATTGAAATTCCCAAAGTAATACATTCTTGCAAGGCTATATATTCTTCGTGCTCATCAACGATAATTACAATATCAGGTAACCCTATCATATATTGAATCCTGCCCAGCTGAGTTTGCAAGCTAAAATATATGTTAATAGTGATAATTATGATAACAAGTTGATCAACGGTAATAAAGGTTAAAAAAGAAATCAATTTTCCGACAAAAAAAAAAAAGAAATCAATTTTGACCAGAAAAGAATTACTGGGAGCAGTGCTCAGAGTAAACAGGCAAAGCCTGACTCGCTAAACATCCAACTTGCTGTGAGTTCACGTTCAGGCTTTAGCAGAGCTTTTTATCTCTCAAGTATTTTGCCACATTCAAGGCAATCTAACTTCCAGGAATACTCATAAGCACAAGAGAGTCTCGTAGGTGTGAGAAATTTGAGCAACTGATAATGGCAGATGCTGTGGTATCCTTTGTGCTAGACGAACTTGCCATCTCTCTCCGTGATGAACTTGACCAAATGAAGGGCTTTCTTCGAAGGTCGGAAGAAATAGTTGAAAACAATTCCGATCTGAAAGAATGGATCAGCCAGGTGCGCGACCTTGCTTACGATGCCGAAGATATTCTTGATGAATTTACATTGCGATTCAGAAGGCACTGTGGTGATGGATTTCTTAGTCGAGTCCGAAAGCTCGTTGGCTCGATTAAAAATTTAAAAGCTCGTCATCAAATTGCCAATAAAATACGAGCCATCAAGAAGCGGATCAAAAATATTGCAGAAGCACATCAGAGATACTAAAACAAAGAGGAAGCTTATGCGTATGCGCTCTGCGAGTGATTCCCAACTCCGTGTCATCTCGATAGCTGGCATGGGAGGCTACGAAGCACCGACACCTTTAAAATGCAGCGTATCGCGTGTCGGACACCGATACGCTGCCGACACGCTTCAACACGTGTCCGACACGTGTTTGGCAAAAATTTTTTTTTTAAATTTCCGACACGTCCTCCGACACGCTCTGACACGCTCCGACACGACACGCACGGGGTTTTTTTTGTAATTTTTAAAATTATTTGGGGCACTAATGAAAATCCAAAAATAATTAAAAAAAGAAAAAAGAAAAATCAATTTAACTTATTTATGCTGCTTATCGTCTTTTCCAGAGAAATCATCTTCTCACTTCTCAAAATTCCTTCAGCATAAAAGACTCAGCCCTCTACTAAAAAATAAATAAATAAAAAACTTACCCCTAATATTCCTGTGGTGGGTAGAATTGAAAAATTATATTATTGTGTGTGTTATTATATGTTTGATTGAAAAATTATTGGGGTTTTTCAGGTCTATTGTTGTTAAGCATGAATTACAAGAACTGGTGGTTTTTTTCTTTTTTTTTTCATGTATGAATTACAAAAATTGGTGGTCTCTTTTTGTGTCATATTTTGGGGATGGCTGAAGCCTATGAAGCAAATTGATTTGCCATGATAAAAACGATATTTATGCAATATATTCATGATAAAAATGATATTTATGTAATATATTCATGATAAAAATGATATTTATGCAATATATATAAAATTTAAATATTTTTTTATTTAATGTATCCTGAGCGTGTCGTATCCTAGTTTTTTGAAAAAAGACGTATTGGCGTGTCGCATCGTGTCGCGTATTGTGTCCGTGCTTCTTAGATGGGAGGCCTTGGAAAAGCAACTTTGGTCAAAAAGGTGTACGATGATCCACGTGTAAAAAATCAATTCAAGCTTCACATATGGATCACAGTCTCACAATCCTTCGAGATTGAAGCACTGTTACAGCAGGTGATTGAACAAGTCCTCAAAGAACTCGACCCCAAACAACTCGATCAACTCCCGCCTAATGAATTAGGTACCATGGACATTCATGGATTGAAACAAAACGTCCGTGATCTCCTTCGTCAACGAAACTTCATTGTTTTCCTTGATGACGTTTGGAGACCGGTAAATTTGGACGCTATTCGAATGGCATTTCCCAGAGACAATTGCAGTAGTCGTATCATAATCACAACACGCATCATCGAGGTTGGCCAGACAGCCATGAGTGATTGTTGGTGACATTTATTATTTAGAGCATCTGACTGAGGATGAATCATGGACTTTTTTTTTTTGTAAGAAAGTATTTTGGGCTACTTCTTGCCGGCAACATTTGAAGGATATTTCAGAAAGCATCATAAGGAGATGTGATGGTTTGCCACTTGCAATTGCGGTCATTGGAGGCATCTTGGCAACCAAGAGTCGTCGAACTGAAGAATGGGACTTGTTCAACAGGACCATTGGTAGGCTGTTAACAGGCAATGACCAACTAGAGAATATGACAAAGTTACTCTCTTTGAGTTACTATGACTTGCCGAACTGTCTAAGAATTTGTTTCATGTATTTAAGCATTCTCCGGAAGATTTTCCCATGAAAAAGAGTGACTTGATTCGACTCTGGATTGCCGAAGGATTTGTACAGAAAAGAGAGGGATTGACAATTGAAGAAGTAGCTAAGGCTTATCTCAATGAACTTATCAACAGAAGCTTAGTGTCACGGGATCAGAGTTTTGAGGCCGAAAACCCAACCACCGTGCGGCGCTTAGCCAAGCAAAGGACCTGACCAAGCACGCCTGAGGTTAACAGAGATCAGCAATGAAAAGGGGAGTGTTGGAAGCCAAGCACGACCTCAACATTTCACCAAAGAAAGGCCCACGAAATGGGTGTTGGTTGTGCAGCAACTGAGCCAGCAAAGTGTGGTCAGTAAATGGAGGTTGCACCAAGGTTACTAGGCACAAATAAAAGGACTTGCAAGCTTGGAAAATGCTAGTAAAAGAGCAGAGAAGAAGCTGGGCGAGAATTTCACTATATTCCCTTTGAGAGAGTTTGCTTTACAATTGTGTATGGAGCTTCTTGCTCTCTCTATGTGACTATCTATCAATATGTCAAATGTACAAATACAAGTACAAGATATTTACAAAATAGCAGCTGGTTTTCCCTCCCATTTCCTTGGGTAGTAGCTGGAACATCTTGGGCAGCAAGCAAAGGGCTGGGCAGGCAGCTAGGAGATAGCTATTTTCCCTCCAAATCTAAAGCACCAACTCTTCTAGAAGGCTGATAGGATGGGCCTGCACCTTCCCCACGAGATTGGCAACAAAAAAGGCCAATGCTTGCCCCAAAATTTGGCCAACTGAGGCCCAAAACAGGGGCATCACCTTGGCAAGGCAGAAATCGAAGTGCCATGCATTACACCCTCCCCCACTTAACTCGGCGTCATCCCCGACGTCGTTGCACATTCGAACTTTTCTATTTGCTTCTTGAATTGCCATAACTGATCTTCATGTTCCTAGGAAGCCTTGTGCGCAGGGGCATTTTTCCATTTTACCAAGTATTCCGTCCACCTTGGCACGCCTCGTTTTCCCTTGACTCGGTCGGCTAGGATTTCATCCATTTCCCTGTCAAAGGATGTAACAACGGCAGTAGGGGCACGGCTTGATTCTCCTCTGGCCGGATCTTCAAGGTCAGCAAAATATGGCTTGAGGAAACTAACATGGAAGACAGGATGGATTTTCAACTTCGGTGGCAGCTCCAATTGGTAAGAAACTTTGCCTACTTTTCTGACCACCTTTAATGGACCCTCATATCAGCGTATTAGCCCTTTGTGCACTATCCACAGGGTCTTGAATTGAGAAGGGATAAGCTTCAGCATCACTATATCTCCTTCATTATATTCCACCAGTCTTCGCTTTTTGTTTGCCTATTTTTTCATCTTCTTGGCAGCACACTCTAAGGTCACCCTAGCCATGTCGCATTCTTCTTGCAATTCTTTTGCAAACTTGTAGGCAACTGGGGCATTTCCTGTATAGCCAAAATCAACTGTGTGGGGAGTCAACGGTTGACGGCCTGTGGTAATCTCAAAGGGGCTCCGACTAGTGGACTCACTTCTTTGGAGGTTATAGGAAAACTGAGCCACATCTAGGAGTCTAACCCAATCTTTCTGGTTGGCGCTCACATAGTGCCTTAAGTAGAGCTCAAGCAAAGCATTCGCTGGCTCTATTTGCCCATCGGTTTGAGGATGAAAGCTGGTAGAGAAAGCCAAGTCAGAGCCAAGCCAAGAAGTTTGAACAACTTTGACCAAAATTTCCCAGTGAACCAAGGGTCCCTGTCGCTCACGATCATCTTCGGCACACCCCACCATTTCACCACATATCTCATGAAAAGCTTGGCTATTTCATGTGCAGTGACATTCGGAGAAGTAGGGATGAAAATACCATACTTGGATAGCCTGTCTACCACAACCAGAATGGTGCCATACCCTTCAAACTTTGGCAAACAAGTGATGAAGTCCATGGTGACATGCTCAAATGGATGCTCCGGCACTGGCAGTGGTTGAAGAAGCCCTGTCGGGTGCTCCTGTCCAATTTTATCTTACTGGCATACCAAGCATGTCTTCACATAAGTCTCCATATCATCACGTATCCTTGGCCAATAGTAAGCATTTTCAACTAAGGCCATGTTGCGATGAATACCAGGGTGCCCTGCCCATAGAGAATCATGGCATTCCTTCAGAATTTCTCGCCACAAATTTCCCCACTTTGGTACAAACACATGATCCCCTTTTGTGAGCAACAAATCATCCTGTACCCAAAACCGTCGGGTCTTGCCTTTCTTGGCATAATTGATGAGTCCCTGGGCCATGGGATTATGCTCTAGCGCTTCACAAATTTTATCAATCAGAGGGCTAGTTGGGCGGCTTATGGCAGCAAGCTCTGCCTTTCTACTTAATGCATCGGTAACACGATTGTTCTTCCCCGGCTTGTATTCCATGGTAAAATCAAACTCGGGCAGGAATCCTTGCCATAGGCTTGCTTAAGGGTGAGTTTCTTTTGCGTCTGAAACTAACTGGCAGCCACATTATCCGTCCTCACCACAAATCTAGTCCCAAGCAAATAATGACGCCACGTTTGAAGACAATGCACCACGATAGTCATTTCTTTCTTATGGATAGCATATCGTCGCTCCGTCTCATTGAGCTTGCGGCTCAACACTTCTCCAATAGCAAAATCAGAAGCATCAGTATATACCTCAAAAGGCTTAGCAAAGTCTGGCAAAGCAAGGATTGGCTCCCTCGAGACTGCTTACTTCAATGCTTCAAAGGTAGTTTGGCATGCTTCATTTCATGCCCACGGTAGGTTCTTCTTCAATAAGTCCATCAATGGCGCTGCAATTGCTGAATACCCCTGAATGAACCATCGATAATAGTTTGTCAGGCCAAGAAAGGATCTAAGTTGGGGCACTCTAACAAGTGGCTCCCAATCTCTAATTGCTTTCACCTTATCATCATCCATCTTGATTTTGCCTCTGCCCACAAGATGGCTAAGGAAGTGCACCTCTTCCTTGGCAAAGCTACACTTTTCTAGTTTAATGTATAGCTCATGTTCCTTCAATTTCTGAAAGACCTGTCTCAAGTGAGAAACATGCTCTTCCAAAGTAGAACTATACACAAATATATCATCCAAATATACCACAACAAACTTGTCTAAGAACGGCCGGAACACCATGTTCATGAGTGTACAAAAAGTGGCAGGTGCATTTCTTTAACCAAAAGGCATCACAAGATATTCAAAAGCACCATACCTAGTCACGCACGCCATCTTAGGTTCATCACCCTTTACAATTCTGACTTGCCAATACCCTGAGCGCAAATCAATTTTGAAGAAGAACCTGGCACCTCCAAGTTGATCAAACAACTCCATAACATGTGGAATGGGGTACTTGTTTTTTATGGTGATCTTGTTCAGCGCCCAATAATCCACACACATCCGCAAAAAGCCATCACTCTTTTTCTGGAACAGCACCGGGGCACCAAATAGAGAGCTTGATGGCCTGATCATGCCAGCATCAAGTAATTCTTACAATTGCTTCTTGAGTTCAGCCAACTCTGTTTGTGCCATCCTATAAGGAGCCATGGTAGGAGGCCTAGCACCGTCAACCAATTTAATCATGTGATCAATTTCCCGCTGTGAAGCCAACTTCTTGGGCAATTCCTTGGGCACGATTTCCTAGAATTCTTGCAGGACTGCCTGGACAGGCTGAGGAAGACTGTTTAGTTCCCCCTTGGGTCTGGCTTCTTCCTCCTTCAAGGCTACAAGGTAAGTCTTCTCATATCTCTTGAAGCCTTTAACAAGTTGCATAGCTGACAAAGTCTTGGCTTTAGTTTGAACCCCTTTGCCATATACACTGTACAGGGAGAAAAGCTTCCCGTCACCCCAATGGAGTTCCCAAATGGCACAAGTAAAGCACGCATCTCATCAAGCCATTCCAAACACAACACAAGGTCATAGTCATCCAGGAGCACGATAGTGAAGTTAACGAGCCTTTGCCATTCCCCAATTCTGGTTCGAACACCTGGAGTAACTCCGATAATGGGAATTACCCTAGAATTAGCTACCTTGATCATCCCTTGTGTCTTGGTGACCCTCAAGTCCAACCTTTGTGCAACATCTACCTATAAGAAATTGTTAGTGGCTCATATATCTACCATGGCTTTAAATGGTTGGCCTTTGATCCAGGTAGTGACATCAAGAGAACCCTTGTGAGGTTCTTGTGGTTTCCTCACCTCAGCCTTTATCGCATTTAGGAATCGAATTGACCCCATTTGTGCTTCTTGTTCCTCACAAGGTTGGCATTCTTGTTGCTTGATCAAAGAAGCCATCTTACCCCTTTGAGGACGTTCAGCAATCCGATGGTCCTTACTCCCACATAGAAAGCATTCATAAACCTTTGATTTGGCCTGATTGCCTCCCTATTTCCCACCATTACCTCTCTGGTCCTTGCTCTTGGGGTGAATGGGTTTATGCTGGCTTGCCTTAGAGCTGGACGAAGATGTAGGGGCCTTAACTTTATCCCTATCTCCCCCACTCTTTCCCTTGTTAATAACTGGCCCCTTTGGTTAGAGTGATCCCCTTGCTTAGGAAATTCAATGAGGCTCTCGGCAGCAACTATGGCGGAGGCAAGGTCTTGGACACCATGCCTTTGCAACTCTTGCCTCGCCCATGATTGTAATCCATCAAGAACAGAAAACAATGCATCTTTATCGGACAAGTCAAGGATTTCAAGCATTACCTCTTGAAATTCTTTCACATATTCCCAAATGTTGCCCTTGTGTTGTAGCCGACACAAATGTCCATTAGCCTTGTATTCCACATTTTCTGAATAAAATTGCCTCTTGATTTCCCTCTTAAAGTCTTCCCACATTGCCAACATGCAAGTGCCTCGTTCGACATCGGCAACACGACGTCTCCACCATAACATCGCAACGTCAGTCAAGTATAGAGGGGTAGCACACAATTTAAAGGCATCATCCATCAAATTAGAGGATGCAAACTACTGCTTCAAGTTCCAAAGGAAATTCTCAAGCTCCCTTGCATTTCTGTTGCCTGAGAATGTTTGGGGCCTGGGCACATCAAGCTTAGAAACTTGTGGGATGGCAGGAGCACCACTACTACTCACTGCCGTCTTCCATAAAGAAAGGTCACCTTTGAGCACCTCCATCTCAGTTTTCAATCCTTCAATGGACAGGGTGATGTTGTCCTTGAAGGTTTCAATGCTCTTCTTCACAGCATCACTAAGAGAGTTGAGAGTAGTAAGCAAATTATCCCGTAAAGTTTTGGCTCTTTTCTCTAGCTCTTCTATACGATCAGCTAAATAATCCTTGTCACTATCTTCCAGGATTTGTATTCGAGGGATAAGGTCGGCTATCATAGCTGCATTCTCGAGTGTGGCCTTCTCCACACATTTAAGATGAATTTCAAGAGAGGTCAACTGGTCTCTTGACTCGGACCGGGAGGCTTTTGCACCTTTCCTCACAGGCTTCTCAGCAGCTACCTGAGTGCTATCTTCACCTTCCTCACCAGCCATAGTCCAAGCCAATAGCAACAAAACCAACACACAAAGCCACGAGCTGAATGCACCAGAAATCAGAGTAGAGCCAAGCGAATTTGGCTCTGATACCAACTGTCATGGGATCAGAGTTTTGACGCCGAAAACCCAACCACCGTGCGGCCCTTAGCCAAGCAAAGGACCTGACCAAGCACGCCTAAGGTTACCAGAGATCAGCAACGAAAAAAGGAGTGTTGGAAGCCAAGCACAACCTCAACACTTCACCCAAGAAAGGCCCACAAAATAGGTATTGGCTGTGCAGCAACTGTGAAGTGTGGACAGCAAATAAAGGCTACACTAAGGTTACCAGGCACAAATAAAAGGACTTGCAAGCTTGGAAAATGCTAGTAAAAGAGCAGAGAAGAAGCTAGGCGAGAATTTCACTATATTCCCTTTGAGAGAGTTTGCTTTACAATTGTGTATGGAGCTTCTTGCTCTCTCTATGTGCCTATCTATCAATATGTCAAATGTACAAATGCAAGTACAAGATATTTACAAAATAGCAATTAGTTTTCCCTCCCATTTCCTTGGGCAGCAGTTGGAACATCATGGCAGCAAGCAAGGGGCTGGGCAGGCAGCTAGGAGACACCTATTTTCCCTCCAAAACTCAAGCACCAACTTTTTTAAAAGGCTGCTAGGATGGGCCTGCACCTTCCCCACGAGATTGGCAACAAAAAGGGGCAATGCTTACCCCAAAAATTGGCCAACTTAGGCCCAAAACAGGGGCATCATCTTGGCAAGGTAGAAATCGAAGTGCCAAAATATGCCATGCGTTACATTAGTCCAAGTTTCTAGGAGAAGCATTGACGAAGGTATTGTAGAATGTTGCGTACATGATATCATACGGCAAATCATCCTCGAGAAATTACGGGAGCAAAACATGACATCTATATTTAGCCAAGAAGTGATGTAGTCTTCAGACAAGGTTCGACACTTGGTAATTCATAGCTCTTGTGACAATACACAAGTAAACAATGGCTGGCTCAAGTGTTTTCGTTCACTTGTATTCTTCGAGCTTGGCAGAGGTAGTTCTATATCTGAGGCATTTCTATGTGAGATGTTATCTAATGGTATTAGGCTACTTAAAGTGTTCGAATTGGGAAGGGCTCCTTTAGAGAGGGTTCCAGATATAATTTACAAAATGTTTCACCTCAATTACTTAGGTTTAAGGTCTACAAAAGTGATGGTTGTTTCAAAATTGACCAAAAATCTTTGAAAGCTTGAAACCTTGGATCTAAAATACACCAAAGTAAAGGAACTTCCAATTGAGATTTTAAAGCTTCAACAACTACGGCATCTGTTAGAAGGTAACCGATTGTGTGATAGAGTTTTAGCCCCTTGTAAAATCGAAAAACTGCAATCCCTTCAAAGGGGCCGGTTTGGATCGACTTATTTTCAAGAAAAAGTATTATTTTTTCTTGATAAAGTTATACTAAATTTGCAATAACTATTTGATTTAGCTTCGAAAAAGGCTGAAATTCTTTAAAAAAAAACTCAAATATAGCTTTTTTTAGAAGCCAAAATTTTCAGCTTATAAAAAAAAACTATTTTTCAAAGTTGTTTAAAAAAACACTTTAAAAAAATACCAATCCAAACTAGCCCATAGATGCAGGTGAGATGGGTGCCATCAAAACAACGAAGGAAATTGGAAATTTAACCCAAGTAAGGAGATTAGGAATTTTCAGCCTCGGAAGAGAAGACGGAAGAGAACTCTACTATTTCCTTGAGAAGCTAACCAATCTACGCTCCTTAAGTGTTGGAACCGCAGGTGGAGTGGATGGGTGCTTGATCGGAAATTATTCTCTTTCATCAACTGTACAATGTCTTCGCAAATTACAATTAGATGGGTGATTAGGAAAGGCACCATGATGGATTTCTTCTCTTCATGGGCTTACTACAATACAATTGATCCGTAGTGGATTGGAGGACGATCCTCTGCAATTACTTCAAGATTTGCCCAATCTCATGGATTGTATAGAGCTTGTGAAGGAAAGGGATTATGTTTCAAGACTGAATGGTTTCAAAGACTCAAGTAATTAAATATGAAAGGAATGGAAGAATTGAGATGGATGATAGTGGCGAAAGGTGTGATACTTGCCCTTGAAGAACTAAGCATGGCGTTTTGTTAGTCATTGGAGGATTTGCCAATAGGTATACAACATTTGACAAAACTTCAACAACTTCATCTTTCTCCAATGTTTGATAGATTTGTGAAGATCATGGAAGATAAATACAAACACGGTACGGGCTCCCAAAAAATTGCTTACATCCCTCAAGTTGCAATTGGGAAACTTGTTAACCGTACATATGAAGTACGCGACCTGTGGTCATAATGATGGAGATGGGCATCGAACAAAAGACGTCGGCAGTAGAAGCAAAAATTGATCATCATCGCTTTGGAAGGATTTTTGCAATCTGTTTATTTTTGTATGCTTTTTCATTTTGCGTTTGAACTTCTCTTTACTTTTTTCTTTTACTTTATTATTGGGATTTGTTGTCTTTTACATATGGCTTTGATGTTACTTTCTTTAATGAACAAGTTAAATTTGTGCTATTCCAACGTCCAACTCAAAATAACATTCAAACATTTTATCCATGTTTGTTGAATCTAATTAAAAGAAAAAATTACATAACCTACATAATTAACATTTTTGTCCAAATATACAACAAAGTCTGAATCAAATTGACAAACACACATAATTGTTGGTTCTCTTGTTCTTGCTCTTTCTTGTATGCAAGTCATGAGATAATTTAACTTGATAAATTAAAAAAGAAAGACCAAACTATTAAGGACATATAGATGTTGTAGTGCCATTCTTGTTTCCTCGCACACTTCTACGGGTAACGAACTTTGTGCTTTTTTGTTAAAAGTGTGAAATTTTGACTAGTTTATATGTAAAACCAAACTAAACACCTTTCTAATTTCTTTTGGATCGCTTAGAAGTTGATCAAACGAACTTATGAGTAGAAAAATAGTTTTTACATGCTTGCAAGCGACAAGATTAATCAATGAAATAACTTTTTCAGTCATTTTAATTAATAGTGGTACTTAAATACCTATTTACCAAATTGGATGACAACTCATAAACACATATTATCCAAACACTTCTATATTTATTTTTTACTAATTTATAAGAATTGCTTATAAGGATATTAAAATAAGTAAAGTCAAACAAGCTCTTGGGCTTTAAGATTATAG
The DNA here is from genome assembly GCA_028554755.1 of Cordia subcordata. Lineage (NCBI taxonomy): Eukaryota > Viridiplantae > Streptophyta > Magnoliopsida > Boraginales > Cordiaceae > Cordia > Cordia subcordata. Next base: position 13,662,997 of record JAPTOF010000010.1, on the reverse strand, counting down.
GCCAAAAGGAAAAACACCAAAAATCAGTTAAGATGAGTTGACGGTGATTCCCTTGGTCAAATTGGCTTTCTTTTTCCTCCCAAAAAGTTTATAAGCGCAAAAGTTACTAAAAAAGCCAAAGTAATAAGAGAATTTCTTGCAAAATTATTGTTTTCGAGTACATTCGCTAGAACTTAGAAGGGAAATTAGACAAGCACTTAACAGCTTATAAACTAGGGTGACCAAAGAGCACCTTTTGATTACTCTAAAAAAATAAGTATAATGAGATCTAAAATTGAAAAAAGATAAATAAATTTAGAACCTGTACATTTCATGAGCATGAGTATCCTTGACAAAGCATAATAGCACATAGCACTTTGACACTATTACAGTGCTTTGAGTTAGCAAAGAGCCTTGTTGTGAGAATCTAACTTTGTTTTCGGTCAACTATTATCAAATATGATATATGTGTCTATGAATCATGCACAAATGATTCATATCACATACAGATTATACATATCACTCTTCATGCATATCTTAGGGAAAGCTTGAGTTGACCCCTCGACCGCAGCTGTGTTTCAATATTTTAGAAGTCATCACCTTTTGAGATTCTGGGCCTTAGCCCCGAGTTCTTTAACATATAGTCTGACAAACTAAACCTTGGTCCAAACGCAATTGTGGACCTTCTTAGGCCCAACTATTTCTAGCCCAAACAGTTGTCCCCTCACTCTCTAAGTTGAAGGCCTTTCGAATTAGAGAGTAGCACTTTCGTACAAGACCCTGCGATGTTAAAGTAGTAAGGTTAGTCGCCATGCAACGTCACAAATGTACAACATGAGATATGCAACTCGCTGACATTGCCATTATACCAACGCCGTCTGTCATGCCCCATATGCTATGTTCCAAGTGTTTGAATAAAGTCCTAAAGAAGTTCACAAGGGTGACATGCCAAGATGACATGCAAGGGTAACATGCCAAAGTGACATGCATGGGTGACATGCAAGGGTAATATGCCATGGTGACATGCAAGGTGACATGCAAGTTTAACAGGCAAGTTCAACATGTAGGTTTGATAGACAAGTTTGACATATACCAAGCGTTTGTCGAAAAGCCAGAGTGAATGTAGGTGTGTATATAAGAATGACATGCAAGAATAGCATGCTAGACTTACACCCACCAAGTGTTTGACAAAAGGCCAAAGAAAGCTACCATGCAAGGATGACATTCAAGATTTACAACACTAAGTGTTTGACAAAATGCCAAGGTAAACTACCATGCAAGAATGACACTCAAGATTGACAACACCAAGTGTTTGACAAAATGCCAAAGAAAGCTACCATGCAAGGATGACATTCAAGATTGACAACACCAAATGTTTGACAAAATGCCAAGGTAAACTACCATGCAAGAATGACATTCAAGATTGACAACACTAAGTGTTTGACAAAATGCCAAGGTAAACTACCATGCAAAAATGACATGTAAGATTACGCTTGACACCACCTCACTCTTACCTGTTGTGCCTCATCATGCATGCTTACAAGCTCGAATTGGCTTAAACATCGATGCATCGCGTCTTTATTGTCTGTGCTTACCACGGACTCTCCAGCCCAAATTGTAATATCGCTTGACCGTAGACCCAGGTACTATCCCACAGCAAGAACCGATGGTAATGAATGACCTCAGATGCGGCATAGCATCACACCTCTCAACTTGACCTTCGCCACTATCGAGCAAGAACTGACCTTAGACGCGGCATAGCGTCACACCTCTTAGCTTGACCTTCGCCACCATCACGTCGTCCCTACTTGGCAGGGTGCATTTTTTTTTCCTTTTGTTAGCAACTAAACCCAGCCAAGTGTAATATTGACGTGCCCAAGGTGCTCGTACAAGCGTTAGTAAGCTAGCTGTCATGAGCTCACTAGCGTGATCCCCCTTTTGAGGTTAAAGCTTGTTAGACTGTGATTTGGTATACCAAGCGTCCGATGTAAGGTCAAGGAAAGCAAGCGTGCAAGAATGACAGGGGAGTTTAGTAGCCATCAGGTGCTCGACAAAATTCCTCAACACTAGGCTCAAGTATTCAGTACAAGCTTGACAGGATTCCAAAGACTCACTAGGTAAGCAATACGATCTCGAGCTTATTCATGATTAACTACGCTGGCACATTTGTGAAAATTTTCATCAAAAATCCCATCCCACTTACAAATTAGGTTATCTCCATCCGATGAGAGGGGTGCTATCACGCAACTAGCTCCGAGCGCTACTGCAGTAAAAATTCGCCTATATATGGTTAGTTAATTACCCTGCTAAGATTTCTTCTTTCATAATGATTAGGAGGTTATCGCAAGCAACATCTTCTGCTTTATGGTTAGGAGGTAGTTGATTGTAACAAGACACCAAGGCTGAACCAGTTCTACGTGCACCAGGCATTCAACAAAAGTTCTAGGTCACCATAGTTTGACGAGCTCTTCGAATGGCAAGTGTTTGTCAAAAGTTCCAAGCTAGGCAAGCTCATTAAGCAAAAAGTGTTGACAAAAGTGCTAAACTACCAAGCCCTAGCAAGTACACATATACACTATACGCTAAGAAAGCATAAAGATAAGTATTCATGACACGTCTAATGGTCTTGACCGTCACACTATCAATGACCAACAATTGTTCTGATTATTAAAATCTAGCCATTACTCTTTTAGTGGAAGTGCATACATCAACCGGCTAAGCCAAGATGCTCAGACTAGTTTTACACATATTATCTCCATATCAAAACTTTTCTGAAATCAAAATTCATGCTAAAGTCATTTAAATTAAGGTTGCTCATGTAATAAATTCAATTTTAAGGTCATGTATATACTACAAGTGTTATATAGGCATATATGGTGTTGCGTAGATATGTATGACACCTTGTAAGCAAACATTGCATTGCATTATGTGTTTAACATTGTGGAGACATATGTGAAGCCTCCTAGACATGAGTAAGACGTATTGCCTAAGGCACAGATTTTATAACGTTTAGGGTCCAAATAAAGCTTATCATCTAAGTTGAAGGTTTATCATCCGTGAATGAGTTGAAGATCAAGTGATATATAAGTGAGGTAGAGCCTGTGTAATGCGCAAGAGAGTTGAAACTCATGTCATGCGGAACAAGCTAGGGTTCACGTAACACGCTCACAACTTGGAACGTATTTAATATGCATGCAAGCCAACGCTCATGTAATGTGTAGGCAAGCTGGAACTCACGTAATATGTAGATACACTATAGCTTGCATAAGATACTTATGTGCTAACATTTGTTTATTGTGTAAGGACTAAGTAAGCCCTAAGATGCTAATACGTGTAGGGGTGTGTGCGTGCAGTTCTAACCGTCTAGTCGGCATTTTAATTTATCAGGACTAGATTTACAGGGCAACTATCACACAAGTAGTTGGCCATATATAAGAAGTAATTAAGTACCTTACCCACAAGCAGTTCACCATATTTAAAGAAGTAAACAACCTTTAGGATGATGGAATGTCTAACACTACATTTCATTTAGTAATTATTACTGTTCGCATGTAACCATCATTGTGAGGAAAACTGACTGCTCAAATAGACAAGACTTTCATCGAATAGTATTAGAAGATATGACATACCTTCTAACTCTCTGATATGAGTTCAACACCTTCCTACGTGATAGTTGGTCTTAGTAGCAATCTAGAGGCTTCATAATCCTTTCCTTTGCTAGAGGTAAACAAAGACCACACAGTCCTCTATACGATATCCTACCTAGTTTATTCTTGGCACATGGGTATGTTAGAGGTTAAGACAAGGTTTTTATGAGTTTAACACCTTGATAAGGTAAATTAGAGAGCTCACCTTGACAAGAAGTATAAGTAAGGGACTTTGTGGGTTTTCTCTTAGTAAGTGTTATCAAAGAGAATACTCAACTGTAGTTGTCTCATAGTTATAGTTATGTTTGATGCTAAGTTGGCATATCTAATATTTCTTGGATATATTTGGTAGTGTATGGACTTATTCAGCATTAAAATTTAATGGACAAATTTATCTATCATGTTATACCGTCCGGGCATGAAATGTGTCACATGGACATAAATGATGCCACGTAGGCATGAATTGTATCGTGTAGATATCGGTGATGCCGCATAGGCATGTTTTGCGTCGTATAGAGAAAAGTGATGTCGCGTAGGCATAAACTATGTCATGTAGACAAAGACGATGCCATGTAGCCACGTTTTGCGTCACGTAGACAAAAGTGGTGCCGCGTAGGCATAAATCGTGTCCCGTGGACAAAGGTGATACCACGTAGGCATGTACAAAAGGTGATGCCGTCTAGGCCTAAATTGTGTCATGTAGACAAAGGCGATGCCACTTAGGCATGTTTTATGTCACATAGACAAAAGTGATGCTGTGTGGGCATGAACTGTGTCACCTAGATGAAGATGATGTTGTTTAGGCATGTTCTTAGACATAAGTAATGTGGCATTTGAGAGTTGCATATGCAGAAGGTTGAGCAGTGCCTGTATAATGTGTGGGGGCATATAAGCCTGGTTGTGAGCAAGCAAATCTCATGAAATATGAGGGGGATAAGTAAGCCAATTGCATGAGCCAAGAGCTTACGTATAACGTGCAAGATAAGCTTATTGTATGAGTAGAGCTTTATGCGTAATGCAGCTTAGTTATGAGGTAATGGCTTTTGGACTTTTGCTATAATTTGATTATTATGGAAGCAACTTAACTATGTAAACCATATACTAAGTTCAAGTGTATAACAAGTAGGGTTTTTGGCTGACACGAATTCAAAATTCTATCAGAGCAACTAATTGAAAACCCCCATGGGCCTACCACTAAGAGTTCAAAACAATTATGGAAGTCATATACTCTGCTTATCAAAATTAAGTTGTAATTAACCATTAATACAGACAGCAGCTTTCACGCTAGATGAAGTTCTAATTGTTGCACACATCCTGGTGACGTTGGTACGCAGTTGGTGTGTCCCTTGTCCAACCATCCTAGTGACCATGTAAGGTCCTCTGTAGTTGGTTGCTATAAGGTTGGTTGCTCTTTGAACTGTCTGACTGTATTATTCTTGCTATAACGTTGCAAGATATCCTACTAACAAGCTCTTTTATGAGCTCGTTTTTTCCTTCCATCTAGGATGTCTTGTTGATAATGAGACACTTGGTTATCCCCTTTCTCAAATGTTTGTCCAACTTGAAAGGTAGTTGGTTTTACTGCGATCGAGATGACCGTTTTAGTGCTTTGGCCTCTAATCTCTTTGAGTCCACACCTTATGGAGAACTCTATCACTTGATGATAGGCACATGGGACAACCTTCATCTTGTGTATCCATGGTTTTCCAAGTATGATGTTATTGGGTGATGAACAATCTCAGACCAAGAATTTGACATTAGACTTATACCTTCTGCATGAACAGGAAGGATAATCTCTTCAACTATACTTGTTTATTCTCTACTGAATCCTACTAGAGTGGTTGATCGACGGCAGATGCAATCTTCATTTATTCGCATATTCTCAAGCATGCCCATCATAAGAATATTAGCAAAGTTATTACTGTCAACTAGTATATGTTTAACCCAGTAGTTAAGAACTAAAATAGTGATGATTAGGGCTTTATTGTGTGGATGGTCCGAATGGGTTGTTTCATAGTTAGAGAATGCAATAAAGTGCTTTGGTCTGAGCTATCTTTGTTGTTAGGGCTAAAAGTTATGGTTGACGACTGGGCAAACATGTCTTTTTGTTGCCGAAAGAGTAATTCCACCTACTTTTGATCCTCTCAAGATGCAATTGACACTGTGCTCTTGACATAGCCGATTTAGTAGAAAGACATTTCTAGTCTTTCGTTTGTCCTCCCCTCTAGCAGCTATTTTGTGGATAGGATTCCTGTTTAATGGTTGCCTCTTATCCCACGACTCATTAGTTTCTCGACCAGTAGATGGGTACAACTTATATCATTTATGGTGGTTATCAAATAGTATGGAGTCCTCTTCTTTGTTAAACCTACTATCGTAGTTTTAGAGGAGATCTATTTTCCTCTTTGCAAGTAGACAGAGGTAGAGGTCGTTTGACTGCCTCTCCCACTTCCCATGGCTAGCAAATTGCTAAGCAAACATGTCTGACAATTGGGTGAAAGAGTTGTTATAATTGCTTGGCATGTTAGTATACCATTGTAAAGTAGGCCTTACTAGGCTCAAGCCAAGTCCTTTGTACATATACATCTCCCTCAAGTTTTGCAAGATAGTAATGGTGTACATCCTCCACTTGTACTGCATAATATAGTCATCTAGGTTAGTGGTTCTATCGTGTAGCTTCATATTTGGGAAGGTGAACTTGATTGGTAAGTCACCATTGTTATAGCATCAACGAGTGGTGACTTTGTGAAGCTTTTAGCAGCGCTCTTCTTGATGGTAACTGGTACTCTACAAATACTCTGGATCACGAACTTCATCTCACCAGGTTGTTGGTGGATGTCGAGGTTAGATCTTTCTGGTGGTGCATTATGATTCTTTATTGCTTCACCATTATTAACATATGGGATCTTTAGATGATAATGGTGGTGTTTATTTCTTCGTCAAAAATAAATCCTGGGTAACGGTTGGATGCTGTAGGTCGTGGGAGCTATACCTTTCTCACTAGAGTCTGGAAAGGTATGAAGTTAAGAGTTTGTATGGGTTCAAGCACTTCATCATGTATTACTGGCTTCTCTTTCCCAAGAGATGTAGAGGTCATCAAGAGAGTCTTGACCATTTGTTACAACTCTAAGATATCTTAGCAGATGGTGTTATTCTCAGTTTCAAGGTTCTTGAACCTATGGCTTTTTCTGTCAGTTTGGCCATTACGGATTCCATTTAGGTCTGGAAATCTTGGATAGTTCTTGGTTTGATAGCCATGAGGCTCGTTTTCAAGCATTTGACAATAAAAATCTGAAGCCTTCTGATGTTATAGGGTTGTTGCTAGGGCCCCTCAGTGGACGCCAAATTGTGATGCAAAAATCTAAAATCACGAATTTTGGGCACCAACAACCTGTGACACAAATGGCAAAAAGAACAGCGTGAGTCCTTGACACCAGTGTGGTGTCGGCCGAAGGCCCTTCGATGCTCAAGTTAGTATTCACGTGGTTTGTTAAACGAAGAAAATTAAAGTTTGGGTTATAGGGCAAACTATATGATACGTGGTAGGTTTGGAACGAGGAACGAGGTTTGAGTATGTACGCTGAGTAGGGAGGTGAAGCAGGTAGGTTGAGTATGATAGCTAAATATCTTCCGCCCCCCTCCTCTCCTGGTGAGCCGTGCTTTTATAGCCCTAGGATGGAAGAGTCCCCTGCATCCTCAAGTCTTCGAGCGTATCCTAGTGAACCTCTACTAGTTGTTGTGCTTAGATTTATCGCATGCAGATTATACATATCACTCTTCATGCATATCTTAGGGAAAGCTTGAGTTGACCCTGCAACCGCAGCTGTGTTTCAATATTTTTGAAGTTATCGCCCATTAAGATTCTGGGCGTTAGCCCCGGGTTCTTTAACAAATAGCCCGACAAACTAGACCTTGGTCCAAACGCAACTGTGGACCTTCTTAGGCCCGATTATTTCTGGCCCAAAATCGGTGGCTTTTAGCAATTGTTCGTAAATTTTGCCAATTATTCTTGGGCATGCCACTGTTACATCTACAATTTTATGGTCATTAAATCTTCAAAGCGAAGGAAGATCGGCTACATTATGCTCTTTCAGTACATGTTTTGCATATGGTACCATTCTACTGGAGGTTGTTTGGGGATATTCTTTATTTATACCCTAATTTTCAGAATTTCTTTCAAAAATCTTGTTTTGAAATCATTTTTAAATCAACTATTTTTGGTATTTGAATTACCAAAATTGTGAATAAGTTACTATTGTTGAGATATTTCAAATTCGCATATTTGACTTTTAAATGGATTGTGTAATCAATGCGAATTTGATAATTGAGTTATCGAAATGGTAACTCATCTACCGTTTTGACCGTTTCTGTAACTCAATTACCAAACTGATTACGCAATCCATTTAAATTTCAAATATGGAAATTTGAAACGTGTCAAAATGGTAACTCATTTACTGTTTGGTAATTTAAATACCAAAAAAGGTAGATTTAAAAACGATTCAAACAAGGGTATTTTTTAAAAGAATTATCAAAATGAGGGTATAAATAAAAAGTCCTTTGTTTGGCATGTTATATGCCATGATATTAACAACAAATAATCGAAATATATTTAGCTAGTGGCTAGTACTTACAATTTACCATGAAAGTTCAAAAGGATCAGAACCAGCACATCTCACCATATAAGAGAAAGGTATTCCTTCTTCTTGTTTTTTTTTTTTTTAGGGGGGGTCAAAATAGGTGGGTAATCTCATTCAATGCTTTCTGTCGGGAGACATTCTTAGCAATATAAAGAGAGAAAACAAGAATTGTAAGGATATTGAATAGAAACTTTGCGAGTAGAAATATTTATACAAAAATGGCATTACAAACAAGATATTTTTGGTAAATGATGCCATGATATCAATTTTATCATTTTATATGAAATATACAATTAATTTTGAAGGGATTATAATAGGAAATATCAAGCATAAAGGAAAAGGGACAAAAAAGAAAAAGATGAACTACTCATACCATAAAATCAGAGACAAAACAAGCCTAGCAAAAGAGAAGATGCCAACATTGGGAAAGCATCCTAAGTTCTTGATAACCACTGCCAAACTACTATAACTTTGGTAATAAGACCAAAATTAAGGGGGCAATTTCCACCAATAAATCAGCTAAAATTAGTTGTTGAAAAGCAACTTAAAACAATTTTTGATCAACATCAAAGGAGGCTGTAGTGATTGTGAGAATATATATATATATATATATATATATATATATATATATATATATAATAAGTAAAATAGGGCTTTGATTTATATAGTGATCTCTCTAAAAATTTTTATTTATCAGATGATTGAAGTTTATGGAGATGTTGGTGGTTAATAGAACTAGTGAGGTGTAAGTAGTGGCCTAAAAATTAGGCATTTTCTTTGTTGTGGTGCACGACTTAAATTGAAGAAAGAGAAAGAAAAGGATATAGCTAGAGTTCTATTTATTTTCAAACAAGATAAAACTACTAGTCCAAACAAAACAAAAAAATTCAGCAATCTCCTTACTCGTATATATTTGTGGCATCATAGGACCAGAGCTAGAAGAATTGACCATGCACAGAAATTGAATGATGATAAAGCTTTTAGACAAACGAAGTCTACTGCCTTAAGGTAAAATCTTTGCTATGAATTCACTCATGTTGGCGTAGAACTTTGTTTAGAAAGAAAAGGGATACCACGGATTACTATGATGTTTTCAATAATTCTTGGCTTTTAAAGAATAATTTTTTTTGGAGATGCACTTTGGTTTGGGGGAAAAAAAGGAAAAATTACAACAGGAGTTACAAGCATTGCTTTATTAATCTACAATGTTGAATTGGAGTTTAAGAGGTAAGTGGAGTCAATTTTGTATTCCAAATTCTCCCATCAAATCTACGGTATCACTGCGTTTCAGCAAATTTATTTGTTCCTTGATCCTGCCATAGTCATCGGTTTATCATATTATGTTGACTCTGTCTAGTTGAATTATTAATCTTGCTCGTCTCCTCTACCTGTCAGTGCATGGAAGTCAAATATTTTAAGACTTATATACATGTATGCACATAAAAGTTCGCATTGCTTTAGTAATGGTTTCACAGGTTAGACATGGCCATTACAATATAATTCCTTTTAAATTCCTCTTGTCTTGGCTCTATTTGTCATTTTCCTTTTATTTCTTTGCATTTACTTTCAGTTTAACCCAAAGAAAAAAAAAAACATCTGAAAATGATTTGCCAATGAAAGTTTGATTATACTTGATTTTTAAAAAAAAATAGTTTATTATCATCCTCTAGCAAACGTTCCTTTTCCCTTGCTAATTTAATATTTTTTTCCCTTTTTCCTTTCTTATATATATATATATATATATATATATATATATATATATATATATATTCTCTCTTTTGGAAGCAGTTTGGTTTAGAATTATTTATTTATTTTGTTATTATTCATTATCTTGATGTTGTTATTATTATTATTAGAAGGAAAAAAAAAGGGCTGTTACCATCTCATGCTTGCCATAGGAGAAGAAATCTACCCCTTTTCTCTTAATGCTTTCACATGATCTAGTCCAATTTTCACAAGCAGCCTTAGAGTGCATTTTCTCTAAACTTTATTTCCGTTGACATTATATGATATTATGAAAATTTTGTGTATTCTTATAGTATTTCCACCAGCAAAAGATTTATATTTAATTCATTAAATTAATTTTTTATTTTTTATTTTTATTTTGCTCATGTGTAAATACACAACTATGTTGTAAAGAAGTATTTACATAACTCCAAGTTATCAGGTTTTATTTAAAAGCATGATCTACTCTAAATATATTGTGATAACTCTTTTTAACCTGGGTGCAAACATGAGGGTTTTATAAACATGATTTTTTTATCTATTCTTGTTTCCATCTTTACTGTCTGCAAGTTTTCTTGTTTCAGTATCTACAAACTTCCTTCGAGTTAAAAATCTCTAATCATAGGACTCTGGTGATTTACTCTTTTCTTTGATATTCCTGTCCCTTGGCTGGGCCACTGCTCAAAGCTTCTGATACTTCTTTGACATCAACACAATCTTGTCTACCAAGTTCTCGTACTCCAAGTGGTTAGATTCTCTAGCTTGTTTCCTAATATGTTTTGTTAGCCCTTGTGCCTTAGTATACTTGATGCATCAATATATATATATATATATATATATATATATATATATTATACACACACACACATATACATATAAGTTATGCTATGATGTAGCGTTTTATCGCAAAACGATATGATTTGATATGATATGATTTGATACCTGATATGACGTGACTTAATTGGTGAATACTCGCCTTCTTGTGAAATTCTAGGATCCCATTTTTGGTATGCTTATGCTTGACAGGCCTATACTCCTATTATGTGAGCCTATGAGTGCCTTGTATATGATTTATGCCTGAGAGGGCTTTGTAGCCACCTATGGTTTGTGCCTGTGGGGGCCTTATACCTACTACTTGATATGATCATGATTGATTCTTGATTATGACATGAGGGCCTTATCCCTCACCATGAATTTATTATAATTAGATCGCTGCAGCATAGTCACAACTCATGTTATATGATACTTGAAATACTCTTTTTATCTAAACCTGTTACGAGTGACTCTTGCTATGATTAATATGAATTCTAGGTCTGCACACTTCCATATTTTCTTATTGTCTTTCTAGGAGCGTGTCTCTTGTTTAAGCTTTCCTCTTATTTCCGAAATTTGTGTTTGTTCTATCTTGGGGGAAAGACCCTTACTTATTGAGCATTCAATTTGCTCACCACTATATTTATATTCTTACAGATGATCACGAGTAAGGGGGCGTATGCTAGCGATAAGGAGCGACCTTATCTTCATTAGTATTTTGAGAATTAGAATCTACTTATGAGACACTACTTTGTCGATATTTTGGTTTATGTTAGGTGTGCCAGTTTGACAATGACTTATAATAGTTATTTGGAGTTGTATTACCATATATTGGAATACATAGTTTTATTTCAATAATTTGAAACTTTCAATAATTTGTGATATTTAGTGCTCTGTAATATTGTTGAGGTTTTTAATAGCCTTGTGGTTCGAGGGGTTCATTCCTCTTGATCCACGGCATGTCACGTCTTCAGCCTTAAGATTTTGGGGTGTGACAGAGTTAGTATCAGAGCTAGGTTATGGTCATTTGTGGCTTAAGTGGACTTGGGTAATTGTGCGTATAAGAGTGCTTAGACTTGTAATATCATTTATAACTTTTACTTGTGATATAAAGTTTAACTATTTCGTGAGTTTTTGGTTTTGAATGGGCAACCAGTTAGATCTTTACAAGGTCTTAGATTTCTAATCGGGGTTATTACTTTAAAGTCATGTAGTGTACCTTGTTACCATTACGGTTCTGTTGCTAGAACATTGGCACTATCATTATGCAGATATTTGATGATTCTATGTGTGTTAAAGGGATTCTAATTCAAAACTTGAGATTATATTTGTTACTTGCATTATGCCGGTTCTTGTTTGAGGTATAAGGATGAAGGACATAACTCTTTTGAGTTGGAATAAGGTAATAAATCTAATTTCTCTATTTTATGTTTTAGTACCACTAATTCAAACTCAGGAAACAAAATTCTAATCTAGAGTGAGGTTTGGTTTTTGCTAAACGTTTTGAACCCCATTATATTTACATATTATTGTTGGGCTTGAGCAAAAGGTTAATGGCTAATCAAGTATTTGGCTAGTGTGGATTGTGGTGTCTTTATTGAGTGACTCTTGTATATTTGGGTTTCTTAGTGTTTTCTCGGATGTGTATTTAGGATTCAATAACCCTAGAATACCTTATTGTTGAATACAAGTTGATGAGAAAGTTGCACTTTTGCTTGCTCTTTGATGGTATTATTAATGCACTTTTGTTACTAAGGTGCGTCTGGAGAGTAGACTGAGCATTTAGGAATAACTTACTATCGAGGTAAAAAGAGTCAACTCGCATTTTAATTTTCCCCCACAAATTTCTACGTTTTTCTTGAGATCTATTCGTTCTTTTATTATTTATTTCGCTACAATTCTGATCTAGGTCTAATTTTCTTTTACCATGTTTAGTTAGTAATCATGTTTCATTGAATTGGATCTCTCTTTCGATCAACATAATATTTGCTAGCATCCAATTTTTGTTCGTGTCATTCATTGGATCATTTGTTCCATGACCAGAAGAAAAAAAATGATTTCTATTGAAAGATCCGCCACGCCTATTTTATAATACTTATTTGATACATTTATATTGTGATTGACCACATGAAAACTGCAAAACTCTGCCATTTAAAAAGCAGAAGAATTAGAAGATGCTTTCGGTCTATCCATTCTTACTTCATGTGATAGTTTTCTAGTTTTTAGCTTTACTGTTTCCAAAAAAAAAGAAAAAGAAAAAATTTTTATGGCTACACTATATGTAGCATGACTCTTGAATTTTTTTTTCCTCTTTTCCTGCTACCTTTACTTTTTCTTTCCATTTATATAGTTCACGTATCAACACTATCACATACATAATTTTTATATGCGTCACCACACAATCATCCATCCAAGAGTTTTTATTTGATTCTGTATTTTATTCTTCAAAATTTTCATTAAGAAAATGTCCTTCGTTTAAATGGAAAAAATATGAATTGAATATATACTACAAATAGAAAATATTAAATATGTACATTTTCATATTTATAGTCACATATCAAAGAAATTAGAATCTTCCAATATTAATGGAAAATATAAAAAATATCAAACCGATTGAAAAATATCAAATCTTATACAAGGTGTCATTTTGATTTGTTTTCTTTTTAAAATACCTCCACTCTAACACAATCTCTCGTCCGTCATAAAATTTGAACTAAGTCATTATTCTATGGAAAAGTAATTTTAATTACTTGAACTATTCTCTGAACCTTAAAAAAAGAAAAAAAATAAAAATAAAAATAAGCTAACTAGCACGTCTTTTTTATTTTAAATTTTATTTCTTTGTTAAAATGAAACGAATTAAATAACAAACAACCCAATCTAAATGTTTCTTCTTTAAATTAACTAATTCTCCTTTCGTCTTGGCAATGGATCCTCTCAGTTGGGGGGAAAAACTGCATCAGTTCGTAGAAAACAGATAATACTATGGACTCGTCCTTAGTTGGGGGAAAAAACTGCATTAGTTCGTAGAAAACAGATAATACTATGGACTCGTAAAATTGTGCCTTTAGTAAATGAAGCAAACAAAAGATTAAGATGATAAGATCTTGAAAGAACTAGATGAAAAATAAGGGAATATAATCCACTTAAGTCTTCAAGCTAGCTGTGTTTTCAGTTATGCAATTTCTTTAGATTGACCACTAACTCTGACATACATATTATTATATTATTTACCTTTCCACCTACACGTGTCGTTTTATTGGAAGTGTACTGAAAAAGTTCAAAAATAGGATTCAACAACATAAAAAAAAGTGTCTATGCGTGTGGGACTTTTCTTTTACTTTTCAGTTTGGTTGTAATGTTACAAAGTTTTTGAATCAAAATATCTAACGAATTAACATTTAGTCTTCACTTGTAACATGCTGAGGCTAACTCCAATAACAACTCTAGACATAAAAAAATCCCATATATTTAGGAGAGTTATTGGTATTAATGTGCTCCAAAAACTCCTTTATCTCATTCTCAGAATTTGAGTTTTTTCAAAATCCCAAAATAAAATACTCATATGTAAGAGTTTTTTTTCATCCCTTAAGCCAAAACCCAAATCCCATCCCCTATTCTCCATAACTTTAAGTATTTTAAAATAAAATAGTTGTTAGAGTAAAATTAAAATAAGAATTCTTTAAATTGAGAGTTTTATAAAAAAATAAGAACACTGTTAAAGTAGAACTAAAAATAAAAAAATTCAAATTATAAAAAAATAACTCAAATTATTTAAATTTAAAAAAAAAATAAAAAAAAAAACTGTTGGAGACACGGTAACAAGTTCCACGAGACTCCCACAAACTAGCCAGTCTCGTTGCTTTTTATTTCAACTATTGATATTTTGTTTGTTTGTTACGAGGAAAGTTTAACGAAATTATTGAAGAGGACCCAAGCGTGTTCAATAATAAAGCCAGAGCCACACTAGCGTTGTCACAATCAGCCAGCTATCCAGCTATCCTCCACGAAATTTCATCTCCATGTGACAGCATCAATATATAGAATGCAAATAAGGGCCCAGTACGACTGCAAAGACTTTGTTAGTCTTGGTCTACTTTGTATTCTTGTTCTAGATATCCTTTTCGAACCAATATAATTGACCATTTATGTCTCTGCTGAGTTCAATTTTAAGCAAGTCATTGCAGCACTTTCTCAAATAATTTGATGTGTTCAGGATAGTAAGCATACTTGTCTCCAGAAGGGTCTCATAGTAGTGAGAAATTTGAGTGAGTAAATAAATGGCGGATGCTGTGGTATCCTTTGTTCTAGACCAACTTGCTATCTCTCTCCGTGAGGAAAGCGCATTGTTGGGAGGGCTTCGGGATGAAGTCCAGCATATCAAAGACGAACTTGGCCAAATGAAGGGCTTTCTTCGAAGATCGGAAGAAATAGTTGAAAGCAATCTCGATCTGAAGGAATGGATCAGTCAAGTGCGTGAGGTTGCTTACGATGCCGAAGATATTCTTGATGAATTTACACTGCGATTTGGAAGGCAGTATGGTGATGGATTTCTTAGCCGAGCCCGAAAGCTTGTTGGGTCCATTAAGAATTTAAAAGCTCGTCATCAAACTTCCATTAAAATACGAGCCATCCATGAGAGGATCAGAAATATATCAGAAGCACATCAGAGATACCAAAACCAATTTGGCATTTTTGAGCAAGGGTCGAGTTCGAGTGTCATTCGCAATACATGGTATGACAGTCGAGGCGATGCACTTCTTCTAGAAGAAGCAGACTTGGTTGGCATCGGAAGGCCAAAGAAGAAGCTCATGGATATGCTTTTCAAGAGTGATTCCCAACTCCGTGTGATCTCGGTAGTTGGTATGGGAGGCCTTGGAAAAACAACTTTGGTCAAAAAGGTGTACGATGATCCAAACGTAAAGAATCAATTCAAGCTTCACATATGGATCACGGTCTCACAATTGTTCAGCATTGAGACGCTGTTAAAGCAGGTGATTAAACAAGTCCACAAGGAACTCAATCGACTCCCACCTGATGAATTAGGTACCATGGACATTCATAGCTTGAAACAACATGTGCGTGATCTCCTTCATCAGAGAAAATACGTTCTCGTCTTTGATGATGTTTGGAGAACAATAGATTGGGACGCACTTCGGATGGCATTTCCCAGAAACAATTGCAGTAGTCGTATCATGATCACAACACGCATCACTGAGATTGGCCAAGTTGCTATGAGTGACATCGCAGGTGACATTTATCAATTAGAGCATCTCACTAAGGACGAATCATGGGCTTTGTTTTGCAAGAAAGTATTTCGGGCTACTTCGTGCCCTCAGCATTTAAAGGATATTGCAAAAAACATCATAAGGAGATGTAAAGGTTTGCCGCTTGCAATTGTGGTCATAGGAGGCATCTTGGCAACCAAGAGCCGTCGAACTGAAGAATGGGACTTGTTCAACAGGAGCATTGGTAGGCAGCTAACGGGCAATGACCAACTGGAGAATATGATGAAGTTACCATCTTTGAGTTATTACGACTTGCCCGACAATTTAAGGATTTGTTTTTTGTATTTAAGCATTCTCCCAGAAGATGTTCCGGTACAAAAGAGCAGGTTGATTCGACTCTGGATTGCCGAAGGATTTGTACAAAAGAAAGAAGGATTGACAATGGAAGAAGTGGCCGAGGCTTATCTCAATGAACTCATCAGCAGAAGCTTAGTTCAAGTTTCCAGGGGGGGCTTTGATGGACAGATTAGAGAATGTCGCTTACATGATATCATACAGCAATTTATCCTTAACAAAGTAGGTGAACACAACATTACAACTATATCAAGCGAACAAGGGACGCAGTCTTCAGACAAGGTTCGACGCTTGGTAATTCACAGCTCTTTTGACAATACACAAGTGAGTAATGGATTGCACAAGTGTATTCGTTCACTTGTATTGTTCGAGTCTAGTAGTTATATGTCTGAGGCGTTTCCGTCTGAGCTGTTATCAGGTCTTAGGCTACTAAATGTGTTGGAATTGAGAAAGGCTTCTTTAGAGACGATCCCAAATGAGATCTACAGATTGTTGCATCTCAAGTATTTGGGTTTAAGGGGCACAAATGTGAAGATTGTTTCAAAATTGATCGGAAATCTTCAAAGGCTCGAAACCCTGGATCTCAAGTATACCCAAGTGACTAAACTTCCAAATGAGATTTTAAAGCTTCAACAACTACGGCATTTGTTAGTGGGTTACAAGTCTGGCGGAGTTCAGGCCCCTTGTAAAATCGGAAGACTGCAATGCCTCCAAAGCCTTCGTAACATAGATGCAGACGAAATGGATGGCATCAAAATAGTGAAGGAAGTAAAAAATCTAACCCAGCTCAGGAAATTAGGAATTACCAAGCTGCGAAGGGAAGATGGAAGAGAATTCTGCTCTTCGCTTGAGAAGCTAACCAATATGCGGTCTTTGAGTGTCAGGTCCATAAATGATGATGAGGTCATTGATGTGGATTATCCTCTTTCATCAACTCCACCATTTCTTCGCCACTTACAATTGTGGAGACCATTGGAAAGGGCACCACAATGGATTTCTTCTCTTCATGGACTTACTAACATACATCTCGGTGGGAGTCAATTGAAGGATGACCCTCTTCAATTGCTTCAAGATTTGCCCAATCTAATGGTACTTGGATTGGAAGAAGCTTATAAAGGAGAGGGATTATATTTCGAGGCCGGTGGCTTTTATAGACTCAAGTCATTAGAAATGACATCTTTGGAAGAATTGAAATGGGTGACAGTGGAGAAGGGTGCGATGCCCTTCCTTGAAGTACTATCGGTGATGTCTTGTTGTTCATTGGAGGATTTGCCTACTGGTATACAACATTTGACATGTCTTCGGAAACTTCTTCTTTCCAAAATATCTGGTAGATTTGAGAAAACACTGGGAGATAGATACAGGCATGGTCCGGGCTATAAGAAAATTGCTCACATCCCTCAATTTCTAATTGGAAATTTTGTTGGTGATACACTCGAAGAACGTAACTTCTGGTCATCAGGACGGAGATAGCCATCAAAGGGAAGGCGTCAGCGCGCTGCATCGGCACTAGAAGCAGAAATGATCATCACTTTCCATTTTTGCCTTGTGTATGTCCTTTCATAAGCCTGCATTGAACTTTTCTTTTCTTTTCTTTTCTTCTTTGTTGAGCTTATCGTCCTCTATTTATTATGTATTGCACATTATTACCATTTCAATGTTCACTCAGAAAACACACTAATATAAGTTTTTCTTCCAAAAAGAGGGAAAAATCTACAAAACGAATTGGTCGTCCAGAACGACCCATTCCTAGTTTGCCACGTGGCAATGGGGCAAAATGGTATAAAAACAAACTTTGCATAATTATTATTTAGCCCCAAAGAGGAGACAACACTACCCTCCATGTTTTTCTTCCTCATAGGCATAAGAGGGCGATGTCAGCAATTGATGGTGATGTGATGTTGAGTTAACCATGGTGCACATATCAAGAATGAATTAATGGAATGTGACGACAGGTTAAAAACGTGTGTGCCAAGCATCTGATGTTACAAAAGGTAGTGAATTTCGTAAAATTTTAACAACAAAAGTTTACAATTACAAATATAGTTACAATTTTATATGAAGACGATAATGTTTTAAACACGTTTTGGGATGCTAGAAAGTCTAGGTATTATTTGATTACGTATTTAATTTTTGTTATGTAATAAGAGTATTATTTATGTAGTAATATTAATAATAATACTAAAAGTAATATAAGAATATTATTATTTAAAAAAATTAGTTGTAATATTATTAATAATAGTAATACTATTATTATTAATTTTTAAATATTATTACTAATTAAAGAGCAAGAAAAATATTATTAGTTATTATTACTTGTATCGTTACAAATACAACTATTTTAATCTAATGCACACCAATATGTTAAATATCTTATTATATGGTCTACAGATAATGGATTTTGATATGAACGTGTCAGTAAGTGATGAAGATGCACATGTAGAAGAAGTCGATGAAAACAACGTTGCATCTTTGCCTAGTGATGAGGGGCAAGTCGAGGTTTTACAACATATGAGCGATAAAGAGATCCTCAGTCGTACTTTTATCGATGAAGATGAGGCATACAGATTCTACAATTTGTATGCTCGAGTACATGGGTTTGGTATCTGAAGGTGTACGGTTAAAAAACACAATGAACAAATTGTGAGCAGAATATTTACGTGTTTATGTGCTGGTTCACAGAAGAAAGCATTTACATATTTGAGAGACAGGAAAAAACAACACAAGCCATTGATGAAATGTGGTTGCAAGGCCATGATGCGGATAAAACTTGACAATAGCCAATCATGTTACATGGTGAAGAAATTTGTAAGCCAACACAATCACGAATTAGTTCCAGCATTCGGCATGCCACTTCTTCGTTCACACCGGCGAATAGATGAATCTCGGATGGATCAAACTCGAGTCATGTTGCGTTCTGGGATAAGCTACATTAAAATCATAGATTTATTTACAAACGAAGCAGATGGGTATCACAGCGTAGGATTTACCAGGAAGGACCTGTTCAACACAATAAGCAAGAATAAACAAGAAGAGATATCGATAGGTGATGCCAATGTTGCATTAGCATTTTTGCAAGGCAAAGCTGATAGTGACCCTTCGTTCTTTTACAATTACATTGTTGACGATGAAAATCAATTGCATAAGCTGTTCTGGTCCGACGGTCGGTCGAGGAAAGAATATGAAGCATTTGGAGACGTCTTGGTGTTTGATGCATCTTACAAGACCAACAAATACAGATTTCCCTTGGT
This sequence comes from Cordia subcordata, assembly GCA_028554755.1. Lineage (NCBI taxonomy): Eukaryota > Viridiplantae > Streptophyta > Magnoliopsida > Boraginales > Cordiaceae > Cordia > Cordia subcordata. The sequence continues at coordinate 13,643,363 of JAPTOF010000010.1, read as the reverse complement.
AATTTTTGCCGGTGCAAACAACCATCGGAACACATGCGTGTTCGGTGCCACTATTGTAAGAAATGAGAGCAGTGACTCCTATATATGGGTGCCAAACAAACTTCTAGAAGCGATGAACAACAAGAAACTAATATCAGTTGTAACAGATGGAGACAAATCCATGCACGCTGCAATTGAGCAAGTGCCACCGGACATCCGACATAGGTTGTGCAAGTGGCACCTTTAGCGTAATGCAAGTACCAACGTAAAAATCAACAATTTCAATGGAATCTTCAACCATTACATGTCACTAGATTGTTCTATAAATGAATTTGAGGAGTCGTGGCAGCAAATGGTAGCCCAGTACGAGATTCAAAATAACAAATGGATTCAGCAAGTGTACTCAAAGAGACAAATGTGGGTAGAGTCATACCTTTGTGGACATTTTTTTGGGTGGGTAAAGAGTACACAACGCTGTGAGGGGATGAACGCATTTCTTAACAGATATTTGGGCACTGATAGAAAATTAATTCACTTTGTGAAGGACTACCATAAGGCGTTGGAGCGTATTAAAGTTAATGTTATTGAGGAAGAAGTAAAAAGTAATTACACAGCTCCAGTTTTGATGACCGAAATTAAGGATTTGGAGGGTCATGCGGCTTCAATTTTCACGAGGTTAGTCTTCTTTGAGGTCCAAAAGCAAATAAAGTTGCAATCCTTGTTATGGCACATTCAGATTATTGTTAATGGTGACGGATCAGTGACATACATTATTGCTGATAAGAAGCATCCCAACGTATTATGAGATGTCACACTCCATCGAGATGCAGTGGAAATGAGGTGCAGTTGTTTAATGTTCGAATCGAACGGAATACCCTGCTCACATATGATATATGTCCTGAAATGCGAAAGATATGAGGCGTTTTCGGCTTCGTGCATAAACAATCGTTGGACGTCAGATATCAGTAAAGAACTTCGTGAGAAGAATTTGTCGGATTGTGCAACCGATGATGTCGAGGTCGCACGACACGCGCAATTGATGGCATTGGCCTCAGAAATGTTATTTTATGGGAAGCAAACAAACGATTGTTATAGAGAGATGAAGAGTGGAATTGTAAATTTGATCTCCCGTGCAAAAGAAATGTGCCAGATGCAGCCGACTAATTCGCAAGATCAAGCTAGCCCATCGCATAATCCCCAGTTTGATGTCACTGATCCTAGAATTCCAAGGACGAGATCCACAAGGAATCCGGATTCAAGACGTGGACCAAGGCATTGTTCGAGATGTGGGTAAGTGAATGTATATTTTATCAATTACTTATATCGGTTTTATTTTTCTTCATGCTTGCTTAATGTGCCATCAATTGTTGTAGGTTGCCGGGGCATCAATCCAATACTTGTCCAAGGGTCTGGAACAGGGTTGCTTCTGAGAATAGTGCAATACCGATTTTATCGACAAATCGATTTGCTTCTGAAAATATGTATTACAATTTTGGAGGCATGGCTAGTCAATATGCTAGAAGCAGCAGTGTCATGGGGAACATGTTCGGATCTCAAAACGAATATGCATCATCTAGTTCTTTATTCCATTTCCAGAATAACACATTTCATATATAGGGCACGTAAAGTAAAGACTTGTTATGAAATAAGTATGTATATTCAAAATTAAATAGTTATTTAAAATTAATCAGTTATCCCTTAATATATATTAAGTATATTTAATATTAATTATAAGTATTTTTAAATTTTAATTATTAATTAATTTTGGGTATTTACTTAATTATTATTATTATTATTATTATTATTATTAATCTTAATACTAATCGTATACCCCCATTGCGCCATGCTCCTCCCCGCTCTCTCCCTTCCATCCCCCCAATTTCAAAAATGTCATTATGTCTTGTCTTGTCACCATCCCATCATATCTTTTTTCATTTTTTTTCCCTTCCTTTCTATCTCTCTCTCTTCTCTTCTCCTGTAATTATTTCACTGTTGCTTTCTTTCTCTCCACTCCACTCGACTCTCACACACACACACACATACATACATCATCGGTCATCACCCCCCATCATCTCTCATATTCAAGGACATATACATACACATCATCATCTAGGGCTAGAGCTTCTCTCTATCTCTCTCTTTATGCTTATTGCTGTATTTTTCTTCCACTCCTCTCCACTCACACACGCACAAACTTTCTCTTCTCCTATTCAACATATCATCTGGAGCTTCTTTCTCTCTCTTTATGCTTATTGTATTTTTCTGTCAACCAACAAAAACATCTCCATAATATTTTATTATGTTTTTTGTTATATAGAATGTCAACTAATAGCGCTACTCGTGCCGGAGACTACGAATACTTGGACATACGATATCGCAATCGTAGGTGCCATTGTAACCGATGGGCAGAGGTTCGTATCGTGTCAGATTGAAACAAGGCCTCTTTTGGCAAGCTTTTTTACAATTGTAGCACGTGTGATTACTTCGAGTGGTGCATACCAATGGTAGTAACCGTAAAAAAATTGGGTATACTCTTCATCTTACCCACCCCCACCATGTTGATGTTGAGGATGAAGTAGTACCCATGCAAAGAAGTAGACCGGTGATGATGATGGAGTTTGACCACTTGAAGGTGTCTCTAGTGGTGGTTTGTTTAGGTTTGTTTTTTTATATTTACTTGCATTGAAATATAATGACAATATGGTACTTTTTCATTTTATGCACTGTACTTTATTTTATGCTGTATGGTTATTTAGATTTTTAATATGTTAATGGAAGTAAGTTTTTTGTTTTCTATGTTTTCCATATTATGATTGAATTGTTTTTTTGTTCCCTTAAAATCATATTTTTCCCCTACCTTTCTTTTTCCTTTTTTTTTTCTTCTTAAGTGCAATATTCTAATGGGCTGTCACGGCAGACTAAGGATTTATTTGGATTATTTTATTTTTTTGAAATATAATTTTTCCTAAAATCTTTGCAAAAAAAATTTCTTTTAAAAGCTCAACTTTTTTAATTTTAAAAAAAGTTAAAAAAACGGATTTCTTTTTTTTTTTAGTTACTCAACTTTTTTGATATCTAAGTGAACTTCCTTATGTAAAAGATATATACTTTTTTAAGAAAAAGAAGGTACCTTATGAGAGGGAAAGGGGAAAAAAAACCAATCCTGAATCTTCCGAAAAGGAAATGCTAAGAAAAAATCTAGGGCACGTCATTTTCGGCATATTCTTTTATAGTGTTATTTTGAGTGTCATGTCTACTCTTAGACCTTATCTCTGCAGAAAATTGTAGTAAAATGTCTTGTTGTGTTATTACATATTCTTTTACATTAATTTTCTTATTTATTTCTTAAATAGTGATCAAGGACAATCCATCACATTTGATTATTTTAATATTTGAAGAGATGAACTTTGTAACCCAAAAAATAAAGTGAAATGTTCCAACAACTATGTTTTTTTTTTTATTTGGGTTTTACCTAGACAAGTTAGTAGTGCACGTATCAAGAAACAAAAAGAGTAGCACGAAAAGAAAACAAAATTCTTACTTCTTTACAAATTAGGCAGTCCACCGAAGAGGAAAGAAATCCAATCCAAACACTAGATTGAGCTATGGATACGTAATAATTCAAATTCAATTTCAATAAGTACTAAATGGAATAAAAACTAGATAAATAACTATTATCAATTATGAGATCCGAAAGAGCATTGCATGCATGAGCAACACTTAGTGATATACAAAAAGCAAAGCCAAACTGAGACTATATAATATTTGCAAAGAAATATCTTAAGCAAAGCAAACAACGCCCAAAGTACAATAGGCTGGCAATGCACATCAAATGTCTTGTGAATGAACTCGGGGAACAAAGTTGTGCAAAAGATAATTCACAACATGGAGAGAAGTTTATAATAAGCCAAATGGAATCCAAATCTGACTTAAATTCGTTTTGTATATTTTTACGTGTAAACAACATCGGCTATAACTTAAAAAAAAAACCATTGTCCATGACATAAAATTTAAAAACATTGTCCATGACCTGAAAGAAGATAACTTGAAAACAACCACCATAAAAACATTGTCCAGAAAACGACCAAACCAAATCATTATACATAAACCAACCATAAATCTTTCTTTCACTGATCATCTCCATAATACCGGATAGCCGGGTTGGCAAGATTACCCCAACGGTGCCACATTTCTAGGGCTAAATCTTCCCGATAGGTGGTGGAAGACATAGTCGAAAAAGCGCCTAGAGATCCAACATTCTTCATCATGGTGCAGCAATAAACTCCACAATCAACAGCCCCTAACTGATCCAGTACCCATGGAGGACGAGTCACCGGAAAGTCATAGACTAGCCTCATATTTTTGTAGTTCGGCCCCTCCACGTGCTTAAAAAATTTATCCAAGTGTATAACCTATTTAATTTAATTTTACGGTTTTAAGCAGAATACTTGTAATGAAAAGAACAAAATCTCAAAAAAAAAAAAAATCACCAAGTTCTTACTAGCTTTTTCACATATGCGTTGATGTCATCCTGGTAGTCTTCATTTTTCTGACTGTCGCATATGAAAACCTCTTGCAGATGAAAATCAATAATAACAAGAAACCAGTGCGCATTCATAAAGTTTGCTGGGATGAACATCTGAGAAAAATGTAACATTGTAATAAACACATGCAACTTAAAAAAAAAAAAAGAAACCTTAATCTTTTTTCATTTGCACAAATATCGACCTGCTGGCAATACACTAACTTCCTGGTGAAGAGATGAGATTCCCAGAAATGCTGTTGTAGTGTTTCACTCTTAACAGGCACTCCCTTGACGCCTTGAATAATTTGTTGCTGCAATGTATCAAAATTTTTATAATAGCATTAATAGAAACAAAGGCAACATGTGTTTCAAACTAAAGGAAATTTGATTATTTTTAATAACATCAAACCCAAAGTAGTAATACTCACAGAGAACTGTGTAGGGAGATACCACTTAACCATTCGGGAATTGTTGGTGTGAGCATCTATGCAAAGTTGGGAAACGTAGTAGTCCACAATCTTTCAAAAGTGAAGTTGATTAACAAATATTCTATCCATAAACTTTAACTACACTTATGAATATAAATAAACACAGTAAAACTGAAAAAACTAACTGGGGATGAAATGACAAAGCCAGGAAGGAGTTCAGAATTATGGGCTCTCGTCAATCCCATGTAGCCCATGTCCACAACAACTTCCGTGCAATACATAAGATGATTTACCTATTTTATTTTGCCAATAAAAAATTTAGATAAATGGTATATCAAATTCAACACATCACCTAGAGTCTCTCTCAAGGGAGAATAAAAAACCAGTAAGTCCATGGTCATCATGCATGAACTTTCTAGCCTGCTCAATAGTAAGTGTAGACACTAGAGGAGGGGTGACATTAGTGTTGTCACTACTAATGGCAATAGCACTAAGTACAGGACCCACGTCAAGCTTCCTTTTATTGGAACATTCACCTTTCTTGCGCTTCGAAGCAAGTAAAGACTTCACTCTCGCTGCAGTAGTGTTGTCTGCTGGGGACGTGATTGATATTGATCCAGTGTCATCCCCCATTAGATCTTTCAACCCAAGCCCATCATAGATCGAGAACTCTGAGCTGTGCACTGCTCTTTTCCCCTCATTGGCTCCTACTTCCTCAAGTACATGCAAACCAGCAGGGGCCCTGGCGCCTTCAGAAGCATCCATAAACAAACCAACTAATAGCCTAACATCATTCCTGAGTTCATTAAGCTCTACTCTAAGGTTTTCAATCTCGTCCGTTCTCAACTGTTGATGAAATTGGACATATTATCATAAAAAACAAATGCAGAATGAGAAATAAATTATACGAAATGAGATGAAATTAGGAAACATATACTCAGTGTACTGCACCTTAGTATTAGGGTCCGATCGACCAGCACAAGAAGCAGTACTCGTCTTTCTCCTAGAATTGCTTCCGGAATTCCTGCAACACAAAATAAAAACAGAAGTACATACGAAACATAACCAAAACAAAATTTTCATATTAAGGGATAGCAATATAGTCAGCCGAAAGGTGGGTTCAAAATTAATTAGTTCTTCTATTTAATATGGTGCACAATAAAAGTCACAGCCAAGCGAAGAAGTGACAGAAGAATGCGGTTGAACTTGAATTCTTACAAGCAAGGGACAACCAAATGTAATGAAAGATGATTTCTTTTTAATCATTTTAGTTTTTTGACTTATTGTCTGATCAACTTATAAACTTAGCCAAACAGGCTTTGTAACATGTTACTTCATATATTAATATCGTTGCAGTTGTTCATGTATCTATATATACTATTGTTGGTCACTACTAGTTCATCTTTTCTTATCTAAATTTTTTCCTAAAACCCGTAATATTATATTCAAGACCCAATTAAATTACACATTTTTATATTTACATTGTTTTACTAAGCTTGGAAGTTTTTTTTTCCAGTTATCTGTGACCATATAACCCGAAACCATATGGGTTGTTCTTTTGAACCTTACGGGTCCTTTTGAAAAATAAAAACCATACGGGTCATTCTTTGGAACGATCAATAAGTTTTCAAAAATTTTTTCATAAATTTCTATACAAATAAAAAACGCAAACAAAAAATGCATGCATGTATTTTACTCTAATCATGCAAGTATTGCTATACAAACAAAAAAGGCAAAAATCACACAAGAAAAAGGCCAAGATCCAAGCATGCATGTACTGCTCTCCAAACAAAAAAAATTTAAAAAAATACCACAAAAAAAGGCAGAGATCTAAGCATACATGTATTTTACTGTAATCATGCAAGTATTGCTATTCAAACAAAAAATGCAGAAATCACACAAAAAAAAAAGAGGCCGAGATCCAAGCATGCATGTACTGCTCTCCAAAGAAAAAAATTTAAAAAATCACACAAAAAAAGGCCGAGATCTAAAGCATACATGTACTGCTCACCAGAGAAAAAACACAAAAATCACACAAAAATAAATAGACTAAGATCAAAGCATGCCGAAACTTACATGTTATTGTTTACATGCGTGGCAAGAAAAGCAAGGGTGGACCTCCGGCGATAACGTGGATATCGCGAACACACTCTTAAACTGCAATTGTGAGATGATGGGGGCAATGGGGGTAAAGGTGGTGTAGCAAATATAAAGCTTGTCAAGGAAGAAGAGACACTCGTCCGGGTTTCAAGTTGGGGGTGGGAGGGAAGAAAGGAAGGGAAAGATGAATGGTTTGGTGCAAGTGCAAGTGGTGGTGATGGTGGTGTTGAAGATGGATTCATGATTTATGAGAGAGATTTTCTGATGAAAATCGAATCGATCGATTAGACGCAGCCGCTGGGGTGGTTACCTCGTTTAGAGGAAGCGTTTCTTGAAAGAGTTAGGGGGGAGAGGGGAGAGGAGAGACTCGAGTAGGGTGAGGCAAGGGGAAGGGAACAACAGATTGTACAAGCTCGTTCAGCTATGCATTTATTATATTAGCCTCCCGCCTGGCCTCCCTCTGATATGTGTGCCCGCCACTTCTGAATCCATTTGCCCAAAGACTTTCACATTTCACATAGTAGATTAGGGTTAGGTGCATTAATTACAAATTTTTTTATTATTATATAACACAAACAATTACCAAGTGTAACACACACACATATATATGTGTATGTATGTATATGTATATCTATATGTATGTATATATCAACACAACGATATTGTATTATAAAAAACGAATTTTAGACATAGAGCAAAAAATAAATTAAAATATTTATATATTTTGTCAAAATATATAAGTTAACTGTGCTTTTCTTGCCATATTATATAAAAATAAATAAAAGAATAAATAAATTCTAATATTTAAATTAAATTCTAATACATACATATACATATATATACACACACACACACACTACATTTATCTTATACAAATAACGTGCAAGGATGGTAAATTGGAAAATTTCAGCTGTAGGCACATTAGAAATTAGGTTCGTGTCAAGCTCTCGTCTATTTGGTTCAGACTTTTGTTCAGTTCTTTTTTCTCAATCTTTCGCATCACTCTTTTGGGGGGGGGGGTGTCTACCAAACGAACAATCGGTTTGAACGAACAATCCTTTAATTTATAAAAATTACACTTTTTACCCCGCTTACAGAAAAAGCAAAGTCAAATCACGTAATTGCCCTTACACATATATCCATACGAGAACCCCTCCCTATATTTTTTCCCTATATATACACACACATGACATTTATTTGATTTGACATCAGCATCTTATCATGGCAGAGCATACGAAAACTAGTCATAGGACTCGTTTGGATTGGCTTTTTTTTAAAGCGCTTTTTTAACAGCTTCTGAAAAACGGTTTTGTTTGAGAAGCTGAAAATTCTGGCTTTTAAAAAAAGCTGTATTTGAGCTTTCAGCTTTTTTGGATGACAAATCAAATAGTTATTGCAAATTTAATGTAACTTTTTCAAAAAAAAAAAAGTGTTTTTTTCTTTAAAAAAAGTCAATTCAAACAGACCCATAGTATGATACAAAGAGTACGCTACAATCACTTCATTAGTTCAAACTTTTCGGGGTAAAGTGCAGTCAAATGTGGCTTGATAATGGCCTTTTGCTCTTTAGATTCTTCTTATGGGGTCCATTAATATGAGGCCCTATGGTCAAATGAGCAATTGAATACCTCATTTCGCTACAATATTCACAATATTTTGAAAGCATTACCGTAATTTTGCCATATCTGTACTACTACGTAAATAATTCTTTGGGTAAAATGTATTATACCCCTGTGCTTTGTAAAAATCTCATAAAATTCTTTTCTTTTCAAAACTCTCTGGTTTTTACTGTGGTTTAGAAAATGTTGTACATTAGTTGTCAATGACCACGTTGTTGTATGGTCAAATAATATTAGTTAAAATAGTGAACGACAAAATCACAAAATTTTTCCTCTTTAGCATGCTAATGGTTACTAGAAGGTCGAATAACGGGGAATCGGGATTGTTACCAGGAATAAAAAAGAAATAAAATCAATTCTAAACTAAAATAGAAAAATTAAACTAATGAATTTAGTTAAGATGACGGAAACAATTTTTAAATTAAATTAAATTGCAAAAGAAAAGAAATTAAACTAATGAAAAGAAAGTTAATTGCAGAAATCAACCAAGAAAATTGCAAGCTTTAATCTATGAGAATTCGCAATTCAAGGTGATAGCCAGGAAATTATCCTCTTCATGTTCATCAACTTCTGAATTTCCAATTAAGTACAAAGGATTAGGTTACAAGCTCTAATTCACCTAGATTAATTAACTAACTTTATGCCTATTAAGTGAAAAAATTTGGTGTAGTAAATAATTTTTTGTTCTAGAAAGAAATACTCAATGTACTTTGGAAAATAAACATTAGTTTAAGAAATAATTTTGGAATAGGAATCTTTTTCTAAGGCAGAAAAAAAATCACGCTGTATAGTTAAATTAGACGTAAACTTTTTTTTTTATATAATATATATAGATTACTAGCATGTTTTCTCAATTAGAATGCAGAAGACAAAATTAATACTCAATCAAAACTACTCATATATTGTCTCCATTACAACACGAAGGACAAATTAACACTTTATATTTTTCAAAAAAAAAAAACTTTTGGTTGTCAATTAAATATGTCAATTCTTAGGTCATTTTTTGTTTTTTATTATTTATTCAGTTTCATTCTTATATTAAATGTTTTAATTTAATTAATATTATACACTTTCTTTATATATATCATTATTGTTTCATTAATTCTATAGTATATAATTCTTTCAATAACTATTTAGTAAGATGCAAAAAACTCTATAATTTTAATATATCCAATCACCAATCACATATGTTGCTTCCCGTGCATCGCACGGGTGTCACACTAGTATATATATAAAAGTTAAACTCAAAGAAGCTCAAAGAAGAGTGCCACATCAGCACCCATCTATTTGTCAAATCATCATAAATTATATTTTTAATATTATTACATTATTATAAATCTATATATTAGAGTGTTTAATTATATTTATGCATCACTTCTTAACCTCATCATATAATGGAGTTACAAGATATTTAATTATATTTATGCACCACCTTTATATTTTTTTAATGAGTTTAAAGTAGTAAATTCCAAAAAAAACTCATTAATTTAATTAATTTATGCATCATAGCCTAATTAAAAAATAAAAAATAAGAATAAAAAAGTATTAGAATTAATTTTTATAGATATTTAGAAATAATTAAAAAATACACAAAAACCTAAAAATAATAAAAAATCACATCTATTAAAAAACTCAAACCCAATGGAGCTCAAAAAAAGGGTGTCACATCAACACTCATCTATTTGCCAAGTCATCATAAATTCTATTTTTAATATTATTACATTATTATAAATCTATATATTATATTATTTAATTATATTTATACATCACTTCTTAACCTCATCAATGCAATAAAGTTACAAGATATTTAATTATATTTATGCACTACCTATATATTTCTTTTCAATGGGTTTGAAGTAATAAAGTCCAAAAAACTCATTAATTTAATTAAATTATGTATCATATCCTAATTAAAAACTAAAAAAAATAATAATAAACACTAGAATTAATTTTTATAGATATTTAGAAATAATTAAAAACACATGAAAACCTAAAAAAAATAAAAAATCACATCTATAAATATTTAAAAAAACTAAAAAACACACAAAATCTAAATAAAGCCATCTCATTGAATAAAGAATGGCTTGAGCAGTGCTTAAAGCACATATTGCAGGCGCAGTAGTTCAATCAAGCATGACTGATTATTATGACGCCCATTATGCATTTGCTAAGTGAAAACTCTTAGAGGGTGTTCGGTCAATGCTAATAAGTACTCAAAATAAAAATAAAAAAAATTATGTAGAATATTGTTTTAAGTGCTTATAACTATTCAAATAAGTATTGCGAAGCACAATAATACATAATGAGAAAGGCAAGGCTTCTATGAAGGAGGTACTATTTGGATTGGCTTTTTTTAGAAAAAAAACACTTTTTCTCTAAAAAATGTACATTTTTTTGTATTATTTGTTTTGACTTCTAGAACAACTGAAATGCTGAATTGAGCTTTTTTCAAAAAAAGTTAAAATTATTAACATCTCAAAAATGTATTTCTTTTGAAAATTATTAAAAAAATACTTTACTAAAAAATAAATAAATAAATGGTATATTACCCCCTATAATCTGGTATAAGTGCGCACTACCCCTTTGTAAGTTTCAAAATTAGCTGATTATCCCTTCAAACTTCTTAAACATATGCAAACTCACTATATTTAACATTTTTGTTAAAAACTTTAACGTACTTAAAAAAATGACTATATTACTCATTACATAAAACATCCTATATGCTGCCTAAACCACTTCATTCAATTCATAACCCAAAATTCCCAAATCAAAAGAAATTGTGTTGCTTATTCCTGCATTTATAGTACAAACAGCCTTTTGACTCTCTATCTTCACCACCAACAACAAGAATCTCACACAATTTTTCGCATACCTCTTGTTTATATATTTCAAATCAAGATATGGGTCATTTTTTCTCGGTCGTACATCCTACGTCCCGCTGCCTGATTCATTGACGAAGATGACATCTTACAAATATTAAACAAAAAAATGTGAAGAAAAAAATTGGAAGCAAAGGGCCAAGATAATATCTTTCTATTTTCAACAATGCAATAGCTTAAAAGCCCCAAAATCATGGAAAAAAAGTTGAATAGCTTGAGTTTTACCCTAGGAACGTAGTAGCTGAAGAAGACAAAAAAAATTGCAAGCAAGCTTTTGTAAGTTGACCTCTTCAAACTTTTTTTGTGCTGTTGTTTTAAGATTTTTTTTATTGCTTTCTTGAGTTTTCAGGGAGCGAATGAGTTGAGTGTTTTTATAAAGAGTGTAAGGATTTAAATGGTCCAAATATATATATATATATATATAGTATGCAATGAAAAACGCAACAAACAAGCGCATGGAATTCAACTCTCATCAAAACTAACAAAAAACAGACGGCGGGAGTTAATATGTACACGTTTAAAAAATTCGAGGGGATAATCAGATAGTTTTGAGATTTCAGAAGAATATTGTGCACTTATACTATCTTACATATGGTAATATACCATTTACTCAAAAAAAAATCCAAACGAGTGCGCGTCTTCTTTTTCACGAGGCAGCATGGAAGGAGGCGACCAAGAGACAATAAAAAGTCACTTCAGTAGAATGGGCTGTCCTCCGTTCACATGCAGATGAAACTTCATGGAGATTTCCTCGCTTGAAATGAGGCTTTAGACTAATAATAATAATAAAAAAAAGGTATTCATTGTGTGGCCTATTATTGTTGCTTCGCCACCCCATATCTTATGATCATGATGCAACAAGACTGTTGGCATCCAAAGTCGGACCGCCTCTAGTTGTGCATGACCAAAAGGACAAATTATGCAACAATTTTAACAAAGTATTTCATGTGAAAATGAAATTTTAATTAAAGAATTACGTGTCAGTACTCTTGAGTCTTGAATGTACTTCACTAAAAGTGCAAATATTAAAAAAAAATTTTGGATTTGAGATGATAAATTTGAAAAATTCCGTCTCAAAATAGATTCAAAATGAAATTTAAGATGAAAATTTTTCACCCCCAAAATCCTCGTTCCAAATTTTGATATAAAAAATTATATCTCCAATTGAGACAAAAATTTTTTATTTCAAATATGTATTAACTTATTATAAAATTTTATCCAAATTTTCCGTCTCAAATCTGTCTCAATTTGAGACGAAGAATTTTTGTTTTAAATCCACCAATTTCAAGTAGTGAAATCATAAAACACAACTTAGAATTTCTAACTTGTAAAAGTAATGTTAAAGACGAAAATCTAATTTCAGATATGATTTAGGGATTTCTGTATTTTAATTATCCTTTTGTAAGTTAGATGTGTCCTACGTCCGATGTTCCAGTAAACTTTGATTAGTTAAAAACTGAAAAAACTATGAGTTTTCAATTATTTTATTTAAATTTGCGCTTAAAGTTGATAAATCTTTAGCTTTTTCTGTCAGAACCTTTACCATCCACCCTCATATGCCGTCGAAAGATTAATAGGAAAAACTCGTGATGTTTCATCAAAGAGTCCAGTGGTTGGAGGTTTCACACTTTGAATCTTTAGCTTTTTTAAGTTTAAATATTTAATAAACTTAAAAAACTAAAAAGAGAGTGTTCGTAACCCATCAAAATTTAAAAAATGAAAAAAAAATAAAGTAATTTGTATTTATATAACGAGTAAATGACATATTACCCCTTGTAGTCAAGCATAAATGCACAATACCCTCCTGAAGTCTCAAAACTATCTAATTACCCCCTCGAACTTTTGAAACGTATGCTCACTACTGTTTTCGGTTAGTTTTAACGGAAATTGAATTCTATGCACATGTGTAGCGTTTTTCATTGCATAATATATATAAAAACTAAATATTTTGGACCATTTAAACCCTTACACTTTTTATAAAAACACTTGACTCATTCACTCCCTGAAAACTCAAGGGGGTAATATGCCATTTATATATATATATATATATATATTATGCAATGAAAAACGCAAACACACGCGCAACACACGCACGTAGAGTACAATTTCCGTCAAAACTAACCAAAAACAGATGGGGGGGGTAATTTGCACACGTTTAAAAAGTTCGAGGGGATAATTAAATAATTTTGATACTTCAAGGGGATATTGTATATTTATGCCATACTACAGGGGAGTAATATGCCAATTACTCTTTATATAACTGTAAAAACCTTGTAAATTGTAATTGGAAAAAAAAATAGTGGCTTAAAGCATGACTTTTGACCGAATGCAAACGTAAAGCTGTTTGCCCAACAAAAAGAAATTTCACTACCAGGAGAGAAATAGCAAGGCTCGATCCTGCACTAAAAAGAGAGCACAACAAGGCTCAATCATGTAACCATACACTCAAAATGCCACCTTGTCCTGTCTTAAAACATGTATTTCACTACCCCTAGGTTGCAAGATTTTTCAGTGAAATACATGTTTTAAAAATCTTAACATCGATTATCCATGCTATGCACGGATTTATTTTTGATTAAATATGTTAAATTAAATTAAATTTTTTTACTTTTAATAGCATATGAAGAACTTTGTAATGAATATTATGTGCCCTGCATATATTTTTTTAAAAATGTTAAATTTACTCAGGTTTAATTTTTGAAATTCATAAATGAAAAATACTTTAAGGTGTTTAAACATTAAGGTATTAGTAATTAAATTTCTAAATTAAAATTAAGGATATATATATATATATATATATATATATATATATATATCCTTTCCATTTTTGCCTTGTATATGTCCTTTCATAGGCCGCTTGCATTAAGCTTTTCTTTTCTTTTCTTTTCTTCTTTGTTGAGCTTATCGTCTTCTATTTATTATATGTATTTCACATTATTACCACTTCAATGTTCACTCAGAAAACATACTAATAGAAGTTTTTCTTCAAAAGAGTGATGTGAAAGATTGAGAAAAAAAGAACTGAACAAAAGTCTGAATCAAAAAAGACGAGCTCGACACGAACCTAATTCCCAGTGTGCCTACGGCTGAAATTTAGGCAAGATCTGAATTCTTGGAGCCTTTATCAGATGATGGCATCTCTGGTTATCAATGGCTTATTAGTAGCATACGAAAATTAGTCATAGTATGATACAAAGAGTACACTGCAATCACTTCATTAGTTCAAACTTTTCGGGGTAAAGTGCAGTCAAATGTGGCTTGATAATGGCCTATTGCTCTTTAGATTCTTCTTATGGGGTCCATTAATATGAGGCCCTATGGTCAAATGAGCAATTGAATACCTCATTTCGCTCCAATATTCACAATATTTTGAAAGCATTACCGTAATTTTGCCATATCTGTACTACCACGTAAATAATTCTTTGGGTAAAATGTATTATACCCCTGTGCTTTGTAAAAATCTCATAAAATTCTTTTCTTTTCAAAACTCTCCAGTTTTCACTATGGTTTAGAAAATATTGTACATTAGTTGTCAATGACCACGTTGTTGTATGGTCAAATAATATTAGTTAAAATAGTGAACGACAAAATCACAAAATTTTTCCTCTTTATCAAGCTAATGGCGACTAAAAGGTCGAATCACGGAGAATCGGGATTGTTATCAGGAATAAAAAAGAAATAAAATCAATTCTAAACTAAAATAGAAAAATTAAACTAATGAATTTAGTTAAGATGACGAAAACAAATTTTAAATTAAATTAAATTGCAAAAGAAAAGAAATTAAACTAACAAAAAGAAAATTAATTACTGAAATCAACCAAGAAAATTGCCAGACTTAATCTATGAGAATTCGCAATTTAAGGTGATAGCCAAAAAATTATCCTATTCACGTTCGTCAACTTGAAAATTTTTTAATTAAGTACAAGGGATTAGGCTACAAGCTCTAATTCACCTAGATTAATTAACTAAAGCTGTTAAATCATAATCTATCTCAACAGCATAAATTATCTCTCACTCAACTCTAATTAACTAATCTAATAGAGCCTAGAAAATTAATTGAGACTACAATGGCATAGACTATCCCAGTGGCATAACCTATCTCAATTCGGAAATAATTAATTAAATCTAATCTTGTTAATTGATCTATATTCGTCCTTACAAGAACATACAAAATTCCTATATAACAAAAGGTATAAATTCTTGACTAACAAAAATTAGCTACAAGCATAATAATGATTAACCAAGAATTTAGTAGCAATAAAAAGCAAATACGAATAATCAAATAAATCTCAAAGAATTCAAACATGAATAAAAATAATTACTAACTATCACCTCGAATCATGGGGATTTAGTTCATAATTAAATTTGAAGCACAAATTGAAAAAGAATTAAGAAAAAGAAAACTCATTATTATCCGTAGACAAATAAACTCTGAAAATTCTCTTCTCCACATTCTTTCCAAGATTTCTAAAGGATTCCCAAATTTGATCTCCAATTTTGCTATCGAAATCTGTCCTAAAAAAGAATAAAGAGCAAAAGAAAATTTAATTTTGCTTCTCGAGCATTGCATCTTAGGAGTCCAATGGCTCAAGAATCACGTGATTTTCACCTCTAGAGTGAGAGTTACGAGCAAAATACCAAAATTGGTCTGACAGAGAAAACTTTTCAAAATTAATGCCAAAGCCACTTTTCATATTCATTCTACCAACAACTTTCTCAGTAAGAAAGACCAAGAGTTCCTTAATTTTTTTTTTTTTTAAAGGAATTGATCCTTAATCTGTATATTTGAGCCTGATACTTCTCCGTTAAATTAACCCAACTCAAATTATGACCAATATTCAACTCCAATTGCCTAGAATCTTCTACAAATTGCACTAGTAAGCCTCCAAAAAAAACTTTTTTCTCTTAAACAAGACTGGATCAAATAATTTACAAAATAAATCATTTTAATCACTTTGATCTATATAATTGAATGCAAAATAGGAAACACATCACTCAACGCTAGTTTTTTTGGTTAAGTTAATATAGAGTGCAAAAATATATCTATAATGCATTACATAGGATACAATTCTATCATAGTTACTTTCAAAAACCAAAGGTAGTTTACTTGCTTACTTGTTAGAGTAAGGAGAAAAATGAAAAAATAAAATTCGAATTGCTTGTGTTAAACATAGTACAATATAGTTTTTTGACTTATTAATAACAAAAAATACTCAAGAAAATTGGTTCAAATTCCACCCTCTACTTCTAAAAAAGTGCAAATTCCCTCCTTCAACTTTAAAAATGGTGGAAATTTCCCTCTTTAATTTAAAAAAAGTTTGGATACCTCCCTTTAATTTAAAATAAGGTGCAAATACACACCTACATGAGTAAAAACTCCAAAAGATGTTTCCTAGATTATATAAATTTGTTAGTTTAAATAACTACGTATTAAACAATGCAAATATATTCAGTAATAAATGAATGCATATAAACAAAGAGTCTACATAATTTAAGAGATATATTTTTTCATTTTCACCCTATGAATGGTATATTTATATCTTATTTCAATTAGAGGAGAGGATTTTCATCATTTTTAAAATTAAAGGGGGGAATTTGTACCAATTTAAAAACTCTATTAATTCTAATAGAGAAATTAACAACAAAAGCCAATAAGTAATATTTTTCAAATCGCAAGAAGTATTAGTAAGTTTTGAAACTAAAGACAGTTTTATGCAAGTTGACAAAGTACTAAGGTTACATTTGGTATTCAAGAATGGCCTGAAATAGAATCGTCACTCTAGCTTCTCATTTCCTTTCTTTTGGTTGGTGGAACTAATTAAAGTTGGAAAGCCCATTCCCATGGAATGGTCTTTCCAAAAAAAAATAGGAAAACCCATTTCTTAGCCAAATCTAAAGAATGAGAATTTCAACTTAAGTTGGAATCATAAGAAATAAAACAAAACCAAAAATATAATTTATTATTCTCCGTTTAAATCTTCAATTTTTATTAAACAAATAAAAAAATTAAAAATTAAAAAATTAAAAAATTCACATTTTTTTTCATTTTTAACTATTTTTGCACCCAAAAAATAGGTGTAGCTTTATTGGATGATTAACTTTTCTCTCAATTATGTTAGAAAAGTAAATAAATTGAAATATGATGATAAAATAAAAATGATTGAGCAAATATGCTATGTTTTATCATTGATTAAAAGACAGAGTATTTTAATTTATGTTAATATTGTATAAAAATAATTGTCACGTATACGTCTAAATTTATGCCAAATTCAAGAACAAGTGTATTTTGGTTAATTAAATTGATTTTTATTCTATTCTAATTTTGTTTTAAAATAATTTTACCAAATATCTCAAATAAGATAGTTATTCCATTCTACCTTTTTTATTTTTTTTATAGTTTTAACCAAACATAAGAAAAAAAAAAGTATTTCATGGCCATTTTATCTTGAATTCTTCTCTGTCTTGGATGACCATTCCTTTCGAAACCATTCCATTATATCAAATGGACCATAAAGGTAAATTGTATTTGATTTTGATGAAGATATTAATTATTTTATTTTGATGGAGATATCAAATATTAAAAAAAGATTTTGATTTTAATCTTTTTGTCGACCTTTGCGTTCTTAAACCAAAAATAGGTAGATATTTTGATAATGCGAATCCAAATGAAAAAGTAAAACATCAATTTACAATAGCGAGAGTGAAGATATTAGGAGAAATAGGAAAATAATGTATTTGCAAAGTATGAACGGCTATGGTGGGAAAAACTGAAAGAAAGTGAAAAAGATAAGAGGAAGAATTATTTTGTTGGAAGAAATTAGATATTTTAATTGAATTATTAGAATATGTCATAATCTACAAATAAGAAGGGCGGTTGACATTTGAAGTCAGAGAATTAGAAGCGAAAGTAAGTTAGGAGAGGATTTTAATCCAAAAGAATGGCTTGTCGTCAGTGTCCAACTTAGATAGACAAAGACTTGGGAATAAAAATAGTAAGTGTAATGTCTTCTCGCATTGATTTTGTATGCGATTTATGTTCAATTTATAATAGTTTGGATTTATTATTATTGTCATAACGAGTTTAAGCATTTCGAACTCACTTGTGGTGACAAACTAATAGTTGGATCTGGGTCTTGTGTGGTTGAGCTTGGGTCATTACAATATAAAGCATGCTCTAATTTATAATAATTTGGATTTACTATTATCGTTATCACAAGTTTAGCTGAGCTTGGGTTCTTACAATATAGAGTAGGTTCTAATTTATAATAATTTGGGTTTATTATTATTGTTATCACGAGTTTAATTTGGCCTTAGTTGACTAGGCTCACTTGTGGTGGCAGCATCATTACAGTAAGAAAGAATAAGAGAGTATTTAGGGTTAGTTGATTAAACTCATTTGTGGTGATAGACTAGAAGTTGGGTTCGAGCCAATGCAATAAGAAAGAACAAAAGAAGGAATAGCTAGCTACTTGTGCTAAACTTTTGTTAGATTGAATAAATCAAATCACATTAGATTAAATTTTATTGGGTTGGGTGAAGTCAATGTTTCTTAGAATGAATAACATATATAAGAAAAAAGGAAAAAAATGGGTAAAATACGTGAATGGTTCCTTACCTTTGTTATTTGCAACAATCTTATCCCTTATATTTTGTTTGTTATAAATGAGTCTTTATCTAACATATTTGTATCACCATTAGTCTCAACTCAATTTTTTGCCAACAAATCCTGTTAAATATTACGTGCACCTAATGTGAATCGTAATTTTGCTCTTTTGTTAAGGTTAATATCATCCAAAATGTATTACATGACTTGATGGGATTCTCTAACAGCATGTTTGGCTCTACTTATTTTGGAGCCCTAATAGTAAAAAGCATGTGGGAGGAGTTTTTTCACTATTAGGACTTATAAGCCCAAAATAAACAGAGCCAAACAGGCTCTGAGTCAAATTGGCTCTCATTTTCCTTTCAACAAGTTTGTAAGCGTAAAAGTTACTAGAAATGCAAAGTAATGAGAGAGTTGCTCGCAAAATTAGTTGTTTTCGAGTTTGTTCTATAGAATCTAGAAAGGAAATTAGACAAGCACTTAACAACTTATAAGTTACCTTGACCAAAAAACACCTTCAGATTACTCCAACAAACAAAATCGCTACTTCCATGGACGATTCTATAAAGTTGATCGTTGAAGTTGACAAAGATTTTAAAGTAGCTTACAAATATTTAGTCGAATCTAATTATGCACGAGTTTCATTGACATAATTAACTTCAACATGTTGGCCATAAATTATGCAACGTCTTACGCTTACAGCACACTCACTCATTGACTAACCAAAACATCACATTTTTAAAATACAATAATCAATTTTAGCTGGCAACAATAGCAACTTAACATTTCTCACGAAATTTAATAATTCTTAGGGATTGCATAATTAAGTCTCACCAAATTAACATTCACTAGTTTTTCTTTTTTTTTTTCCCCCATTCTTTGTGCACAAAGAGCGTAAGAAGTTGACTTTTCCAGAGGCACCTATAGTTGGTTTTCCGTGAGCAAAGATAAGAACAACTAGACTTTCTAATGTACAAAGTCAGCCACACTGCAAGAAGGGTTTTTGAAATGGCACCATCGCACTAATAATTAATCATTGAGGCTCTGGTTGTTTGCAGGAAAAAAATTTTTTGAAAAAATATTTTTCTATTTTTTTTTGGTATTTAGTAATATCAGAAAATAAATCTGTTTGAAAATATTTTTCGACCAAGAGAAAACTTTATTAGAAATATATAATCCCAAATTCGAATTTTCAAACTACAATAAGTCCCTACCCAATAATGTAATAGACACTAATCATTTAGAAATTTTTTGTGATGTGTGAGATAGGTTTTGTAACAGCTTTAAATTTTTTTTTTTTGGGTGGCTCGTGTGGGATGGGTTATGGAATAATTATATTACAAATCTTTATATAGAGTGAAGCGGTTGAGCGAGATGCCCCTCAACTCATTCTGTATCTTATATATATTTGTTATATGCACCATAATAAAATAAGGATATAGTATACAAATATATAAAAATTAATATTAATTATATGTGTTATGTATTCTGAGACATGACATCTAGTTAGTTACTTCTTTAATTTTTCATATTTATTTTTTTAACAATTAACATCAATTTTTTCATTTTATTTTTAATGGATGAGGATATTGTTATAGTGCTCGTTTGGATCATCTTTTTTCAAAGGTGCAGTTTTTTTCTAATTTTTTTTTAAAAAAGGTATTTTTTTAGAAGTTTAAATTTCTAACTTCTAGAAAAAGTTGAAATTGAGTTTTTTTTAAAAGAGTTTCAACCTGTTTTAAAATTTAATTCAAATACTTATTAAAAAAATATGTGTTTTATTAGGAAAAAATATTATTTATGAAAAAAGCCACTCACAACTGACCCTAATTAGATGGAAGATTGAGGTTGAGCATACAAAAATATTTAAATTGAAAGAAATATATACCTATAATAAATTGATAAATTCTTTTTCAATAAAGATAAGTGACTTATTTAAATTATATAAAATGTATAGCATTACCCCCACGCTATGGCACGAATTTTCATCTATGTCACAACTGGCTACATAAACTATTTCTCAGTAATTGACTAAACTATTTTGCAGAATAAACTATTTATCAATAATTGACTAATTAAACTATTTCATTGTAATGTGAACTAGTTTTTCATAATAAACTATTTCTCAAGAATTGACTAAAATATTTCTCAATAATTTACTCCAACAACTATTGTCCAATAATTAACTGATAACAAACAGCTAGCACAACTGCGTTGTAATAGGTATGAAAAATCCAACTCATTAACTAAGGGTTGCTTTAGATCTATTATAGGTATAGTTTAATATCACCATAAGTTAAGCGTCAATTGTTATTGTGAAATCGAGGTCCTCTTTGTCCTGACACAACTTCACAACTTCATCGAAATTTTCTTGTATGGTTAAATATCAACGGTGCACAAAATAAGACTTTAGACTTAATGACAAATATAAAAACAGTAATAATTGAAAAAAAGACAAAAAGAAAACAAGACAACCTTAATTCCCTTAGCTAGAGCCAAATATGTATTTAAGAGTTTAATACATGTTAATGTCAATAGGTGATAATTCCGTAACAACTTGATTAAGTAATTGATGTTAGTGGACTTACAAAAATGAAATTATTTTTTTTTTAAAAATCAAAATTAATAACCTTTTAGAGATTAATTAATTTTTTGAAGTACAAAATAGAGCGTCAATTGTTATTGTGAAATCGAGGTCCTCCTTTGTGTCCTGACACAACTTCACAACTTCATCGAAATTTTCTTGTATGTTAAATATCAATGGTCCACAAAATAAGACTTTAGACTTAATGACAAATATAAAAATAGTAATAATTGAAAAAAGAACAAAAGAAAACGAGACGACCTTAATTCCCTTAGCTAGAGCCAGATATGTATTTAAGAGTTTAATACATGTTAATGTCAATAGGTGATAATTCCGTAACAACTTGATTAAGTAATTGATGTTAGTGGACCTACAAAACTAAAATATTTTTTTTAAAAAAAAAATCAAAATTAATAACCCTTTAGAGATTAATTAAGATTTTGAATTACAAAGTACATAGTCAAATAATTTGCGAGATCAGTAGTGATTACAACCACCTTGACCCCATAATGCATATGTCCTTGCGATCACTTCCTTTATATGTTTAAACAGAAAATACCAGCTTTGCATTAAATTCATTTGTTTTTTGTTTCTCCTAAGTAATGAACTGCCCTAAATTAGCAAGAAGATAATAACTAGATATATAAACTCTACCACCAAAAATTATGTTTGCGTGATTGCTGGCCTGTTTATAAATTTGTAATCATAAATGGTGTTGTGTGTGTGTGTGTGTGGGGGGGGGGGTAGGAATCTGCCTTGTTGATCCAAAAAGAATGGCATGTCAGCCTCACTTGTGTTATATTGAATAATTAAACTAAATCTTGTTTTATTAAGGAATGGTATTTTGAGGAATCAAATTCATTGGAATGTGAGTTTCGAGAATGATTTTTCATTCACCAAACTAAAAACCTCCAAAAAGTGTCGTTTAAGTGTTCAACTATAGACATTTTAATTTTATTTTCAATATGGAGAAATGAACAAAGTTCCATTCCATGTGACCTTTTGTCACCAGAAAAAAGGACAAAAAAAAAAAAGTAAAAGGAAAAGACCTCAGTTTCTATAAAATGACCTTTCGAGTCATCATCGTCTTGTCCGAGCTCCGCTGGCTTGTGAAACGGAGCATGCTAATTAAGAGCAGGTTTGATATAACTTATAAAGGATACATTTGATACTAATGTTTCACCAGGAACCTTTTTAATTTGCAAATTTGCAACATTGCGATGCCAAAAATTACATATTCAGGGTGTGGTTGCACTAGCTATAATCGAAGAGTAATACAAATAATTTATTCTAACAACTACCTCCCTCAACTATGACGAAAACAATTGCTGGGGCAGTACTTAACGTCTATTAAAGGTATAGTTTAATGTCTCGATTAAATTTCTGGTCTTCCTGGGGGTGCAGGAGAGACAAACGATTGACATGAAAATATATTTCATCGAAATTTACTCATAAACAAATGGTCAAATCTCAAGTCTCAACAGCTGAAATTAAGCGTTAAATCTAATAATAATAATAATAATAATAATAACAACAACAACAACAATAAATATTATTATTATTATTTGTTGTTGTTATTATTTCTATTAAATCATTATTATTGTTATGATGTTGTTGAAAAAGACAAAAGAAGAGGAGACAACTTTGATTCGCTTAGCTGGCGGCAATTATGTGTTTTAGAGTTAAAATATATGTTAATAGGGATAATTGTGATGCCAAGTTGATCAACGGTAATAAAGGTTAAAAAATTCAATCTTGACCAGAAAAGAATTAAAGAAGTACTGGGAGCAGCACTCAGAGTAAATACGCGAAGCCTGACTCACGAAGAACCAGTCTAGTTTTTTGTTTTAAAGAGTCAAATTAATTTTTGTAATTTAAAAATTAGTCCTAAAGAAATGAAATGGTTTGATTTTTTCTCTTAATAATAAATACCTAGTAATTTTAACAATAAATAAAATTGATAAAAATATGTTTTATTTAATAACTACTAAAAAATAATTATTAGTTAACTATAATTTCTCAAAAAATTATTCAAACAAGTTAAAATATATTCAAAATAAAAAATATATATATATTATATAGAGCAAATAATAGTTTATTATTAAATGTGTCGAAATACCTCTTTTAGTAATTTAGATGATCAACCATTATTTATAAATGTAAAACCAAATAATAAACATCCGCTTCATAAAAAATAACTAAACATATTTTTATTTTTACCAAAAACCCTTGTAACTAAAAGTCTGTTTCTAAAATATCTTTTTACAAGATATCGTCCTCAATTCGAAACCAAACTAGCTCTAAACATCCAACTTACTGTGAGTTCACATTCAGGCTTTAGCAGAGCTTTTCTCTCTTAAATATTTTGCGACATTCAAGACAATCTAATTTCCAGGAATACTCATCCCCACAAGAGAGTCTCGTAGGTGTGAGAAATTTGAGCAGCTGATAATGGCGGATGCTGTGGTATCCTTGGTGCTAGACCAACTTGCCATCTCGCTCCGTGAGGAGAGCGCATTGTTGGGAGGGCTTCGAGTTGAAGTCCAGCGTATCAGAGATGAACTTGACCAAATGAAGGGCTTTCTTCGAAGGTCGGAAGAAATAGTTGAAAACAATTCCGATCTGAAAGAATGGATCAGCCAGGTGCGGGACGTTGCTTACGATGCCGAAGATATTCTTGATGAATTTACATTGCGATTCGGAAGGCACTATGGTGATGGATTTCTTAGTCGAGTCCGAAAGCTCGTCAGCTCGATTAAAAATTTAAAAGCTCGTCATCAAATTGCCACTAAAATACGAGCCATCAAGGAGCGGAGCAAAAATATTGCGGAAGCACATAAAAAATTCGGTATTTCTGAGCAAAGATCGAGTTCGTCTGCTGTCATTCACAAAGCATGGTATGACAGTCGAGGCGATGCACTTCTTCTAACAAAAGCAGACTTGGTTGGCATCGAAAGGCCAAAGAGGAAGCTCATGCGTATGCTTTCTGCGAGTGATTCACAACTCCGTGTCATCTCGATAGTTGGCATAGGAGGCCTTGGAAAAACGACTTTAGTCAAAAAGGTGTACGATGATCCAAATGTAAAGAATCAATTCAAGTTTCACATATGGATCACAGTCTCGCAATCGTTCGAGATTGAGACACTGTTAAAGAAGGTGATTAAACAAGTCCTCAAGGAACTCGAACAAGCCGTACCTGATGAATTAGATACCATGGACATTGATAGCTTGAAACAGCACGTCCATGATCTACTTCATCAACAAAAATACATTTTCATCTTAGATGATGTTTGGAGAACAACGGATTGGGATGCTATTTGGATGGCATTTCCCAGAAACAATTGTGGCAGTCATATCATGATCACGACACGCATGACTCTGGTTGGCCGGGCAGCCATGAGTAATATTGCGGGTGACATTTATCATTTAGAACATTTGACTGAGGATGGATCATGGACTTTGTTTTGTAAGAAAGTGTTTCGGGATACTTCTTGCCCGCCACATTTGAAGGATATTTCAAAAAGCATCATAAGGAGATGTGATGGTTTGCCACCTGCAATTGCGGTCATTGGAGGCATCTTGGCAACCAAGAGTCGTCGAACTGAAGAATGGGACTTGTTCAACAGGAGCTTTGGCAGGCAGGTAACAGGCAACGACCAACTAGAGACTATGAAAAAGTTACTCTCTTTGAGTTATTATG
This sequence comes from Cordia subcordata, assembly GCA_028554755.1. NCBI lineage: Eukaryota > Viridiplantae > Streptophyta > Magnoliopsida > Boraginales > Cordiaceae > Cordia > Cordia subcordata. Next base: position 13,617,946 of record JAPTOF010000010.1, on the reverse strand, counting down.
ACTTGCCTGACTATCTAAGAATTTGTTTCTTGTACTTGAGCGTTCTTCCTGAAGATTTTCCCATAGAAAGGAGAAGGTTGATGCTACTCTGGATTGCCGAAGGATTTGTAAAGAAGAGAGAGGGATTGACAATTGAAGAAGTAGCAGAGGCTTATCTCAATGAACTTATCAATAGAAGCTTAGTCCAAGTTTCTTGGAGAAGCATTGACGGACGGATTGCAGAATGTCGCGTACATGATGTCATACGTCAAATCATCCTTGAGAAAGTACGGGAACAAAACATGACGTCCATATTTAGCCAACAAGTGATGCAGTCTTCAGACAAGGTTCGACGCTTGGTAATTCATAGCTCTTCTAACAATACGCAAGTAAGCAATGGCTTGCTCAAGTGTCTTCGTGGTTCTATATCCGAGGCATTTCTATCTGAGTTGTTATCTAGTGGTGTTAGGCTACTAAAAGTGTTGGAATTGGGAGGGGCTCCTATAGAGAGGATTCCTGATGAAGTTTACAGATTGTTTCACCTCAGTTACTTGGGTTTAAGGTCTACAAAAGTGAAGAGTGTTTCCAAATTGATAAAGAATCTTAGAAAGCTTGAAACCTTGGATCTGAAACTCACCGAAGTATTGAGATTTTAAAGCTTCAACAACTACGGCAGCTGTTGTTAGGTAGTTGGCAGCGTGGTGGAGTTCGAGTCCCTTGTAAAATCGGGAAAATGCAATCCCTTCAAAGCCTTTGGCGCATAGATGCAGGTGAGTCGAGTGGCATCAAAATAGTGAAGGAAATCGGAAATTTAACCCAACTAAGGAGATTAGGAATTTCCAACCTTGGAAGAGAAGACGGCAGAGAACTTTGCTCTTCCCTTGAGAAGCTAACCAATCTACGCTCCTGGAACCGCAGGTGGAGTAGAGGTGCTTGATCTCGATTATTCTCTTTCATCAATTCCACAATTTCTTCGCAAATTACAATTAGATGGGCGATTGGGGAAGGTACCACGATGGATTTCTTCTCTTCATGGGCTTACTAGAATACAATTGAGCGGTAGTGGATTGGCGGACGACCCTCTGCAATTACTTCAAGATTTGCCCATTCTAATGGATCTTCATTTGTCTTATAGAGCTTATGAAGGAAAGAGATTATGTTCCAAGGCAGGAGCGTTTCAGGGACTCTAAGTCGTTAAGGATGCAAGGAATGGAAGAATTGAGATGGATAACAGTGGAGAAGAGTGCAATGCCTGCCCTTGAAGTACCAGGGTTTGAGTCCTGTTATTTGTTGGAGGATTTGCCAACGGGTATACAACATTTGACAAAACTTCAACAACTTCGTCTTATTGATATGTCTGATAGATTTGTGAAAATCCTGGAGGATAAATACAAACATGGTGCGGACTCCCAAAAAATTGCTCACATCCCCCATGTTGTACTTGGAAAAGTTGTTGATGGTAAATTTGAATCACGCAACTTGTGGACATGACGATGGAGATGGGCATCTAAGGGAAGGCGTCGACAATAGAAGCAGAAATTGATCATCATCGTTTTGGAAATATTATTGCAATCTTTTTATTTTCGTATGCTCTTTCATTTTGCGTACTTCTCTTTACTTTTTTCTTTTACTTTATTATTGGGGTTTGTTGTCTTTTACGCGTGGCTTTGCTGTTACTTTCTTTAACGAACAAGTTAAATTCGTGCTATTTCAATGTCCAACTCAAATGTAACATCCAGACATTTTATACATGTCTGTTGAATCTAATTAAAAGAAAAATTATATAATGTACATAATTAACATTTTTGTCCAAAAATACAACACGGCCTGAATCAAAAAGACAAACACACATAATTGTTGCTTCTCTTGTTCTTGCTCTTAGTTGTGCGCAAGTCATAAGATAATGTAACCTGATAAATTAAAAAAGAAAGGCCAAACTATTAAGGACATACAGGGCACACTTTTATGGGCAACAAACTTTATGCCTTTTTGTTAAAAGTGTGAAATTTTGATTGGTTTACAGGTAAAACCAAACCAAACACCTTTTTAATTTTTTTTTTGAATCGCTTATAAGTAGATCAAACCAACTTATAATTAAAAAATAGTTTTTACATGCTTGCAAACGGCAAAATCAATTAATGAAATAACTTTTTCAGTCATTTTAACTAATTTTGGTACTTAAACACCTATTTACCAAATTGGTCGTCAACTCATAAACACATATCATCCAAACACTTCTATATTTATTTTTCACTAATTTATAAGTATTGCTTATAAACATATTAAAATAAGAATATTCCTTATAAGCATATTAAAATAAGTAAAGTCATGGTCTCTTGGGCTCCGAGATTCAGAGCAAAAAGAAAAACGCCAAAAATAAGCAAAAATCAGTTGAGATGAGTTGATGGTGATTCTCTTGGTCAAATTGGCTTTCTTTTACCTCCCAAAAAATTTATGAGCGCAAAAGTTACTAAAAAAGCAAAAGTAATAAGAGAATTGCTTACAAAATTATTGTTTTTGAGCATGTTCGGTAGAACTTAGTAAGGAAATCAGACAAGCACTTAACAACTTATAAGTTAGGTTGACCAAAGAGCACCTTTTGATTACTCAAAAAAATAAGTATAATGAGATCTGAAATTAAAAAATAAATAAATAAATTGCGCTTTGAGCTAGCAAAGGGCCTTGTTATGAGAATCTAGCTTTGTTTTCGGTTAGCTCTGATCAAATATGATATAATGTGTCTGTGAATCATGCACAAATGAAGCAAATTGATCACCTCACCAAGAGCATCAACATAACATTCACATCCATGCAGCCAATTTCACTCAACAATCACTTACTGAGTAAACGAAAAGGAACTACAATACGAAATGAAAGCCCACGCACAAACAACCAATGGGAATATCCAAAATGATGTTTTTATTCTGCTCCTACTGCCAATTATTCTTAGGCTTACGATGGTCACATCTACAAGCATACATTTGTAAATTTTCAAGGCGAAGTAAGACCGGCTATAATATATTCTTTTGACACATGTTCTGCAGAACGTACCATTCTATTGGAGGCTGGTTGGCCTGTTATGTGCCATGATATTAACAACAAATAATCAAAGTGCATTTTAGCCGAGGGCTAATACCTACAACGCACCACAAAAGTCCTAAAGGAACCAACAACTCTTACCTTATAAGAGGTGGGTAATCTTTTTTCCTCTTTTTTTGGTCAAAACATGTGGGTAATCTCAGTTGGAGCTATATATCAGGAGACATTCTCAGCAAGAAAAAGAGAGAGAAAACAATAACTGGAAGAATATTGAACAGAATACATAGCCATCTGAGTGTCATCAATAGAAATATTCATACACAATGGCATTACTAACAAGATATTTTTGCTGACTGATGCCATGCTCTCAATTTTATCATTTATATATGAAATATAAAATTATCTCGGAAGGATTACAACATGAAAGATCAAGCATAAAGGAAAAGGGGGAAAAAAAGAAAAAGATGAACTACTCATACCACAAAATTAGAATTTGATTCATGTGCAGAAAGAACAAGTGAGCCTAGCAAAAGAGAAGATACCAACAACGGGAAAGCATCCTAAATTCTTGATAACCACTGCCCAACTGCTCTGACTTCAGTAATAAGATCATAGATTAAAGGGGAAATTTCCACCAATAAATCAGCTAAAAGAATGAAAAAAAGAATTTCAGCGCCATTTCTATCAGGCCATAAGCCCCACGTTTTGTGCATCACAACTACATTTGCCACCATGAAGCAGCGGAAACCATATGTGGAACATGAATTCATCATAATTTTTTGCCAAGCCGTCTCATTCAGAGTTGGAATCATAGAAATCACTAGCGCATAGGGTCATAACCTCCGATTCAAGTGTTTGGACAAGCTTGTGCAAGGTTGGCCTATCCTCAGGGGCTGAAGACACACACTGGATCGCAATCGAAAGCAATGCATCAAAGATGGGAAGACCAAGCACTACTGATTGCAGAATGGATATACATGACCCGTCCTCTCATAAGATCTACCACGCAGAAAAACTCACGATCTACTTCACGCTATCTCAAAGCAACTTCACTACGAGCAGGCAGCCACAGAAGCTTTCCTGCAACTACCTTTAACCAACTTAAACAATTTCCTTTCTACAACGAAGAAGGCATTCTTCCCCTTTAGCTATCAAACTTTAGCAGAAGATATAGGCGATTTATCTTGATATACAAATAAACATATCATATGGGGCCCACAGGGGATGGGGTGGGGCCATTTTTCTTTTTTAACTATTTTCTTTACATCGTATATTTTTATTATAAGCATTGTGTAAATCAAGATTCCTTTGGCTCAGTGGCAAAATTTGTCTGTTTCACCAATCACCATGAATGTTGTTATTTATATACTGTTATGTTGATTGACAGGTAGGATATTGGATTTAACACGTTAATATTTTTATTTTAACATTTCTGGTAAAATTTTAAGTATATTCTTTAACAAATAGGAGTTTTATCTCGTTGACCATGTCGAGCGGTGTCCGTAGGGGACAGGCAAGATGTGAATTCTTGGAACCTTTATTAGATGATGCCATCTCTGATTATCAGTGGCTTATCAGTAGTATACCGGAAACTAGTCACAGTATAATATAGAAAGAGTTATGCATAATATCAATTCATTAGTTCAAACTTTTCGGCATAAAATGCCGTCAAAGGTGGCTTGATAAGGCCTAATGCTCTTTTAGATTCTCGTCATGGGTCCATAAATACGAGCCCCAATGGTCATACCAACAGTATTTAACTTATCTCATGAAGCTCTACATATTTTGCACTTGAATTGATGTTTTCATAGGAAGAGAAAATGGCCCATATTTGGCTAATGAGACTTCTATGGAGTTGCTTAGATGATTGTTGGAGGGCTTGGTGAGATCCTCATCGCCGTGGATTGTGCATTAATCATAGGTTCTAGATTCTGCATTTCTGTTGAAAAATATTTTTCAAAATAGTTTTTCTTCATTACCAAACAATCATATTCACGAATGATATATAGTTAATTATATTGCATTTGGTCTTAAATTGAAATCAACATCATGTATTATAATATTTAATTCTAATTCATGTAACAAAATGTATTTTGTCTCATACATTTTCGAGAACTTTTCATATGTGAGAAAAAATAAGAGTTAAATATAGCTCTGTGTGTGTGTGTTTTTTTTTGACATATCAACACCACATTTGTAATTTTCGTGTAGACTTTTTCTTTTGCCCCCACTTCAACGGCATATTCATGAATAGATATCATATACCTCTTATTAAAATCAACATTATGTATGTACAATCTTCAATTAAAATCAGTATAACATACATTATACCTGATATCAGTATAATATATTTTATTGCAATAAAATCATTAATAATAACATATAACAAAATTAATAAACTTTAAAGCATGTGTCAAGCTCTCATTTTTTTTAGGAGAGCTGATCGATGTGTTAAGTTCTGACCTCATTCTTCTAGCCGTAGTATATATATACATATGCATATAGATAGATTGATGTTTGGTGATACTATGCATATGATATTTGCGGTGTCTATAAAAAGGTACAAAATATTGTCAAAATCCAAATTGAAACTGTAAGGATGTAGGCTATATTAAAACTTGGTGGGAATAATGAATTCATTAATTTGAAATGCTATTTCTAAATTATGAGTAATTAAGCTACTCATTTTTTTTATCATTTATTAAAAGATTTTGTTAATAAAAATTATCTATAATTCCTTATATTTAACGCATCAAACAATTCTATCAAATAAGCCAATGCAAAAGGCAATCTAGATAAAATTCCTGTTTACATTTACTTGAGTATGTAAATAGCTTTTTATAGGTTTGATTATTGTCGGTCTGCACCATCTTAAAGCCTTTGGAGCAGGGACTTCATGGGTGGCTGTTGGATGGAGTTCAGATTTGTTTTCTGCTGCCAAACAGATGTCAAATGTTGCATTACCTGTTCCAAGGGCCGGTGCATACCGGAACACTAGGACACACGATTTAGTTCACCAAAATTGGTGACTCCAGCAATTAAGTTGCCAAGAGATCGTGTAAGAGGGAAAATTTGAAAAAGTAACTTGAAGTCTCTGTTTGTTTCAATTTGTTTTGTTCGACCAAGTTAGAGTATTGGTTCTATTTTCTTTTGAGTTTATATTACTAGCTATTGTCTTAGCAACAAAATTTGGATTTTGAACTTTAATTAAACTTTGGAGCAAATTAATTTTAGTAACGAGTAAGAAAAATAAATCACTACTCTACATAATATTTACCCAATTTCTGAATCAAAACATTTAATCAATTGATGTTTAGTCTTCACTAGTAACTTGCTATCAAGTTCCACAAGAATATCCAAGACGATTACTAACTAACTACTCATATGCAACTTGTTTCAGCTGTCAATATTTTGTTGTTTGGTAAGAGAAAATTTTGACGAAGTTTCATCTTCGTATAAACATCTATCACGAAACAAAAAACGACCCCAGCCTTTGTCAATAAAGCCACACCCACATTAGAGTTTCCACAATCAGCCAGCTCACCTGACCTCTTAACATAATTTGGTCTATTCATGGCCGTGCAGTCCTCCATGAAATTTCATCTCCATGTGAGAGCATTGATCTTGATGCAAACATATATATGTAAGGGCCCGGTACGACTGCAAAGACGTCGTAGTCTTGGTCTAGACATCCTTTTCCACCAATATAATAATTTACCACACTTGTGTCTCTGCGAGTTCACATTTAGCAATACACTGCAACCCTTTCTTGAATAATTTTCTGGGGTTCAGGACAATAAGCATACTCATCCCCAGAAGTCTCACAGCTGCGAGAAATTTGAGTGAGTGATAATGGCAGACCAACTTGCCATCTCCCTTCGTGAGGAAAGCGCATTGCTGGGAGGACTTCGAGATGAAGTCCAGTATATCAAAGACGAGCTTGGCCAAATGAAGGCGCTTTCTTCGAGGATTGGAAGAAATAGTTGAAAACAATCTCGATCTGAAAGACTGGATCAGTCAAGTGCGTGAGGTTGCTTACGATGCCGAAGATATTCTTGACGAATTTACACTGCGATTTGGAAGGCACTATGGTGATGGATTTCTTAGCCGAGCCCGAAAGCTTGTTGGCTCGATTAAGGATTGAAAAGCTCGTCATCAAACTTCCATTAAAATACCAGCCATCCATGAGAGGATCAGAAATATTGCAGAAGCACATCAGAGATACCAAAACCAATTTGGCATTTTTGAGCAAGGGTCGACCCAATCAGTGGTCATTCACAATGCATGGTATGACAGTCGAGGCGATGCATTTCTTCTAGAAGAAGCAGACTTGGTTGGCATCGGAAGGCCAAAGAAGAAGCTCATGGATATGCTTTCTGCGAGTGATTCCCAACTACGTGTGATCTCAATAGTCAGCATTGGAGGACTTGGAAAAACAACTTTGGTCAAAAAGGTGTACGGCAATCCAAATACAAAGAATTAATTCAAGCTTCACATATGGATTACAGTCTCACAATTGTTCGAGATTAAGACACTGTTAAAGAAAGTGATTAAACAAGTCCTCAAGGAACTCAAACAACCTCTCCCCAATGAATTACGTGCCTTGGACATTCATAGCTTGAAACAACAAGTCCACGATCTCCTTCATCAACAAAAATTTATTATTGTCTTTGATGATGTTTGGAGAACAATATACTGGGATGCCATCTAGTTGGCACTTCAAAGAAATAATTGCGGCAGTCGTATCATGATCACAACACGCACCATTGGTGTTGCCCAAGCTGCAATGGGACATATCACAGGTGACATTTATGGTTTAGAGAGTCTGACGAAGGATGACTTTGTTTTGCAAGAAAGTGTTTCGGGCTACTTCTTGCCCGCAACACTATAAGGATATTTCAGAAGACATCATAAAGAGATGTGATGGTTTGCCACTTGCAATTGTGGTAATTGGTGGCATCTTGGCAACCAAGAGTCGTCGAACTGAAGAATGGGACTTGTTCAATAGGAGCATTGGCAGTTAGCTAATAGGCAATGTCCAATTAGCAAATATGACAAAGTTACTCTGTTTGAGTTATTATGACTTGCCTAACCATTTAAGAGTTTGTTTCTTGTATTTAAGCATTATCCAAGAAGATGTTCCCATTGAAAATAATAGGTTAATTCGACTTTGGATTGCCGAAGGACTTGTACAGAAAAAAGAAGGGATGACAACTGAAGAAGTGGCTGAGGCTTATTCGAATGAACTTATCAACAGAAGCTTAGTGCAAGTTTCCGGGCTTAGCGTTGATGGACAGATTTTGGAATGTGATGTACACGATATAATCCAGCAAATTATTCTCGACAAAGCAAGAGAGCACAACATTACAACTAACATTTAGCGAACCAGGGATGCAGTCTTCAAACAAGGTACGACGTCTGGTGATTCATGGATTTTCTGACAATGCACAAGTAAGGAATGAATTACTCAGGAGTCTTCGTTCACTTATATTGTTTGAATCTAATGGTTCTGTATCCGAGGGATTTCTATCTGGGTTATTTAGTGGTCTTAGGCTAGTTAAAAGTGTTGGAATTGAGAGGGGCTCCTTTAGAAACAATTCCGGGTGAGATATATACATTGTTTCATCCCACATATTTGGGTTTATGGAACACGAAAGTGAAAATGATTTCAAAATTGATTAGAAACCTTCAAAAGCTTGAAACCTTGGATGTGAAAGACACCGAAGTGACTCAACTTCCGATTGAGATTTTAAAACTTCAACAATTTCGGCATCTGTTATTGGGTAGCTGGTGGACCGGTGGAGTTCGAGCCCCTTGTAAAATCGGAAAATTGCAATCTCTTCAAAGCCTTTGTTACATAGATGCAGGTGAGGTGGGTAGCATCAAAATAGGTGAGTTGACTATCCTCTTTCATCAACTCCACAATTTTTTTGCAAAATTACAAGTAGATGGGCGATTGGAAAAGGCACCACGATGGATTTCTTCTCTTCGTGGACTTACTAGAATATGTCTCGGCAGCAGTAAATTGAAGGACGACCCTCTGCAATTACTTCAAGATTTGCCCATTCTAATGGATTTTTGAACAATTGAGATGGGTGACGGACGGTGGAGGAGGGTGCGATGCCTGCCCTTGAATCACTATCGATGATTGTTTGTCCTTCACTTGAGGATTTGCCAACTGGTATGCAACATTTGACAAGTCTTCTACAACTTTTGTCTTTCTGAAATATCTGATAGATTTGAAAAGATCCTGGAAGAAAAATCCAAATGTGGTGCGGACTCTCACAAAATTGCTCACATCCCTCAAGTCCTGATCGAAAAAGTTGTTGATGGTAAATTTGAACTACGCAACCTCTGGTCAGAAGGTAAGATGCCCATCTAACGAAAGGTGTCAGCAACAGCAGCATCTGTTTGTTTTATGTGATCTTTTGTTTTTGCCTTGAACTTTTCTTTTTTCTTTGTTGAGTTTATCGTCTTTTTTTTGTATGGATTTCTTGTCACTTCAAATTAAAACATTAGATTTGTACCATTTTAATGTTCATGTAGAAAAAACATGCTGACACAAGCTGTTCTTTAAAACTAGTAAATTAATGTTGTATAAGACACGATTATATTTCTCAATATTATTATAATAAAAAATTTAAATTATGTAATAAATAATTATTAGAAAATCTAATAATATTGTGATGAGTTAAATAAGTTATACTTAATTTACACGTCTCTTTGAAAAAATTAAAGTTGAAAAATGTGTTAATTTTGTTTTTTTGCTATTTTGATAAATTTAAGATAAGATTGATTATAAAGTAAAAAAAAATTTGTAGAATTAAAGAGATTGGGTGAATATGAGGGTGAAAATATCTAAATTTTCTTTTGGGTTTTACTTGATCTAATCGAATTAGAATTTCATATGTAAAATTCATATAGGAATTGGATTGAAAAGTTAATTCTTTTATATTTATTCCCATAAGTACTTTAATGTTATTTGAGATGATTATGCAATTATTTAATTTTCTTCAAATTTTTATATCTTTTTAAATTTAATCTCAATTAGCACAATACGATTTAATGAAAAAAAAAACACACAAAAGAAAAAGGATAATGCGAAACTCGAGCACCAAACTCCAGATATTTAAATTATGATCAAGTTTTATTGTCCTTATTACCTAACTGAATAGTTTAGTTTGGCTCTTGAAGTTTAAAATTCTAAACCAGAAAATTTATTCCAATCAATTTTCACCCTGTGAAAGCCAAAATCTATTTTCAGATTTAGTATAAATTAGCATAATACAATTTAATAAATCTATGTAATTTTTTTAATCTAGTCTAAATTAGCATAATATATTTAATAAATAAAAATAATCAAAATCAAAACTTGAATTTGAAAAACCTAAAATCCAAATATCCAAAAATACTCAAGTTTTATGATTTTAAATGTTTAATTTAATAGTTTTTTAACTCTAAAAATTAAAACATTTAAATTCCCATAAGTCTGATTAGTAGAAAAATAAAAAAGAGAGTAAATATCATTTTGAACTCAGAAACTCAAACTAATTCTCTTACCATATTTGAGATTTATGACTTTTAATATCCTATAAAAAAATTTTATCGCAAAACTCAAAATATTAAAAATTCAAGCCAATTTTTATTTCCAATAAAAGTTGAAAGATGTAATAACGAAGAAGTAAGAAAAGAAAGAACACATCATTTTGCTAGAGAAGCAAAAAAGAAAAAAAAAGAACAAGTATAAAATTTTAATTTTGTCACGAGATAAACATAAAATTGCAAATATTATATAATTTTTTATTGATAATCACGCACTATTTTAGAGTTATTACAATATTGCCATTCTTGGATAATATTCATTCATGGAGGAGAACCATGAATAAATAGTACTCCAAAAAGTGATTCTTCTTATATTAGTAGAGAAGTAGAGAAACATGACATGAAAAATTCAAGTAAATCCCATTTTTCCCCATGAATTTTGACTTAAATCCCAAACTCTTCCATGAAGTTATAGTTTTAACCATATTCTCCCATGCCATCAAACTCTACCAAACAAACCCTTATTTTAAAAAAATATTTTGTATTTATTTATTAAAGTAAAAATAAAATCATTTGATAAAATTATTCAACAAAAAAATTTACAATCAATTTTGCAAATGATAAAAGTTTTAATTTCAAATATAAAAAATAAAAAACAATTTATTCATAAAATTTTTGTTAACAAAAAGCTACTTTTTACTTTAATTGATTTTCTTATCTATTTATTTATTAAGTAATAATAGAGAATAATTTAATAGAATCATTCAGCAAAAATCTACAATCAAATAGAACACAATTTTTTAATTTCAAAATATGGCAAGATATAAAATATAGTACATTGACAAAAAAATAAAAAAATTCTCCACAAGATTAAAGAAGAAATTAGATTCAATTTAAAGTCTATTTTTTCAATTTATTTATATACATTTTAAATAGAATCCAACCTTTTCAGTTTAGTCAATGCATATATTTTGGATGAACTAACTTTAGAAATATAAAAAATTGAAAATAAAAAGTAGTTTATTGTATAAAATTTGTATTTTACATTAATTAAATAAATTTAAATTTAGATTTAAATTTTTTAATGGAAAATAAATATTTGTATAAAACCAAAATAGAATAATGATTTTACTGCAACAAGTTAACATTTAAAAGATAAAATAAAAATAATACCAAAAATAATTAGATCACTCAATAAATAAATAAATAAATAAATAAAGTGGCAAAATATCATTAAGTACAAAGCATTGTTTGGCAAGGATTGATGCCATGATGGGGAATGTGTAAAATTTAAGCTTCATGGGAGACTTTGGAATTTAAATAGAAACTCATAGGGGTAATTGACATTCTTCCTAAAAAATTCAGAGAAGAGAAATTAATTCTACAAATTGGAATCAAAATGACAAAAGACAATTCTGCTACTTATGGGAAACAAATTTTGTGTCATTGTTCGTGGTTTTGCACATATTTATGAGCAACAAACTTAATCACACTAACAATTTCATTTGTGACACAGTCTTCACTCGAAGCCTCTTAGATTGATCACTTGGCATGCTATGTGCCATGGCGTCAACAAGAAGCGTAGATTACAAGAATAGTCCCTTATCTTTTGTCACCTCTAATAATTTTATTCCTTCTCTTTTATTTATGATAAACTAATTTTATCTAGTATATTTATGTCGTTATTAGTCCTAGCTTGATTTTCCATTAAAATATCCCGTTAAATGTCATGTGAACCTCACATGAATCACAAATTTGATCTTTGTAAGGCTAATCTCATCCAAAATTGTGATTCAAGTGAAGTGCACGTGACATTTAATAGAATTTTTAACAGAAAATCGAGTTAAGAGTAAATGCAATACGGATATGTTAGATAAGAGATTAATTTGTGGTAAATAAAAGATAAAGGATAAAATTGAAAAGGATAACACAAACAAGGGACCATTTTTGTCATTTACCCTAACAACAAATAATCAAAGTACATTTTAGCCAAGGCCAAGAAGGAGGGTCCTTATATCATGATCTTTCACAAAGTACACCTTCATTAAGCATTGTGCTCCTCTCGTTACTGTTCATGCGTAGTAAATATTTGTTCATTACCCCACAATAGTTGTTTGGTCACTATCCTACAATTATTTTTTCATTGCCATACAACTATTTATTCACTGACTATTTGTTCATTAATCCATAATTATTTGTTTATATATATATATTCATTACCCACAACTATTTGTTCACTGTTCTCACACACAGGGGCACACAAACACAAACACATCTACATGTATGCATACTTGAAGGTAAAAGTAGGTTTTAATGGCAGATTGATCTTGGAGTGTCCAAACATAGTGTGGGATATATGGTTAAACTCGTGACAAGGAGAGGAAAAGATTGTTAGTTGCAGCACGGCAGATGATGCCGAAATCTTCGCCAGCATAAGGAAGAAGACAATGGGCTTTAATAGTTAATCAACACGTAGGAGGTTTTCTTGGACATAGTGCACATCGTTATGATTAGCAAAGAAATGCCAATTTTATAGTAATGTTTATTCAACATGAGATAACCAGTAGTGTCACAGGTGAAGTAAAGAAGAAAGGAAGAGAAGAAGATAGAGGTGAAAAGAGAAAAAAACGAAGAGAGAGAAAGGAGAGAAGAGAGAGAAAGAGAACGCTACTAAGCTGCTTGTGTTTCTTTTCTTTTAATTTTTCAATATGAAGGAGTATAATACTCCGCAAGAGTATCATGATGTAGGACCATGGTATAATTTGGTGAAGAAGGACGATGCTCTAAATATGTGTCAATTAATGGTTCCGAAACTCTAGAAGAGGAAGGGCAAGGCCAATAGTTGTAACCTACCGTAAAAGACTAAAAGGAACCAACAGCTCTTACCTTATAACAGGTCGGTAATCTTCGTCTGAGCTTTTCTGTCAGGAGGCATTCTCATCAAGAAAGAGAGAGAAAATAAGAATCATAATAATATTGAACAGGATTTACCTCTGGGCATCAAGAACTATAATATTTATATACAACGCATTACTAAAAATATTTTTCCTAAATGATGCCATGATATCGATTTTATCATTTATACATGAAATATACAATTAATCTTGGAGTGATTACAACAAGAAACATCAAACATATAGCAAAATGCAAAAAAAGAAAAAAAAAGAACTGCTCACACCATAAAATCTGAATTTGATAGATTTGCAGAAAGAACAAGCCTAGCAAAAAGGAAGATGCCAACATTGGGAAAGCATCCTAAGTTCTTGATAACCATTGCCGAACTGCTCTGACTTCGGTAAGAAGATCAAAGATTTAGGGCACAATTTCCACCAATAAATCAGCTAAAGAAAATGAATAGAAGAATTTGGGAGCAATCTATATCAGGCTGATTCAAGTGTTTGGGCAACCCTGTGCGCGGTAAAATTTGTCTTTTTTCTTTTAACTATTTTCTATATGTTATATATTGTTATTATAAGCATTATATAATTTAAAATTCCTTTCGCTTATTGGTAAAATTTGTCTTTTTTCAGCAATCACAAAGAAGTTCTTATACATATACTAATATGTTGTTTGATAGGTTGAATACTAGAGTTAACACTTGTTGGTATGTTTTCTTTTTTTTTTTTTTTTTAAATAAACAATTTTTAGTAATATTTTAACTTTATTCTTGCTGGGAGTTCACAGAAAGTAGGCATTCTCACCATTCAAGATAGGCCAGCCTCAACTGCGCGTCAAAGCATACTTATCCCACAAAGGAAACACACTTTTCTCAAAGTTGTAAGAAATTTGAGTGAGCGAGAATGGCGGATGCTATGCTGTCCTTTGCGCTTGGCATGTCAGTATCCAATTCGGATAGACAAAGGCCTAAGACTGTAGATAGTAAGAAAGAACAAGAGGAGGAATAAATAGTTCAAAAAAATGATGAAGGATGGGTTAAAATAATGGAATAGGGTAAGTTTTGGTGATGTTTTCCTTAACGTTAGCATGGCAGAGCAGGAAGCAGAATTGGAGGAAATAACATTTCAAGAGTATCCTATGCCTGATAGGAGGCAAGCTCTAAATGAAGCCAATGATAAACTCAACCGGTGCTTAACGATTGAGGAAGATCACTAGCAGCAGAAATCTGGCATTAAGTGGCTTGCGAAGGAGGACAAGAACACAAATTTCTTTTCAAGCGTAGGTCACGAAAAAGAGGGTGAGAAATCATATATGGAGATTCATGTTAACAGAGTAGCAAGAGATTAAGAATTCAGCAATAAGTTTCTTTCAAAATCAATTGGGGCGTCATCTGCAGAGGTAGACAAGGGTGATCTTCAATTATTCCGGCCTTAGTGAATGATGAAGATGTTGGTTGTTTTGTTTGTATCTCAAAAGAATAGTTGACTTCTCACATTAAAAAAATAATAAATTTTTTCTCACCTTATATTAGTTTTCAATTTAGTAGGCTTGTGAAACAAAGAATTAGGGGTTGGGTTCGTGTGCATAAAATTTGGGCCAAAACTTCAAATTGGTGGATTTGCTCTCCCTACGCGCGAGATATGTAAGGCCCAGTCCAAGCCAAATTTTTAGATTTTATTATTTTCTTATTCAGAAATAAATATTTTTACTGATTATTTCAAATTGGTGGATTTGCTCGCCCTACGCACGAGATATATGTGACGCTCAGTCCAAGCCACATTTTTAGATTTTATTATTTTCTTATTCGGAAATAAATATTTTTACTGCTTATTTGGACTTGGTCTATTTCTGCACCAGGAAAAAGCCACATTTTTAGATTTTATTATTTTCTTATTCGGAAATAAATATTTTTACTACTTATTTGGACTTGGTCTATTTCTACACCAGGAAAATTAATTTATTTGAACGGGTAAAAATGGCTACGTGGTCATTTTTTTGATTGTTGAAGAGCTAAGTCATATTTCTTAAATTTAGCTGCACTTTTTTCGAGTTAATTTGTTGAGCAAAAGCCTATAAATAGCCTCTCAATTCTTCATGCCAAATGCACTTTTTTGAAAAACTTTCTCTCCTCTTTCTTTGCTGTTTAAGAGTATTAAAAACTTTCTCTTTTCTATTTTGTATCTCATAATTGTTGAACATTTGCTGGATTCAAACATTTTATTTTTTTGCTATTTCTGCACCTAGGTCAAAGCTAGAAGAACTTGTTGAATTCTGGGGGATACGCTTACAAGTTAGGCAAAATATCGTTAAGGACAGTATTCATAACATGCCTCAAGCTACTATTTGATATTGCTACTATTAAAATTGTTTATCTCTGACATCTATTTTGTAATTATTTTTGCACTAATTCTACAATTGTTATTTTTTAGACTACATTTTCCAATAGAAGATAAATCAATCACTGGTCAAGCTTCACCTTGGAAAAAATAAAAGAAGCAGTTTTCGTGATGGACAATAATAGCGTTGTTAGGCCCTATGGATTTTCGGCTGGCTTTCATAAAGATTGTTGGAACATCATTGGGAATGACCTTGTGGAGGCGGGGTAGAGCTTCTTCAATGGGGAAAATTTTCCTCAAGGTGTGTCAACCACCTCTACAGTACTGATCCCTAAATAGATTGACACTGACAAATGGATAGATTTTAGACCAATATATTTATGCACAGTGTTTTATAAGATCTTCTCAAAATTTCTGGCTGCTAGATTGGGGAAAGTGATTATGAAGCTGGTGGTTCCTAATCAGAGTGGTTTTGTTCCGGGAAGGCTGATTGAAAATAATATATTGTTGGCTCAGGAAACGATCCACATGCTACATGATAAAGTAAGGGGGTCAAATGTGGCAATCAAGATGGATATGGCTAAGGCATACGATTGTCTTAATTGGTCTTACTTGTTTAAAATGCTTCAATCTTTCGGATTCTATGACAGAGTGATTATACTTTTTCAAGCTTGTGTTACTAATTTTAGATTTGCAATTGTAATAAATAGTGAGCTTGTAGGTTTTTCAAGTTAGAGAAGGGTGTGCGCAAGGGAGATCCCATGTCACCGCTCCTATATATACTTGCGGGTGATTATTTATTAAGAAGCCTCAATAAATTGATGGATGACCGCCTAGAAATTCGATATTCCTCCTAGCATGATATAGCTCCCTCTCATTTGGCATTCGCGGATGACAAAATTGTCATTGTAAAATAGGAGAAAAAGGGCGATTGAGAAGGTTAATTATGTGTTGGAAGAGTATGACAGGGTGTCGAGTCAACAAATTAACAAAAAGAAGAGCTGTTTTTTTCTTAGTTCAAAAGTTTCATCAATGGAAAGTGAGCTGTTTTTATTATTCTTATCACATCTTTTCGAAAATAATTTTTTTATATATTTTATTTAAATATGTCGTCATGATTCTGCCTAACTATATGACAAACTAAAAGTAAATAGAACTCCCATTGGGTTCGGTGGTAAATGACTCGGCATTAAAGTCCTTTAACTAATTACAACTCTAGAGTTCAAACCTATTTTGCCTCATGCCTATTATCTCTTTTTTTTTTTAATAATTATTAATGCTCAACGAAATCCATATCTAGGATTAAAGCTTCACTAATCGAACCCTCAAGATATGCCACATATTTTTTCCTCCCTTTTTTTTATTAGATGGCAAATATACAACAAAAAGGAAAAAAAAAATTTTAAAAAAAACTTTTCATATTGCGTGACACCAGATTACCAATGCAAGATGAACCGACAAAGATAAGATGAACGTGGCTATCCTTTCCACAAAATAATATTGTCGATGACAAATTCGTGAAGTCCTAAAAAAAAATTAGTTTCAGATCGATTCAGTAGTTTCAAAAATTGATGTTCACAAGATTGACAACAATAAATATATCATTTAAATGGCTTGATTTAAATGAGCCATGAGAAGAACAACATTTAGGACATATATCACAAAATATCATACATAAATAGAAAGGGCAAAGAGAGTTTTATAGAAGCCCTAAATCAATTTTATGAAACAATAATTTAGTAATCACAAAATAAATCAAGAACTTTCGTAATCTTTATGCTCAAACAAGTACTTTGAATTTTTTTTTCTTTTCTTAAATAAACACATGTAAATCCATGTATAAGTGGCTCTGATACCACATGTAAGCGTAATATAGGATCGTACATGAATTTTATATGTACATGAATTTACAATATAAAATTCAAAGACATAATTGACAGCGGAGCACGTACCTGTTTAAGCCATTATTATTAAAAAATTGTTGTTGAAGAAATAACTGTCACACAGTCTAGGCTTAGATCTTCCTCTCCCTGCTTTGCTCAATATTAACAGATGCTTATGGGAACAACTGTTAGGTTAAGAGTAGGAGATAGGACCTAACCATATTTATAATAAATTCTGATAGTCCTATCCATAAAAGGTTTTATCAAAATATATAACCGTATTTAAATGGCTTGATTTAAATGAGGCATGAGAAGAACGACATTTAGGACATATATCACAAAATATCATACATAAATAGAAAGAACAATATTTAGGACATATATGTAATCAAAATGTGCTATTTCTTTGTCAGTCCTCCACATGATTTCTCCAATATCAGTATTTAAAGCAAAAGAAATCTATTATTCTTATCCTTACAAAATAGCATGCAATATGTTAGAGGAAAGAATACATATCCTCACAAAACGGCATTCAATAGGTCAAAGGATAGATTATTCAACACACTTGGTGAAAAAACAATTGCATCATAAAAACATTTGACGTATATTTACTAAAGGACAGTCAAAAAAGAAAAACAACAGAGGACAAGAAATCAACAAGCAAGAAATCCAAGGAATTTGACCAGTAACATAGTTTCATCTCCAAGAAAGAAACCGAAGAAATCTTACCAATAACGGAGTTTCATATCCAAGATGTGTTTCTCAAACATGGACCTAGTACCAGCATACTGGTACGGGTGTGATAGTCGTACACGGGATCTTTATCCGTGAAGCTATAGCTATACACGTATTTTGTACTTGGGACTAATGTGGAATGTCCTTACAGATAATACACTTCAGCTGTGTTTTGCGTTTCATGCTTGTTGGTTGTGTGTGGATGGTTAGTTCTATCGAGAGGACTAGGGCTCCAGATAGAGCAAGCCCACGCCACATCACAAGCCTACCATGGTGGACTTGAGAAATTCTATTAGATAAACCCTAGCTCAAGGCTCTGTGCGTCAAAAAAAAGAAAAAGAAAAGAAAAAGTTGCAATAAACTTCATATAATTTCCCAGATTTCCACAATCATCTTTCCATACCACTTCCAGATGCATGCAAGATACCACACCTATATGAGCACATTTGATTGCCAGATAAGATAGGAATCAGAAAAGAGGGGGAAAAAAGAAAGAATACATGAAGAAAGATAGAAGAATTGCTATTATCTGAAGACTGTATTAACATGTACCAACAAGTTCATGAGCAAGGAAGACCTGCATTGAGAAATTCGAAATCTCAAGACAACCAAGGTGCTCCTTCTAGAATTAGAAGATAGCTCAAGTGGTTGAAACTAGTTACCTTAGTTGTGAGGTCTTGGTTTCGAGTTCTATAGGAGCAGGGGTTTAAGGGGGAAAAAAAGTGCTTCTTTCTTAAATACAAGTGTGTCATTCTATATGTAATACATTGTTAAGATATTATTATGAGAAAAGAGGAAGCTTGAGTTAGCTACATTTTAATTGCATTTACATCTACAAACTTCACAAGTTAAAAGGTGATAGAGCATGAGATTGATTGCACAGAAAGCCTAGGAAGTTATCAAGTCTATTAAACCCCGCGGAGATCTAAGACTAAAACTTCTTGTTCTGATTCCTTTTTTTTTTCTTATTTTAAGACGAAGTACTAGACAATGATAAACTGTGAGTGATTATAGTGATTAGAGCCCGCATTCTAATTTAAATAAAGCAAAGATAATATCACACAGATCTAGAAGGGGAACATCTAGCAAAGTTTTTATGTCATAATTTTTATCAGCATTCTTAGACAATCTTTTGGTATGTCTATGAAATATAATTGCAACATGTTGCAACTATGAATGCTTTTTGACAATATACAGCTTAAGAAGGAACCAAGTTTGACATGCTAAAGTGAAATGTTATGATATAATCCACATAGATGTAATAATTGCCAATAAACTAAGGAGTCTATGCAATAAATGAACACTGGAAGAACATAAACGACAATGTAAATTTAGATAAGCATAAACAGAACTCAAGCAAAGATCTATGGTGCAATTACTTAGAAGAACATTGTGATACTTACACAAGAAGAATTTATCGGAGAAAGGCAGAGAATGTAATTGTTTTAAGAAAATTTTAGAGGAACAATTTACAGCTAGTATTCGAGCTACTGGTAGGCTCCAAAGAAAACAAAGAAAAACAAGAACACTGTTTACTTTCTTCCATGCCTATCCTCTACCCATCATTTCTCTATTAATAGTGAAAATTAATAACTGTAATGTAATGGGACAAAAAGAATGTGATCTCAATTCATAACAAATTCTCTGAAATGTTTTGGCAATCTCTTCTCTCTGCTGCTTCTTTTTAACTGAATAGGTGATGATGGCATGAGTTGGTTATTCTCCTTGGGACCATCTTTAGCCTTACACGTGTCTCCTCTTGCTGAATTGGCTTTGCTTGCATCACATTGCCGTCCCCTTCCCTCAAAACCTTGTCTGCAAGGTTTTAAAATTGATTCTTGTTTTCCGAGGTGGATTCTTCAACCGACAGTCCTTCCCATTGCATCAGAATTTGCTCCACCTCTTTGTCTTTCTTGATGATAGTCCTTTCAGCAAGGATAGTAACTGGTTTGTGCAGGGGAGATGACTCATGGGCAACTTCTAGTAATGGGACGCCAACTGTAGGTGGAGATCTTTTAAATTGTTTTAATAGGGAGATATGAAAGACCGGGTGAATTTGAGAGTGCCATGGAAGGGCCAATTTGTAAGCCACCTTGCTAATTTTCTCCAAGATCTCAGAAGGGCCATAATACCTTCTACTGAGTTTCTGGTTTGGCCTCCCTTTAATTGAGCTTTGCCGGTACGGCTGCATTTTAACCCACACCATTTCACCAACTTCAAAGCTTTCCTCTCGGTGCTTTTTGTTTGCAAAGTACTTGATGCACTGCTGTGCCTTAGTTAAGTTCTCCTTTAATTGTCACAACACATGGTCTCTCTGATATAATTCGTCATCAACTGCTTGGATATTAGTGTTGCCCGGCAAGTAACGCATTAGTGTTGGAGGAGCTCGACCATAAAGGGCTTGGTATGGGCTCATTCCTAGCAGAGGTATGATACGCTGTATTATACAAATATTCTACCCAAGGCAACAGCTGAACCCATTTAGATAGACAGTCCGCTACAAAACACCTCAGATAAAGTTCCAGGCTCTGATTTAAAATCTCAGTTTGACCGTCAGTCTATGGATGGTAAGCACTACCCATGGTAAATGTGGTACCTTGCAGTCTGAAGATTTCCTTCCAAAATTAACTGAGAAAGATGGGGTCCCGGCCGGTAACAATGGTTCTTGGCACACCATGAAGCCGCACAATTTCCATCCCTGCTACTTTGTAACTCGTCACAAGATGTTGCATAGCAACAAAATGCCCATATTTAGTGAGTCTATCAACTACTACAAAAATTACTGTTTTACCTTCAGAATTTGGAAGCCCAGTTACAAAGTCCATGGCTATGTCTTCCCAAGCCAAATTAGGAATTGGAAGCTGCTGCAAAAGTCCTGCAGGTTTGGCATGAATAAACTTCATTTCTTGACAAATTTTACACTTGCTGACAAGATCAGAAACTTCTTTTCTCATGTTATGCCAAAAAAATCCATCAGCGAGCCTTTGGAACGTGCGTAATTCTCCCCCATGACCACCCACCGTTGAGGAATGCAATTCATGTAATAACTTCAATTTGATTGGGGAGTCAGCAGTCAGATAGATTTTTCCCTTCCAGAACACTATGCCATCTTTTACAGTGAATTCTGGTGGAGCTTTGCCTTCCTTGATTTTTGTTTATATAGCTTGCAACTCCGTGTGGTTTTGATTTTCCTTTGCAAGATCAGTCAATATATCAAACTGCACTTGGGTGAACACCATTACCTACCTAGTTTGTAAATGATCTCAAATTCATACCTCAATAAGCGCTACAGCCATTTTTACTGCTCCGATGTTTGGATGACTTGGCTAGTGAGGTTGCGCAAGCTCTTTTGATCAATTTGAATAATGAATTTCCTGCCAAGAAGATATTGGTGCCATCGTTGAACTGGCATCACAATAGCATACATCTCACGGTTGTAAGTTGATAATGCTTGCATCCGAGGCGAGAGTTTGCGACTGAAATAAGCTAAGGGATGCCTTTGCTGCTGCAAAACTGCTCCGATCCCTAATCCCGAAGCATCAGTCTCTATAACAGAAGTTTTACTGAAATTTGTCATAGAAAGGACAGGGGCCTGTGTCATGGCATTTTTTAACTCGTCAAAAGCTACTTGAGCTGTCTCTGACCAAATAAATGCATTATTTTTAAGCAGTAAAGTAAGTGGCCCTCCAATCTGAGCATAATTTTTGATAAACCTTCGGTAATAGCCCGTGAGTCCAAGGAATCCACGCAATTCTTTGAGAGTCCTAGGAATAGGCCAGTCAATCATGGCCTGAATTTTGCTTGAGTCAATCGCCAATCCATCTCCAGAAACCATATGCCCCAAATATTGAACCTCATTTTCTCTGAACAAGCATTTGGATATCCTTGCCACCAATCCTTGTCATCGCATGACCTCCAAAACCTATCTCAAATGGTCCAAGTGAGAACAATCAACACTATAAATCAGTATATCATCGAAAAACACTAGCACAAATCGACGGAGAAAAGGCTTGAAAATAGCATTCATTATAGCCTGGAATGTAGCGGGTGCATTCGTAAGGCCAAAGGGCATCACCAAATACTCATAGTGGCCCTCATGCGTCCGAAATGCCATTTGATGAACATCCTTTTCCCTTACACGTATTTGATGGTAACCTGCCCATAAATCAAGCTTGGAGAAAATTTGAGCACCATGTAATTCATCAAATAGTTCATCTACTGTAGGAATAGGAAAACGATCTTTTACCGTAACCGCATTAAGGGCATGGTAATCGGTACAAAATCGCCACGTCTCTCCTTCTTCTTGACAAGCAAAACCGGAGAAGAGTATGGACTTTAACTTGGCCGAATGAACCCATCCTGTAGCATATCATGAACCAACTTCTCCATTTCTCTTTTTTGGAAGTGTAGGTAGCGGTAAGGACGAATATTAAGAGGTGCCACTCCGGGTGGTAATGGAATCGTATGATCTTGGGGGCCGATTGTTGGAAGCCCTATTGGTTTCTGAAAAATATCCTCATATTGATGGAGCAAGGCCGAAATGTCAGGTCCTAATTCCAATTCATGGTGATTCCCTGAAGCAGATACCGTAAGGCTATAATATTCTGAAACAGCCATGGTATTACAAAGACGTTGAACACCTTTCAATTGCAAGGAATTGAAAGTATCCGAAGTTTCACCTTGTAACTTCCACTTACTGTCCTTGACATTCAAAACCCAAAATAAGTGTAGAGTAATTTAACTGAATAGTACCAAGAGTTGCTAACCAGGAAATGCCAAGGACTATATCGGAACCATGGAGTGGTAACACAAATAAATCAGTGCATATTTCGTGTGATCCCCACTGCTTACTACAACAGCATAGGTTGGTGATGACTCAATAGGTAATCCAATGTGATGAGCCAAACGAGACTGCACGAAATTGTGCGTGTTGTCTCCGTCAACGAGCAACTAAACTGGGTGTCCCTGGAGAACACCATTAAAGCGTAATATTGTCAAAGATTGCTGTCTTGCCATGGCATGATCTGATATCTCCGGTTGTTCCACAGCATCGGTAGAATCTGAATACTCCGTATGTAAGTCCATAATAAGGAGCTTGGAAGAATTAGGGCAACGATGAGAAGATGTCCATTTAGCATCACCAGTGTAACACAACCCTTTTTCTCTCTTACCGGAGAGTTCCGCTGCAGTGAGGCGGTGCATCGGCACTAGGGTGGCATTGTTTGTGGGGGAGGGGGGGGGTGGGGTTTTGGTTACTGTATTTGTTTGGTGGGGAAGTATCGGTGGCTGGTGAAAATAGTGTACAGGGTATGGTTGTGGATGAGAGGATGGAACTGATTTTAGATGAAGAAGATGATGGGCTAGGGGTTATTGGGTTGGATGTGTTTGGTGTAAAATAGGTGGATTTCAAACGGTATTTCAAGAGCCCTAACAAAAGCAGACCAAGTACTTAATTGGTTATTTCGAACCATCCACTGTAAGCCGAGCCCATCCATATGGAAAGAAGCTATTGTAATCCTCTGGGAATCATCAACACCGTAGTAGTCAAAGAAGTATTGCTCCACTTGGAAAATCTAGTCAATCGCATTGTTGCCGTCAAATCTGGGAAAATCCCAACGCAATGGCCGAGAAACGTGAAGGCCATGGTTGGAATTGCTTGATGATGTAGATTATGGTGTTGGGTGGTGACCATTGACGTTGAGGAGTTGGTTGATCTTCCCATCGAGTGTAGTAAACTGCAAAGCCATTTGCTCCATGGCTTTCTATTGTGTTGCTACTGCTGATTGGAGATTATCAAGAATCTGAGCGTGTCGACGAATGGCTTCGTCCATATTTTTCAATCGAGTGCCGTCGGCCATGAGTCATCAATGAAAGCACCAATGTAAAGAATTTAACAGAGGAAGGCAAAGAATGAATTGTATCAAGAAAATTTGAGAGGAACAATTTGCTGCCAGTATTCGAGCTACTGATAGGCTCCAAGGAAAACAGAGGAAAACAAGAACACTGTTCAAATATCAAGGGAAGATAAAGGGTAAGAATGGAAGGCCAAACTAGCTAACTATCGACACTGCTTTTCTTTTCTGGCAATCCAAACACTGCCCAAGGATCTACCTACTGAATGGAATACTGCTCTATCCACATGGGCACAAAATTCTTTGAAGCACTGTTGAGATATCAGGAAAAAAGAGATCAAGTATAAGAATGGACTTCAGCAGGAAAGCTGCGGCAAAGTTGTGAGCAGACTTTCCTAGGACACTGATGTTCCAAGATTTAGAACCAGCAAAGAGTATGTAGGAAAAGCTACCATTTTTAAGCA
The DNA here is from genome assembly GCA_028554755.1 of Cordia subcordata. NCBI lineage: Eukaryota > Viridiplantae > Streptophyta > Magnoliopsida > Boraginales > Cordiaceae > Cordia > Cordia subcordata. The sequence goes on along the minus strand of JAPTOF010000010.1, from coordinate 13,593,218 downwards.
CACCAGCTGCCAATTTTCAAATAAACAGAATCAAGATTTTTATTCTCCTTGCTTTGTTTTACACCAGCCTTCTTGCGAAATTTTCTTGTAACCTATCAAACATTAAAATAAAGCCAAAGTATAATTGTTCAAAGTAAGATCTCATAGAACAGTTCTTGGTCAACATTGTCAAACTGAACAAAAATCACTGATCACAACCCCATAATTTCAAGCAACAGGAGAGTGAGACTTTAGACTCTGTAATTGTTTCACTTCAAGCACATTTATTCTATCTGCAAACTCTTAATATAATAAAATTGCACAGCTGCTCAAAAGAATTGAATTAGGAATGCACCTTATCTTAACAAATATGTCATATATATAGCCATACAATGGTTCGTCCTGATATACATAACATCAGGATTAAAATGTCTCAAAATGAGAATTGGACGCTTAGAGTATACATTATATAAAGGACGCCAAGAAGAAAGAGAAAGATTAACCAGGTAAGAAGTCAACATTAAATTGTGAAACACTATACTATAAGATTTCTTTAATCTTTAAAATGCTCATCCCTTTCACTTTCAAACCTCTAAGTAAACTGGCATATGGTCGGCTAGAATAATTGATGACATCCGCAATAAGCAGCATCCCATTTATTCAAAAAGGAATAGATAGTAGAAGCGCAGTTCTACTTGCAGTATAAGTTCAATTTGGAGAGTCATGCCTAAACTATGTAAAATAAATTGCAAGAACTAAAAGAAGAAAATTCAAGTTATTATATCCCGGGTGATGTAGAAAGCACAAAATGAAGACACTAATGTTATGTCACCGTTAATGAACATCAGTATGTCAAATAAATTATAAGAACTAATATAGAATAAGTCAACTTGTTATGTAACAGGTGATTAGAAGTTGCAAAATAAGACACTAAAGTTATGTTGCTGCTGTTGAACATAAGTGAATATCAATAGAACAAACAAATGAGACAAATGGAAGAAATCCAGTAAGATCCCTTCCACCAACCTGAATCAGAAATCAAACCCTTTGTATTGTCATGTATGACATCGTTGCATATTAACAAAACCAACTATATAAACAGTTTAGAGCCTATCTGGCACTGAGGTTCATCTGGAAAAAAAGGAAGGTTTTATTAAAAAATAAAAAAAGGGCCGATGGATGAGTTGTTTGGTTAATCGAAAAATTTGAGTCCGGACTAATCCTAACTGGAGTTTTTGGAAAAGCACCTATTTTGTTGCTTTTTCACAAACAGTGTTCAGGAACAGCAGGTAGACATTCTATTAATTATAACGTTACATATAACATATACAAATATTGTTTTTACAAGTATAGATCAAATATATTATTTCAATAAGAATATCTAAAAACCAAACGAATTACAAATTGTCTTTTATATAACAAGAAATGTTTTTTATTTTTCTTACCAAATAGTAAAACAACTTTTTTCAACCGCAAATTTGATTCAACATTTTATAAAATAGCAACAATATATTTCAACAACAATGTCAAATAGACCCTTAAACCATTTGTACTTTTTTTTTTAAGAGGTAAACCATGAATTCAAAAGTGAAGAGATTTGGAGATGCATGAATGGAGAGAAAATGTCACTGAGATCATTGACTTAATGCTTTGTTTACAGCTACTAGATACTTATAGCAGATGGCTAGTAAATAACTGTCGAGTTATGATACTTGTAGTTCGTGGTAAAACCATTTTGTAACTTACTTTTATTCCTGCTTGCCAAGATGACCAGCCTGTGACTCACAATACATTCCTCGAACTCACTGCTAAGTCTAACTACTGCAGCCACTAGCTTTAATTGCTTTTGAACTTCCCTGATCCTTCTTAAGAAGAACCACTTCAAAATCTCCTTCACAATGTCCAGAGCTACATCAGATTATATAGATGCAAATTTTAAAATTATCAGAGATTAGAATACACTTCCCTAGATCAAATCATTCAAGATCATGTCACTCTAACCATAGCAACGTGATCTAATAGGGGCAAAAATTTTATGCAACCTCTTTTCTCTGTTAATTTGTTAAAAAAGTAGTTGGTTATGGTCAAAATCGCAAAGTACTTCATCACTAAATGGAAAAGTTGTAGACCATATGAATAAGGATAACACTTTTAAGAGACCCCTAAGGGAAATCTCACATTGAACGAAAGATGGCAAAGAGCTTACTTGAGTATAGATCCTCATATTTCTACAAGTAACAATATTTCAATTATGCCACAAGCTAATGCATACGACATCATAGATATCCTAAAATAAACGATGAAAAATCAATTTTTTTAACCAACTGGAGAGATAAATGCATCAATCCCTTCAAACTCTCAGTAATCACAGTCAAATGAACAACATCAGACACAGAAGAACATTGAAGAACACGCTTGTGGTACCACAAGAGAAAAGAATTTTAGTTGCTCCCATCATAATTAAACACCATAATTAAGTAATACTCAAGATCAACCAGAAAAATAAAATGATATAATCGCTTGAATCTGCATGAAAGATGTCTGCCCACTATCTAATTTACCCTGCAAAACTCATCTATTCCATCTCATACTACTCTGAAGAATTGTGTTTCCACTATGCATGACATGCAAAACTACAAAAGTACAATATTTTATTTCACCAGCTTTTGCTTAATAGAAAGGAAAAATTAAAATTAGAAGTTACTATTTCTTCCTCTTTAGTGGTCCAGTCTTGTAGCCACATTTTGTAGGCTTTCCCCAAGGGGTGCGAGAAACCTTCCCATGACTCCCACTGCTCTTGCTCTTCCCTTCTCCACCACCATGAGGGTGATCAACTGGATTCATTGCCACTCCTCTGACCACTGGCCTCCTACCAAGCCACCGGCTCTGCCCAGCTTTTCTCAATTTCTTTGTCCCGTGCTCTGGGTTAGACACCGTTCCTACTGTTGCCCGACACCTTGTGTCAATCAGCTTCTTAACCCCTGATGGCAGTTTTATCTCACAATATCTGAAGATTTTTCAATTTCTTATAAGTGTCAGTAGTTATGCAGATTTATAGCACCAGAAAATCATCTGGCCGGCACACACTACAATTTTCCGCCATAATGTTCAATATCTAGTTTACTAACACAACAATCATTTCGTCAGACAAAAGTCCAGGCATAAATGTGTATTACTAACAAAGTATGAGTTATCACTCTTCTGTAACGCATATAAAAAGAATAACTTACATTTCCCAACTGTTCCCTAACAATATCAAGTACCTGGACCCTGTTGAGCTGGGCTCAGTGAGGATTTTCGCAGAAGTCCCAGCAGCTCGGACGAGCTTCCCGCCTTGGCCAGGTCGGAGCTCGATGTTGTGGATCAGGGTCCCAATTCTCATCATTCCTAAAGGCATACAGGAACCCGCTTGAGAGCTGATGTCAAGCGTAAACATTGGGTTCCATTTCGCCGCTGTTTCGATTGGACCTATGATACAAACAACAGCAAAAGAGCTTCACAATCATTACGTCGAACACATTATAGGCATCTGCTATAGAATTATTAGCTCCAAACAGTACCCGTGTGCGTCACTTATTTGCAGCACCAATTAATCTCTGAAGTTAAACCAAACCCAAAAATGAAACTCAAAATTCATGTTTTATTCTCAGGCTCTGCGAGTGAATGATTATCCCAAGAAAATGCAAAATCGAAACACTTTGCATAGGAAAAAAAAAAAAAGTGATACCCATTAAAAGGTATGTGTGTTGTATGCGTGGGGGTGATTTGGGAGACTTACTAGTAGAAAAAGAGCGGGTTGAGGCGGCGCTGGGAGGAGGATTGCGGAGAAGCGCAGTGGAGGAAGCAGCAATGCGGATGCCTAAGCGGGCTTTGTGTAGAGCCATTATTTGGCTTCTGATTATTATTTTGTTTCCTCTCTGTGATTTTTGTTGGCTATTTGAAGTATTTAGGTTAAAGGAGGCCAAATGGCAAATGACTGGATTGGTCCCTTCATGTTTTCATCCTTTATGACAATTACACCATATTTGGATTTAGGGGAAGGAGTTTAATAAAAGAAAGGAAACAATCGAATTATTAAAAAATTACCCTCTATAGCTCTTTAAAATTAACTTAAAGAAATAAAATTAATAGCACAAATTTGTGAATAATAACAAAATAGTTAAATCAAACCTATGGATACTTGAGAGACAATTTAGAAGTAGAAATACTAAACAATTTGGCTTCCCTATCAAACGTTACAATAACAATCATAGCTTGATTATTCTCTAGTTCAAGTAAGGTTGACGTAGTTACGAAATTATTGTAGTGACCATGACTGGAGACATATTAACTAAAGAAGAATCACATATTTATGTGACACTTGTTATTGATGGTTCTTTTCCACACTTTGAATACAAATGTCTATAATCAAACCTTGACCACTATTCTATTGCAATTTATACATGTTGGATAATGCCATCTATGGTCTAACAATACATTTTGTATAGTACCAAAAACATAACAAGATGTTTCCAGTTTAAAAAACCATAAACATAATTCAAAATTTGTTGAATTGTTCTTCTCCTTTCTTTAAGAACCTTAAATTTTAAGTTGTTATAAAATAACTCAACTATTTTAACAGCGTTCTTGTTGTTATATAGATAATGAGTTTGTTAAAACCGTCTAAATTGATGATGATAATTCTCACATATTTTATCAGTTGTTGTAGAAATTAGGATAGCAAATAGATGCAAAATACTTTTTATACACATTATATCTACTATATATCAAAGGTCTTCTATTCTAGCATTGTGAGAGTGCCATACTAAAGCTTCGATGGCATTCTTATTATACTCTTTTGTCATTTATTTTATTTTCTATTAGTTATCTACTATGAATATACTCTATTATTTTTAAGTTAAAATTTTGGTTGGCAATCAATTAAATATTTATTTATAAATTTGAAAAGATTCATAATCATGTCCCACCAACATTTATGTGGTAGTACTTAGATTTACATTAATTTATTTTGTACTATTTCTTTATTTATTATTTCTTATCTATTATGGATATATACATTATTATTTATTTGAAACTTTAATTATCAATCAATTAATATTTAAAATAATATTCATTATTAATTTTACAATATTCATGATTAGATTCATGGATTACTATTAAAAGGTTACACCTTTCAAGAATTGTGAAAGTGTCGCATTAGCAGTTATTTATTATTAGCTTATACATTAATCTACTATTTATTGTTAGTTTTATTTTCTATTATATCTTATTTATTACCAATGTACATTATTGCTTTTAATTTAAAATTTAATTATCAATCAATTAATACTTAAAACAATACTTATCTATATAAATTTTAAAAGATTTAGAATAAATTCATAGTTTGCTATTTAAAATAAATAAGTTTGATTAAATTTAATGTCTACTATTAAAAATAAATTAATCTATACAAAGTGGGATATGAAAATGATAATATTTATGTGCAATACAAGTGTAACTTCATAGTAAAATAAACTCTTTCATGATATCAAGAGTTCAGGTTACAATACCTATGCCTTTATGTTAAATTTTTTTTATTCCTTTTCTCTTTTGTTCTTCTTTAAACGATGATGACTCCACCCTTCTTCAGCCACTTTGAAAGTGACTCTAAACCTCTACCAATTCATATCCTTTTGTTACCAATATTAACCAAGAGTAGTTAATTAAACTTGCAACTCATAATTACTAGCCAAGTAATATTATTCTCATTTGGTAATGTCAAGTACTTACTGAAAAATATTTTCACCATTACTTTAACAAAATTTCTCAAGATCTCTATAACTATCACTAGTGGAGCCAGTAAAGATTGGCACTTTCCCAACTTTTTTGAGAAGCAAACTATCATATCAAAGTTAACATAAGTTTGTTTAAAATAAAAATTGGCCCCTTGATATTTACTATTACCATATCTTAAAATAAGTCAGGGGTCAAACTTTTCCAAAGAGAAATTATTTACTTGTCTTTCAACTTACTTTCTCAAAGCTACATATCTAGTTTTTATTATTATCCTTCTCAACGTGATGTTTGGTTTTGAATTTTCTCATAGTTTGAGTAGTTTAAACTAATTAGTGTTTTACATTATTTTCTTTTTTCAAGTACTCTTTTGAGATAATAATTACCTCATAATTTGATGTACTTCAATCACTTAATAATTGACAACTTTTATGTATAAGTTATTATTTTAATTAATGTATTATGTCTAGTGTCTTTTTATCTTAATTTAAATTACATTTGTTATTTTTTATTTGTTAAATAAAGCATAATTGTGAGGGATAAAATTTTTTAAAGAAAAATTATTTTTGAGGGAAAATTCTTTTTTAGATCTAATGTAAAAAATATCTAAAATAATACACAAAATTATTCAAATACTCATGAAATGAGATTAACTTAGAAGATTTACTACTAGATCCTAGTTATGTCATAAAGTTTCACAAAAATATATGCATTTAACAGTATCAAGAATAACGAAGTTGATTATTTATTGATTTTAAGATATACAATTAGACTAACAACAATTCACAATTGTAAAAGGTACTTTTTATTTATAATTATGTAGTTATTTATTTATCTTTTTATATTAAAATTTTATTTATGTATTAATATAGTACAATTTTATTATGAATTTCTGATGGCTTAATATTGCTTTGTATGATGATTTTGATTACGCAAATTACATCCTTGAATGCCAAACATCTTGTGAGCTTGTCTTGAATACATTCTTAAGATAGGTGTTTGCAATTGTTGGGATTGTTAAACTTGAGCCATGATCAAATTGAGAGAGATGTTAATCTAAGGAATGAAGAGATCACGTATGAAAAAGAAGAGGATGTTGAGTCATAAGACGGAGATGAGGCATCATAAAGGGTACCAGCTAAGTGCTCTCTTGAGAATAGCCTTAGGTTCACCTTTATAGCTCAATCAAATTGCTTTTATCTTTGCATCTCTTGTATAAGAGACTTTTGGGCAATAGTTTTCATCTTTGAAGAAATGCTTCTCATTGCATAAAGTCTTGAAAATCTTCAAAGAATGTGTTAGCATTTTGTTTGAACTTAAAATGTCTTAGAAAACCTTATTTGAAGTGTTCTATGCTTGCAAAATGCTTTCAATCAAAGTTGGTAGCTTTTAAAACATGCTTAGTGATTTTTATAAGCATTCTAGAGAGGCTAGATCCCCTGGCAGGCCTTCAACTGGTTGCAGAGGTCGACCCTCAAAATGTTAAGGTTTCTAGCCAAACCCCTAGTCGGTCGACCAGCCTAGGTGACGTGTCTCCCCTACAGCATTAAATGCTATAGCTATTAAAAGTTGTTGCAACTCATTTTTAACCCTATCTTTCATCACCTATTGCCCTAACACTCTCATCTTCTATAAATACAGTTCCGTGTATTTCAAATTACATCATCTAACTCTTTTATATCATTTATTGCTTAGAAATCATTGAGAGATTGAGCTATTATTGTGAAACCCTTTGAGCATTCAAGAGCTATTTATTGCTACACCTACTTATTAAAAGTTGAGCTTATAAATACACTTTATTCCATCATTTATTGCTGCAAACACACTCTAGAAGCTAGATTTTCTTGAGAGAAACATTTATTAAGCTTGATTGTGTGGGAACATCCTCAAGAGTGAAGCTCTTGAGTTCTTTGAAGTTGGGGGGAACATCCTAAAGATTGAAGCTCTTGAATTCTTTGAAGTTGGGTTTCAAAGAGGTGTAAAGCAAGTTGGTTTGTGCTCAACAACACCTAAAGAAGCACACATACTAGTGGAGTGTTGAAGTCCTAAGGGAAGCATCCTTATGCGGTAGATGTAGGCTTGCCGAACCACCTAAAAATCGGTCGTCTCTATTCTTTTTTTCTTCTCCTTACTCTTGTTTGACTTGTGTGCATGATTTGTTCGATAAATTGTCTAAGTAAATTTGCTTGTTTTGATTGAGTAATTTTTTATTGTGAAAATTATTTAATATCTTAACTCTCCCCTATCTTAAGATATTTGTCTCCAACAAATGGTATCAGAGCTAGGGTTCTACCTATAGTTTAAAAACTAGTAGAATTTATTTGGCAAATATTGAAGGTATTTCAGTTAAACAAGCACCTCCTTTGGATGGAACTAATTATGTTTTTTTGAAAAATGAGAATGAAAGTGTTTATTCAATCACATGACTATAAGGCTTGGAAGATAATTGAAAATGGACCTACTTTGCCTACTAAAATGGAAGGAGATAGGAAAGTTCCTAAACTAGAAAGTGAATGGAATGATGATGATATAAAATTATTTGAATTGAATCAAAAAGCCTTGCACTACTTGTCTAATGCTATAAATGGAACCGAATTTGCTAGAGTAGTGAGATGTACTTCAGTTAAGAAACTCTAGAATTAATTAGAAGTAACTTATGAAAGAACTAGCCAAAGAGTCTAGAATAGCAATGCTTGTGCATAAATATGAACAATTGAAGATGATCCTAGATGAAATTACTGAACAAATGTATTGTAAATTTGTTGAATTACTAATGGCCTTAAGGCACTCAGAAAGGATTATTCCAATATAGAGAAGGTGAGGAAGTTGCTAAGGAGCTTGCCATCTTCATGACAACCCAAGGTGACAGCCATTAGGGAAGCAAAGGACCTTAACACATTGAAGTTAAATGAGCTAATTGGGTCATCTCATGAGCTTGAAGTAAAGGATCATGAAGAGGAAGACAAGAAGATGAAGAAGTCCATGCACTTGTAGCCTCAAAGTATGCATCTAGTGAAGATGAAGATGATAAAGAGAAACCAGAGCAAGGGCAGACCCACAGTAATGGCGTGTGGGGGTGGCCGCCACCCCTCAGTTTTTATTTTTTTAATTTATTTTTTACTTTTGTACGTTAAAAGTTTGCAATTATGTATTTTCACCGCACCTAGTTAGCAGAACATCTTAAAATAGCCTAGTGGCCATATGCATGCTTTTCTTTGATATTGACATGCGTTCGATTCTTTTTATGCTCCCTTAGTTCTGAAAGCATTTTTTTCCAAGCAGTCAAGCAAAGGTTTGGGAAAAAAGAAAAAAAACAAAAAGGCCTTAGACTAGGCTTGACATCACTAAGTTTGATACAAAAAGGCCTTAAGACTAGGCCTGGACATCACCGACCTTCACTGAAAAGGAAATCGATTACGACTGAAAGTTTCAATTGATACTACTAAGTTGTCTGCATTTCATGGTATTGCCTTTAGAGCTTATAATGAATGCAAGGATTCAATTAATCGTGGGAATTTTGTTGAAATCATAAGGCATGTTACTTTTTATAGTGAGGAGGTAGCTTCTTTTGTCTTAGAAAATGCCCCTCAAAATGCCTCTTATACTTCCCCTAAGATCCAAAAAGAGATCTTGGCCCTTTGTGCAAGTAAAGTTCAAACTTTCATTTGAGAAGAAATTGGTAATTCAAAATTTTGTCTCCTTGTAGATGAATCACGTGATAAGTAAAAAAGGGAGTAGATGACTATAATTTTGAGATTTGTTGATAAAAATGGTTTCGTTCGAGAGAGATTCTTTGATCTAATTCATGTGGAGGAAACTAAAGCTTCTACCTTAAAGGAAAAAATGTGTAATGTGCTTGTGTTTCGTAATCTTAGCATACAAAATATTCGAGGGCAAGGATATGATGGAACAAGCAACATGCGAGGAGAATGGAATGGACTACAAGCATTATTTTTGCAAGAGTGCCCATTTGCTTATTATATTCATTGTTTTGCTCATTGATTGCAATTAATATTGGTAACTGCTTGTAAGAATGTCATTCCTGTTGAGCAATTTTTTTTGCATTTGGCTCTAATTATCAATGTTGTTGATTCTTTTGCAAAAAGAAAAGACCATTTGCAAATTGCTCGCGCCATTGAGATTGAAGAATTGGTCTCAAATAATGAGCTTGAAACTGGAAAGGAAAAGAATCAAGTTGGCACATTAAAAAAGGCAGGTGATACACGATGGGCCTCTTATCTAAGGTCTCTTCATAGTTTACTTGACTTCACTTCTTAGGAGAAGTTGCATATGAGATATGAATTGGAGCATTTTGAACTTGATATTAGGCGAAATTCATATTTTCAAAAATGTTTCAAATCTTCCAGAATTATGTCAGATAACGTCAAAGGCAGAAAAATCAATAGTATATCGCCTTTTAGATCATCTGGTTCGACTTATTCTAACTCTTCCAGTTTCTACTGCATCCATAGAGCGTGCATTTTCAACAGTAGAGATTATAAAGACAAGATTGCGTAATAAGATGCAAGATGATTTTCTTGGTAGCATACTTATTCTTTACATTGAAAAAGAGATTTTTGAGACTATTGACACTAAGGTGGCCATTGACGAGTTTGAAAGAAAGAAAACACGTCGAGTACAATTTACAATGCCTAATGTTAAAAAATAATTTTTAGATTTTCTTTGGTTCTTGTATTTTTTTTATATTCAATGATTCTAAAAACTTTCTGTAATTAGTTATTAATATATAATACTTCATTTTATAGTTCATTATTATTTTTAAAGTGTTTATTTTGTGATTTGGGTTGAAAGTTTGAACAAAACATGATTTAGTATAAATACTTTTTTGCCACCCCTAACTATTTGCCACTGACCCAGAGGGTGATGAGATAACTCTTCTTACCTGAAACTTCAAGAAATTCATGAAGTTTAGAAGGTGGAAGAAAAGAGTATTTTCCAACAACAAAATTAGAAGAAAAGAGGAAAAGAAGCCAAAGAAACCAAAAAGTCAAAAGATGTAAGAAATGAAAAGTTGAAGTGCTTCAATTGCAATAAGTTAGGGCACATAAAGGCTAATTGCCCAAAGCTTGCAAAGAAGAAGAAAGGCAAGAAACTCAAGGCTAGTTGGGACACCTCCAAGAGTGAAGAAGAGATGGAAAAACCACATGAGATAGCCAACTTTTACCTCATGGCCAATGAGGACGAGGTACAATCTTCACCTTCTATATCTAGTTATTTCTCATCAAGTAAGGAAGAGGAAGAGGACTTTACTTTTGATGAGCTAAAAGAGGCTTTTACAAACTTTCATGATGATTTCTTATTAGCTTTGGCTAAAAATAAACAAATGCAAAAAAAGTTGAAACATGCTTTTGATGAAAAGGATAGTTTTGGAAAAGAAAATGCTTCCATACTTAAGAATATTGAGAAATTGGAAAATGAAGTCAAGGATTTGAAAAAGAAAAATGAAGATTTAAATGTTATTGTTCAAAAGTTTACAAATGGGAAGAAGAATTTTGAAAAACTTCTTGGTTCTAAAAAATTAGCCTTTGATTAAAATAGAATTGGCTATGAGCTAATCATTAAACAAAAATATTTGAAAATTATTTTGTCAAGGTTTCCACTTCTACTTCCACCACCACCACCATGAAATCAAATATCACTTGCACTTATTGTGAGAAGAAAGGGCATGTATCAACCCGTTGCTATTATAAGAAATTGTCAAGGGCAAAAAGTAATACTAACGTCAAGGACCCAAAGTATTAGGGACCCATAAATAAAGAATTATTTGAATTTCATATGTGTAGGTATGCCGTGTGAGCAAACTAGCAAGATGAAGTGGATCTTGGATAGTGGTTGCTCCAAACACATGACGGGGAACCCATTACTATTCTATGAGTTGAAGGGAACCAAAGGTAGGGATATAACATTTGGAGACAATAGTAAATGAAAGATAATTGGTAAATGAAGCATTGGCAATAAGGAGTCCATTACTATTCATAATGTCTTGCTTTTAGAGGGTCATAAGTTTAACTTGCTTAGTATTAGTCAATTGTGTGATAAAGGTCACAAAGTGGTATTTCAATCTTCTAATTACATTGTGTATGATTGTGATAGTGAAAATGTGCTGTTTGTTGCTAGTAGAAATGATAACGTGTATACCATTAAGATTGATCAACTCGTGTTAAATGCTTACCGGTTGTTCATGATAATGGTTGGTTATGGCATAGAAGATTAGGGCATGCTAGCATAAGGTTGCTGGAACATTTGTCAAAATATAATCTTGTTAGAGATTTGCCTAAAATCAAATTTGAAAAAGACAAAGTATGTGATGCAAATCAATTAAGAAAGCAACATAAAACTTCTTTCAAATTCATCAACAGATTTTAACTAATAGAGCATTACAATGGTTACATATGGATTTGTTTAGACCAATTAATATGGCTAGCCTAAGTGGTTCTAGATATGGATTTGTTTGGACCAATTGATGTGGCTAGCCTAAGTAGTTCTAGATATACCTTTGTTATTATAGATGACTACACTAGGTTTACATAAATCATGTTTCTTGCAGACAAAAATGATACCTTCAATGAATTTGCAAGATTGTGTAAAAAAGTGCAAAATGAGAAAGGCTATTCTATAACTTGCATCCGTAGTGATAATGGCATGGAATATGTGAACACTTCTTTTGTGCATTTTTGTGATAAACATGGCATTGAGTACAACTTTTTGGTCCCTCGGACTCCTCAACAAAATGGGGTAGTAGAGAGGAAGAATCGTACTTTACAAAAAATGACAAGGACTATACTTAAAGAATTCAACTTGCCAACATATTTTTGGAGTGAAGCTGTTAACACCGCATGTTATGTGCAAAATAGAATCCTTATTAGTCCCATTTTGAACAAAACCCTATATGAGCTTTGGCATGGCAAAACCCCTAAGATTTCATATTTTAAGGTCTTTGGTTGCAAATACTTTATTTTAAATACAAAGGATCACTTGAAAAAATTTGATGTTAAATCGGATGAGAATATATGTCTAGGTTATTCCACTAAGAGTAAAGCTTATAGAGTCTATAATAAAAGAACTCTTATTATGGAAGAATCAATGCATGTAACTTTTGAGAAGACTAAGGCCCCTTTTGGATTGGCTTTTTTCAAAAGTATTTTTTTATCATCTTTTGAAAAATAGCTTTTTTTTTGAGAAGTTGAAAATTCTTGCTTCTAAAAAAAGCTGTATTTGAGCTTTTTGTAGAGTTTAAGCCTTTTTAGAAACCAAATCAAATAGTTATTGCAAATTTTATGTAAGTTTTTCAAAAAAAAAAGTGTTTTTTCCTTAAAAAAATCCAATCCAAACAGACCCTAACCCATTTGAGCCGAGAAAGGATGTTGATAATATAGGTTGTCTTCTAGAAAAGACTACACTTAAAGATTAACCCACAGATAGCAAAGAGACTCCAACTAAGCAAGAAAATGCACATCAAGGAGAAGAGTCTCAAGTCAAGGAAGATGATGGAAAATGCTCAAATCAAAGCACCACCTTGGAGGAAAAAGAGACTCACATTGATTTGTCAAAGAGTTGGAAGTTTGTAACAAATCACCCTTAAGATCAAATCATTGATGATCCATCAAAAAGCGCAAGAACAAGGCGTAATCTCAATACTTTTTGTGAGCATTTTGCATTATTTCACATATTGAACCTAAGAATGTAAAAGAGGCCTTACTTGATGAGAATTGGAGAATTACCACACAAGTGAAGTTAAATCAATTCACTAGAAACAAAGTATGGAAGCTAGTAGAAAGACCTAAAAACCACCCAATAATTAGAACAAAATGGGTATTTAGGTGCAAATTAGATTAATCTAGTGTAGTAACTAGGAATAAGGCTAGACATGTAGCTCAAAGGTGTAATCAAGAAGAAGGAATAGATTATGATGAGACATATGGCCCCTAGCTAGATTAGAATCCATTCGCATGTTACATGCATTTGCTTGCTATATGGATTTTAGGCTATATAAAATGGATGTCAAAAATGCTTTCTTAAATAGTTTTATTAGAAAAGAGGTATATGTTGAGCAACCTCCTAGTTTTGAAGATTCCTATTTTCCAAACCATGTTTCTAAACTTGAAAAGGCTTTATATGGTTTCAAACAAGCCCTAAGGGCTTGGTATGAAAGACTTAGTGGTTTTCTTGTTGAAAATGACTTTGAAAGAGGAAAACTTGACTCCACTTTGTTTGTAAAAGGAGAAGGAAAAGATATTTTGCTTGTTTAAATCTATGTGAATGATATAATATTTGGTGCCACTAATGTTGCTTTGTGTGAAAGTTTTTCTAAGTGTCTGCATAGGGAGTTTGAGATGAGCATGATGGATTAGTTGACCTTCTTCCTTGAACTCCAAATCAAGCAACCTAAGGAGGGCATCTTCATAAATCAAGCCAAGTACACAAAGAAGATAATCAAGAAGTATAGGCTTGAGGATGCTAAAGAAATCAGAACCCCCATAAATCCCTCAACCAAGCTAGACAAGGATGAAAGCGTAAGCCCGTAGATGAGAAGAAATATCGAGGTATGATTGGTAGCTTACTCTATTTGATGCCCTCAAGACTGGATATTATGTTTGCCGTGTGTATATGTGCTAGATTTCAATCTAATCCTAAGGGAAATACATCTAGTTGCTATAAAACGAATTATTAGATATCTTAAGGGAACTAGTAACCTAGGACTTTGGTATACAAAAGGAACTTCATTTGATTTATATGGTTTTTCGGATGCCTATTTTTCCAGTTGTAAGGTAGATCGTAAGAGTATTAGTGGTACTTCTTAATTTCTTGGTCATTCTTTAGTGTCTTGGTCTAGTAAGAAGCAAAATAGTGTAGCTATATCTACTATCGAGGTGAAGTATATTACCGCCTTTAGTAGTGTTGCTCAAAATTTGTGGATGAAACAAAACTTGCTTGATTATGGTTTGCATTATGATCATGTGCCTATCTATTGTGATAACACTAGTGCTATAAATCTCACAAAGAATCCTATTCAACACTTTAGAACCAAACATATAGAGATTAGACATCAATTTATTAGAGATCACGTGCAAAAAGATGACAATATTCTTGAGTTTGTTGATTCTTGGCATCAAGTCATAGATATTTTTACTAAACCCTTGCATAAGGATTAATTTTGTAAGATTAGGAGAGAGATTGGCATGCAATATTATGGTCAAAATGTGTTTATATGCAAATTTATGGGTTTGAATTGATGAAAATTGCATTTTCTCACATTTTGGGGAAGCTAGTCAACCAGAGGGTGTTCAGCTATATTAAGGTGCATTCTGTCCTGGCTGGTCAACCCAGCCAGTTGGCTTACTCGAGCAGCCGATCAACTTACTAAACACTGGATTGGGTTATTTTAAGGGGTTTTCACCCTATTCTTTTCACTTTTTCCATATTCTTTTTACCAAAACCCTAAAACCCTTCATACCCACCTTCTCAAATCTCATTTGTTTCACCAAAAGTTCTTAAAATTTCTTTGTAAAATCATCAAACCCACTTTACAAAGACAACTTTTATCGGATCATTTGTGCAATTTCATCTAAAAACATGGTGAATACAAGAGGAAGGGGTTATAAACATAGAAGAAGCAAGAGAGCAAGAACACAATCACCTCCACCACAACCATCATAAAAAATTCCAGAGAAACAATCCATGGTGTACGGAAAATATCTGGTGGATTTGGATTTTGAAGGTACCAATGTTCTTCAACTTTTTTATGGTCAAGAGTGGCATAATTTCTTGCGTTTGAATTGTGAAGTTTATGCTGGTAAGGTGAGAGAATTTTATGAGAATCTTGATATTGAATGTAGAGGTCCTAAGTTTGAATTAAAATCAACTGTGTGCAATGAGTCATTTATTTTGACCAAAGATATATTGAATAATATTTTTAATATACTGGTTGATGGAAAGGGTCATTACACTAGTCAAGGATGGCCAGAAGGAGCCAAACAATATGCTTCTAAGATTATTAGTTTTATGTAGCGTGGAGTCAGTTCCAAAACCCCCGATTTGATTCGTCCCTTGCTAAAAGATGTTGATGTCAACAAAAGAATAGATTTAAAGGTCATTAGTGAAGTTTTATTGCCTACGATGATAAATGATGGAAAATTTCCTTTGATGGATGCTTATGTGCTTTACATACTTCATAAGAAGAAGAAGAAGATTGTCTTATCATTTCTCATATTGCAACATATGTTACATATTAGTGGTAAACATAGGAGAAAGACCACTAATTCAGTACTTCAGACTATGGTATGGCTTTGACTCATATATTTGAGCATTTTAAGACTAAACCTAGAGAGAAAATTAAGCTGTTTTCTTGGAATTTTAATATGACTTACATAAACTTCACGGGCAATTACTGGTACAATGGGAACCCTATTAATAGGGTCACATATACAAATTTGCCCTATGATATCCAAGAAGCTATCAAGAAGAGATCTAGGGAAGACACCATCTTTAGCAATCCAGTGATGAGACCGAAAGCTCATGACATAGATGAGGTTCAAAAGGCATTAGATGTGGAAGAGTAGGCATAATATGCTAGACTAAGAGGGGTTAATATTAGAGAGCCAGCTATGATACCAATGGATGTAAGCTCAAATAAAGATGACACAAAATTGGCTCCCAAAGAAATAGAGCTTAGGGCCGTCATATGTGCTTCATTGGAGCAAGCTTGGATAGATGAACAGAGACGTAAAGAAATGAGGCATGGAGTAGGTTCTAGCTCCAGTGCGCAACAAGAAGATCCTTCCCTGTTGGCCCAGATATTAACTCATATGCAGGTGCTCAACACGAGTATGGGACAAATGAATGTCATATAGGATGCAAATTGCACTGAGCTATTGACTTGGAGAAATCAAATTGACTCAGAAATTAAGGGAATGCGCTTGGACATGAATGACTTCTTCAAGGACTACTGTGACCGCAATCCTTGACTCTTGCATCCACCATGACTTTTCAAACACATTGCGCTTTTCATGATTTTCAAACTCTTTAGCATTTAGTTGGTTTCTTGAGAATTCATTGACTACTTTAGCTTGTTTTAGTTGGTTGCTAGCTTATTACTTGACTTCTTTAGTTAATGCTTTGCTAATGATCATGTTTCTTTTTCATTCTCTCCTATGCTTTGATGATGCCAAAGAGGAAGATAGATATGAGGTTTAAATATGCTTTGGTGAATTATGCTTTGGTGAATGTTTATTTGTTGCTATTTATTGATATATGCATGGATTGAATTATAAGAGGGGAGTGAATTTATTAAACTCCCTATAATATGCTTTTGATGTTTATATATGCTTATATTGAGCGAAAGTCAAATTTTTGGACTCCAATATTAAGAAATAATTTGTCATCAACAAAAAGGGAGAGATTGTTGGCTTAATATTGCTTTGTATAATGATTTTGATGATGCAAATTATGTCCTTGAACGCTAAACATCTTGTGAGCTTGTCTTGATTACATTCTTATGATAGGTGTTTGCAATTGTTGGAATTGTTGGACTTGAGCCACGATCAAATTGAGAGAGATGCTATTCCAAGGAAAGAAGAGAACAAGTATTAAAAAAAAAAGAGGATGTGGAATCATAAGGTGGAGACCAGGGGTCATAAGGGGTACCGATTAAGTGCTCTCTTCTGAATAGCCTTAAGTTCACCTTTATAGTTCAATCGAATTGCTTTTATCTTTGCATCTCTTGCATAAGAGACTTTTGGGCAATAGTTTTCATCTTTGAAGAAATGCTTCTCATTGCATAAAGTCTTGAAAATCTTCAAAGAAATGTGTTAGATGTTTTTGAACTTAAAATGTCTTAAAAAAAACCTTCTTTAAAGTGTTTTATGCTTGCAAAATGTCTTCGATCAAAGTTGGTATCTTTTAAAACATGATTAGTAATTTCTTATAAGCATTATGGAGTAGTCAGGCCCTCTAGTTGGCCTCCTGCTGGTCGCAGAGATCGACCCTTAGAATGTTAGGGTTTCCAGTCGGTCGATCGGCCTAGGCATCTAACTGGGTCAGTAGCTTGTTGGCTTCAACAAAGAAGCTAGACCCTTAGCCAGTCGATCGGCCTACGCGACTGGTCTCCCCTGTAACATTAAATGCTGTAGTTGTTAAGAGCCGTTGCAACTCATTTTTAACCTTATTTTTCAACACCTACTGCCCTAACACTGTCATCTTCTATAAATACACTTTCCTATCTTTCAAACTATATCATCTAAGCTTTCCAAAACTCTTTCATATCATTTATTGCTTAGAGATCATTGAAAGATTGAGTTAATCTTGTGAAATCTTTTAAGCATTCAAAAGCTATTCATTGCTACACCTACTTATTAGAACTTGAGTTTACAAATTCACTTTACTCCATCATTTATTGTTGTAAACACACTCTAAAAGCTAGATTTTCTTGAGAGAATCATTTAATAAGCTTGAGAGTGTGGGGAAATCCTAAAGGGTGAAGCTCTTAGGTTGGTTAAAGTTAGGCTTCAAAAAGGTGTAAAACAAGTTGGTTTGTACTCACCAGCACTTGAAGAAGCACACACACTAATGGAGTGTTGAAGTCCTAAGAGGAGCATTCTTAGGCGGTAGATGTAGGCTTGCCGAACCACCTAAATATTGATCATCTCTATTCTCTTTCTCTTCTTCCTACTCTTGTTTGACTTGTGTGCATTACTTGTTCGATAAATTGTCTAAGTAAAATTGCTTGTTTTGGTTAAGTAATTTTTTATTGTGAAAATTAGTTAGTATCTTAATTCACCCCCCTCCCCTTTAGATATTTGCACTCAACAATTTCTATTATATATTTTTATTATAATTTATATAAAAAATATTCATAAATGAGCTTACTGACTAACTTTGGGGTCTTGCTCCACCATGTAGTTACCTATCGAATTTACAATTGCTCTATATGCAACCACCCTTAATATAATTGTGACCTTTTTGCAAGGAAAAGAAGCCCCAAATTCTAGCAAATTTTGTTTCGAATAACTTAAGATTTTTTCCCTCTGCAACAAATTGGATTTATAAAAATAAAGAATGACTCATGAAATCACCCCGTAAAACCAACGCATGAATGAAATAACTTGTGAGTCCTAATCACCCGTGGAGAACCAATGCCTGAAGGGGACAACTGATGATACTTAAATGACTTCTAGTGTCCAAGACAACTAGATGTTTAAGAAACAACTTGTGGAGCAATTATGGCTTGTTTGAAAATTATATGACAGTTACTACTAATAGTGTAAATTGTTGGATTGTTATGCCATAAACTTGCTATCAAAGAGGACACCCCAACTAAGGCCACAGCCTCATACCTTATAATTGGGGATATTACTTTCAAATCTCAATACCTAGAATGTAGCCCTTCAAACTTCATTTTTTTAATTTCATCAGTACAAATATTATTAATATTAATATCTTCAACCAAGAAAAAACTTCCTTATAGCTATTAAAATGTTCAACTTAAAAAACTAAAAATAGATTCCAATATTAATAAATTATAAATGGTACATCATCATTAAATTTTAAAAAATAAATGAAACATATAAAATTTAATATGCCCATATTAAAGAAAGGGAAATGTCGAAGTAAAATTGAAATAGAAAATCCTAAAATTAAAAGATAACTAAAAGTGTAATGTCACACAATTGTTTGTATGGTGATTTATGACTTGTTTGTAAATAGACAGTGTGGGTATAACTAACCTTGGGTTGACCATTTTGCCCTAGTTTAAGGGCCAAGTAGTTATTTGTTATGCTCACAAAACTAGTCTAGCTCACAGGGCCAGAATCTGGGTTTAGGGGCATGACAGAATGGTATTTAGAGCTAGTTATTAGCCGGATGGAAGAGCTAAGTGCTATCTGTGGCAAAGTACTATACTAAGTGTACGATAGAACCACCTCTTGAGCCTGCATGGGCCACTTCTAAAGTCTTGCAGTACTTAGTCTTGTGTAATTGTAATTGTGTACCCTTGACAAGAATTTTAGGTCCTCAACGAAGATTAATTACAATGTCCCATATTAGTTTGTGGGTGATTAGTGACTTGTTTATTAGGAGGTAGTATGAGTATAACTAATAACTTGGTCTAACAAATTTGGCCAATTGGTGTAAGGGCCCAAGTAGTTATTTTTCATGTGTACAACACTAGTCGTGGTCTAGGCTCGAGAGGGTGACAAAAAGCAAGGACTGTTAAAAAAGTGAAACTACAATAAGATGTCTTTTAATAGAAACATTCTTTTATATAGCTCTATTTTAATTTGTTGGTGGAGGGAATTTGAACCCAATGAAAAAAAGAATGAATCGACAATCATAGACCTAAAGCACGATTTTGAGCAACAAGAATAGTTTACACCATGAGTGTCCAAGGATGAAAGGGTCAAACCTTAAGCCTAAGGGTCTGACGTGGTTGGCTAATCCCAAGCTCAAGGTTCTGCTTCCCTTGCCCTCCCTCCTTCCCTCCCTTCCCTCTCTCCCTTCCCTCCTTCCCCCTCAAGGGTCCTGGCAGTTAGCGAATCCCAAGTGTAGGCATCTCGCCCACTTTGAAGATTGTAAGTGTTAGGGGCAAATAATCTTAAGTGATGGGGGTGAATTAAGATTATGCTACTCTTTTTGAGAATAATTGCCAATTAAAGTTAATTTACAGCAAGTATTTTTTGTTAGACAATTTATCAAACATTTTGCATATAATAAGATAAACAATAGAGAGATAAAAAGAGAGGGATTGCACTGCGATTTTTTAGTGGTTCGACCTTGCCTATGTCGACCGCCCAAGGATTTTCCCCTTAGGATTTCAATATTTCTACTATCAATATTCCTTCAAATGTTGTTGAAGTATAAACCAACTAGTACAACTCTTTGAAGCTTTTCCAAAGAACCTTAGTGTTCCCATACTAAGGATTTGCCTACACTCTTTGCTAATCAATATCTCACACAACTAATTTAGCTTAAGAGTGTGTAAATACAATATAATGAATATAAGGGTATCAAGAGTATTCCTACTCTCTTAAAGGAATTCAAAATGAAAGCTCTTGTAGTGCTCAAGAATATAACAATCTATAACTCAATGAGTGTATAAATGATGTTGCTTGTGTTGTGCTTGTGAATCAAAGGCTTAAAAAGTGTTTAGATAGTAGTAGAATGGAGTTTTAGAGTGCAAAAAACTGTAATCAGTTGAGGATATGAAAAATCTTGCTAAATATAAATTAAAACAACTATATTTTTAACGTCATTGTGCCTGTTAGTTAGAGGGTCCGGTCAACCGGATGCCCTACCAACAGAGGCAAAAAGCTCTTTAAACATTTGTCCTTCAAACTATTTCACCTTGTAGGCCCGCTCTACCAGTCGGTTGACTGGCTAGGGCTACCGAGTAGACTAGAAAGTTTTGTTATACCTAAGTCAGCTCTTTTCAAAATCGAAGTAAACCCAGCCTCTTTAAAAGATATTCCAAGGATTTGTTTAGTTGAAAACTTGATTCAAAAGTATATAGAAGTCTTATGAAGGATAGTTTCAAGGTTCAAGAATTAGGAAAACGTTTTTTAATCAAAAGTTTGAGCTATAGAGAATATATTCAAGGCAAAACAATAGAGCAAAAGTCCAATACCCCTTATGTCACCTTTGTCTCCTTCCTTGTATCTCCCCTTGCTTTTGTGCTTCCATGATTGCTAGTGATGTGTGTGTTTTGTGTGTGCTTTTGCATAGCTTTTCTATACTTATTTTGAGGTGTTTTATGCTTTACAAAGTGCATTAGAGTAGCATTTAAATCATACTTGTGCATAATAGGCTTTAAGTGTCCATAGTTGAGCTTAGAGAGTAAATTCTACATTATAGTGCTCTTATATCATGTTTTAGGTGAGATTTGGAGAGATGATTTGAACTTGATTGAAGATGCAGATGGCATGAACAAAGCTTAAAAAGGTTTATGGGGATGAAAAGAGGAAGAAAAATGGGTTTGGAAGCTTTCGAAAGAGATTCAAGGCAAAAGGAAAAGACCGAAGGCAAAATGAAGTTGAAACAAAGCCAAAGGTTGAAGCTATCAGTTCCCTCAGGGCAACTAGTAGGGTGACCGGTTAGGGCGACTAGTAAAAATAGAGAGCAAACAAAATGCTACAAATCTTTTCAGTCAGTTCACATTCTCTGGTCGACCAGTAGAGCCTATGAATATTTGTAAAATGCCTTTTTAGCTCAAAATTAGAGTAAGAGCTTTTGGAATAAAAACCCTAGAAAACCCCAACGCTTTTCCCCACTTCACCAACACCTAAAAAACACCATCCACACACCATACCAAGCAAGGATTCATCTTGTAACAAGGTACTGAAGAGATTTGCTTTGATTTTGAGCAAGGGTTTGAAGGCGAGTTTCTTTTTCTTTTCTTATTCTTGTAAAAATGCTTTGTAATTGATTAGACCAAAGGTTAATTGATGTTGTATGTTAGATTAGCACTATGAATAAAGGATTTGTGTGTATCTATGGCTTTAATACATGCTTGTTTACATTGATAAATGGCATAATTCAATATATCTATGTATTGAAAATCTGATTTGTCTATGTGTTCGATAAAATGCCTTAATGAAGATGCATATGAGATTTGTGCATTTAATGCTTATATCTTACTTTCGTGATGTTGATTGATGGTTCTTCATTCATGTTTAAGCTAGGTTGATTTCCTTTATCTTTAAATCCAGCTAATAGGCTTCCGGCTTAGTTTAATCGACCTTAGATAGACTAGGTCGTGGCATTAAACCCAGCCAACGATTTAGACACTAGAGTAGATTCAATCAACCTTACTCAGGACCTAATTAACTAAGCCCTAAAATCTTAGGTTATAAAGACCACGCTATACTCTACGGAGATCTACCTAGCGATAGACTCTCACTGAGGCTTAGCAGATAACAAGGTTAATTGGTGAGGTCTGACAAAAGAACTTAGTTAACTAAGCCCTAAACCCTAGGTTATAAGGACCATGCTATACTCTAAGGGACAATACTTAGAGATAGACACACACCAGGTTAGTTAGCTAATATCTTCAAGAGAGTAAATCAAAGCCATAGATAGACAAAATCGTTGTCATAGCCCGAGCTTAGTTGCAACTTAATCACCTTAGATCGTCTTCTACCCTGTAGAGTTTTCTTTCTTTAGCTTGGCACCTTAGTTCCTCTATTAGCTTGGGCTTAGATTTAGGTTTTCTTAGAGCCCTCTTCAATCAAAAAGACCAAAAATACCAACACATGAACGTAGCTACTCTCTAGCACACAACCATGTGGAGACCAAACATAGTTTGCGTCCCTAGAGAAGAATGACCATGTACTTGCATGCTTCACTGCATACAACCTGTGCACTTGCAGATTTTAACACATCACTAAGAGCTCATTCTCAAGAGCTTGTTCTCCATATGAAAGTACTTCTATCATTCTTCAAGCTTTGCTAGGCATGTATAGACAGATCCAAATACAACCATTTCATTCAATCCCAATCATGCCAGTTCAAATACAATCAAGTAACATAATCAATCCAATTAAAGATATCAATGTCCATTACATTCATGAACATATCAATTAAAGATATCCATGTCTATCACTTTCATAAACTTATCTAATTTACATAGAAGGCATTCAAACCAAACATATATAAAAATTTTGCATAAATATACATGTCATATATTCTTATTTTCATCTTTAAAACATCAATATAAAACATATAAAGTTAACAGTCGGCATACCTTTTGGGATACACCTATTCGTGCACTTCCCCAGCCTCAATGTCCTATCCAGGGGCAGAGATATGGTGGTGGCATGTAGCAGTGGCTGCCACCCCTCGGTTTTTAATTTTTTAATTTTTTTAACTTTTGTAAGCCAAAAGTTTTGGATATAGAGCGTGGCCACCCCTCACTTGAAAAGATCTCTTAAGATAGCCTAGTGGTTTAGCACATGCAATTCTATTGTTTAGTCGTGAGTTTAGGCATGAGTTCAATCCTCAGTAGCTGACTTTGTTAAAGATAGCCTAGCTTTGATTTGTTTTACTTATTAGCCAAACTATTAATTGATTAAGATAGCCTAACTGTGATTTGTTTTACTTATTAACCAAGCAATTAACTATTTAAGATAGCAATAGGTTTGTAGAACTATTTATTTTTGATTTTTTAAATTTAGCACTCTCTTTTCAACTTTTTTGGCTTATTAAATACTTATTGTAGTAGTAGTTGCTAAAGTTAGTTTTCTTTTTAAGAAATAAAATAAATTCTATTTCTATAATTATCTATTTCTCTTAAGTTATAGCTTTGTTCACCAGTTACAATTACAAAAGTTATAAAATAGTAAAACCTGTCACCTCCTAAATCAAGGAAGTATTATTCACTTTAATTTAAATTTTTTACTAATTTGATATATATGACTCGTGCTTATATGCATATTATTAATATAGAAAATTATTTCATATAATCATTTTAGAGTATTTTTTTTTTTGTGATTTGGATTGGAAATGAGAACTAATTCATGAGTTCATGTAGATACTTTTCGCCATCCTTTATTAAAAATCTTGATTTTTCCATTGGTCCCATCCATTTAAGGTAAAGAGTACTAACATATTGTATTGATATGCCAAATCATCTGTCTATTCTAAGCTAAATCTCAATATCTGCAATAGTAAGTTTATAAATGCCTCTCTCCCTCCCCCTCCACCTCCTCCTTCCTTATTCTTGCAAATTAGGTATGTGAAAATTACCCAAGATATCTCTATATAGGTGCACCCGAAATGCTCACGTCCACTTTTCATCCACCTGACTAACTTAAGTATTAAAGGTACAATGGGAGGAAAGCCCTACTACTCCTTTCTTTTTTGTAGGCTTTAGCATGCCTTATAATCTGATGTCGCCCACTGCCTGACATCTACCAGGCGTACCCCCCACTGGGTGTGCCCTACTTTGGTGCTCAAGTCAACGAGAAAAAGTAAAGACCTTTTGCATAAGAGATATACTAAGTTGGGCCTACACAATTTGATACTATATCAATTGTATAAAAAAAATAAAAATAAAGAGACTACAAAAGATAGCTTAAAGCATCTAAGTCTATAGACAAAAAGAACTGATTTTGGTTAGCAACCATCTAAAAGCATTGAGAGTATAGTAAACTGAAAACAATAATGAATAAAAACACACTAACCTCTTGCAGTGTGAATACCTTTGACTACTTTTCTTATTGATCGTTGATCACCTTACGAGAAGATGATGAATGTTTCACAACACTAAATGCCTTTTATTCTAAATTATGAGGAAGAGAAAATTTTCCTTCAGAGAGAGTTTTCTTCAGGAAGAATACAGAGAGAAGCAAAAAAACTAATGAGCAGTTTCTCTCTAGAGAATATTATACGTACATCTCCATCTATTAACCGCTAAGAAACAATTTTATTCTGATAAGAAAACTGACAGAGGTAGTTTTTCCAACAACTGCCTCTATACCTTATCCATTCAATATTTGGGTCGGGTCGGGTCAACCCCACTCATGGGCGCCCACCCAGATCCATTTTCTTTTATCTCCTACTCACACATGATGGGTTAGAATTCATACGCTTAGCTAGTTACTTTAGCTTTGCTTTCATTGCATCTCCTTTACATACATAGAACTATCATACTTGGCAAATAGGTCGTACGACCAGCAAGCATATGAGCATTGATTGCTACCAACCTGTTAATGTATATAGCTGCTTGAACAATTCATGTACTTTTCATATCTTGCAGTGTCCTAGACAAAATTTATAATATCAATATTATAGTAACTTTATCTCTTGTACAAAATATCACTCTATCCTTCTAATAACTAAAGTTCACCTTTTACAATATCATGTGTTTTCATTATCATGTCTTTGTCCGCATCGACAAACATGATCGGTCAACCATTAAACACATGTTTTGATACTCAATTTAGTCTTTCCTTTGCACATGAATCTTTCTATAACAATCAGGTTGCTTTCCTAGACATGTCTTTTTAGGTCGAATCATTCATGACCATCAATAACATGCTAAAGTAGCATACACCAAATTAAAATATCAAGAAACAGCCAAGAGTAATAAGGACACATAATATAGTTGTTTATAAATGTCTCACACAGTGAAGAAGCAAGGATCATCCTTCACTACGTTAGTAGTCGTATAAAGCACACGTGGTATGACTCACGTGCTACGGTATTACCAATTCTTGTGTCATTTGTCTCAAACTTATTAATACCGGACAAATGTATAGTTAGACAATTCTCATTGTCTAAAAGAATTCTTCAATTGACCAACCCTTACTTAAAATCAATTAAGAATTTCACATCTGGCTGTGATAGACTAAGTAGATAGTGGGAATCTACTTTGATCACGAAAGGACACGTTCTAAACATGTGCGTGATCTCATCTTAATCTTTTATTAAGGCGACTATCATTAACTCTAGTTTAAGGGTTCTTCATTTTGCATGAGTTAGTCTCATCTTTGCACACCTCCTTGTGCCAAAGGCAATTACCTATGTGAGAAGGCCAATCCAGAGGCTATCAACATACCTTTTGTTTTTTTTTTTATCATATGCACAAGAATAAATAAATATCAATGAATCAAAAAATCATATATAATGGAAATATCAATGAACTTTACTTTGCAATATTTGTACATCAAATTCTGCGTAATCTAATAGATCTAATATGATCCAGAAAAACATCCCTTGCTAGAGGCTTTGTAAAAGGATCCGCAAGCATATTGCGTGTGGGGATATATTGCAAAGTCACTTTCTTTTGTGCAATAATATCTCTCACAAAGATGTACTTTATATCTATGTGTTTGGTTTTACTGTGATATTTGGGATCTTTGACATAGGCCACTGCCATTTGACTATCACAGTATATCGTGATTGGACTCCCACTATCATTTGAGAATCCTAAATGCTCAAAGAATCTTTTTAACCAAATAGCTTCTTGAACTACAGCTGCACAAGCTACAAATTCAGCTTCCATAGTGGACAAAGCACACAAGTTTGTTTCTTGCTGCTCCAAGATATAGCACAATTGTTAAGCAAGAATACATAACCCGAAGTTGATTTGCATCCATCCAAGTCGCCAGCCCAATCAGCTTCAGTATATCCTTATAGGCGTAAGCTTGACCCTTGAAAGAGAGCATGGTTTTTGGTACCTTTCAAGAACCTTAATATTCTCTTTACAGCTTTCCAATGCTCTGGTCTGAGATTCGACTGAAAACGGCTAACTAAACCAACGGCAAAACAAATGTCTGGTCTAGTACACATCATAACATACATAAGACTACCAAAGGCATTCGAATAGGGCACAGTTGACATTCTTTTCTTTTCTTCTAGAGTGTTGGGACACATGCTGATACTTAAATTCAAGCCTTTAGCTATTGGAGTGTCGATGGCTTTACAATTTGCCATCCGAAAACGTTCAAGTATCTTGTCAATGTAAGGCTCCTGAGATAGGGACAATAGCTATTTTTACCTGTCTCTATGAATTTTAACACCAAGAATATAGTTTGCTTCTCCCATATCTTTCATCTCAAATTGGGAGAATAGCCATTCCTTATTTGCTTTGACAAAATCTTTGTCATTTCTAGCTAACAGAATATCATCCACATAGAGAGATAATATAACAAATTTTTCTTTGGAACGCTTAACATATACACAGTGGTCTTCATCTATCATTTCAAAATCATTTGATGGAATGACTTCATGAAATCTTATATTCCACTGTCTAGATGCTTGTTTAAGACCATAGATTGATTTTCGCAATCTACAAACTTTTTCCTTTAAAACCTTTTTCCACAAACCTAAAGATTGTTCCATGTAAATCTCCTCTTCTAGATCTCCATTGAGAAATGCGGTTTTGACATCCATTTGGTGCAATTCCAAATCTAATTGTGCTACTATAGCTAGGACAAGGCAAATTGAGGTAAATCTTACAACCGGAGAAAAAGTTTCTTCAAAATCAACTCCTTCCTGTTGTGTGTAGCCTTTTGCTACTAAGCGAGCCAATAGAATTGTCAGCTTTTCTTTTAATTTTGAGAACCCATTTGTTCCCAATTGCTTTGCATCTTTTTGGTAGATCAACCAATTCCCCTACTTTATTCTTTATCATTAATTCCATTTCCTCTTCCATCGTCTTTTTCCATTCTTCCTTAGCAGGACATGATAGTGCCTCATGTACTGTCTTAGGTTCTTCCTCATCTTACAAAGTTATCATAAAGACTTCTTCTTTGATTTCAAATCGACGACGAGGAATTGTTCCTCGATTACTCCTTCTAGAATGAAGTTATTCTGAAACAAAATCAGTAGATGATGCGATATCTTCTTTGGATCCAAGAATTTGAGGTACATCTTCCTTATTTTCTTGCAATTGTGATACTTTCCCCTGTAACACATCCAATTGCATAACATCTTCTCTTGTCTCATATAATTCATATAAAACAAGATTCTTATCAACTTTGCCTGTACTTGGAAAGTCATTTTCTAGGAATGTAAGATCTCGTGATTCAATTTCAGTAAGACCTCCATCATTATGTTCACCAATGAACACATATCCTTTAGAGTGCTCAGGATATCTAATAAAGAGACACTTTTTGCCTCTAGGTCCTAATTTCCCATACTTGTGAAATGGATCATGAATGTAGGCTGCTAAACCCCAAGGTCTCAAGTATGATAGATCAGGTTTTCTACCTGTCCATGATTCATAAGGAGTTGATGGAAGTGACTTAGTGGGTACCCAGTTAAGTATATAGGTTGCAGTTAATAAAGTATCTCCCCAGTAAGATATTGGGAAATTGGCTTATGGCATCATGGACCTAAGCATCTCTAGGAGTATCCTATTCCTTCTTTCAGCCACTCCATTTTGTTGTGGCGTTCTAGGAATAGTAAGTTGCCTTATTATTCCTTTTTCATCACAAAGTTCTTTGAACTGATCAGATAGATATTCACACTCTCGGTCTGTCCTTAAGGTTTTCACTTTTCTTTCTAACTGATTCTACACTTCATTTAAGAATTTTATGAAGCATTTTAATGCTTCTGACTTGCGAGAGATTAGATAGACGTAACGAAACCGAGTGAAGTCATCTATAAAAGTGATGAAATAACATTCCTCACGTCTTGTTTGAACATTCATTGGACCACAGACATCTGAATGGATTAATTGCAATGGATAGCTTTACCAAATGGTTTTCTTGTTGCTTTCCCTGCTAGGCAATTTTCACAAGTTGGCAAGTTAACCTTCGTGAGTGAACCTAGAAGGTTTTCCTTTGCCAAACGATTCATTCGATCTTGACCAATATGACCTAACCTAGCATGCCACACAGTTTCTTCCAAATCTAAAGAACTAGAAGAAGCATTCATAAAAAGGCAACTAGTATTATAACAACTACTAATAGAGTTATTATCATCCAACACCATAAACCATTAGAAATAAAACCAGAACCATAATAAGTAGTGCCATGATGAATATCTATTTGTTTGCCATGGAAATGCATACCTAGTCCTAAAAGAACATTGCCCGAGACCAAGTTCCGCCAAATGTCAGGTGCAACCAAAACATCAGGTAGGTATAAAGTTTGAGCTCTTCGCAAGCTCAACTTGCATATGCCAATTCCTTTGACTTCAACTTTATTGTTGTCACCTATATATATCCATCTAGTTCCTATTGGAATTCGACGGTACTCTACATAGGCCCCTCGGTCTCTAGCTATATGGTTGGTTGCTCCTGAATCCATAGTCTACAAAGGACAAGAATCAGTTAGCAGCATAGTATTAGCTACACATATAAGATCATAAGAAGAAGATTTTGCTACCCTTTTGGGCTCGCTATACTCGCGAGCAAAGTGACCCAGCTTGTCACAATTGTAGCATTTCATCTTGCTTTTATCTTTCTTCTTCTGAGCATGCTTGCGCTTGTTGTTTTGCTCTTTCTTGTTCTTCTTAGGATCAAATTATTTTCCCTTACCCTTTCCCTTCCAATTCTTCCAGTTCCTCTTGCGCTTGTTGCTTATGCCCTTTTTGGAGCTTGACTCAGCAACATAGGCCTGACTCGGAGGCTTCACTGTCTTTAAACGCTCATCTTCCAGTACCACATGACGAGCAGCATCATCAAAAGTCTTGATGCCATCATTATGAGTCAGATTAACTTTCAAATGTTTCCAACTGTTTGGAAGAGATCGGATTAGGGCTTGAACCTGTTGTTCATCTATGAGGATATGACCAGTAGTCTTGAGCTCCCTAATCATGTTTGACATATCTCTCAAATGTTGCTGCATGTTATGATTAGATTTCTTCTTGTAAGTGTCAAACTTAATAGTAAATAAACACAACTTTGTCACTGTACTAGCCCCGAACTTATCATTCAGAGCATTCCATATTGCATAAGCGGTTGGGTACTGCTGATATTCATAGACTAGGTCACCATGCATAGAATTTTATCAATATTCCTCTAGCGGTGGAATCTTTCTTTTTCCACGCCTAGTAAGCTTCCATGTTCCTCCTATGCTGGGCTATCGCACCAGCCTTAGGCTCAATCATTACATTATTAACTGCTTCAAGTGCCCTCAAGAACATAGCTTATCTTGAATTTCCATAAGTTATAGTTACCACCATTCAATTTGTCACCCTTATTAAGGTCAGCTATGATAGTTTTTGAAGCCATTTTCTAACATTTGTAGAGACATCCATTAGTACGTGTATATATTCAATGATAAGATTGCTAATTAATGCAAATTGAATTGATAAGAATCAAACAAAGAAAGTGAACTAGAAAGGTCACTAAGTTCACAATCATAGATCACTTCACTTTGTTTATAGACTTATCAACTCAATTTCATCAATGCAATACGATGTTCTATCTTAATATAGAACTCCCACTATTCTATTATATTCAAATATAATAAAGCTTTATGCACAATTAAGTTAAGCATAGATAATCTCACAACATTATGAAGTCAATATATAAACTCGCATAAGCAATTGACATTCATAGAATATATACAATCTAAACAAAAGATACAGACTATATACATAAGCATGTACATCATTTATCATCACTGTCTTCCATATTGATGAACTTTAACCTTCTAGGAATAGAATCCTCAAAGAGAAAAATAGGGTCATACTTTGGTAAACATGAGGTGATAAAGAATTTCTTATGATAATGCAAATTAGAATTAACCCTTAACGTAGTGTTTTTACACACATTTAACCAAGTGTAATATTCTAAAAACACGTAGACAATGGTCTGATATCTCTTACACACTTCTTTGACCATATCCTTGGGTTTTCTTTGTTCCCAAAACTCTCAAGCATGCCAGCCAAGTCTCTTGGAAGAGTATTGACCAATGCAAGATATTTTTCTTCTTCATTCATTATATACCCATTAAAAATGACCTATAGAATCTTTTCGTTTACTATCTTAACATGCTCAACTAATATGTGACCATTTTGCATCCTATATCTTGCTAGTTCATTTCTCAAATTCCTGAGTTGCTGCCTCTGGACTTCAGTTATTGGTATAATAGGAGAACATATGACTCTCGGAGTCCCGGGAATTCGCCGATTCCTATGACGCCTTCTATAATCATTCACGACACTAATTCTATGTGCTCGTGAATTTGCATCATATCGCGTGCTTTGAAAGTGATGCAATTTTCTTTTCACATGGGTTATGTATGATTTACTTGAATTTATGTAGCATTTTTCATGATGCCTTGCTCAGTTAGCAAATCTTAAATGGCTAGAAATAGAGTAATCATTTCTATTCTGGTCTTTTTTTTTTTTTTTGGTTCAACCAAGCCATAATATCATATTTTCTTGCAATTTCATTTCCAAACAACAAACATGTTATAGTTTGATGGTCAAGGTGTTGAATTGTTAACTGATAGATGCAGGTTTTGAATCTTATATCATATTGTTTTGTTCTTTTATTGAAGAAATAAAAGGAAGGAAAACTAGAGTCTAGCAAGACTCGAACTTGAGATCTATCACGTGTAACGGTAGTGTGTGCACCACAGGACTATCAAATTTCTTTGTATTAAGTTTGGTAAGCCATATATATGACAGTAAATCATGTAATAGTTAAAATTGCTAAATGATATGCTGCCACAGAGATTCAAACCCATGACCTCTATGTATGCTTAGTAGTGACTTTACCACTGGTCTAAGACTATCATTATGTTTCTTTTTTTTCAGTCTCTATTTTAAATGTTATAACATTGACTGAAATAGAAGTTATATATTTCCCAAAATTTTGCGATTGGACTTACAAAATAATTATGTTTTAAATACCACTGAGTTATAAACTATACCGTTTGATTTTATATCAACGTTATTTAAAAAAAATGTGATCATTTTAAAAAAAATTTTAATTATATATATTTTTTGTTAGTTAGCTCAATTTCCTAGTTCTTGGGAATTCATTTTCCTTAATTTGTGTTGAAGGGAAATAAATATTTGGAGAAGATAGAGAGCACGCGATATGATGCAAATTCACGAACACATAGAATTAGTGTCGTGAATGATTATAGAAGGCGTTATCGAAATCGGTGGATACCCGGGACTTCGAGAGTCATACGTTCTTCTAGTGTACCAAGAACTAAAGTCCAAAGGCAGCAACTCAGGAATTTGAGAAATGAACTAGCAAGATATAGGATGCAAAATGATCACATATTAATTGAGCATGTTAAGATAGTAAATAAAAAGATTCAAGAGGTCATTTTTAATAGGTATATAATGAATGAAGAAGAAAAATATCTTGCACTGCTTAATACTCTTCCAAGAGACTTGGCTGGCATGCTTGAGAGTTTTTGGCAATCAAGAAAACTCGAGGATATGGTCAAAAGAGTGTGTAGGAGATATGAGACCATTGTCTACGTGTTTTTTGAATATTACACTTGGTTAAATGTGTGTAAAACCACTACGTTAAGGGTTAATTCTAACTTGCATTATGACAAGAAACTCTCTATCACCTCATGTTTACCAAAGTATGACCTTGTTTTTCTCTTTAAGAAAATCAACTTTGAGGATTCTATTCCTAGAAGGTTAAAGTTCATCAATATGGAAGACAGTGATGATAAATGATGTACATGCTTATGTATATAGTCTGTATCTTTTGTTTAGATTGTATATATTCTATGAATGTCAATTGCTTATGCGAGTTTATATATTGACTTCTTAATATTGTGAGATTATCCATGCTTAACTTAATTGTGCATAAAGCTCTATTATATTTGAATATAATAGAATAGTGGGAGTTCTATGTTAAGATAGAACATCATATTGCATTGATGAAATTGAGTTGATAAGTCTATAAACAAAGGAAAGTGATCTATGATCGTGAACTTAGTGACCTTTCTGGTTCACTTTCTTTGTTTGATTCCTACCAATTCAATTTGCATTAATTAGCAATCTTATTATTGAATATATACATATACTAATGGATGTCTCTACAAATGTTAGAAAGTGGCTTAAAAAACTATCATAGCTGACCTTAATAAGGGTGACAAATTGAATGGTGATAACTATAACCTATGGAAACTCAAGATAAGCTATGTTCTTGAGGAACAAGAGGCACTTGAAGTAGTTAACAATGTAATGATTGAGCCTGAGGCTAGTGTGACAGCCCAACACAGGAGAAACATGGAAGCTTACCAGGCATGGAAAAAGAAAGATTCCACTGTGAGAGGAATATTGATAAGTTCCATGCACGATGACCTAGTCTATGAATATCAGCAGTACCCAACTGCTTATGCAATATAGAATGCTCTGAATGAGAAGTTCGGGGGTACAACAGTGACAAAGCTGTGTCAACTTACTATTAAGTTTGACACTTACAAAAAGAAACCTAATCATAACATGCAACAACATTTGAGAGAGATGTCAAACATGATTAGGGAGCTCAAGACTGCTGGTCATATTCTTACAGATGAACAACAGGTTCAAGCCCTGATCTAATCTCTTCCAAATAGTTAGGAACATTTGAAAGTTAATCTGACTCATAATGATAGCAGCAAGACTTTTGATGATGCTGCTCGTTATGTGGTACTGGAAGATGAGCGTTTAGAGGCAGTGAAGCCTTTGAGTCAGGCCTATGTTGCTGAGTCAAGCTCCAAAAAGGGCTCAGGCAACAAGCCCAAGAGGAACTGGAAGAATTGGAAGGGAAAGGTAAGGGAAAACAATTTGATCCTAAGAAGAACAAGAAAGAGCACAACAACAAACACAAGCGTGCTAAAAAAAAGAAAGATAAAAGCAAGATGAAATGCTACAGTTGTGAAAAGTTGGGTCACTTTGCTCACGAGTGTAACAAGCCCAAGAAGGTAGCAAAATCTTCTTCTTATGATCTTGTATGTATAGCTAGTACTGTGTTGCTAACTGATTCTTGTCCTTTGTGGACTGTGGATTCAAGAGCAACCGACCATGTAGCTAGAGACTGAGAGGCCTATGTAGAGTACCGTCAAATTCCAACAGGAACTAGATGGATATATGTAGGTGACAACAACAAAGTTGAAGTCAAAGGAATTGGCACATGCAAATTGAGCTTGCGAAGAGGTCAAACTTTGTACCTATATGATGTTTTGTTTGCACCTGACATCGGCGGAACTTGGTCTCGGTCAATGTTCTTTTAGGACTAGGTTTTAGTATGCATTTCCATGACAAACAAGTAGATATTTATCATGGCACTACTTATTATGGTTCTGGTTTTATTTCTAATGGTTTTATGGTGTTGGATGATAATAACTCTATTAGTAGTTGTTATAATACTAGTTGCTTTTCTATGAATGCTTCTTCTAGTTCTTTAGATTTGGAAGAAACTGTGTGGCATGCTAGGTTAGGTCATAGTGGTCAAGATTGAATGAATCGTTTGACAAAGGAAAACCTTCTAGGTTCACTCATGAAGGTTAACTTGCCAACTTGTGAAAATTGCCTAGCAGGGAAATCAACAAGAAAACCATTTGGTAAAGCTAAGAGAGCTGAATATCCAATGCAATTAATCCATTCAGATTTCTGTGGTCCAATGAATGTTCAAACAAGACTTGGGGAATGTTATTTCATCACTTTTATAGATGACTTCACTCGGTTTAGTTACGTCTATCTAATCTCTCGCAAGTCAGAAGCATTAAAATGCTTCATAAAATTCTTAAATGAAGTGGAGAATCAGTTAGAAAAAAAAGTGAAAACCTTAAGGACAGACCGAGGGTGTGAATATCTATCTGATCAGTTCAAAGAACTTTTTGATGAAAAAGGAATAATAAGGCAACTTACTATTTCTAGAACGCCACAACAAAATAGAGTGGCTGAAAGAAGGAATAGCACACTCCTAGAGATGGTTAGGTCTATGATGGCACAAGCCAATCTCCTAATATCTTATTGGGGAGATGCTTTATTGACTGCAGCCCATATACTTAATCGAGTTCCCACTAAGTCACTTTCATCAACTCCTTATGAATTATGGACAGGTAGAAAACCTAACATATCATACTTGAGACCTTGGGGTTCAGCAGCCTATATTCATGATCCATCTCGCAAGTATGGGAGATTAGGACATAGAGGCAAAAAGTGTATCTTTATTAGATATCCTGAGCACTTTAAAGGATATGTGTTCATTGGTGAACATAATGATGGAGGTCTTACTGAAATTGAATAATGAGATGTTACATTCCTAGAAAATGACTTTCCAAGTAGAGGTGAAGTTGACAAGAATCTTGTTTTATATGAATTATATGACACAAGAGAAGATGTTATGCAATTGGATGTGGTACAAGAGAAAGTATCACAATTGCAAGAAAATGAGGAAGATGTACCTCAAATTCTTGGATCCAAAGAAGATATTGCATCATCTACTGATTTTGTTTCAAAAGAACTTCATCCTAGAAGGAGTAGTCGAGGAACAATTCCTCGTCCTCGATTTGAAATCGAAGGAGAAGTCTTTATGATATCCACAAGATGAGGAAGAACCTGAGACAGTACATGAGGCACTAACATGTTCTGCTAAGGAAGAATGGAAAAAAGCGATGGAAGAGGAAATGAAATCAATGAAAAAGAATAAAATATGGGAATTGGTTGATCTACCAAAAGGACGCAAAGCGAGTGGGAACAAATGGGTTCTCAAAACTAAAAGAAAAGCTGACAATTCTATTGAAAGATGTAAGGATCGCTTAGTAGCAAAAGGCTACACATAACAGGAAGGAATTAATTTTGAAGAAATTTTTTCTCTAGTTGTAAGATTTACCTCAATTCATCTTGTCCTTGCTATAGTAGCACAATTAGATTTGGAATTCCACCAAATGGACATCAAAACCACATTTCTCAATGGAGATCTAGAAAAGGAGATTTACATGGAACAACCTTTAGGCTTTGTAGAAAAAGGTTTAGAGGAAAAAGTCTGTAGATTGCGAAAATCAATCTATGGTGTTAAACAAGCATCTAGACAGTGGAACATAAGTTTTCATGAAGTCATTTCATCAAATGATTTTGAAATGATATATGAAGACCACTGTGTATATGTTAAGCGTTCCAAAGAAAAATTTGTTATATTATCTCTCTATGTGGATGATATTCTACTAGCTGGAAATCACAAAGATTTTGTCAAAACAAATAAGGAGTGGCTATTCTCCCAATTTGAGATGAAAGATATGGGAAAAGCCGACTATATTCTTGGTGTTAAAATTCACAGAGACAGGTCGAAAAGGCTATTGTCCCTATCTCAGGAGCCTTACATTGACAAGATACTTGAACATTTTTGGATGGCAAATTGTAAAGCCATCGACACTCCGATAGCTAAAGGCTTGAATTTAAGTATCAGCATGTGTCCCAACACTCCAGAAGAAAAGAAAAGAATGTCAATTGTGCCCTATTCGAGTGCCATTGGTAGTCTTATATATGTTATGATGCGTACTAGACCAGACATTTGTTTCGCCATTGGTTTAGTTAGCCGTTTTCAGTCGAATCCAGGACCAGAGCATTGGAAAGCTGTAAAGAGAATATTAAGGTTCTTGAAAGGTACCAAAAACCATGCTCTCTGCTTTCAAGGGTGAAGCTTACACGTAGAAGGATATGCTGATGCTGATTGGGCTGGCGACTTGGATGGATGCAAATCAACTTCAGGTTATGTATTCTTGCTTAACAATTGTGCTATATCTTGGAGTAGCAAGAAACAAACTTGTGTTGCTTTGTCCACTATGGAAGCTAAATTTGTAGCTTGTGCAGCTGCAGTTCAAGAACTTGTTTGGTTAAAATGATTTTTTGAGCATTTAGGATTTTCAAACGATAGTGGGAGTCCAATTACGATACACTGTGATAGTCAAGTGGCAATGGCCTATGTCAAAGATCCCAAATATCACAGTAAAAGCAAACACATAGATGTAAAGAATAACTTTGTGAGAGATATTATTGCACAAAAGAAAGTGACTTTGCAATATATCCCCACACGCAATATGCTTGCGGATCCTTTTACAAAACCTCTAGCAAGGGATGTTTTTCTGGATCACATTAGATCTATTAGATTACGAAGAATTTGATGTACAAATATTGTAAAGTAAAGTGCATTGATATTTCCATTATATATGATATTTTGATTCATTGATATTTATTTATTCTTGTGCATATGATTTAAAAAAAACAAAAAGTATGCCGATAGACTCTGGATTAGCCTTCTTACATGGGCAATAGCCTTTGGCACAAGGAGGTGTGCAAAGATGAGACTAACTGATGCAAAATGAAGAACCCTTAAACTAGAGTTAATCATAGTCACCTTAATAAAAGATTAAGATGAGATCATGCACATGTTCAGAACATGTCCTTTCATGATCAAAGTAGATTCCCACTGTCTACTTAGTCTATCACAGCCAGATGTGAAATTCTTAATTGCTTTTAAGTAAGGGTTGCTCAATCGAAGAATTCTTTTTAGACAATGAGAATTGTCTAACTATACATCTGTACGGTATTAATAAGTTTGAGACATATGACACAAGAATTGGTAATACCGTAGCACGTGAGTCATACCACGTGTGCTTAATATGACCACTAAGGTAGTGAAGGATGATCCCTGCTTCTTCACTGTGTGAGACCTTTATAAACAACGATATTATGTGTCCTTATTACTTTTGGCTGTTTCTTGATATTTTAATTTGGTGTATACTACTTTAGCATGTTATTGATGGTCATGAATGATTCAACCTAAAAAGACATGTCTAGGAAAGCAAGCTGATTGTCATAGAAAGATTCATGTGCAAAAGGAAGACTAAATTGAATGTCAAAACTTGTGTTTAATGGTCGACCGATCATGCTTGTCGATATGGACAAAGGCATGATAATGAAAACACATAAAATTGTAAAAGGTTAACTCTAGTTATCACAAGAATAGAGTGATATGTTGTACGAGGAATAGAGTTACTATAATATTGATATTATAAATTTCGTCTAGGACACTGCAAGATATGAAAGGTACATGAATTGTTCGAGCAGCTATATACCTTAATAGGTTGGTAGCAATCAATGCTTAGATGCTTGCTGGTCGCACGACCAATTTGCCAAGTGTAATAGTTCTATGTATGTAAATGAGATGAAATGAAAGCAAAGCTAAAGTAACTAGCTAAGTGTATGAATTCTGACCCATCATGTGCAAGTGGGAGATGAAAGAAAATGGATCTGGGTGGGCACCCATGAATGGGTTGACCGAACCCAACCCAAATATTGAATGGATAACGTATAGAGGCAATTTTTGGAAAAACTACCTCTGTCAGTTTTCTTATCAGAATAAAGCTGCTTCTTAGCAATCAACAGATAGAGATGTACATATAATATTCTCTAGAGAGAAATTGCTCTTTAATTTTTTTCCTCTCTCTGTATTCTTCCTGAAGAAAACTCTCTCTGAAGGAAAATTTTCTCTTCTTCATAAATTTATGAATTATGGACAGGTAGATAACCTGATCTATCATACTTGAGACCCTAGGGTTCAGTAGCCTACATTCATGATCCATCTCACAAGTATGGGAAATTAGGACCTAGAGGCAAAAAGTGTATTTTTATTAGATATCCTGAGCACTCTAAAGGATATGTGTTCATTGGTGAACATAATGATGGAGGTCTTACTGAAATTGAATCACGAGATGTTACATTCCTAAAAAATGACTTTCCAAGTAGAGGTGAAGTTGACAAGAATCTTGTTTTATATGAATTATATGACACAAGAGAAGATGTTATGCAATTGGATGTGGTACAAGAGAAAGTATCACAATTGCAAGAAAATGAGGAAGATGTACCTCAAATTCTTGGATCCAAAGAAGATATTGCATCATCTATTGATTTTGTTTTAGAAGAACTTCATCCTTGAAGGAGTCATCGAGGAACAATTCCTCGTCGTCGATTTGAAATCGAATGAGAAGTCTTTGTGATAACTTACATGAGGCACTATCATGTCCTACTAAGGAAGAATGGAAAAA
The DNA here is from genome assembly GCA_028554755.1 of Cordia subcordata. Classification (NCBI taxonomy): domain Eukaryota; kingdom Viridiplantae; phylum Streptophyta; class Magnoliopsida; order Boraginales; family Cordiaceae; genus Cordia; species Cordia subcordata. Next base: position 13,553,994 of record JAPTOF010000010.1, on the reverse strand, counting down.
GGCAATGGAAGAGGAAATGGAATCAATGAAAAAGAATAAAGTATGGGAATCGGTTGATCTACCAAAAAGGCACAAAGCAATTGGGAACAAATGGGTTCTCAAAATTAAAAGAAAAGCTGACAATTCTATTGAAAGATATAAGGCTTGCTTAGTAGCAAAAGGCTACACACAACAGGAAGGAATTGATTTAGAAGAAACTTTTTCTCCTGTTGTAAGATTTACCTCAATTCGCCTTGTCCTAGCTATAGTAGTGCAATTAGTTTTGGAATTGCACCAAATGGATGTCAAAACCGCATTTCTCAATGGAGATCTAGAAGAGGAGATTTACATGGAACAACCTTCAGGCTTTATGGAAAAAGGTTTAGAGGAAAAAGTCTGTAGATTGCGAAAATCAATCTATGGTCTTAAACAAGCATCTAGACAGTGGAATATAAGATTTCATGAAGTCATTTCATCAAATGATTTTGAAATGATAGATGAAGACCACTGTGTATATGTTAAGCGTTCCAAAGAAAAATTTGTTATATTATCTCTCTATGTGGATGATATTCTATTAGCTGGAAATGACAAAGATTTTGTTAAAGCAAATAAAGAGTGGCTATTCTCCCAATTTGAGATGAAAGATATGGGAGAAGCAAACTATATTCTTGGTGTTAAAATTCACAGCGACAGGTCGAAAAGGCTATTATCCCTATCTCAGGAACCTTACATTGACAAGATACTTGAATGTTTTCCGATGGCAAATTGTAAAGCCATCGACATTCTGATAGCTAAAGGTTTGAATTTAAATATTAGCATGTGTCCCAACACTCCAAAAGAAAAGAAAAGAATGTCAATTGTGCCCTATTCGAGTGCCATTGGTAGTCTTATGTATGTTATGATGTGTACTAGACCAGACATTTGTTTTGCCGTTGGTTTAGTCAGCTGTTTTCAGTCGAATCTCAGACCAGAGCATTGGAAAGCTGTAAAGAGAATATTAAGGTTCTTGAAAGGTACCAAAAATCATGCTCTCTGCTTTCAAGGGTCAAGCTTATGCCTAGAAGGATATACTGATGCTGATTAGGCTGGCAACTTGGATGGACGCAAATCAACTTCAGGTTATGTATTCTTGCTTAACAATTGTGCTATATCTTGAAGCAACAAGAAACAAACTTGTGTTGCTTTGTCCACTATATAAGCTGAATTTGTAGCTTGTGCAACTGCAGTTCAAGAAGCTGTTTGGTTAAAAAGATTCTTTGAGCATTTAGGATTCTCAAACGATAGTGGGAGTCCAATCACGATATACTATAATAGTCAAGCGGCAATGGCCTATGTCAAAGATCCCAAATATCATAGTAAAACCAAACACATAGATATAAAGTATAACTTTGTGAGAGATATTATTGCACAAAAGAAAGTGACTTTACAATATATCCCCACATGCAATATGCTTGCGGATCCTTTTACAAAGCCTCTAGCAAGGGATGTTTTTCTAGATCATATTAGATCTATTGGATTATGCAGAATTTGATGTACAAATATTGCAAAGTAAAGTGCATTGATATTTCCATTATATATGATGTTTTGATTCATTGATATTTATTTATTTTTGTGCATATAAAAAAAAACAAAAGTATGTTGATAGACCCTGGATTGGCCTTCTCACATGGGCAATCGCCTTTGGCACAAGGAAGTGTGCTAAGATGAGACTAACTCATGCAAAATGAAGAACCCTTAAACTGGAGTTAATGATAGTCGCCTTAATAAAAGATTAAGATGAGATCACGCACATGTTTAGAACATGTCCTTCGTGATGAAAGTAGATTCCCACTGTCTACCTAGTCTATCATAGCCAGATGTGAAATTCTTAATTGATTTTAAGTAAGGGTTGGTCAATTGAAGAATTCTTTTTAGACAATGAGAATTGTCTAACTATACATCTGTACAGTATTAATAAGTTTGAGACATACAACACAAGAATTGGTAATACCGTAGCACCTGAGTCATACCACGTGTGCTTAATACGACCTCTAAGGTAGTGAAGGATGATCCCTGCTTCTTCACTGTGTGAGACCTTTTTAAACAACTACATTATGTGTCTTGTTACTTTTGGCTATTTCTTGATATTATAATTTGGTGTATGCTACTTTAGCATGTTATTGATGGTCATAAATGATTCGACCTATAGAGACTTGTCTAGGAAAGGAACCTGATTGTTATAGAGAGATTCATGTGCAAAAGGAAGACTAAATTAAATGTCAAAACTTGTGTTTAATGGTCGACCGATCATGTTTGTCGATATGGACAAAGACATGATAATGAAAACACATGATATTGTAAAAGGTAAACTCTAGTTATCACAAGGATAGAGTGATATGTTGTACGAGGGATAGAGTTACTATAATATTGATATTATAAATTTTGTCTAGGACACTGCAAGGTATGAAAAGTACATGAATTGTTCGAGCAGCTACATACCTTAACAAGTTGGTAGCAATCAATGCTCATATGCTTGCTGGTCGCACGACTTATTTGCCAAGTATGATAGTTCTATGTATGTAAAGGAGATGAAATGGAAGCAAAGCTAAAGTAACTAGCTAAGGTATGAATTCTGACCCATCATGTGCGAGTGGGAGATGAAAGAAAATGGATCTGGGTGGGCGCTTATGAGTGGGTTGACCCGACCCGACTCGAATATTGAATGGATAAGGTATAGAGGCAGTTGTTGGAAAAACTGCCTCTGTCAGTTTTCTTATCAGAATAAAATTGCTTCTTAGCAGTTAATAGATGGAGATGTACGTATAATATTCTCTAGAGAGAAACTGCTCTTTAGTTTTTTTTCTTTTCTTTGTATTCTACCTGAAGAAAACTCTCTCTGAAGGAAAATTTTCTCTTCTTCATAAATTCAGAACAAAAGGCATTTAGCATTGTGAAACATTCATCATCTTCTCGTAAGGTGATCAACGATCAGTAAGAAAAGTATTCAAAGGAATTCACACTACAAGAGGTTAGTGTGTTTTTATTCATTATTTTTTTCATTTGGTATCAGAGCATTGGGTTTGATTGATTTGTCTTATGAGAGTAATTTTTGGTTGAGATGTATATATTTATAATATATATATATATATATATATATATTGTTGAACATTTCATAGAGAAATTATGCAAAGTGTATGACTTATTTATTCTTTTCCTCAGTAATTATATAATAATTACTACTGATTGTGTTGGAAAAGAATGTTGTTGGGTTATATGTGCAAATAAAGTGATTATAGGAGTCTCACAATCCATGAAATATGCAGATTGTCTATTGGTCGTATGATTTATTTCTTCTGTTGGCATGCTGTAAAAGCATATTATTTTATTTTATTATTTTGTTTTTTTTTGGGTTCAATTCGTTGAAAATGTGACTTCTTTGAAAGTGATGCAATTTTCTTTTCACATGGGTTATGTATGATTTGCTTGAATTTATGTAGCATTTTTTCATGAAACCTTGCTCTGCTACCAAATGAAAACAATAATGAATAAAAACACACCAACCTCTTGCAGTGTGAATTCCTTTGAATACTTTTCTTACTGATCATTAATCATCTTACAAGAAGATGATGAATGTTTTACAATACTAAATGCCTTTTGTTCTAAATTTATGAAGAAGAGAAATTTTTCCTTCATAGAGAGTTTTCTTCAGGAAGAATACAAAGAGAAGAAAAAAAACTAAAGAGTAGTTTCTCTCTAAAGAATATTTTACATACAGCTCCATCTATTAACTGCTAAGAAGTAGTTTTATTCTGATAAGAAAACTGACAGAGTTAGTTTTTCCAACAACTGCCTCTATACCTTATCCATTCAATATTTGGGTTGGGTCGGGTCAACCCACTCATGGGCGCCCACCTAGATCCATTTTCTTTCATAAACTAAAACATAACTAGAGTATTACCCATGTGATGCATAGAGAAATGAGTATTATTAATATCTTTTTCATTATCGAAAACTAATTATATTTTCATAGTATATGCATGGAAAAAATATTAGTATATTTTGTTAAGTTTAATTGGTAGATTTCTTTTATATTAATCATATTTTTTATAGGAGATCTATAATAATTGAATATAACATTTTAATTGGGAGAACAAATTCAGACAAATGCATCAACATGGATAAAAGAGGCATGGACAGAAAGGCATATGTTCTACTTATATAATATATAGATTGGGAATAAATTAATTAAATTAAAAAATTATTTTGAGGAAGGAAATTTTTTTAAGTGAGAAAAATTGAATGACATGATAATAAGTAGCATTGATTGATTATGAGGACGTTTGGATTTGCTTATTTAGTATTTATAAACACCTAAATAGTAAAACGCATGATTCTTGGTGCTTTTTTTAGGTGCTTATAAGCACCTAAATAAGTAAAGCCAAACATCCTCTAATATAACATGAACCCTCTTTTAATATATACATATATATACATATATACATATATATATATATCATATAACCATCCCAAAATTCTTCACTATATCTTTTTCGCTCATGGGATTATTGCAACTTAAATATTAGAAAAACTCAAACAAGAAGCATATATAACCTGCTGAAGTCAGCAAACACACACAACCAAAGCACAAAAGCTTGCTAAGACGGGACAAAGCTGCAGGCCAATATGTGGTCACACCTGGGACAAAAAGGAACTATCTTTCACCTTTAATATGATCCAAAGAATCATCCACTATGAAAAGGCTGCTAGTTAATTTCCACATTTCCACAATTGAAAACTAAAAATGGTAGCCAAATTGTGCCACCCATCCTACCATTCTCTTTCGTATTTCTTGCTCCATGTTGTAGCTTAAGTTCATTTTGCTGATACAGCTAAGCAATTATTTGGCCATGGATACTCAATAAAATTAATTGGTATAGATTCTACTACTTCTGGCAAGTCATTATCAATTTCTTTGTATTATTGTTTGTAATTATTTAAATAAATTTTGTTTGGAGTATACATCTAAAATGATGAATGTCAAATGTGTTGAATTAAAGATATGAAAAAATTATTCAAAATATAATATTGCATGAAATTAGTTGAAACTCATAAAACGTGGTCATATAAAATTAGAATCTCATTATTACTCATATATAAAATAAAAAAGTAAAGTGAACACAAAGATAGACTCTTAAGAAACATTATAATTAAATTTTAATATTCAAGTATCCATTATATTGTCAAAGCCTTTTTTATCAGCAATCATCCTCTTTAGAATTAACCTCTTCACTGCTAGATGTTTAATCACCATTGCTTACAATTAGTTGCTTTGACTTCTGAATCCTTACTTTTAAAATTTAATAATATGATTACGAAATCATATTCCAAATATGGTTAATAAAAAAATAAGGGTTTTTTTTTTCTTAGAAAGGAACCATAGTACCTTTTCTTGGAAATAGGTCTGAAATCAATTTTAATTGGGCTACTATTATCAACAAGACTTTGTTTTTCCTTTGCATTCAATCCTCATTTCTTTACGTTCATAGAAACAAAGTTGTTAAACCTGTGTTTTCATTTCTATCTTCATCACCAGCTAATTCTTCAATCTTTTACAAATTGAATATTATTAAAACATTTATATAAATTAAAAGACAAATTGTTTTTGATAACTAAAATTTAAAGTACCTCTATCTTAGTTAAGACATCCACCATATTGTGTACTCTATCAATGGTAAATGATTGTGCTATAGCTATAAACTTGAATGATGTGATTTTGACCAAAAAAACAAATAGAATCTTCCCACCATGCTTTTATAGGTTTTGTCAAAGATTCTTTTTCTCCATCCTAATTAAAATTACTCTCTACAACTATTTAGAATTAACTTGAAGAAATAAAAATTAATAGAAAATTTATGAATAATAATAAAATAGCTAAATCTAAACTATGGATACTTGAGAGACAATTTAGAAGCAGAAATACTAAACATTTTCCAGCTTTCCCATTAAACATTGTAAAAACAGTTACAGCTTGATTATTCTCTAGTTCAAGTTCAATATGATATATGTAAAGGATAACGTAATTAGGAAGTTATCAAGTGACCATGACGGACAACATATTAACTAAAAATGAATCACATTTTTACCTAACATTTGTTATTGATGGTTCTTTTGCACATTTTGAACATAAATGTCTATAATCAACCTTGACCACTATTTTGTTGTAATTTATAAATGCTGGATAATACCATCTATGCTATAACAATACATTTTGAGTAGTACCCAAAACATAACAAGATGTGTCCATGTTAAAAGAACCATAAATATAACTCAGAACTTGTTGAATTGTTCTTCTACTTTCTTTAAGATCCTTGAATGTTAAGTTGTTATGAAATAATTCATGGTTCTTGCTGTTATATAGATAATGAGTTTGTTAAAATAGAGTAAATTGATGATGACAATTCTCATTTGTTTTATCAGTTGCTATATAGATTAGGATAGCAGTTAAACACAACTAGGCACTATAAAATACTTCTTGTACACATTATATCTACACTATATATCAAGGGCCTTTTATTCTAGCATTCTGAGATTGTCATGCTAGTGCTTTGGTGGAATTCTTATTCTACGTTTTGTTATTTATTTTATTTTATTTTCTATTACTTATTTATTATGAATATGTATTATTATTTTAAGTTACAAATTTAATTAGCAGTCAATCAAACATTTGTTTGTGAATTTGAAAAGATTCATAATAAGTGTCACATTAGCATTTATGTGATATTACTTATAATACATTAATCTTTTATGTACCATCTATTTATTTATTTATTCATTTATCATTTCTTATCTATTATGGATATATATTATTATTTTATTTGAAAATTTAATTATCTATCAATTAATATTTAAAATAATATTCATTTGTTAAATTTCAAAAGATTTATGTTTTGATTCATGGTTTGCTATTAAAAGGTTATGCCTTTCAAGCATCATGAAATTAGCTTTTTTATTTTAATATACTATTTATTATTAATTTTATTTTCTGTTATTTATTATTTATTATCGATGTACATTATTGTTTTTTGTTGAGTGTGCCCTATATTCTTGGGCAACAAGAGTAGCAAATTGCCTTATTAGCTTGTTACCATAATTGCACATAATTAACAAGTTGTCTTTTCTTCTCAATAGGCTTTAGGAAACATGTGCACTATAAATATGTGGCAATACTTATTGTATTATGCGTGGAGAGAGACCAAAGTGAGGAGCCTTGTAATATTCATGATCGATAGTGAAATTGTTCTCTGCTGCCCTTGGACATAGGCTTTAGGGCTGAATCAAGTATATTCTCGTGTTGTTTTCTTCTCGTGCTATTCGTGTTTGCATTTTTTTCCCTTAAAAACTGGTATCTAGAGCGTAGGCTTTTTCTATTGCCTAAGGGAAAAGGAAAAATCAAAAACTCACTGTGGAACAAAATTGTTCAAACCAAACGGTGCCTAACCAAACAAAGGTCTTTGCTCGACGAGGAGTGCTCCGGTGTTGTCTACATTAAGCATGAGTTTTGATCGGGTCAGGTCATGTGCTTGTTTGGCCAAGCAGAGGGGTGAAGAAGGTAAGATCCGTAGGTCTTAGATATTTCTTCGTGGGTCAGGTTCGATATGTGGGTATTGGTCCAGGTTTGTGGAGCCGGTTTGGGGTCCAGGTTTGGGCTTTGGGTCTGGGTTATTTGAATCGAGCTTGGGTAGAGGCCTTGTCCAGATTTGGTTAGGTCTTTTAGGTTTGGGTCTTAGGTTTTTTCGAAATAATTTTTTGTTGCACTTAGGTGGTTTCCAAAATAAGAGAAATAAAATAAAATATTATTTTTGGGCTTGGGCTTTAGGTTAGCCTAAGAGGGAAAAAAAAAAGGAATTTATTTTTAGGATTGGGCCTAATCTAGGAAAAGAAAAATAGCTTGACTGAGTTGACCTGTTTGACTGCGTTAACTAGTTGACCGGGGTTGGACTAAGGGTTGACTTTGACCTTTGACTAGTGACCAAGGGTTAACCGAGTTTGACCAAAGCCTTACCCCACGTTTTTTGACGTGCTGTGTCCGATTTTAGGCTTTAGTTTTTTAGACTCTACTCTCTCAAGTGCGTGGTTTGGCTTTGATCGATGTTGACCAAAGTTGACCGGAGGAGTTCCTAAGGTTTTTCAATGTGCTGAATTTGTTTTTGTGGTTTGTTGAGCCAAATTCTACCCCGAAGTGTGTTTTTTAAGCAAACGAAGATGTCTTCCACAGGTGGAAAGTTTGAAATCGAGAAGTTTGACGAGAGAGTGAGTTTTAGTCCATGGAGGATCAGATTCAAGGTATTTATGACAATGCAAGGACTTTGGCAAGTAATTGAAAAAGTGATCCTAGAGGAGATGAAACTTGCAGCAAAACAAGAACTTAAACGAAAGCATTGAGTGCAATACACATGTCTGTGATGAATGAAGTATTGTTAGAGATTGCTGAGAAAACAACAACAATTAAGGCTTGGAATACTTTGGTGGAATTGTATGCATCAAAATCTCTCATGAATCGCCCATACTTGAAGAAGCGATTGTACCATCTTAGAATAAGGTACGTCACTAAAACAACACCTTGATGAGTTTACCTCTTGTGTTATTGCTTTGAAGGTCATGGTTGCTAAAATTGATGACGAAGATCAAGCTATTATTCTGTTATGCTCCTTATCGCCTTCATATATGAACTTTGTGGACACTATGTTGTATGAGAATGACAAAATTAGCTTTGAGGATGTGATTGGTTCGTTGAAATCGAAGGATCTCCAAACACATATCCTGGGACATAGGGAGGAAGTTCATGGGAGGGTTTAGGAAGTAGATGAAGATCGGACAATAGAGGGGGATCTTCGGGTAAAAAGAAAAGCAAATCGAGGTCAAAATCAAGAGTGAGAAAACTATGTTGTTCCGAGTGTGGTGAGAAGGGTCACATTAAGAAAGAATGTCCAAAACTGAAAAAGGAAAAGAAAAAGATGGAGAATTCAGCTAATGTGGTGGAAAGTGCCGACAATGATAGAGAAAGCTTGAGTAGTACTGGGGATGTTTTTCCTGTGAATACGTCACAATGGCATAATTAATGGATTTTTAATACAGGTGCAATGTTTTATATGTGTCCTAGGCATGACTGATTTTTTTTTTATTCTAGAAAGGAAGGGAAAGTCTTTCTAGGCAATGACCTCACGTTGGAGGTGTAGGGAATAGGCAACCTAAATATCAAGATGTTTGATGGTATTATAAGATCTCTCAAGTGTTGGCATGTAACAGAGCTAAAGAAAAACTTGATTTCTCTTGGGCGTTTGGATTCTCATAGGTACAAATTCCGAAGTGAAAATGGAGTCTTGAAGGTGACCAAGGTGCTATTGTGCTCTTAAAGGGAACTTAACTAGCTGCCTATATGTTCTTCAAAGTAGTACGGTTACAAGTGTTGCGACTGTTACATCCGAGAAGAGTGGTAATGACACCATATAGTTGTGGTAGAAGAGGTTGGGCCATATGTGCGAGAGAGATTTGACTAAGCTGAGCAAGAGGGATTTTCTTTTTGGACAAAGAACGAGAAAGCTTGAATTATACGAGCATTGTGTCTTCAGAAAGCAAACTAGGGTGAAGTTCAGCAAGGGGCAGGAGAATACCAAAGGTACACTTGATTACATTCATTCTGATATTTGGGGTTCTAGTAAAGTTCCTTCCAAGAAGGGTGTCAGGTATTACATCACTTTTATTGATGCATACTCTCGAAAGGTGTGGGTGTATTTCTTGAAAGCTAAAGATAAGGCATTTCTAACATTTGTCAAGTGGAAGACGTTGATTGAGAAGCAGACTGGTAAACAGATCAAGCATCTTAGGACTGACAATAGGTTGGAAAATTGCAATAAAGAGTTTGATGAGTTCTACAGGAAACATGGCATTGTGAGACATCACATATGTGTAGGGACACCACAACAGAATGGAGTTGCAAAATACATGAATAAAACTCTAATAGAGAGAGCTCATTATATGCTCTCTGATTCTATATTTGGTCAAGATTTTTGGGCTGAAGCTATTAATACGCCATGCTACTTGGTGATTCGGTCTCCACCTACAGCTATTGGATTGAACAATCCTTTTGAGTTATGGTTTGGTAAGCCTACTAATTACTCTCAATTGAGGGTATGTGGTTACCCTGCATACATTCATGTGAAAGATGGCAAGTTGGAGCCGAGGGCAAAGAAATGCATATTTCTAGGTTATGTGTCCGAGAGGAAAGTTAAAGGTTGTGGTGCACATATCCACAGTCTCCAGGTTTCCTTATCAGCAGGGATGTCAAGTTCAATGAGTCTGCTTCATTAGACCAAGGAAAGGAGAAAGCAGTAGTTGGTTTGGACCATGGTGTCAAAGAGCAGATGGTGATATTTGCTGATGTTTCAAATATTCCATCTACTAGTAGTAGTAGTCCGATTCCATCGACTCAGCCGACTGAGGTGCATGATCAAAATGTGCCTGAACAACAGAAGTATATCATGGCTACTGGGCGAGAAAGGAGACAAATTAAAGAGCCTCAAAGGTATAGATATACTAATCTTGTTGCTTATGCTCTGACTGTTGGTGAAACAATTGAAGGACATGAGCCAAATTCGTACAAGGAGGCTATATCTAGGAAAGATTCTACTCAGTGGGTAAGTGCAGTGAGTGAAAAGATTAAGTCTCTTCAAAAGAATCAGACGTGGAAGCCTATTGAACTGTCTGAGGGATAGTGAGTTGATAGTTGCAAATGGGTTTATAAGAAAAAGGAAGGTACTCCAGGGGTTGAAGATCCTCGATACAAGGTGCAGTTGGTGGCAAAAGGTTATACACAAAGGAAGAGTGTTAACTTCAATGAAGTGTTCTCTCTTGTTGTGAAGCATAGTTCCATCAGGGTTTTACTTGTCTTGGTTGCTCTTCATGATTTAGAGCTTGAGCAGATAGATTTGAAAATAGTGTTTTTGCATGGTGATCTTGAGGACTAGATTTACATGAGTCAACCAAAGGGGTATGTTGTTCCTGGTAAGAAGAACCATGTTTGCAAACTGAAGAAGTCCTTATATGAGTTGAAGTAATCGCCTTGGAAGTGGTATAAGAGATTTGACACATTCAAGGTAGGTGCTGCATACATAAGGAGCACCTACGACACTTGTGTGTATCTCAAGAAGCTTCTAAATGGTTCGCTTGTGTACTTGTTATATGTCGATGATATGCTTATTACTGCTAAAAGCATGTCTATCATCGACGAATTAAAGAAGCAGCTAGGTGATGAGTTTAAAAGGAAGGATCTTGGAGCAGCGAAGAAAATTCTTGGCATGGAGATTCACAGGGATTGAAACACTGGAAAGCTGTTCTTGTGTCAACAGAGTTATGTTGAGAAGGTGCTGGAGTGTTTCGGGATGCATAAAACAAAGCCTATGAGTGTGCCACTTGCTGTTCATTTCAGGTTGTCTACAGATTTGTCACCTAAAACTAAGGAGGAGGTGGAGCATATGTCTCATGTTCCATACTCGAGTACTATTGGTAGTTTGATGTATGCTATGGTATGCACTCATCCTGACATTTCACATGCAGTTAGTGTTGTGAGCAGGTATATGGCATCGTCTAGGAAAGCATACGGGGAAACGGTGAAATAGATAATGAGATATTTGTGAGGCACTGTGAATGTGGGTTTGCTATTTAACAAGATGATTGGAGATTACACGAGGTTGGTGGGTTATTGTGACTCAAACTTTGCAAGTGATCTTAATAAGAGGAGATCTCTGACGAGTTACGTGTTTACTCTCTCTGGGTGTGCTATCAGTTGGAAAGTGATATTATAGTCTATTGTGGCATTGTCGATTACTGAGGTAGAGTACATCGCGATTACAAAAGCTGTGAAGGAGACCATATGGTTACAAAGCCTGTTTCGTGATCTTGGACTGTAATAGGATACGGGTATAGTTTTTTGTGATAGCCAAAGTGCAATTCATCTGACGAAGAATTAGATGTATTATAAGAGCACTTAACACATTGATGTTAGATATCACTTTATCAGAGATGTTGTATCACAAGGGATTATATCAGTGCAGAAGATTTCTACCCATGAGAATCCAACAAATATGATGACCAAGGTAGTTCCAGTCAGCAAGTTCAAACATTGCCTAGACTTGGGGCTCGTTTAGATTGGCTTTTTTCAAAAGTACTTTTTCAACAGCTTTTGAAAAATAGTTTTTTTTTAGAAGCTGAAAATTCTGGTTTCTAAAAAAAAGCTGTATTTGAACTTTTCAGAGTTTCAGCTTTTTGAAAGCCAAATTAAAAAGTTTTTACAAATTTAATGTAACTTTTTTAGAGAAAAAAGTGCTTTTTTCTAGGGGGAGGGGGGGAAACCAATCCAAATAGGCCCTTGGTTGCTATTTGCAGTGCAGAACATTAAGCCCTTAAGGGCATTTGGCAACAAGGATTATGATGTGTTGATTCAAGCAAATGCATGTCAATGTAGAGATTTGTTGATTATGGCCCATATTCTTGGGCAACAAGAATAGCACGTTGCCTTATTAGCAATTTACTTTATTAGCTTGTTACCATAATACCACATAATTAATAGGTTGTCTTTTCTGCTCAATAGGTTTTAGGAAAACTGTGCACTATAAATATGTGGCTATACTCATTGTATTATGTGTTTATGTGTGAGAAAGAGACCAAGTGAAGAGTATTGTAATATTCGTGATCAATAGTAAAATTGTTCTCTGCTGCCCTTAGACGTAAGCTTTAAGGCCGAATCACATAAACAATTAATTAGAATAGTATTTATCTATATAAATTTCAAAAGATTTAGAATAAGTTTGTAATATATTATTAAAAAAAATAAATGTGATCAAATTTAATGTCAACTATTAAAAATAAATTAATCAGTACAAAGTGGGATATGAAAATGCTAATATCTAAATATAATACGAGTATAATTTCACAGTCAAATAAACTCTTTCATGATATTAAGAGTTTAAGTTACAATACCTATGCCTTTATGTTAAAATTTTCTTTTATTCCTTTTTGCTTAGTTTTTTTTACCAATAATGACTCCATTCTCTTCTTCAGCCGCTTTGAAAGTGACTCAAACCTCTACCAATTCATATATTTCTGGTACCAACATCAACCAAGAGTTGTTAATTAAACTTGCGATTAATAATTACTTACTATGTAACATTACTTACCCAAAATATATTCTCACCATTACCTTAATGCATTTTCTCAAAATGTCTCTAACTATCATTGGTGGAGCCAGTAAAGGTTGGCGCACTCTCAATTTTTTTTGAGAAGAAAATTACTATGTCTAAATTAATATAAGATCCTTTAAAATAAAAATTGGCCTCGTAATACTTACTACAACTACATCTTAAAATAATGAGGGGTACCATATTCAAGCATTCTAAATTATATTTTTCTAAAATGTAGAATTTTTAAAAAATTAATTCCCCCCCCCCAACCCCCTAAATTTTGTCTTTGACATACTTTCTCAAGAGAAATTCTTATTTACTCGTCTTTCAACTTACTTTCTCAAAGCCATGTACCTACAATTGTAAAAGATACTTTTTATTTATAATTACTATAGTTATTTATTTATCTCTTTTTATTTTAAAATTTTATTCATATATTAATATATATTTTTATTATGAATTTCTATTATATATTTTTAATATAATTTGCATAAAAAATATTCATAAATGAATGCACCAACTGACTTTGGAGCCTTAGCTCCACCATGTAGTTACCTGTCAAATTTATAATTGCTCTATATGTAAACATTTCGTAATATAATTGGGACATTTTCACAAGGAAGAGAAGCCCCAAGTTCTAGCAAATTTTGTTTTGAATGAAGACAGATTTTTGCCTTCTTCAACAAATTGGATTCGCCAAAATAAGGAATGACACATGAAATCATGCCCGAAAAATCAATGCACGAAGGGAACAACTCATGATACATAAATGACTGCTATTGTCTAAGACGGCAAGGCATTTAAGAAACAACTGATGGAACAATTATGGATTATTCAAAAAATTACATGGTAAGTTACTACTAATAATAATGCACACTGCTGAATACTAATAATAATGCACACTGCTGAATAGTTAGGCCATAAAACTTGCTACTAGGGACAAGAACCCCAACTAGGGTTCAAACCATGAGTGTGCAATGATGAAGGTCAGACCCCAAGTGTAAGGGTCCAGCATGGTTGGCTAATCCCAAGCTCAAGGTTCCGTATCCTTTCCTCCCATTTCTGAAGTTTGGCCAGGGTACCTGGTGGTTAGCAGACTGAAGGCCACAAGGTACACCTATTCGTGCACTTCACCTGCCTCAATGTCCCCTCTATTTAAGGTAAAGAGTGCTAACTTATTGTATTTTGATGCCAAGTCATCTGCCTACTCTAAGCTAAATCTTGACATGTGGAGTGATAAGTCTATAAATATCCCATCATCCTCCCAAATTAGTTATGTGAAAATGGGGAAATTTTTATTTTTAACTTTATTTTTTAAATATTTCTAAAATTTATCCAATTTTTAAGAAATTTACAAAAATAGATTTTTCGAACTTTCAAAATTCAAATTCGAACTTTGACAGTTTGATTATATTTTTTTATTCCCATTCAAAAAAAAATTAACATTTACAATTTCGATAGAAGTTGGCTTTTCGAAAAAGCCATGCAAACTTTCAAACTTTGAAAGTTCAGGATCGAACTTTGACAATTCAAAAGTTGGCTTTTCAAAAACGCCATGCCAACTTCCGAACTTTGAAAGTTCGATCGAACTTTCAAAGTTCGAAATCATAAATGTTAATTTTTTTGAAAATGGGTAAAAAAATCGAACTTTCAAAATTCGAATTTGAATTTCGAAAGTTCGAAAAGTCTATTTTTGTAATCCCCTTAAAAACTGCATTAATTTTAAAGGTATTTAAAAAACAAAAGGTTAAAAAAAATATCCGTGAAAATCATCCAAGTTATCTCCTTATTGGGCATACTTTACGTGCTTGCATCCACTTTACATCTGGCTTGACTATTTTAAGTATCAAAGGTATAATAGGAGAAAAATCCCGTGGCTCCTTTCTTTTTCGCAGGGTTCAGCATCTCTCGCTATTCGGCATCCACTAGGTGTACCCTGCCACTGGGGGTACCCAACTTTGGTGTTTGGGTCAACTTTAAAGAAAAAAAAGTGAGTACCTTTTTCGTAGGAGATATACTAACGTGGGACAATACAATTTGATATCACATCAATTTAACAAAAAATAAAAATAAATAAATAAAGAGACTACAAATCATAGCTTAAAGCATCTAAGTCTAGAGATATAGGGCCTATTTGGATTTTTTAAAGAAAAAAGTATTTTTTTAAAAAAAATATACTTTTTATAATAATTATTTGGCTTGAATTTAAAAAAAATTAAAACTCTAAAAAAAATTTTATATACAAGTTTTTCTTTTTTCAGAAATTAAAATTTCTAATTTCTCAAAAAATACTATTTTAAAAATTTATTAAAAAACCTTTAAAAAAAAAAAAACTAATCGAGCCTATAAAGTACTGATCTTGGTTGTTACCATCAAAGAGGACTCAAACTCAAATATAATATTGTATAACCATCCCGAAATTATTCAACATCTTTTTTGCCAATGAGAATATTGCAACCTGCCCCCAGGGGCATAGGTGAGTTGGTAAGTGGCCAGGTGATTAGGGTGGAGACACCCTGACAACGCGGGATCGAGTCCGTGTGGCGGCAGTACTCCGCTGAAATATTGCGGGGGCTGTTGCTGGATTTCCACGCCCGTTGGTCCTCTCCCTGGTCGGGCTGCCACTCACGCACATCCCTCGATTTACCTCCCGCCTGGTTAAGGGGCCTCTGGCCTGGTGGGAAAGGGGTTCTCCTTTAGTTAACCCTTTTAGAATATTGCAACCTCAAATATCTGAAAAAGTCAAATAAGAAGCATATATATATATATATATATATATATATATATGTCATGCTGAAGTCAGCAAACACACACGGCCCAAAGCACAAAAGCTTGCCAAGAGGGGACAAAGCTGCAGGCCTTTGTGGTCACACCTGGGACAAAAAGGAAGTATCTTAGACCTTTAATATGATCGAAAAAACCATCCACTACGAACAAGCTGCTAGTTGATTTCCACTTTTCTACAACTAAAACTGAAAATGGTATCCAAATTTTGCCACCCATCCTACCATTTTCTTTCACATTTTTTGCTCCATGTTGTTGTAGCTTCAGTTCATTTTAATCATGCAGCTGAGCATTTAGTTGGCCATGGATACTCCATAAAATCTGTTGGTATAGATTCTACTACTACTGGCAAATCATTATCTGCTTCTCTTCAGCTTATCAAGAATTCTACTGCTTATAGGCCTGATGTTCAGAATCTCAACCTCATAGCATGGTAAGCTTATTATCACTTTGATGTATATAATGTTCCAAGCAACCATGGTTTTGTTTCTTATCAAAGGTTTAGTGGTCTAGGCGTATGTTTCTCGCTTTAGACATGAGAGGTGATCAATTCTTACTAGTTATAATCGACCTTCGCCCTTCTTTGAATAAAAACTAGAAAAGAAAATCAACTTATGTTTCTAAGTAATCGAGCTTTCTTGGATTTCTAAACTCAGCGTTTGTCACTTTTTTACATTTATTATCACGGTTAAGAAAAATTCTCCAGCAGCCACTATATCTGTGAGAACATATGCTATGATGAAGGCCCCACATCGTAAATGTTCTTGGTTGCTCTGCTAGTTAGGAATCTGTTAGTGCGATCTAGTTTTTTAGCAGCTTATTTGTTTCTAATAAGTGAGCATCCATTTTTGTCTTGATTTATGCTGGAAATTCCAAGTATCCTCTCCTGCCAAAATTGCTAAACTTGATTTGTGAAAGTTCAGTTATCCTTGGTAGAGAGTTTTCTCTTCAAAGTGCTGATCTAAACAGTAGTGCAGTAATAGATAACAATCCGATTCAGAAAACATTCCTAAGTGAATGCAACAATGCACAACATACTGAGGTACAAAGTACAATAAATGAGGCTACACATATATCTCTATCCTCTGAAGAAATAATCTTGTGCTTAAAGAATCAATCTAACTGGAATTGGTAAATGGATAGATTTGATATAGGACTCTGATGAAGATGATGCTACAAAGTCATGGTTATATTATTTAAATTCTAGATGTTCATCCCCAAATTCTATTTTCATACATTTTTATTTCATGTTTAACATTCTCAGCTTTGAAACAAATGATCGCCTAAGAATTCGAATAGCCGATGCTGATCATCAAAGATGGGAAGTACCATCTGACATTCTTCCTCGTCCACCGCCACCAGAAATCCAACAGTCAACAGCTAGACATGGACATCTCTCAAACCTCAATTCAGACCTTGTATTCACCCTCCATAACACCACCCCTTTCGGTTTCACAGTTAGCCGCCGATCCTCTGGTGATATCCTATTTGACACCTCTCCAAAACCTGAAAGTCCAGAAACATTTCTCATATTTAAGGACCAGTACCTCCAAGTATCATCCTCACTTCCTTTAAACAGGTCCAACCTCTATGGACTTGGAGAGCATACAAAAGGCTCATTCAAGCTAAAACACAACCAGACACTGACCCTGTGGAATGCTGACATTGGAAGTGCAAATCTAGATCTCAACTTATATGGATCCCACCCATTTTACATGGATGTGAGGTCCCCTGGTGGGATCACTCATGGAGTGTTGCTGCTCAACAGCAATGGCATGGACATTTGGTATACTGGTGATAGGATTACTTACAAGCTGATTGGTGGCATCCTTGATTTCTACTTCTTCGCTGGACCTTCACCTAAAATGGTGATGGACCAATACACACAGCTCATCGGTCGCCCTGCTGCTATGCCATACTGGTCCTTTGGTGAGTGCACTTCGTCAATTTACCTGTCTTCATTTGGTATAATATCTGATGTGTTTTATGTTCTTCTTTATTTTCTGTTAGGTATATACCTATACTCCCTTATCAAACGAAAATGTATCATTATTATGTACTCATTTAGTTCATTATCTCATCAGGGTAGATGGTGTCACATTGATACTATCTGCCAGGCTATTGCAACCTTCCTTTACCTTGATATAATTCAACCTCCATTTATCCCTTAATATGAATGATTTAACTTCAGATCTTCTCACTGAAAATTTACTACATAGATAAATAAATGTTTAACAAATTCCTTTATTCCTGTTTTGCCCTGTTTTAATTAGAGCCATTTCACATAAAGAAGTGACAACATTGGACTTCAAGAAGAAGAAAAGAAAAGAGAAAGGATGATGGATGTTTATAGAAAGAACAAGATAATGAAGGATCTCAACATATTAAAGTCATCCTGAGTGACCACGAATGCTGGTCCTCACTCTTTGGCTGAGTCTCATTTGTAGTGTTAGAGGAATGAGGGCTATGATGTCAGAGTCTCACAGTGTTTAAGGACTGATGCATGTCAGTTTAGAACAGCAAATCTAGATGTATAATATCCTTCTTGCATTTTGATTACTGGTGGAAGGAAGAAAAACTGAGTCTAAAGTTAATGCTCTGGATCGTATCTTATTCTGGAAATGTTCCACAACATGCAATATCTTCACCATTTCATCCTATCCTGACTTCTATACCTTCAAATGTAAGAAGCTGAAGGAATGTAGTTTGCACTTGCAATATTTGCTCAATTGTTTGTCGGCGAGGAGTAAGAATTTATTAGTAAGTTGCATAGAAGCCAGGTAGCTTTTATATGAATTGGGGAAAATAGTCGATGGAGCAGCAATTGTCTAGCAGTTTTAGCACTCACCATATATGTATTTCTAAATAAGTTCTACACACAAATAGAAAGCGGTCAAGTCAAAATTTCTCATATAAATTACATGTGTATCTGCTTCGAAGAGAAAATAACTAAAAGGTGCTGAACGATACTGGAAAGATACCATGGAGTCACAAGGAAATCGCCTATCTTCAGGAGCTAAGAAGCAGTTTTTCCTTTCTTCCTTGCTTGCTAGTTCTTGACCGTTCTTTGTTGCTTTTTTATATCCTTGAACCTCAAAACTCTTTCTCTATCCTGCTTCCTACTTAGTCGCTCTTCCTTTTTTTTTTTTTTTTTTTTTTTGGTACAGGTTTTCATCAATGCCGCTGGGGTTATAAAAATGTTTCTGATCTTGAGGGA
The DNA here is from genome assembly GCA_028554755.1 of Cordia subcordata. Classification (NCBI taxonomy): domain Eukaryota; kingdom Viridiplantae; phylum Streptophyta; class Magnoliopsida; order Boraginales; family Cordiaceae; genus Cordia; species Cordia subcordata. The sequence continues at coordinate 13,534,800 of JAPTOF010000010.1, read as the reverse complement.
GTGGTTGCCGGATATGCAAAAGCTGGAATACCTCTTGAGGTAATGTGGACAGATATAGACTACATGGATGGTTTTAAGGATTTCACTCTGGATCCTGTTAATTTTCCTGTTGACAAGATGAAAAGGTTTGTTGATATGCTTCACCAGAATGGTCAAAAATATGTACTCATCTTGGACCCTGGTAATCTTTTATATGCTTACTTTACATTCGTTGATGCACTTCTCTTTCCTGATCCAAATCACTACTTAAAACGAGGTTTTCTTTTTTCACGACAGGAATCAGTGCGAATGAGTCGTATGGAACTTACATTAGAGGGATGCAAGCAGACATATTTTATAAAACGAGATAATGTGCCATACTTGGGTGTGGTTTGGCCAGGAAAAGTATACTATCCTGATTTTTTGAATCCTGAGGGTGGAGTCTTTTGGAGCAATGAAATTAACAACTTTCACAAACTTCTCCCATTTGATGGGCTCTGGCTTGACATGAATGAGTTATCCAATTTCATATCTGCCTCTTCCACTCCATCATCCACATTTGATGATCCTCCTTACAAGATTAACAATTCAGGAGCTCAACTTCCCATTAACTACAGAACAGTGCCTGCCACCGCTCTTCATTTTGGTAACATAACTGAATATAATGCTCATAACCTGTATGGACTACTAGAATCACAAGCTACAAACCGTGCCTTAGTAAACATGACAGGTAAGAGGCCATTCATACTTTCTAGATCAACTTTTTTGGGCTCTGGAAAATATACAGCGCATTGGACGGGAGATAATGCTGCCACATGGAATGACTTGGCGTTCTCTATTCCTACCATCCTGAATTTTGGATTGTTTGGTATTCCAATGGTTGGAGCAGATATATGTGGTTTTTCTGGGAACACTACTGAAGAGCTTTGTCGCCGTTGGATTCAGGTAATACCATCAGATATTGTTGAACACTATAAATGAAAACTTGTACAAATCTAAGGCTCCAAGTAAACTTGATAATCATTGACCTACTTGAAGAATGGCATTTTCACTTTTTTTAATAGCATTTTATTTTCTGAAGCAATAACGAAATCCTTTTCACCTCTGTTGCCATTTGCCTTAGCTGCCTCAATTACTAGTATCTGATATGTGGAACTTTTCCTCCTTTTCTTACAGTTAAATAATTAATTTAGGTGATCTTTAAGACTTAGTATGGAAAGTAAAGAAGATATATTCCTCTTCTCGGAGAAACACGGAAATATAACAAAGGAAATGTAATATTTTTATCCTGAGATTTGTGCTTATAAAGAAATACAATTTCATTTGTATTTATTAGTATGATTATTCTTACATCAGAAAATTCATTTGTGCTGCAGCTTGGGGCATTTTATCCTTTCTCAAGAGACCATTCAGCAAAGGATACTTCACGTCAGGAACTCTACATTTGGGACTCAGTTGCTGCAGCAGCTAAGAAAGTACTTGGCTTGCGATATCAATTACTTCCATACTTCTACATGCTTATGTATGAGGCACATATGAGGGGAACTCCTATTGCACGACCGCTTTTCTTCTCATTTCCTGAAGATGCCAACACATACGAAATCAACTACCAATTTCTTCTTGGTAAAGGTGTTATGGTTTCACCTGCATTGACACCAGGAGCAGTCTCAGTTGACGCATACTTAACTGCAGGAAGCTGGTTTGATCTCTTCAACTATTCACATTTAATAACTTTGAGTCAAGGAAAATATGTAACACTAGATGCAGCCCCTGATCATATAAACATACATATTCGGGAAGGGAATATAGTCGCCATGCAAGGGGAGGCAATGACAACGCAGGCTGCTCGAAGTACATCTTTCAGGCTACTGGTAGTCCTTAGCAATATTGAGAACAGCACTGGAGAACTTTTCGTAGATGATGGAGAGGAAGTGGACATGGGAAAGGAGGGAGGCAAGTGGACATTGGTAAGATTTAACAGCAAAATAAAGGACAGTGAAGTGATAATCGAATCAGAGGTTGAAAATGGTGATATTGCTCTGAATCAGAAACAGATCATAGCAAAAGTGACACTTTTAGGCTTGAAACACATTAGAAGATTCAAGGGCTATAAGCTAATTACAGATGGAGCAGAAGGCCATTTTTGCTCAGGCTTAAAAGCAAATGTTGAAGCTGATGGAGAATTTGCGATAATAGAAATTTCAGGGATGTCGGTTCTTATTGGGAAGAAGTTCAGCCTAGAGTTATATTTCAGTCTGTAGAGAAAAGATTAAAGAGAGTAAAAGTATATCCCTCCTGCAAGTTCAATAAAAAGAACACAGACTAAGAGTGGAAGCAATCTCGTAGACTCCTCAGATAATGGAAGAATGACATTTGCAGTGACTGCTCCTTTTGGAATTACTTTGAGCACAATCTATTGATAAATTCATCATTTTCTGGTAAATATATTTTTCTTAAATCATTCTTCTTATTTTATATAAAGAAGTCGTGTTGATGCTTATATGCGAGATGTGAGGTGGTGCAAATCTGATCACTTGTTGCAAGTGGACATGATTTATCACTAGCCTTTGATATAATTGGAGGATCCTTCAATTACTTCTTAACTGGAGAGGATCCAAATCCTTACTTGGTTTGACGGCAAGTGTGGTATAATTCAACTGATTATCGATTAACCAAAGAATGTGTGAATTTGATAACACACCTCAATGTGATTTCTAGACATTCTACAAGGTCATGAAGCCATGCTACTGAAATTAGAGACTAACCACAAATAGTCCGTGCAAAAAGAATACCCGCATAAAGTAGATAAACAATCAACTGGTCAAGCGACAATTCAGAATATAGTATAGCATCCAAGTTGTATGTATAGCATCTTAGATTAACATTGGGTGAATCATAAAATGAGGAGAAGGTTCTAAATATGGCTAAGGAGTCACCAGTAGTCTGTCTTAATGATTAAATAAATGGCACCCACTGGGGTATCCGAAGGACACATCTGGAGAGGCTGCAATCTCTTCAACCAGAATCAGTTGAATGCAACTGTGTCAGAGGTTCTAAGCCATGGGAGGCCAGTAGATCAGAGTTTCGGCAGGTAAACTAGCATTAGGTGATATGGTTCAAGGACGGTATCCTGGCTTTCTGAGTAAGACAGACTCTATACAGAATCAAGTCTATGGCAATTCTGGCAATGAGAGATGGGGATCATCTCTTTTCCAGAATGCTGCTCCAGTGAGAGGCTACGGTAATCAGGACTGATAATATCTGAAACCTTCCCCTACTGCTACAAAAGTGGCAGCGTGATAAACTGGTCGAATGGTTATGCCAAAGGAAACAACATCCAGGCAGTGGTCTGAAAGCTTTTCTTTTGCTCGTCCATCGGCTATATTTGTGAAGAAAGGAACCTAAGGCTGCAAGGTTAACGAACTAAGACAGGGGAACAACTATTTGAGCTAGATAGGACTACAAAAACTAGTCTAGCTGAAAAGCATAGAGATACCATGAATACTGCTGTTCATATATCCAATATTCAGCATAAGAAGAGACATGCTATGGTCAATTTCTGTTGCACAAATTATGGTAAAGTACTAGACAAACAGTGTTTCTTGTGTTTGAAAAATAAGTATCATTCAACATCGTTATTAATCACTCTCATCCAATGCATTGCAATAGGGAAATAGAAGAACTTTTAAATTAAAAAAAGAAATGTAAGAGAAAAGGAAAATGGGAACATAAGAGGAAACATCAAGTAACTAAATAAATTCTAATTAAGCTTTTCTTCTTTTTGGTCATTCTCATTAATCTTTGATATTAAAAATATTGTTTCAATTGGCTACAGATAATGAATTAACTTGATCATTGAAACTACTGATACATAAATCAGGTGACTATAATTATACAATAAACAACTTAAGGATGAGATAATCAAATTCAAGGCGACAACCACAAACAAATTCTAACAAGTGAAGAACAAGTAAAGAACACCAACATATAAGGTGGTGGACCCGAATTCACCTGCAAGCAAACTTCTTTGAATTAAACAGCTCAAATTTACAGTAGCAGCACATCATTAGCAATAGATTCAGAGTTGAAATAAAAGAAATTGAACACCACTTCTTTGGCCCTTTCACAGTTAAACACGAATTGTTTTCTCTCAACTAATCTCACTCAAGTGCATCTCTACAGAGCCACGTGTAACAATGTTTACACATTAGTTCATGCGCATTTAACAGCCTAGCTCATTCTTCTTAGGATATGTAACTTTTGCTCAAATAAAGAAATAATGTTTTTTATTTTCCATATACAAAATGTTGAAAGTCTCAGTCATGTTTCAAGGAAAGCTTAAGGACATTTTCTTTCATATCAGCACTATTTTGCCCTGACCATGACACGAATATGTTCATCAGATGGGATTCTTATTTCTTATACAGTTGGGCTATTAGTATCATATTACTTCTTAACTCATTTATTTTAACAGAGAACTAATCATTTCTTGGAGTCTTGCATTTCAATAAATAGAATGACCTTATAGTTAAATGTAAGAAAAAAGAGAGAACTTTTATGAGCAAGTACAACAAAGGGCTGCAACACTGGAAGCCTGATAAAACTGCCAGCTATTTCAATAATATATAACAGAATGCTACTATCTTGCGGCAATGGAATTGGCGGAGCATTTGCTAATTATTAAGGATCTTTAGAGAAAACACAAACAAGCAAAAACAACTCGGTACTAACAAATTCATGTCATGAACTAGCACACAAAATCACGTTAACTCATGAAACAAGAAAATAATAATCTAATTTGTTGGGGCTTATAAGGAATGCTGGATAGCAATAGAGTTAGTACCTGATTGTCGCGATGGCCTCGAAGAGATGGCACATGTATGTGTCACTATCAAAAATCCACAATAAGAATGAAAGGCACATGACAGACTTTGTCTAAATCCTCTCCTTCTCCATTGTCCTTAACTTAGAGCCTGCTGTTGAATTCTTCAGCCATGTATTCAATTCTCAATCCTTTGAGAGTACTGATAAATCTCAACCCATCAGGAATCTTCAATCCTTATGAATTCCAAGATGAAAAAGATTTGACATGGCTCCTTCTTCTATCCACCAGTTATTCAAGTTCTCCAAAAAGTATAGTTCAAGAGATTTGAGTTTAGGAAAACCAGATGCATGACAAATCATTTCTGCCCCCATAAAGGCATCGCATAGACATAGACTTGTCAAGTTGGGAAGCATCTCCAAAGTCCTCATTGGGTCTTCTTCCATTTTGGTGAGGTCAAATATTAATTTGTCAAGAATTGGCAAGAAAGAAGGTTCATACTCTGGTAATTTACTTATTCTCCCATACTGTATGAACAACCGATTAAGATAACCCCAGGAGAACACCTCTCTAAGCAAGGTTGATCCCTTCTTTGAATAAAAATCACACCTATAAATTCCACGGGACAAGAATCTCAAGTGGTTTAACTTGTTTACTTTATTAATGAATTCTTCCACATCCTCTAGCTTGAAGTAGACACGTGCTGTTAAATGTCGAAGATTGGTTAAAGTTGAAAGGACTTCAGTGCCACTTATTGTGCTAGTGAAGTTTTCTAGTATCTCCTAATTATGCAAGCCATCTAGTCTAACCTTGCTAAGTAAATTCAGAGGAATATACATGTGTTTTAGCCATTCTAACTTCCATATAACATTTGGTATGCTCATGGAATCAACAGCCAAATCAGGAGTTTGCAAATCAAGAGTTTGCAAATGCTTGAGCTTGCCTAGAGATGATGGTATAGTAAGTGATCCACGCATACTAACTCTCAAATATCTCAATTGGATAAGGTTACCTATTGCTGAGGGAACATGAATTTTGTCCAACCGCATGAAGACTTCATATGCATTGTCATTCTGAATAATTAAAACTCTTAGCATCTTCAAATCATCTACTAGGAATTTCATTATCCTTCCAATCGGTCCCTTGTCTGGTGCATTTTCAGAAAAAGTAAATGATTGAAGCCGCAGAGACAGTCCTCGAACATAACTTCTACCATCCTCTTCACCCAAACAAATGGCTAGTCTATGACTTTCAGTTAAGAAAGACGAATCCACAAGCTCAATTCCATTTCTGCAACAACAATAGATAAGTCCAAGGAACTTTTCCTCTTTCGCTTTGAGCAAGCACAATTCTCTCATGAGGTCATGAAGGCGACATGATTTGAACCTTCTAACTGAAGTCACCTCATCAATTTCAACAAAAACCATGCACCTTTCTGCTAATTATCCTAATTAACATTTTGCAATATCCATCATTGTTTCCGCTCCAATCCTGTCATCCATGGATATCATGCCTTCAGCCATCCAAATTTGATATTATGAGTTTGTTTCTATCTTAGTATCCTCTGTGTATTTGCTCAAGTAAAGAAAACAGGGTTTCAATTGGTATGGCAAGTCATTGTAACTCAATGATAATATATTTTGTAATCCTCGTTCATCCTCTCCAATGTTGCTTCCCTTTCCAAGATATGATTTAACATTTTTGTGAACATTTTCCCCTCTATCAAGCTTCATGTTTTTGCAAGAATACCTCCTAAGACAAGTATAGCTAATGGAAGACCTCCGCAGTGTTCAACCATATCTTTTCCTAATTCTTCCATTTTATTGATTTCATCACAATCTACAACTAAAACATAAAAGTAACACCTATTAGGCATCAGCAATTCTAATTGAAGTGCTCATAAAAGATTAAAATCTGTGATTTCTGTAGGAAATATACCTTGAGTTCCTCTTTGTATAAGAGACTTCCTTTTAAATAGCTCCCAACTTTCTTCTTTGCTTAGTAATCGTGGTTGAAGGAGAAAGCTACCTGTATCTATATTCGTAGCAACTTCTCTATTACAAGTAGTTAGCAATACTTTGCTGCCCTTCTCTCTAATTGGGAAGGCATCTTTTACGCAATCCCAAGCATTCATTGACCATATATCATCACCTACTATCAGACATCTCCAATTTTGTATAAATTGAAAATTTTCCCTGACTAGCTCCTCATCTCTCCATTTTTCAATCACTTCCGTCTTCTTCGGCATAAATTTAATACTGATTCCTAATAAGAGATCTCTTTTCTGCCATTGCTACGAAACACAAACCCAAGAAAATCCTCAAAAATGATGCCTCACATTTAGATGGTGATACACTTTTCTGGCCAAAGTTGTATTTCCAAGACCACCCATTCCACGTATAGAAACTACTTTATAGTTTTCTCCCACAAGTTCTTTCCCCAAAATCTCAACTTGACTTTCTACTCCAACAAGATCCTCTTCAACAACATGGGAATAAGTACGTCTGAACACGAGTTGTTGCCTAGAACTTGAGCTGCCTTGTTTCCCCATGATAGCTCTTATGCCATAATCGTTAAGACTTTTACTAAGATTAGATATCTTAGCTGTAACAGATTCGATATCTGCCCCAACTTGGTGACGGTTCAAGCATTCATCCAAGAGGCAAACAGGCCTCTTGATGATGCTTGTAACGCCTCTTCCCCTACGTGATTGGATTGTGAAAGCATAATGTTCAAGCAAATTTTCAGCTTCATTTGCAAGGTCTCTTATTTGTGAAACCCAATCCCGAACTCTTTCTGCTTCATCTTGTCTTGCTTCAGCGTCTTTTGAGAACCAATGAATACGCTTCAACTCTTCATCAAGTTGGTCTGCTTTATCTCTTACGCCACGTAAAAACTGTCCTTCTTGAATCAACAAATTGCCAAGCGTTTTCGCAGCAGAAGAGATGACAGCCTCTGCCATTTGCACTTAATTTTAGTTTTCTAAGCTCTCAGAAAAAAGATCTATGTAGTGTTTTTAGATCTATGTAGTGTTTTTTTGATAGGTAGCTTTTATACAAGAGTTAGCGCTCTTTGAGTAAATGCTTGGAAATTTCCACTCTTTTTAAAGGGTTAACCAAAGGAGAACCCCTTTCCCACTGTGGGCGCAACTGCGCGGGAGGTAAATCGAGGATGTGCGTGAGTGGCGACTGCGAGAGGACCAACGGCGTGGAAATCCAGCAATGCATGATATTCGCATATTTCATGGATCGCGCCACACCTGACTGATCCTGCGTTGTCGAGTGTCTCCACCCTAATCACCCGAAATTTCCACTCTGTTTATATGCCTTAGATGGGTGCCTTTATTTGCTTGCCCATGGAAAACATGAATAGCCTGGTTGGGAGTGCTGATTTTGCTGTTTTTAAGCAGTAAAAAGCATGATATTAAAAACAGCAAAATAAGTAATCCCAAACAAACTCTTATAAATATGTAGGAATGGTTCAGAATGGAATTTCCGTTCCAACTTCTCATTCTTTTCTCTTATCTGGTAAAACTAATTTAAATTGGAAAAAGTAAGAAAACTCATTCCTCAGCCGAACCCAAGGAACAAGTATTCCAACTTAAGTTGGAATCATAAAAAAATAAAATAAAACCAAAAATATAATTTATTATTCCCTATTTATGCTCACAAATCTTCAATCGTCATTAACTAGATCAACAATAAAAAATTAAAAATTACAAAACAAAAATTAAAAATACACATTTTTTTTTCATTTTTAACTCTTTTTCACACAAAAAATAGGTGTAGTTTTATTGAATGATTAATTTTTCTCTCAATTATGTTAGGAAAGTAAATAAATTGAAATATGGGGATAAAAATAAAAAAATGATTGAGCAAATAATGCTATGTTTTATCCTTGATCAAAAGACAAAAAATATTTTAATTTATGTTAATATTGTATAAAAATAATTGTCACGTATAAGTATAAATTTATACTAATCGAGAGTATAAGTGTATTTTGGTTAATTGAATTGATTTTTATACTATACTAATTTTGTTTTAAAATAATTTTACCAAATATATCAAATAAAATAATCATTTCATTCTAATTTTTTTTTATAGCTTTAACCAAACATTAAAAAAAAAAAGTATTCTATGGTCATTTTATCTTAAATTCTTTTCTGCTTTAAATGACCATTCTATTCTAAACCATTTCATTATATTAAACGGGCCATTAAAGACTTGAAACAAAAGAAGTCCTGAAGCCATGGAAGAAAAATTCAAAACGTTGGAGCAAAAAGTCTTCAAGGAAGAAATGATTGTATCTGTCAACTTATCTTTGCCAACAAAACTCCTAATTTGCGCGTACTGCAATGATTATCGTCTACTTTATGTTGAACAAATGCTTGGAAATTCCCTATGGTTTTTGTTGTTTTCCTCCGAGAGGTCCACAAATAAGGCAACCTCTTCGTTGTCCGTGGGGACCCAGCGACAAGAGTTTTAATCATTAAAAATTTTGCTAAAATTCGACTATCTGTTAGCAAACTTATTTGATGGATACTATGTTTGGTAACAACTTGTCTTAGAGGCTGTTTGGCTTTGCTTATTGTAGCTTGTAAGGTTATTTCTAACAGCTTCAACAACTCCTCTATTTCATTCTTAAAATTTTAAATATTTTCTAACCCCAAAACAAAACACTTATATATAGAACTTTTTTCATTCCAAAACCAACACCCAAACTCATCCCCATAACTGCAAACTAAAAAAGAATATGAAAAAGCTCCAACGGTCACTGAGATGAAAAGAGCAACGAATATATTATCAGAAAAATCACTAAACCAAAAAAAAAAATTTATGACTTAAAAAATAAAATTTAGAAATGGGCAAATTTTTTACTATGGATGTTAATGTGTATATAAACCAACCTTCTCCCATTCTATTCACATAAAAAATATTTCAATCATTTTGAGAAGTAAAAGCCAGAAAAAGAAAAACCAAAAGATCCAAAAAAATCGTCCAAAATATACGAACATCTCAAGGTATTATCTATTTTTATGAAGAAAAAAATGCGTAGAAAAAGGGGATGGAAAAAAAAGAGGGATAGGGTGGGAATAAATTTTTTTTTCTCTGTTTTGGTCGTCGCGGAGGGGAGAAGAAAAGGGAAAAGGAGAGAAAGGAGAAGAGATCATGAGGGAGGGGAGAAGAAGAGGGCAGAGGAGGAGAGAAAGGAGAAGAAGAGGAAGAAAATAATTTGATCGATGGAGGAGAGAGAGGAGATGATTGTTAATGGAGGCGCAGATGGAGTGAAGAGGAGTGCTTTTGGATTAGGTTTAGTTTATATAGTTATACTAGTGCTTTCATACCTCGTACTTTGTACGGGCTTATTTAGATTCTGTATATTTTTTAGTTTTTTAAATATTTATAAATGTGATTTTTTATTATTTTTAGGTTTTTCATGTGTTTTTTTATTATTTCTAAATATCTATAAAAATTAATTCTAATGCTTTCTATTCTTATTTTTATTTTTTATTCTTATTTTTATTTTTTAAATTAGGATATGATAGATAAATTAATGAGTTTTTTTAGACTTTATTACTTTAAACTCATTAAAAAGAAATATATAGGTAGTGTATAAATATAATTAAATATCTTGTAACTCTATTGTAATCATGAGGTTAGGAAGTGGTGTATAAATGTAATTAAATACTATAATCTATAGATTTATAATAATGTAATAATATTAAAAATAGAATTTATGATGAATTAGCAAATAGATGGGTACTGATGTGGCACTTTACTTTGAGCTCCTTTGATTTAACTTTTATATATATAGGCATTCTTTTAAGAATATATTAAGTTTAATTATTATATTAAATATAATTTTAACCCACTAACTTTTTTTATTACAATTATAGCCATATGTTATATTTTTTTTAATTACAGTTTTAAACTTTATTTATTATTTGATAAATGATTATTTTTTGTAGTTTTTTTAGTTATTAATTCTTTTACAAAAATGTACATTATACTATTAGTTGTAGTTTATATTATTAATTTATATAATAATAATAATAATAATAATAATAAATAATATATTGTTATTAGTAGTAATAAAATAAGAAATGACATAAAGATTGTGGTTGCAAATATCTTAAGGGGGGGGGGGTTAATTAAGATCTAAGTACTAATTTTCGTTTTAAAAAATTCTCAGAAAATTTACAACTTCTAACAATCAATATATCAAACACAATATAGCCAAAATAAGCAAGCATAAAAATGGAAGTATAAGGAGAGGAGAAACAAACAATTTAAGGTGGTTTGGCCAAGCCTACGTCCATCGCCCAAGAATGCTCCCCTTAGGACTTCAAAAATCTCCACTAAGATGCTTCTTCAAATCTTGGTGAAGCACAAACCAAGTTCTTACAATCTCTTTGAAGCCTAACTTCAAAGAACCCAAGAGATTCACTCTTTAGGATTTCCCCACACTTTAGAAGCTTTAAAGAATAAATCTCACAATGTTTATAGCTCTCAAGGTGTGTATATACTCAAGAATTAAGAAAAGATTGAATCTGAAATTTTCTTCAAGAAGAAGATGAATAAGCTCTTGAAAGCTCAAATATATTGCAAGAATGACTCAAAGATAGATTGTATGATGATAAACACTTTAGCACACTTCAATTTTCTGATTAGAATGTGTATTGAATGAGTATTTAAAGAGATTTTGGGGGTTAGGGATTTGGTAGGTGAAGAAGAAATGAATTTTTTAGCCAGAACGGTAATAAACAGCTAGTACATTTATTACAGCACCCGTTCAGCCGGTCGACCGGTTGGGTCGTCCGGCTATCCCCTTTCCTTCTCTGATTAGGCCGGACGCCTTAGCCGGTCAACTGGCTAGGGGGTCCAGCTTTTTCTTTACCTTTCTGTTTTGGCCGGGCGACCCACCGTCGGTAGGTCGACCGGTGAAGTCCGGCCACTCCAGAATGTAAAGTAAAGCCAGAGTTTTGCAAAAACCATTTTAAGTGCAATTTTCACAACTCTAAATCATTTTGTAATAATTTGTAAACACATGTTGTGATTTGAAACACCCCAAAAACTCATTTTATCTCTATGTGTGCATTCAAATACATTTGTGCATATGTTATATTAAATGTGCAAGAGTTGAAAATTTTGCTTTGAGCAAGAAAAAGAGTTTGAGCCAAGTCCACACAATATGTAGGCATTTCACAAAAAGAGCAAGAAGGAAAATAATATCCGATACCCCTTATGACTTCACTTCTCCTCCTTATGCCTTCTCACCTTCTCTTTCTTCAAATAATGCTTTTTGCACATTTTCTTCAATCTTTCCAGGCTTCAACTAGATATCATCTCATTTTCTCAAGAAGCTATTTAGTCAAATAATGCATATATATTTTCATCATCAAAATCAATAATGAATATTTAGATAACAATTTCCCCCTTTTTGATGGTGACAAATTTTTAAGAAATGTGACAAAAGTACTCCCCCTTAACATATGCATTCTTTTATAAAGTGTATTTTGGGAAAATACTCCCTCTTTCAAGTTTAAGCTCATGCATATTGAGGACATAAACAACTCATCAATAAAATAGCCAGATCCACATAAGTATGTCACAACAAATAGCCATATCCACATAAGTATGTCACAACAAATAGTCATATCCACACAAGTATCAACAAACCATAAAGCAAATATACCATTCAACAGCCAACAACGCATATATATACCATTCACCATTCAACCAATCATTCACTTCTCCCCCTTTGGCATCATCAAAATCATTATAAAGGCAGGAAAAGAAACGAAAGTTAAGGTTGTATAGAAGAGATAACTTGTTAACCAAAGTCAAGAATTTGAAAGTCAACTAAAACTAAAAAATGTATTCAAGTGGAATGAAAAGAGTTTTTCTGAAGTAAGAAAATCAAGGCGCGCGATCATGGTGATCCTTGAAGTATTCCCTCATGTCTAATCTCATAGAAGCCACTTCTGAGACAATGTGTTACCTCCAAATAGTGAGCTCGTTCCATTGGCTTGTCATGGTGGCCCTCATTTCGCCCATTCCAGTGTTTAACGCCTGCAACTGTGATAGAATCTGAGCCATCAAAGAAGGGTCTTCCTGTTGACCCATCGAGCTAGAACCAACACCACGACAAATTTCTCTTCGGCGTTGCTCATCAATATGCACTTGCTACCTAGATTCTCTCATTACTCGCCTAAGAGTAGCCTCCTTAGTATTTTCCTCTTCTTCAGAGGTACTAACAACCATGGGTGTTGTTTCTGGTATACCTATGTCGGGATTATCCTCAATTTCTGGCCCTTCATCTTCTTCTAGTGTGATGTCTACCCAACCAAGTATATCATCAAGGTTTTGTGCAGTGAGGCCAAAGACAGGATCGGTGAAAGGAGTGCCCTTCTTAGTCCTATTCTTAGTTGCAGCTTGAGTGCTTTGGGGCAAATTTTTGAAGGTCTCTCTATTTATGGGCTCCCCATTATACCAGCAAATGCCCATGAAGTTCATGTACAACATGTCAAAATTTCAAGCAAACTCTCTATATGGAGTATTTGATGATATGTTGAAATGTGAGAAAATATGCATTAAGGCCATACCATAGCCAGGAGTGGTCGTTTTTCCTCCATCCTTTCCACTAATATGCAACATATGTTGAAGGATTAGGAAAGGCAGAGCTATCTCCTTTTTCTCCCTAAGGCTATAGTAGATATAAGCATCCATGACCGAAATTTTTCCATCATTGATATTCCTAGGGAGAATTACTTCACTCATGATTTTAAGAGCAAGTCTCGTATTAACATCAACATCTCTCAACAATGGAAGAATTAAATCTGGAGTCTTAGGCCCTACATTCTTCCACATATATTTTATGACTTCACCCGGGATGTCAGTTCCCTTAATTCCTTCTGGCCATCCTTGACTATTGTAGTGGCCTTCCCCATCAACAGGTATATTAAATATCTCATGCAAAGTTTCCTCCTTAAGTACAAAATTTACTCCACAGACGGTAGAAGATAACTCAAGTTTTGGACTTCTACAATGTATCTCAAGATTTTCATAAAACTCAATTACTAATTTAACTTGCATATCACAATGTAGATGTAGAAACTTAGACCATTTATCAAATAATGGCAAGATATTAGTGCTAGCAAAATCAGTGTCCACGATATATTTACCGTACAAAATCGATTGCTTGCCTTGAATCTTTGATACCGGAGGTGGTGGTGGTGGAGGAGGAGATTGTGTTCTTGGCCTCGTCTCTTTTCTCCCACGTGCTTGACCTCTTCCTCTCGAAATCGGTAAAAACTTAGTTTTTTAAAGTGGGTAAACAAATTATAGAAAGAATTTTGGAAGAAAGCGGTTGAAAATTGAAGAATTTAAGATGGGTTTTGGAGAAATTTTGGCTAGGGTTTAGAGAAATTGAGTGAATGAAGTGAATTTGGGGTGAAAACCCCCAATTTTTAACCCTGTCCGCGTTCAGCCGGTCGACCGGCTGGTCGCGGGGGGTCGACCAGCTAGGTCGACCTCCCGGATCAGAGAGCTTATAAAAAATTGTGTTTTAGCCGGACGCCTAAGGCTTCGGTCAGTCGACCGGCTTGGTCGGGCGGCTGGGTCAGAAAGTGCACAAATTGCTTATGTTTCATACCCAAGCCACATAAACACATATATATGCAATTTAACCACATTTTATCATTCCAATTTCTCTCCTAATCTTGCAAAATTGATCGTCATGCAAAGGATTAGTAAAAATATCAGCAACTTGATGTAAAGTATCAACAAATTCAAGTATTATATCACCTTCTTGTACATGATCCCTAATGAAATGGTGTCTAATCTCAATATGCTTAGTTCTTGAATGTTGAATTGGATTTTTAGTGAGATTAATTACACTAGTATTATCACAATATATAGGAACATGATCATACTTCAATCCATAATCAAGTAAATTTTGTTTCATCCACAAAATTTGAGCCACACAACTACCAGCTGCAATATATTCAGCTTCGGTAGTAGAAATAGCAACACTATTTTGTTTCCTACTAGACCAAGATACTAAGGAATGTCCTAGGAATTGGCATGTTCCACTAGTGCTCTTATGATCTATTTTGCAACCAGCATAGTCAGCATAAAAAAAACCACATAGATCAAATGACGTTCCTTTTGCATACCAAAGCCCTAGATCAATTGTTCCTTTAGATATCTAATGATTCTTTTTACAGTTGTTAAGCGAGTTTCCTTAGGATTAGATTGAAATCTAGCACATAAGCACACTACAAACATGATATCAGGTCTAGAGGCAGTTAAATATAATAGACTACCGATCATACCTCTATATTTCTTCTCGTCTACTGATTTACCCTTCTCATCCTTATCTAGTTTTGTTGAGGGGCTCATGGGAGTTCCAATCTCCTTTGCATCTTCAAGTCCAAATTTCCTTGGTGTATTTGGCTTGATTTATGAAGATCCCTTCTTTTGCTTGTTTGATTTGTAGTCCAAGGAAGAAGGTTAATTCTCCCATCATGCTCATCTCGAACTCTTTGTGTATACACTTTGAGAAATTCTCACATAAAGAAGTATTAGTAGCACCAAAAATTATATCATTCACATAGATTTGGACAAGTAGAATGTCAGTCTTTTCTTTTGATAAATTGGGTTGAATCAAGTTTTCCTCTTTCAAAATTGTTTTCTACCAGAAATCCACTAAGTCTTTCATACCAAGCTCTAGGAGCTTGCTTTAAACCATATAAAGCCTTTTCTAGTTTAAAGACATGATTAGAAAAGCAAGAATCTTCAAAATCGGGGGGTTGTTCAACATAAACTTCTTATTCAATGAATCCATTTAAGAATGCACTTTTCACATCCATTTGATAAAGCTTAAAATCCATGTGACATGCAAATGCAAGTAACATACGAATGGATTCAAGTCTAGCTACAGGAGCATAGGTTCCATCATAATCAATTCCTTCTTCTTGATTGTATCCTTGTGCAACTAGTCTAGCCTGATTCCTAGTCACTATTCCGGCTTCATCTAGTTTGTTTCTGAATACCCATTTAGTTCCTATTACCGGTCTATCTTTAGGCCTTTCAACTAGCTTCCATACTTTATTTCTCTCAAATTGATTAAGTTCTTCTTGCATGGCAATTATCCAATTTTCATCAAGTAGAGCTTCTTTTACATTTTTGGATTCTATATGAGAGATAAATGCATGATGCTCACAAAAAGTACTAATATTACGCCTAGTTCTTACACCTTCATTTGGATCACCAAGAATAAGATCTTGAGGATGGGTTCTTATGAACTTCCAACTCTTTCGTAGGTCTTCATGAGGTTCTTTCGTTTCAGCATCTTTGTTTGAGCATTGTTTGATTTCCTCATTTTCTTGAGACCTCTTTTCTTTATGCTCTTCTTCTTGCTTTGTTGATTTTTCTTTGTCTTTTGGAGTTGAATCTTCAAGCGTTGTCTTTTCCAAAAGATAACCTACATCATCAATTTCCTTTCTCAACTCAAATGGATTAGTCTCATCAAATGTAACATGTATTGACTCTTCCACAACAATAGTTCTTTTATTATATACCCTATATGCTTTGCTCTTAGTGGAATAACCTAAGAATATTCTTTCATCAGATTTAGCATCAAATTTTCTTTAGTGGTCCTTAGTATTTAGGATAAAACATTTACAACCAAATACCTTGAAGTATGATATTTTAGGTGTTTTGCCATGCCATAGTTCATATGGAGTTTTGTTTAAGATAGGTCTAATTAATACTCTATTTTGCACATAGCATGCAGTATTTATGGCTTCACTTTAAAAATATGTTGGCAAGTTGTGTTCTTTTAGCATAGTCCTTGCCATTTCTTGTAATGTATGATTCTTCCTCTCTACTACCCCATTTTGTTGAGGAGTACGAGGGGCCGAAAGGTTATGCTCAATGCCATGTTCATCACAAAAGTTCATGAAAGAAGTATTCACATATTCGGTGCTATTATCACTACGGATGCAAGTTATAAAATAGCCTTTCTCATTTTGCACTTTTTTACACAATCTTGCAAATTCATTGAAGGCATCATTTTTATGTGCAAGAAACATGACCCATGTAAATCTAGTGTAATCATCAACTACAACAAATATATAACTAGATCCTCCTAAGCTTGCCACATCAATGGGTCCAAACAAATCCATATGTAATAGTTGTAATGCTCTATTTGTTGAAACTTTATTTAAGGATTTGAAGGACGTCTTATGTTGTTTTCCTAGTTGGCAAGCATCACAAATTTTATCTTTTTCAAATTTTAGCTTTGGAAGGTCTCTAACTAGATCATGCTTTGATAAATCATTCAATAAGCTCATGCTAGCATGTCCTAATCTTCTATGCCATAACCAAGCATTATCATGCACAACGGATAAACATTCAACATGTTGACATATAAGTTGATCAATTTTAACAGTGTAAACATTTTCATTTCTTTTAGCTACAAATAACACATTATCATTTCCACATTCATATACAAGGCATTTAGAAGATTGAAAAACAACTTTATGACCTTTGTCACATAATTGACTAATGCTAAGTAGATTAAATTTTAGACCCTCTACTAGTAGGATATTATGTATAGCAAGAGAGTTTTCGTTACCAATGCTTCCTTTTCCAATAATTTTTCCTTTGCCATTGTCCTCAAAGGTAACGTCTCCTCCTTTTGACCTTTTTAATTTGTAGAAAAGTGAAGAGTTTCCCGTCATGTGCTTGGAACAACCACTATCTAAGATCCATTTTATTTTGCTTGAATTGCTTTTATTGCATACCTACACGCATGAAATTCAAATGTAATTCTTTATTTTGGGGTCCCCAACACCTTGGGTCCTTGGCGCTAGTTTAATTTTTGTTTTTGACCACCCATTTAGGTCTTTGCCAATACGGGACATGTGATCCTTTATCACGAATTTTCTTGTAATAACAATGAGTAGATACATGTCCTTTCTTTTCACAATAGGTACAAATAACATTTGACCTTGGTGAAGAGGAGGATGTAGAGGTAGAAGCCTTTACAAAATAGGTTTTGAAATACTTTTGATTAATACTAGGTTTGTATCCAATACCACTCTTATCAAAAGACATTTTTGGACTTCCAAGAAGCTTTTCAAAATTTTCTTTGTCATTTGTAAACTTTTGAACAATTCCATTCAAATCCATATTTTTCAGTTTTAATCTTTAACCTCTTTTTCAATCTTTACAAAATCTTCGGCATATGAATCATTTTCCTTTTCTAGGATGTCTATTTTTTCAATAAGAGAAGCATTTTTTTTTCCAAAATTTCCTTTTCATTAAGAACAAGTTTCAAAGTTTTATGCATTTGCTTGTTTTTTGCCAAAGCTAAGGATAAATCATCATGTAATTTAGCAAATGCATCTTTTAGTTCATCAAAACTATATTCCTCTTCCTCTTCTTCACTAGATGAATAATGAATAGATGAAGAAGGTGAAGATAGTACCTCATCCTCATTGGCCATGAGGCAAAAGTTCGCTACCTCATGATGCTCTTCCTCATCTTCTTCGGTTTCGGAGAAGTCCCACGTGGCCTTGAGTGCCTTACCTTCCTTCTTCTTTAAAAGCTTAGGACAATTTGCTTTTATATGTCCCGGCTTGTTGCAATTAAAGCACTTCAATTAATCTTTTGCATCTTTTATCTTTTTGAACTCTTTGCCTTCTTTTCCGTTCTTCTTCCAATTTGTGTTGCTTAAAGAAGCCCCTTTTCTCATCTTTCTAAATTTCATAAATCTTTTGAAATTTCGGGCTAGAAGTGCAATTTCTTCATCTTCTGGGTTCTCATCATCTTCCTCATTGTCACTTGATGGGTATTTTGATGCAACGAGGGCAATGTATTTCTTTGCTTTCTTCTCTTCTTCTTCATGATCCTTTATCTCAAGCTCATGAGTCATGAGTGACCCAATGACCTCATTGAGTTCCAATGTATTCAAGTCCTTTGCTTCCTTTATTGCTGTGACTTTAGATTGCCATGATGATGGCAAGCTCCTTAGTAATTTTCTTACCTTCTCTACATTAGAATAATCCTTGCCAAGAGCTTTCAAACCATTAGTAATTTCAACAAATCTAGAAAACATTTGCTCAACATTTTCATTTGGAAGCATCTTGAATAATTCATATCTATGTACAAGCATAGCAATCCTAGATTCTTTCACTTGGCTAGTTCTTTCATAAGTTACTTCTAGTTGGTGCCAAAGTTCTTTAGCCGAAGTGCACCCCATTACTCTAGCAACTCGGTGGCATTCATAGTATTAAATAAATAATGTAATGCTTTTTGATTTAATTCAAATAATTTAATATCTTCATCATTCCATTCATTTTTCGGTTTGGGTATTCTCCTATCACCTCTAATTTTGTAGGTAAGGTAGGCCCATTTTCTATGATTTTCCAAGCTTTATAATCAAGTGATTGTATAAACACTTTCATCCTCATTTTCCAAAATGCATAATTTGTTCCATCAAAAGGGAGTGCTTGTTTAATAGAAATTCCCTCCATATTTGCTAGAAATTCTACTAGTGGTTAAACTATATGTAGAACCCTAGCTCTTATACCAATTGTGGTTGCAAATATCTTAAGGGGGGGGGGGTGAATTAAGATCTAAGTACTAATTTTCGTTTTAAAAAATTCTCAGAAAATTTACAACTTCTAACAATCAATATATCAAACACAATGTAAGCAAAATAAGCAAGCATAAAAATGGAAGTATAAAGAGAGGAGAAACAAACAATTTAAGGTGGTTTGGCCAAGCCTACGTCCATCGCCCAAGAATGCTCCCCTTAGGACTTCAAAAATCTCCACTAAGATGCTTCTTCAAATCTTGGTGAAGCACAAACCAAGTTCTTACAATCTCTTTGAAGCCTAACTTCAAAGAACCCAAGAGATTCACTCTTTAGGATTTCCCCACACTTTAGAAGCTTTAAAGAATAAATCTCACAATGTTTATAGCTCTCAAGGTGTGTATATACTCAAGAATTAAGAAAAGATTGAATCTGAAATTTTCTTCAAGAAGAAGATGAATAAGCTCTTGAAAGCTCAAATATATTGCAAGAATGACTCAAAGATAGATTGTATGATGATAAACACTTTAGCACACTTCAATTTTCTGATTAGAATGTGTATTGAATGAGTATTTAAAGAGATTTTGGGGGTTAGGGATTTGGTAGGTGAAGAAGAAATGAATTTTTTAGCCAGAACAGTAATAAACGGCTAGTGCATTTTTTACAGTACCCGTTCAGCCGATTGACTGGCTGGGTCGTCTGGCTATCCCCTTTCCTTCTCTGACTAGGCCGGACGCCTTAGCCGGTCGACCGGCTAGGGGGTCCGGCTTTTTCTTCACCATTCTGTTTTGGCCGAGCAACCCACCCAGGTCAGCCGGTCGACCGGCTGGGGGATCCGGCCACTCCAAAATGTGAAGTAAAGCCAAAGTTTTGCAAAAACCATTTTAAGTGCAATTTTCACAACTCTAAATCATTTTGTAATAATTTGTAAACACATGTTGTGATTTGAAACACCCCAAAAACTCATTTTATCTCTATGTGTGCATTCAAATACATTTGTGCATATGTTATATTAAATGTGCAAGAGTTGAAAATTTTGCTTTGAACAAGAAAAAGAGTTTAAGCCAAGTCCACACAATATGTACGCATTTCACAAAAAGAGCAAGAAGGAAAATAATATCCGGTACCCCTTATGACTTCACTTCTCCTCCTTATACCTTCTCACCTTCTCTTTCTTCAAATAATGCTTTTTGCACATTTTCTTCAATCTTTCAAGGCTTCAACTAGATATAATTTTATTTTCTCAAGAAGCTATTTAGTCAAATAATACAAATATATTTTCATCATCAAAATCAATAATGAATATTTAGCTAACAAAAATGATTAATTTAAATGAATAAAATAAAATAAAAAATATAATATTGTCAAGAATTATACAAGAAAAAAATAATATTAATAAAAATTTTAGAGAATAAATTTCAAATATAACTTCTTTATTAATTAACGAAAAATGTTAAGTAGTTAAAATATATTTTTAATGTAAAAAATAAAAATATTAATAATTAAAAATCTAATACTATTATAAATAATAATAAACAAATAATAAATATACTAAATAATATGTTTAGTTAAATTAATGATGTGTTTTAGAGCAAAATAAAAATATCGGACCCCTATAATAGAGGAACTGTTGGAGTAAAACTAAAATAGGGATTCCCTAAACTAAATGTTTAGTAAAAAATAGGTGAGTTGTTGAAGTAGAATTAAAATTAGGGGATCCTGAAATCTAAAAAAGTGATTCAAAACACTTAAATATAGAAGAAAAGATAGGGAAGCTGTTGGAGATAGTGTAAGCATCAAATAGTAAAAGATATATGAAATGGTGTTTTTTTTTAGGTAGTTATAAGCACCAAAATAAGCTAAACCAAACACCCTCTTATTTGATAGTTCACATGAAAAAGTATTATTTGGTATCAGCTTATCATAAGTCATTTAGAAGATATCTTTTACAAAAGGTCTTCTTTGTAATTATAAGAAATAAGTTGAGTTTAGGGTATTTATATCTTGTAATTGGTGCATATTAGAGATTTTAGGGTTATTATATATAATATTTCTATGTTCAATAGTACCTGTAATTAAAAATTAAAAACAAAAATTAAAAAATTAAAAGTTTTTAAAAACTAAAAAATTAAAAAATTAAAAAATTAAAAAATTAAAATTTTAAATTTTAAATTTTAAAAATTAAAAAATTAAAGTTAAAAATTAAAAATTAAAAATTAAAAATTTTTTAAAACATTGAAAATTAAAAATAAAACTAAAGACTAAAATAATTAAAACCTTACAATTTAAAATTAAGAAATTTTAAACTTTAAAAAGCTATAATTAAAATATAAAAAATTAAATGATTATAATATGAAAAAAATCAAAATTTAAAAATTATAAATGCAAAAAAAAGTTAGAAAATGAAAATTTTTGTCAATATTTTATATTTATAAATTATTCTTTAATTAAGTTTATAAATTATTATTTAATCATAAAATTGTAATATCATGACTCAAGATTGATGCATTATTACCAAATTAATTTTATAATAGCATTTCAGCTCAATCCAACAATAATTATAAACAAACAGTCTTATTATTTCAAATACTTATTTCTTATCAAACACTTATCGAATAAAATGTTTATTAAATTTCATATTTAAGATAAGTTTATTTCAAACCAATAGCGCATAATTCGACCACTATCTATTAGTAAACTTACAGGTCCAGTGATAAGTCCCAAGACATAAACAAACTTAGTTAGTAACTGAATCAGAGCAATAAATGAGGAGACTCAATTTTGGGTGTTAATCTAAGAACTACTCCACCCTAATTATGATAACACTTGGCAATTGGTACGATGGAATGAATTTGACAGGAACGAAATGAGTTTGGGAATGGAATGAGCTTGGGAATGAATATACCACGCTTAGTATATTCTAGGAATGATGGTAGAAATAGGTGTATTAATTCTCAATTTATTTTTGGTAATTAGTATATTAGTATAGTATTGAAAATGATTGATATAAAAAGTCAAGATTACTGATATACTATTATAATACATTACAGTAATAAATTAATTACACTAAATATTACTAAAATACTACCAATACTATGGTTCTGTTTGAATTAGCTTTTTTCAAAAGTGTTTTTTTCAAGAGCTTTTGAAAAAATAGCTTTGTTTAAGAAGCTAAAAATTCTATCTTTTGAAAAAAGTTGTATTTGAGCTTTTTCTAGAGTTTCAGCTTTTTTGAAAGCCAAATCAAATAGCTATTGCAAATTTAATATAACTTTTTCAGGAAAAATGTACTTTTTCTGGAAAAAAAAAAGTCAATCCAAATAGGCCCTATACATATATATATATATATATATATATATTATAACTTAAATAAACATAAAAATGATGATAATATATGTGTATATATATGAATATATAATCTGGTAAACTTTTTATTTTTATTTTTAGTATCATCTTTCTTATATTTTTACTTTTATTTCTGTAATCTATTTTTAATTTTTACATTTTTTATTTTTCTATTTTTATTTTATATTTTAAAAATTTTTATTTTTATTTCTAAATTTACCTTTATTTTATTTTTTATTTTAACGTTAAATGTTAATATTTGAAAGATTATTTTAGAGTTTTGACGAAAAATCTCATTCCCACGAACATGGCAATAAGCCATACCCATGGGTTTTGTCAGTAATGGCTATTCCCATATTTATGGAAATGGGATTCCCATGGGAATCAGATTCCTTCAGCCATTACTTCACACCAAGCATGGGATTTAAGGAAGAGCTAGGAATGCCATTCCATTCCTAGCCCACTCCAGCATACCAATCACCTTAGAGTGAGTTTGGCATTCAGTTGAAAATTTTAGTTTTATGAAAAAGCCTTTTTTAAAATGAACTTTTAGTCAAATGGACTTTTGGTGAAAACATAAACGTATTTGGCTATTTCTATGTGAAATGAACTTTTACCAAATGATATGGTATTTGGTTTTATATTTAGAAATAACTGTTCCTTGCATAAGTTACTGAAATGGATATTTTGAACTAATATTGTTTGCTTTCTATAACATACCATTTTATTCATATTTTTATTTGTTTGAAAAAACTCTTTATAAAATTATAGTTATAATTCAAAATATTAAAATAAAAACAAAATATTTTAGCAAAAATAAAACCATAGATCATTACAATCTGATGAGAAACTAAGAATGCCAAATTAAATAAAATAGGGATAGGAAAAAGTGGGGTGGCTATTGGCATAATGAAAATTAAAAAGGATATTTTTGTCCAAAAAATATATTTAAAACACCATTGGAAAAATGGATAAGTTAAAAATTTTAACTTCTCTGTTTAGCTTCAAATTTTAGTTGACTTTTAATCAAAACCAACTTTTGGAATTTAAAATCAAATACGCTTGTTTTGTTTAAACGGACTTTTAAATTCTAAAAGTTAGTTTAACTCTCCAAAATGAAAAACCAAACTGGCTCTTAATAATGAGAATATTATTTGGACAGAATGGATCAGTTACAAGCTGGTTGGTGGCATCCTTGATTTCTACTTATTTAGAGTTTGTTCAGGATTGTAGTTTAACTACAAAAAAATGTTGGTTTAACAAAAAAGTAGGTTCATGAGGTGTTTAGTTATAGATAAAGCTAAGTTTTGAAATATCCAAAACAGACTTTTGAAAAGCATCAACTGTGCTATTTTTTTTTTCCCAAAAAAGGTGCTATTAGAGAAACAACTTCGTTCCTTGACTTCTTTGCTCAGTCAAGCTTCCTTGTTCCTTAGTATAGTCTCGGTCCATAGTTGTTGACTCTGTTACTTATAGCCTAATCTATATCCACAGCTGACCTGACTCCGCAGTGCGTCAAGCTATAATTGGACACTTCCATTGTGCTATGAGGGGACAATTCCGAAGAAATGGTAAGATATGGGTAAGAGTTCTCACAGATCTCCCCATTACTAGGAAACCTACAGAAGTATGGGAAGAGGAAAAGGAAATCCTATGGGTTGGGTTGCTCGTGTATCCATGGGACAAATCCTATTTGAAATGGATGGCGAGAGTTTGTCAAATGGTCAACAAGCCGCTACATTAGCGATGCATAAGCCATGTTCGTCAATCAAGTTGTCAGTGGTCGTAATCTCATTAGTTAGTGGGAAAAATCTAGGCTGGGATTCAAAAGAATTAGGCAAAGTGTTTATTCCTAAACGACATGCATTTTCTAAATAGCAAATTCATATTATACTCTTTGTTAACTACAATAATTACAATATATTTTTTATAATTAAAGATTAAGCATATTACTTAAATAAAATTTTAAATTTTAAATTAAAATTTTAAAAAGTAAAAATTGTACAAATAAAAAGAAAAAAATAAAAAGAAAAATATAAAAAATAAAAAATTAAAAACTAAAAAATTAAAAGTTAAAAATTAAAAATATTAAGAATTGAAAATTTTAAAAATAAAAATTACAAAAAATTTTAAGAAAACCATTTTATCAACTACTTTTTTTTTTCCTTTATCATATAGTAATTTTATCCAAACATATTACTAACTACTTTTTTATTTCACAGCAATTTTATATGTTTCTACTAAACAGTAAAACAACTTTTCTTAACCGCAACCATAACAACAACAACAGATTTCAACAGCAATGCCAAACAGGCCCAATGGATCTTGGCGTAAAATGATGATGGATACACACAGCTCATTGGTCACCTTGTCGCTATGCCATACTGGTCCTTTTTGTTGGTTTTATACCTATTAGTCTATCATGGCCCAAGTCTAGTGGGTGCTTATTTAGGAACAAGCAAGTCCATTGAGTATCATTAATAAAGTTGCTTGAATCAATTTTAGAAAAGTTACCTATTTGGTAACAGATGAGTTAAATATAGTTTAGGAAACTTGAACCATTAGTGAGGCTGTCTACATTTGCTTAGACTAAAGCCTATAAGTAGAAACCTATTATACATATATTATCTCTTAAGTAAGAGTACTCTCTACTATAATTCGTTTGTTCCCCGTGTGTATACGTATAAAGCATTCACATTATTGGAAGATATACATTCTAGTTAAAGCACGCTTCAAAAGGTATTCTTCACACTAATTTGTTAGTATATCTATAATATAAATAGATCGCTTATGGATTCCGTACATTATCTTTTCATTGTAACTAGGCCGTAAACGACTCTTACGATGGTATAAGTTAATTTTTGCGTTATAAGTACATTGCAAGAATCCATGTTTGATATGCTTATATATGATAAATAGTTTAATTACTTTAATTTTTGTTTATGAAACATGAAATTAATTTAATAGATTAAAGGGTTTGTTTTGATTCATGTTTATGAAACATGAATACGTATATGTTAATTTATATTTATCTTTATGTTTATGGAATGTAAAACTAATTTAATTATTTTATGTACTTTAATTTATAATTATGTTTATGAAACATAAATAGAATTACATGATTTGACATTCACAATATTTATGGAACACAAAGATTTTATGATTATATTTCTATTTATGTTTATGAAACATAAATATAGATCTAGTTGAAAAATTAGTTTCAGTTTTGTAGTCCCTTTAAGGAAAACGTATTTACAAATTTATTTTATTTTTCCTTATTTTACCTCTTTTCTAGGAAAAAGGGAAATTTGAAGCTTCAAAGAAGGGGTTCTTTGAAAAAAAATTCTAATGCTATTTTGGAATTTTTGTAAAATATTAGCAATAAATTTGTAAATAATAAAAAGTTTAGGGGTTAATTTAAAAATATTGAAAAGTTCAGGGTCAATATAAAAATTTTAGGGGTTAATTTGCAAATTTAAGGGTCAAATTGAAAATACTGAAATATTCAATGGTCAAATTACAATTATTGAAAAGTTTAAGGGTTGATTTGCAAATACTAAAAAATCAAGGACTAGTTTACAAATACTAAAAAGTTTAGGGATTATTTTAACATGTACATTTATAATTTTTATTCTTGCAATAATAAATAAGCTTATTGATATGATTAATAAGGCTTGAAATATCAAATTAAACCAAAAAATAATGGATTCTCAACATGATATATTGTTTGAATTTATGTTTTATTGAGTTGGATATATGCTATTCATGGAATGGTTATGGTTCTTGAGACCAATGTGATTATAAATGGATGATGAATAGGTGTATGATTTCTTTTCCTTATCTTTTCAGTAAATGGGCCTTTGTACCTCGCCTTTTTCTGCATTCTCTTATGTAAATTCTATGTCCCTCTATGTGTACTCCATTCCCCTCCAATTTTAAGGATTTCTGTTTTATCAAGATGTAATGTATAGATAACAGAGATTAGGTTTTTACATGTAATTCAATGAAGATTTCAAAACAAGAAGATTAACTGCAGCCTATCACAGAAAAGAAGAAGGAAGAGAATTTTGTTGAGTTTTTCTCAACTACTTCATCCATTTTTAGGTTGGATCTTGTGATTCATTTTGAGGCTCAAGTGAATTATATTAGTGTTACCGAGATCGATAGCCATTGTCATTTATTTTTTAATGCTTTATATAATTGTTATGCTTATGATGTAATGAATTATGTTAAAAGCATATAGAAATCTCGACCTAATTTCCATACATGCAGTTCAATAAGACCTATTTAGTTATTTATATGATTAATAACAACTAATGATTTCTTTTACTATAATAATAAATTTGTAAATAGATAAAAATAATATACAATATTCTTCCTTAGTATTTCCATCAAGATAGGAAATAATGTATTTGTTTTAAGAAATAATGAGAAATGGCTTGACAAATAGGAGACTCATCATTTCAAAGAAACAAATAATATCACCTATTGCATTTGATGCCAATAAGAGATTTGTTCGTGATGGCCTTGTGTCTGGACTGCAGGGAGTTGGTCAAAAAAAATACAAATTGCTTATTAAGTTGGTGGTTTAACTTAACTAAATGCATATGAGTGGCCTAACAACCAAGACACTGTGAGATTATAAAGGCTAAATCATTAGGAGTTATATAAAGACGTTGTTAGGAAAATTAGGACGCATAACACATACTTACGCAGCAAAATTAAAGCATATGTAACGATAAAAGAATACATGCTATTAAACGTGGTTCGGCCCTCTGCTTACGTCTACGATCCCCTCTGGGATAATTTCCACTATTCAATAATAATGGGATTACAACTCGGGTGATGACTTTTTGCACGGACAGAAAAGTCTAAACCCTCTCCACAGATTTCTTACAATGGTTCTATCTTTAACAAGACTAGAACGAATATAAGACACTCTCGATGCTCTCAGGCTCTCTCTCTCATCCACACCCCATGGAGTGTGGCCCTAAGGCACACTCCTAAGGCACACCTTAAATAACTAATACAAGAGTCCTATTTCATCATTTATCAATCCTACCATAACTAAGACTCTTGCCATAACTAGAATTTTAATTCTCATTAAAACTCTTTCCTAATTTGTATGGGCTTGGACTTTGAGCCATAACCCAACAAATTCCTCCCTTTGCGAAAAGTCTGAAGCTTTTTTGCCGCAACTGGAACCTCTTCACAGTCTTCACGCTGGAGCCTTCGCTCGACAAAACTCTTCATGGCAACAGCTACCAAAACATCCTAGCAGGTTTTCAGAGTCATCCCCAACATCCCTCTTCGTGCCGTCTAACCTCGACCTCTCAAGGTTGTTTGTGTCCTCCCTCGACACTAGACATCCTGGACGTGGTCTTCTTTCTAACAGTAGTATTCCTTACCAGTCATCTGGCCAGGACTCTAATCGTTCAGTTACGTAGACTCTCTTCGCGTGACTCCTCCCTCGAATTGAACCTTCTTCAACTAGTTTACTCATCCAAACTTCTCTCCTCTAGAAGTTTGTTCACTAGTCGGCTAAATGTGTTTGCTCGCACAATGCTTCAAAGACTTTCGCATAATTTCATCACCATTTCATTGTTTTACCCAATTTCAAGGCTCACCCATGATACATCAAGAAATTTGGCAAAACGGACCTCAAAAAACGAACTCAGGACGTCGAAAAACGGTGGGAGACCCTCAGTCAACGCTGGTCAAACCTTCTATTTGACTGTTTGACCACAAACTCACAAAATTTGACCTACTTGTATCTCACAATTCGACCGTCAGATCGTCACAAAATTTTAGCAGCTTACTCTCCTCTCCGAGACGAAAACAAGCAACAAACGGATCGTCGATTAGACTCCGGGAAGGCCTCCAAACGTGACAAGCAGATCAGCGAATTATTTTTTACTCCTCTTAGGCGTTTCTTTTTTCGTTTTTCGTGCAAACCAGTGTCCTCCCTCCAACTAGGCTCTGATACCACTTGTTAGGAAATTAGGAAACATAACACACACTCACACAGCGAAATTAAACCACGAGTAACGAGAAAAGAATACGCACAATTAAATGAGGTTCGGCCCTCTGCCTACGTCCACGAAAAACTCCACTAATAGACAAAAGTATTACAACTCAGGTGATGACTTTTTGCACGGAAAGAAAAGTCTAAACCCTCCCCACAGAGTTCTTATAATGGTTCTATCCTCAACAGGACTAGAACGAATATAAGACACTTTCGATGCTCTCAGGCTCTCTCTCTCACCCACACCCCATGGGGTGTGGCCCTAAGGCACACTCCTAAGGCACACCTTAAACAACTAATACAAGAGTCCTATTTATAGAGGAGATTTCCTTGTCCTCGAAGACAAAGGATTTCCTCATTTATCAATCCTACCATAACTAAGACTCTTACCATAACTAGAATTTTAATTCTCTTTAAAACTCTTTCCTAATTTGTATGGGCTTGGACTTTGAGCCATAACCCAACAGACGTAATTGATAAAATACCTATCCTTGAAATATATTTAAGGAACAACCTGACAACCTGGGGACTTGTCTATATTGTTATGGGATCCAACTTCAAATTTTAGTATAAATTTTCTCAAATTATTTTGAGGGATGAATGGTTCTAAAAATTAGCGGGAAGACATTATATTAAACATCATAGACTTAAAAGAAATTTCAAAAATATTATCCTTGTAATAATTTAGCATTCCTTTTATTGTGATGGTTATTTTTTTAAACTGCGGTACATACTTAATGCCAACAAACTAAATGGAGCAATTATGCTAATTGGATTAGAAATTTGAGAATTTTTCTCACCCATGAAAAGCTTATTCACATATTAGACAAGCCTATTCTCGATGCTCTTGATACTGAAGATTAGGAAGCAACAAAGGCTTGCTAGAAGCATTTGGGTAAAATCCTCTAAGTTAAATGTATCATGCTGGTCTCTATGAATTATGAGCTTCAATAAGAATCCTCCTAAAATTGTTTCACACCTTAATGATGATATGGTGAATAAAGTAAAGTTGCTAGATACTAACTATCCAGTACTTTGTTTGGCATGAAAATGTCTCTTGGTTCTCCGTTAATGATCATGTTCTAAATGATCAACCTCATTGAAGAGCTTAAGAAGCTTGAAATTGAGATAAACAAGGAACTCAAACAATATTTAATCCTACAATCTCTTTCGAAGATTTCGCACCGTTCGTAATGAATTTAATATGAATAAACTAAATGTTCAACTTCCTAAACTATAGTTTGGGGAAAAGCTATAATAAGGAAGGAAAGCTTTGGTCATGATACTTGGTTCTTCTTCAAAGAAGGAAAAGGTGACATTTGAAAGAAGAAGAAAAAGGACAAAATTAATGGGTCTAAAGGAGGTGCAATCAAATCTAAGGGCAAACAAGAAAAATCCAACTAATCAGGAGATGAATATCACCATTTATAAGAGGAAGGGTTATTGGAAAAGGAAACTGCAAGAAAGCACCTTGCATCTTTAAAGGAAAAGAAAGGAGATAAGACCTTACAAACATTAATATGATTACTTTAGTCGTTTCTGATTTCTCTGCATGGATAAAAGATACTAGTAGATCTAGTATTTACAGCACAGTGCAAATACTACACATAAGTAGAAGATTGAGGAAAAGAGTAGTCATCTTATAAGTTGGAGATTTTGCAAATGTTGTAGTTCTAGCTACAGGATGTAACTCTCTTGTAGTTGTCTATGGGCGAAATACTAATGTTGGAGAATTATTTTTAACCCTCAGATTGCTATGAACATCACTTCTATTCTATCTTGAATGGATAAGGGTTTTTCAATTCACTTAATCATAATGATGATTCGTTTGTGAATGAATATCTCCAAAATAGTATTCATGTCTTACCTAATATGAAATATGTTTAAATAAGTTGTTAACCTCAAGAGGAAAAGAGAACACTAGGATAATAGATCTTATTTATGGCATTGTAGGCTAAGTCATATTAATGAAAAAATTAATTAACAAGTTGCATAAAGATGGTTATTTAGATTAAGAATCATATTCAACTTATGAATCTTGCCCTAAAAGGGAAAATGGCCAAATCTCCATTTTAGGAAACTGAAGACAGAGCTTCAGAGTTGCTTGCATTAGTTCATACAAATGTAAGGGGGATAGTATGGATTTTTTTTTTCCCAAAAATGGCATACTTTTTCAACACTTTTTTAGAAATGGCGTTGTCTTCAAATGTTTTTCAAAAAAGCACTTTTAGGTTTTCAAAACCCAATATCAGGTTACAAAAACACAAAATGAGTTTTCATTGACCAAAATTAGGGGCAGCTGAAATGACATCGGTAGCATGTAATGTAATTTCCCAAAATCGGGTTTCTATAACCCGAAATGGGTTCTTGTTCCCTGAAATGGGTTTCCAAAACCTGAAACATGAAAGTAGACTTATTAAAACCCGAATTAGCTTTTCGCTACCTGATCCCAGAGAACTGAATATTCACTACAATAGAAAGACATGGTGGTAGTGAGATTCCATAAATTCGGACTCTCAAAACCCGAAATGGATTTTATAACCCATTTTCAGAGAATCAAATATGTTCTCTACACCTGGTCACTTTGTGGGATTTTGGGGTCAGAAAATAGTCATAATAAACCTGTTTCTAAAACCTAAATTTTATGTATTAAAAAATGATATAAAACCTTACCTCTCCCTCCCCGACTCATTCGACAACTCCATAATTCATTACTTCCAATTTTCTTCCTTGTTCCCCCGCAAACCCTCAAAATTTTTATAAAATCTCTCTGTCATGAAAATATGAATTCAAATTCAATTGGTATTCTTTTATATTATGGCGGCTAACAAATCAATGGCCCTTATGGTGTCCACTATGAGACAAACATGCCTGTACATAAAGTCATAATAACATGGGATACATCGTAAATCGAATTCATCTCGTGTTTATGAAAAGCTTCTATTTCATAATAGCATCAATAGAGTTGAGTTCTCTCATCGTTTCCAATCCGAAGTGGTAAACTCCCAATATCCATATTTTAGCATGAACGTAATTAATGACAATGAAGATTTTGGGGATATGTTTCTGATGGCGTGCAATCACGATAACATGTGCATTGCATATGTAATTGTTGGCTTACAAAGCGATAATGTGTATATTCCCCAACCAGTTAGTAATGTCTCGATTGATGGCATTGTCCCTCACTTGAATGCTGAACCAGCTTATTACAAGGAGGCAAGGGTCAATACTGTAATGAACTTGACAGAGTTTGCCACATTAAATGTGTCTTCGCATGGCATGTTTAATGTAGGAGGCCCATCTCATAGAGGCAACCTGCGTGGGAGGTTTGACTTCAATATGGGCACATTTCAGTCATAACCTGATGAAGAAGACGATGATGTGAGCCTGTACGCTGATTATGCCTTAGATGATGATGTTGCCTTGAATAAAAATATCGACCCTAAGAACGAATATGTTGACGATGGATCGAGTTTCAATGCAAGATCGATGTTGGAGGAAGATGACCCTACAGTTATCCATACTACTACATAAGAACATTAATATGGCTAATAGGTACGAGCCACTAACTCGTCCAGGTTAGGATGCGAATCAGATGAATTTGGCCAAAGGTATGGTGTTCTCGTCTAATTTGGATGTTATAAAGATGGTGCAATTGTACAACGTGAATACAGGGTCGAGAGATCCAATATGGAGTTGTGGCTTGCAATTGGAGATTACATAGAATTCTAAAGTCCACTCATTGTCAATTTGCGATAACAAAGTATTGCAATGTGCACATTTGTTTAGTTGTAGAGGAAGGCATGGCTATAGAAATCATACCTTTGCCTTTGTTGGATTTATGGTTGGGTATTTTATAGTTGAGAATCCTAATTTTGAGGTTTGTTTTATACTAGCTACGTTAAGGAGACCCTTAATGTGGACATTTCTTATAGGAAGGCATAGCATGGTTGATATAAGGCCACTGAATTCGCAAACGACGATTGGGAGACCTCGTACTAGATGCTTCCATGATTTCTCTCTACTGTGAAGGCAAGGAATTCAGGAACTGTTGTAAAGTAAACGATCGTTGAGGGTTCGACAACCCACAACCAAATATTCGACCAAGTGTTCTAGGCATTTAGACCCTATAGCACAATATGGAAGCATTGTCGACCTGTACTTTAACTCGATAATATACACTTGTGGAGATCTTGTTGCCTTAACCACAGATACAATCAGCCAAATCTTGTTGTTGGCATTTGCAGTAGTCGATGTTGAGAATATGCGTACCTGGCCATGGTTCTGCCAATAGGTTCGTCAATATTTTCTTCAATGTATGGAGTATGTTTGCATTATATCTGATAGACATGGAGGCATAGCTTGAGCTATGGAAAAAAATTCAGTGGATAGGAAATAACAAATTAAGCATCGCTTTTGCTTGAGACATATCTAGAGCAAGGTGATAAAAAAGTTCCACAACCAAAATATCAAAGATCTATGTTGGATAGTTGGCAAAGAATGCAAGGTATGCAAACATGTGAAATGTAGAAAATTTTAGACGTTGACTAGAGACCAAGCGGAGTTGGTAGACAAGCATACAAATTGTTAAAAGAGCTTGATCACTCTACATGGACATTGTGTGATGACGGAGGCTATCATTGAGATATGATGACGACAAACAACATCAAGTGCTTTAATGGTGTTTTCGTTGGTACAAGGACCTTACCCATCACTGTCTTAGTATCGCACAACTTTATGAAGTTACGAGAATATTTTTACAATTGGTTTATACCTGCCATGCACTTGGTGAAGCAAGAGATTATAATCCTAAGTCAAATCAAAGAACTGCATGATAGGTGGGAGACAAATTTACATTGTCTTAATGTGCTGGGGTTTCACTACCTAACTGGTATGTACTAGGTTGGTTGTTTGCCCACAAGATTTACCCAAATAACTTCTACCTATGTGGTCAATTATGCAAAGAGGACATGTACTTACAGTAAGTGGATAGCTTATCACTTGCCATGTTCCTATGTACATGTAGTGGCATGAGGTTTGAATGAATAAGCATTGGATCTTATTCCTAAGGAATATACGATGGAAACCTAAACATATTCCATCCCATTTCAACCATTGGGTCACGAAGACTATTGGCTACTAGTACTATCATGGCAATTGCAACCAAACCCAGGATGGCTACGACAAAGAAAAAGAAGACGAGCAGGAGATAGGCACATACGCAATGAGATGGATCGATCAGACTGAGATGGACAAAGATGATGTTCAATTTGTCATAAACCAAGATACACCACGCCAAGATGCCCTGATAATCCAAATAACGTTGCATAGGCATAGTTGTGATAAAGTTCTAATGTAACATAAAATATTTGTTGTGTATGCAATGTATTAAAATGATGTCTCCTTTAATGTAACACATTGTAATGTTCACAATTGTCTATGTTCAATGTTCAATTGAGTTGGTATTGTTTACAAGATAACGAGTAACTTACAAATCCACAATCAAAACATGAAGCATACACTACAAATAAGTGGTAATAGCACATTCATCTTTTAACATAGTCAAAAAAGCTGCAAAACAATACAAATCACAATTATTCAAAAGAAAATAAAATATAAAAAATTAAACATAGTTACTTTATTTACAAAAATAAACACAATCTAAATAATGTTGTCATGTTTTAGAAGGTGGCTCCTGCCCCTTCTTCTAGCGAGGTAGCTGTTGTCGCGGTGGCAGTGGTAGATGCTCTGCCTATTTCTTCTGTCATCGAGGTGGAGGCTGTTATGCCTACGAATGCCGAGTCTGAACCTTTGTGCTTGCGACTATTGATTTTGAAGCTGCGGTCCGATTGCTGATGGACAGCTTGCTCATCAAGGTATGTGTGAACGAGGTTAAAGCGAGAAGGCGTGGGCTCCATGTACTTTGATTGGCCTGTGCCCTGCCCGCGAACATCGGTTTGGTCCATGAACAGGCCACTGCAATTGGTCTAACCCATATCATGGCCTACTTGCATAGTTGACTACATCAGCATGCAAGCGGAAGGCATCATCTGCATTTGTGTGGGGTTATTAATGAATGGGGATAATTGCCTGCTGCAGAACAAGAGGCATGCTTCCCGTCAATGGGATGCCCTGGCCCTGAGGGGTGAACTACATGTAGGATGACGATCTCTCAGCATCGTACGTCAAGGACGATCCCCCCTGACGACCAAAAGGTAAGCCTTGACTTAGCATTGGCATCATCCACTGCGGCTACCAAGTTTGCTAGGCATCGGTTATGTCTAATGTGACTGCATCCACATTGGAGTCTGTTGTGATGGCTGGGTCCATTACATGTGCTGGGACGGTTGGTTCTAGTATTGTGAAGTCTACTGCGACTATTATTGGATCGATGTATGGAGGATCTCATAATAGGCAAGTAGTGCTAGGAAATGCTTGTGCTCTATCTGGTGAAGCGTCCGCTAGCAGTAGCCTATCATAACATCCAACTGTGACCAGAAATCCTCAAAACAAAAAGTCCCTTGGGTGTGTTGCTCCCTCAATCGTTGCATGTGGTGGTACACATGCTGTATCATTGTCACCTACTTAAAACATAACACACAAAACACAAAATATCAACTTTCGACTGCGTTTTAAACATAAGGCAATGCCACAAGATACCATGTTTTGCTCACCAGTTGCGTCTCATCATGCGCGGTTACAACATAACCTTAATGCTGCTGTTACGGACCTGGATGACTGACCTATATAATGGGTCGAAGGTGGTACCACAGTATGTACTCTTCCAGGGCCATTGGATTTACCACATCCTCAATAATGCCTGAGACTGTCTATTGGTGATTATTCCACTTCAGTTTAAACACATTTAACTCTTCGTTTTTCATTTGGTCAGTCCCTTTGAGGTGTGTATAGGAGATAGGCGAGCCAGGTACATGGGGGAAAGACAGCCTCCTACCAAACTGTCATATCACATGCTCGGGTCTCCACCATGAGCTTGAATATTAGGGGAACCGTAACCTCCACCAGTTAATCCTCTCTTTATAATAACTTGGTAGCTATTCAAGTATATAATCAAATAGCTACCATTTAAACTGAATAAAAAATGTTTAACTAGTGTTAGTCAAATTTAAACAGTGGGTACAATTAAGTACATATTAAATTCAACATTTTTTTAACCTGACTGGGATGCATACGGTCAAGCATATTACGATATACAACCAAACCCTAGTGGTCATCCACCGGTACCCCTTTGGGACATTGAAAATTGCTTCTCGTGGCTTACTAGGTGAGTTCTAATCCCTCTTTATGGCATGTATCCTCGCCTAATTGTGCTTTTATGTAGGCGAAAGGAGTGTAGGTCAGAAACAAACCATCCAGTCCCAAGTCCAAAATTGCAGTGAGAAAGAAATAGTGTCAACACAAATAAAGACATCTTTAATTTGTAAACATATGCAATTGACAAATTCTAAGACCATAATCAAAGTAGTGGGGCCGCGTAAGTTCACTCTATCTTGTCGGACGGTGTGGCACAACTAATTATACAAATAGCACAATGTAGCAGCACCCCAGTTATAACTCTTCATGTGCTCAAAGTCCTACAATAGGAATAACCATTTTGGGTTCCCCTTATGACCACAAGTGTCAGAGAAAAGATGGCCATCTATAAACAAAAGTATCCACAAGCATGCATGCTGCACTGCCTACTCAATGCAAGAATTCTCTAAATGGGTCTGACCGTGTATTTTCTTTGGTGTAGTAAGCTTCACTTTTTGCTCTTTAATAGCGTCCTAGGGCACCTCAATGCCACAAATATCCCGAAAATGCTGCTGCCTCTCCATCAAAAATAGTTTTGTTGTATTAAACACCGGGATAAGCTCACCACAAATAAGTAAACCCTAATATATGACCACATCTTGCAGGGGGATCGTGGCCTCTTTGACTGGTTGATGGAATGTGTGTGTCTCTATATGTCATCTCTTAATCAATGCCATCAAAAAGGCATAATTCATCCCATGCCAGCCTGCAACATAACAATCATAAAAACTGGTGCAACTAACGCATCTTGTACATTGGGTGCTCAGGCTCCAGATATAGCTCCTCATCAGACTTTTGAACCCTCAGTTCTCCATACGAGTTAGACTCTATGAGATAGTGAGCGCGATTCTAGGTGTAGTATACGAACGAAGAGGCATCATCTGGTCTAGGTCTGACAGCCATGATGTATGCGACAACAAAAAATAATAGTATTTTTGAATTAAATTATAACATTTACTAATAATAATAATTATAAAGATGATGATGATGAATCAGTAATAATGATACAATAATAACAAATAACAATTAAACTAACAACAACAATAACAATAATAATAATAATAATAATAATAATAATAATAATAATAATAATAATAATAATAATAATAATAATAATAATAATCTTATTTAACTATTTTCTACAAATTGCACATTTCTTAATTTTCATAAAATCTAAACCAATAAATTGTTATAAATCACAAAATCAATATTTTCTCAAATTCCTATAAATTGCAAATTCCTTAATTTTCTTAACATGTAAAAATTAATTTATACATACATACATCATCATCATCATCATCACCACCACCACCACCATCATCATCATCATATTTTCCTATATTCCTATAAATTACACTTTCCTCAATTTTCTTCAAATCTTAAAAATCAATCACTACGTATTAATTAACAAAATTACTTAAATTTAAATAAGTCGTTATTTAGATTTAAATGACAAGAATCAATAAGTTTATATTAATTCTATTTTCTTATACCATATATTCCTAAATATTCTAAAATTTCTTGTAGATCATAAAAATCCTGATTTCCCATAAATCTTAAATTTCTTAAAAATTTCCATAATTTTCTTAAAAATTCCTATAAATCTTAAAAACTTATAAATCGTACAAATCCTAATTTCCAAAAAAAATTAAAATTCCTAATTTTTCTAAATTGTATATTCCTTAGTATTCTTAAAATCTAAAAATCAATCCATACATATTAATTAAAATAACTACATAAATTTAATTCAATAATGATTTGTTATAAATAACAAAAATTAATACATTCATATTAATTTTATTTCCTTAAATCATATATTGCTAAAAATTTCTAAATTCCTGTAAATCATATATTCTTATAAATTCTTAAATTTCTAAAAATTCTTAAATTCACATAAATCATAAATCATATATATCACACCATAACGTATCAAAACAAAATATAACATAATCTTAATCTAAGCAACGTACTAATATCATTAACATATCTAAATCTAAACTAAACAACCATCTTATCTATATCTAAATAACATATGAAATAAAAGAAAATAGCAAAAACTATCATAAAACATATAAAAAATAACGCAAAAGGTTAACTACTTAGAAGAAGAGGCAATTTCTTAGGCTTGAGGGAAGTTTTGGGAAGAAAAGGTCGGAAAGAGTGATATTTTTGCAATTTGCAGCTCGGGAAGGGTTGGGGAAGAAGAATAGGTTATAGAGAGGAGCAAGAGGAGAGGAAGAGTGGTTTGTCATTTTATAAGGTGAAATCGGGTTTTCTTTCTCCATTTCGGGGTTTCAAAATCCAAACTCAAGTCCCTAGGCATATTAAATATTGAGCAATTCAAAATTTGAATCGACACACCAAATTGGGATTTCTTTCTTGTTTCGGGTTTCCATTCCCCAAATTCAACACACGTGTAGGTGCTATTCCAACTTGCCAAAAATCAGGTTTTTGCTTGTTGTTTCATGTTTTTGTAACCCAATGCCGGGTTGTGAGAACCTGAAAGCGCTATTTTTGAAAAGCGTAAAAAACAATGCCATTTTTTAAAAAATTATGAAAAAATATGTCATTTTTGAAAAAAAAAATCCGAATAATGAGAACTCAAGCCAAAAGAGGATATTCCTCCTCTATCACCTTCACTAACGATATGTCTAAATATGGATTTTGTGTATCTTATAAAATGCAAATCTGAATCCTTTAAAATGTGCAAAAGATTCCATGATAAAGTTAAAGAACAAACAGTAAGAGTATTTAGATACTTAGAACTGACAGGTGAGGTGAATAACTATCAAAAGAATTCATAGGATGTCTTGAAAATAATGGGATTCTCTCATAGTAGACTCCTTTTGAAACACCTCCACGTAAATGGGGTATTCAAAAATGAGAAATTGAACTTTGTTGGACATGGTGAAATCCATGATGGGGTTTACTCGTCTTCCAGTTTCACTGTGGAGTTATGACTTGGACATAGTGGCATACTTACTAAACAAAGTTCCCACTAAAATAGTCTCTTTCACACTATATGAGATATGGAAAGGATGTAGGTCAAATCTTAAATATATAGGGACATGAGGATGTCTAGCTTATGTAAAGAGACCTAACCAAACAAGCTAGGACATAGGTTTGAATAGTATGGAATGCTACACCATCCTTCTAAACTAAATATGTTTGTGTCTAGAAACGTAACCTTTCTTGAAAAGGAATTCCTTATTAAAGGAAATGAGGAAACTATACTTGAGATGCAAAGGTAATGGATTTAGCTCTAGAGTAGGTGAAGATTGAATAAAAGGTAACATGGGTTCCTTAGCAAGGGTAGAAAAAGGCACTGCAAGACAAGTATGTGATTATACATTCATCAAAGATACTGAATCTAATAATGCATTTACTTTTCTAGCTGACTCTTTAATGTCAAACTCTTCCATCCCAATCTCTAAAGGATCATCTTGTAATAGTGAAAAAAATGTATGTTCTATACATGGTTTAATTTCATCTACCATAAAACACTCAGGACACTTATCTAAGACAGGACACTTGTATTCGTCACATGTAACTTACACCTTCCTATTCCCAAAAGACACTTCCATCTCTCCAATCCTATAGTTGATTTTAGCATTTGCAATCACTAGGAAAGGTCTACCTAAGGTGACAGGAGTATGAGATCTAAAAGATTCACTTGCTTCTAAATTTATATATAAAGTGAAGAAAAATTTCATGGGCTTCCTATGCAGGAGAATTGTAACATTTTTACCAAAACCTACACAATACATAAAGCCAACTGTGGTCTCTAATTTCTCATTCACCAAGCATATGTTTTTGACATGCAAATATAACACGTTCATCTATACAAAAAGAGAAACGTGTTAGAATTGAGAACTAGTCAATTTGATTGATAAAACCTACTCAAAATTTTGAGTCAAACAAGCTTTGACCATATGTCAGAAACTCATTATTCTAACAAAAACAAGCGCTTGTACTAGTTTAAGGCCTGTTTGGATTGGCTTTTCATGGAAAAGCATTTTTTTCCTAAAGAAAAAAGACATATTTCTTGTAATAAGTATTTGGATTAGATTTATGAAAATGCTGGGGAAAAAAAATCTCACTTTTAGTTTTTTCTAGAAGTCAAAACGACTAGCTTCTAAAATAATCACATTTTTCAAAAATTTTAAAAAAAAGCACTTTTGAAAAAACTAACCCAAGCGAGCCTAAATTAGGTTATAAACAATTTGATCAGCTTAAAAGTCAAAGGGCACACCTTAGGACATGAGTTTCCATTAACTATTAGAAGAAATGCATTAATTGGACTAACAGTATGTTGAGAAATTATGGGTTATTTGGTTGTCTTTTTCATGAAAAATACTTTCTCTCCTAGAAATTTTTTTTTCTTTTTTGCTAAAAGAGCTCTTTTTCCTTGAAACAACACATATTTTTGGCAATAAGTATTTGAAATAGATTTCAAAAAAGGCTGGAACTTTTAAAAAGCTCAAGTTTTAGCTTTTTCATAAGCAAAAAATTTGAATTTCTCAAAAAGCATTTCCCCAAAATTTTAGAAAAAAATATTTTTAAAGAAAAGATCACTCTGAACAAGGCCTAGAAGACACATTTTGAAAATTTAAGGACTAAGTTTTCCCATTAATAATAATGGAGGACTATTGGAGATTTTAATAACTCTTTTACATGATAGCATTATATGGTATGATATTATCATTTTTATGTTTTGATGATGAAAATAAGTAATATTCTATGATTCATAATGATTGAATTAAATGGATTATTGATTGAATGTTTGATGTGATGAGCTATGCTTTTTCAAAGTATGTATCTTATGAATGCTCATAGAAAGATTGCATTGAATTCTCGTGATCTTAAGAGAGGATGAATCTAGAAGATAAAGATCAAGGTAGCTTTACAAAGGCAAGAGCAAAGGAAGATATAAGGCCAGAGACGTGAAGTCATAAGAGCTACGGCTCGGTTTATTCTTTCGCTCTTATTTGTGTATATCTTTGAATCTACTTTCTAGAGCTCAAACGTTTCCTAATCTTGATCTTTTGTCTTGATCATTTACCTCAATTTTCATCTTTCTTTTCTGATTTATTGTCTTGACTTTTTCTCTTCTTGTTTTTCATTTTAATTTTTCATCCTAAACCTATTTTTAATCTCATTCCTAGAAACTTCAAAATGATGTTAGTCCTCTAGATATGGTTTTTTAAGATTGCAAAGCCTATTTGAAAAACTAGCCATTACATATCTAGTTTAGAAAGATTTTTGAAAATCTCATTTCTCTCTTTATCTCTAAAGTTCTTTGAGATTTCAAAGTGATATCAAATCCTTTAATCATTGATTTGAATCCCTAAAGTTATTCTTTGAATGGCTAATCCTTTATGATCTCAAAGGGATCTCAAAAATGGGCCAAAACTCTAATTTTCTGATAAAGGTCGGACCCCCTAGCCGGGCTCTCGATTTGAGCAATTTTGATAGTTTCTAAACTGCAACTTTTTGGACCTCATTGGACTCCTAGGCTGAGCAACCAACCTAGGCAACCAGGGTAACCGAAAATCCATAGAAAAGGCCAAACTCCCCACCCGGTCGACCGACATCTACACAGTTGTCTTAGAATATACTTGTTAGGAGTTAATTTTGGCAGGATTTTCTAATATCTCTAACCCAAAATCCCTCATTCTTGGCTCTTCCTCGGCTATTTCTGACACTATATAAACACCATTCTAAAGCTTCTCGACATACAATTGAGCATTACAAATCATCTTGAGCTTTAGATTGTCTATTCTTGAGGTATACAAAGAGCTATTCATTTTGATATCCTTTTGGTGAGTTTTTTTAGCAAGATTTGTATTTTCTCACATCATTATCAATTGGATTTACACTTCATAGCTAGGATAGATTGGTAAGTGAATTATTGGCTATCGAAAAGTGTGGAAAACCTTAGTGAGGTACTTTCACTTGGGTTCTTTGAAGAAGTTGGCTTCAAAGAGTTGTATTTCACCAACATTTGGAGAAGCATTTTCATCTAGTAGATGTGTTGTGAAGTCTTAAGGGGAGAATCCTTAGGTGATGAACGTATGCTTGATTGAATGACCAATAAATTGCGGTGCATTCTATCTCTTTCTCTTCCTACTTAAATTAATCCTACATTGCTTACAAGTTGTTTGATAAATTGCCTGTGTGAAGTGTGTTTATTCTCTTGCTTTTGAAGTTATATTGAATTGTTCTATTATTTGCAAAAGTAGCATAATCTTAATTCACCTCCTTCCCCCTTAAAATTATTTTCCCCATAACAAGTGGTATTGGAGCTAAGGTATTACATATAGTTTAACAACTAGTAGAATTAATGTGACAAATAATGTTAACGCTACTACCATTGAAAGTTTGTCAATTAATAAAGCTCCTATATTTGATGGCTTTAATTACTCTTTTTGGAAAATGTCAATGAAAGCATTTGTGCAGGCTCATTATTACGAAGTACGAAAAATAGTTAAAAATGGACCACAATATCCTATGAAAATGGTAAGAGATAAGAAAGTATTGAAAACAGAAGATGAATAGGATGAGAAAGATTATAAACTTGTTGAATTGAATACTAAGGCTTTGTATACCTTGTATGTTGGATTAAATGCTACTAAATTTGCTAGAGTTATGGGATGTGTTTTTGCTAAAGAAATTTAGGATCAACTTG
Source organism: Cordia subcordata (assembly GCA_028554755.1). NCBI lineage: Eukaryota > Viridiplantae > Streptophyta > Magnoliopsida > Boraginales > Cordiaceae > Cordia > Cordia subcordata. The sequence goes on along the minus strand of JAPTOF010000010.1, from coordinate 13,492,020 downwards.
AAGTTACTTATGAAGGTACCAGTCAAGTTAAAGAATCTAGAATCAGCATGCTTGTTAAAAAATATGAAAGCTTCAAAATGGAACCAAGTGAAAATATTGAATGTATGTTTTCTAGATTTGTTGAAATCACTAATAGTCTTAAGGAACTTGAAAGGAATACTCAAATGCACGAATGGTGAGAAAGCTGCTAAGACGTCTACTGTTTTAATGGCAACCAAAAGTGACAGCTGTGAAAGAAGCATGAGACCTCAACATGCTTACTCTAAATGAGCTAGTTGGTTCTTTCATGACACGAGTTAGAACTCAAAGCACAAAAGAAAAGGATAAGAAAATGAAGAAATCCATGGCATTTGTTCCCTACAAATGCTCTTCAAGTGATGAAGAAAATAGTGATGAATCCAAAGATAAAGAGATGACCTTACCTGCAAAGAATTACAGAAAATTCATGAAATACAAAAAGTGGAAGAAATGAGAAAATTCAAAGAACAAAGGCAAAGAAAGGAGAAAATCTAAAGAAAGGTTGAATGGAGAACTCAAATGCTTCAACTGCAACAAATCAGGTCATATCAAAACTAATTGTCTAAAATTGACAAAACAAAGAGAAGGAAAAGCTCTCAAAGCCATATGGGATAACTCCAAAAATGAAGAAGAAAATGAAGAAGAACATGAAGTTGCAAACTATGTATGTCTCGTGACAAACAAAGATGAGGTAAGTGACTCCATGAACTATCTTTCATATGATGATAAAAATTCACTCTTGAAGAATTAGAACAAAGTTACATGATGATTTCTCAATTGTTTTAAGCAAAAAGAAAGTTGTACAAAAGAGTTTGAAAACTTTTTTAAAAAGAAAAAGAAGATCTTGAAAAGAAAAATGCATCTCTTTTGGAAAACATAAATGAATTGAAAAAGAAAAACAATGACTTACAAATGATTGTGAGTAAGTTTACAAATAGACAAGAAAATCTCGAAAAATTGCTTGGCTTACAAAATATTATGTTTGACAAAAGTGGACTTAGTTATGAGTCTACAACCGAAAAAAGTATTTTGTGAAAGCATCATCTTCTACTGCACCTTTAAAATCTTTTATTACTTGTACATACTGTGAAAAGAATGGTCATATTTCTTCTTAATGTTATATTAAGAAACTACATGATAGAGTTACTCTTGTTCCACATTGACAAAGATCTAAATGGGTTGTAAAAGCCAAAATTGAGACTAACCTCATGGACCCAAGAAATTAGGGACCAATATGAAGCTCTCTTGTTTTCTCCTAATGTGTAGGTAAAAGTGAAGGAAAGAAATAGATTCTAGACAGTGGATGGTCAAAACACATGACTTGTGACCTCTCGCTATTCTATGACCTTAAAAGAATTAAAGAAGAAGATGCGACATTGAGAGACAATAGCAAAGGAAGAATCATTGGTAACAAGAATTCACTTGCTATGCATAATGTGCTACTAGTAGAAGGTCTTAAATTTAATATACTTAGCATTAGTCAACTATGTGATAAAAGTTATAAAGTTTCTTTCAAATCATCTAAGTGCATAGTGCATGATTATGATAATGTTAAGGTGCTCTTTGTTGCTTGTAGAAATAATAATGTATATACTGTTGAATTTGATCAACTTGAAAACCAAAATGCTACCTATTTATCTGCTTTGCATGAAAACTCTTGATTATGGCATAAAAGACTTAGGCATGCTAATATGAGTTTATTAAAAAAATATTTCTAGAAATGAATTTGTTAGAGATTTGCTTAAAATCAAGTTTGAAAAAGATAAAATGTGATGCATGTCAACTTGATAAACAACACAAGACCTCCTTCAAATCAATTAATATGGTCTTAACATCTAGAGCTTTACAATTGTTATATATGGACTTGTTTAGATATATTGATGTTGCAAGCTTAGGAGGATCTAAATACCGTTTTGTTATTGTTGATAATTATATTAAATTCACATGGGTCATATTTCTTGCACACAAAAATGAAACCTTCAATAAATTTGCAAGATTGTGTTGTAAAATGCAAAATAAGAAAGGATATTTTATAAGTTGCATTTGTAGCGATAATGGCACTGAGTATATGAATTCTCTTTTTTTGCAATTCTATGACGAGCATGGTATTGAAAATAACTTTTCGGCCCCTCAAACTCCTCAACAAAATGGGATAGTAGAGAGGAAGAACCGAATGTTACAAGAAATGGCAAGGACTATGTTTAAAGAATACAACTTATCAACATACTTTTGAAGTGAAGCTGTAAACACTGCATGTTATGTGTAAAATAGAATTGTTATTAGACCTATTCTCAACGAAACTCCAAACGAGTTGTGGCATGGTAAGACTCCTAAGATCTCATACTTTAAAATATTTAGTTGCAAATGTTTCATTTTGAATACCAAAGATCACTTACATAAATTTGATGCTAAATCTGATTAAGGGATATTTCTTGGTTACTCAACTATAAGCAAAGCTTATCGAGTGTTTAATAAAAGGACACAATTTATTTAAGAATCTATAAATATGACTTTTGATAAAGCTAATCCTTTTGAGCCAAGAAAGGAAATTATTGATGCAGGTGACTTTTTTGAAAAGACTATACAAGAAAAGGAACAAACAAAAGAAAAAGAAATATCAAATGAAGAAGAAGGTAAAATGCAAAATGATGACTTTCCAAATAAATGAAGAACAAACTCAAGATCCTCAAATGGAGTAAACACCAACTCATAGCAATCCACCTGAGAGTTAGAAGTTTGTGAAGAAGCACCCAAAGGAGCAAATCATTGGTGATCTGTCAAACGAAGTAAGAACTAGGAATAATATAAATGCTTTTTCTGAACATGTTGCATTTGTCTATCATTTAGAACCTAAGAATGTGAATGAAGCTTTGTTGGACAAGAATTGGATAAGTGCCATGCAAGACAGACTTAATTAGTTTACTAGAAATAAAGTTTAGAATTTGGTTGAAAGACCTAGAGATCATTCTGTTATTAGTACTAAATGGGTTTTTAGAAACAAGTTCAATGAATCTAGTAATATAACTAGAAATAAAGCAAAATTAGTTGCACAAGGATATAATCAAGAAGAAGGTATTGATTATGATGAAACCTTTGCACCTGTTGCTAGATTAGAATCCATCCGTTTGCTACTTGCATTTAGTAGTCATATGAATTTCAAGTTATATTAAATGGATGTAACAAGTACATTCTTGAATAGTTTCATTTAGGAAGAAGTTTATATTGAACAACCCCCTGGTTTTGAAGATACATGTTTTTCCTAATCATGTGTATAAACTTGAGAAAGCATTATATAATTTGAGACAAGCCCCTCAAGCTTGGTATGAAAGATTAAGCGACTTTCTAAAGCTTTTCAACATACAATTAAGCATTACAATTCATCTTTGAGCTTTCGATTGTCTATCCTTGGGGTATACAAAGAGCTATTCATTTTCATATCTATTTGGTGAGATTTTGAGCAAGATTTGTATTTTCTCACATCATTATCAATTGCATTTACACTTTATAGCTAGGATAGATTAGTGAGTGAATTCTTGGCTATACAAAAGTGTGGAAAACCTTAGTGAAGTGCTTTCACTTGGGTTTTTTTTGAACAAGTTGGCCTCAAAGAGTTGTAAAATAGTTGGTTTGTCTTTCACCAACATTTGAAGAAGCATTTTCATCTAGTGGACGTGTTGTGAAGTCTTAAAGGGAGAATTTTTAGGTGGTGGACATAAGTTTGGTTGAACTACCTAAAATTATTTCTGTCAAAGGGACTATTATCATGACTTAAAAAGAAACAATGCCTATTATAATATCAAGGCAACTGTTTACGTCGACATTCTATGGTGATGTTCTAATGTTATGTTTGAAGGATCTAATGGGGCATGCAAGACTAACCCTAGGTCAAATTTTAAATTATTAACGCTAGGCACAGTGGAAAAATAAATATTTGCATATAATAATACCACACATCCATAGATAAATAAGAACACAAAGTAAAATTGTTAGAACAAATTTACCTCCTGGAGCAGAAAATGACCAGAAATTTTTACTGATTATTAGACTACCTTCTGTGACCTATGATCAACAATCTAACCATTGGATTTGATGCTCTAAAAGTGTGGAACGCCTTACTAAAATTTTAGCATGATTCAATAAGTGATGGACACTCAATCAAGCCCAAATTTGAGATTGCGCAGTCTGTGATGGGAAAAAATAGTTTCTGCTGTTTTGTGTTTTTCTCTCCAAGACCTCTATAAGAATGACACAAAATGCTTTTGATCTTCCCTACTATGACCGGGGAGATGTTATTAATAAGCAAGAATCAAATTCTTGGTGAAAGAATTGATTTTAGAATTGTAGAAGTCTATTTTTGTTTTTGGTTGATCAAGTGAAGAAGAAGAGAAGGAGAAGAGAATTATTTCTTTTCTAAACTTCTCCAAGAACGTACGTGTCTCCAATTTTTTTGGCGTACAAAATCTTTTGCATTTTATCGAACTTAGTTGCCCCCTTTAAGAGTTCTCTTAGCAATAGAACTCCTAGGTAGACTAGGATTTTATCTTTGAGGAGTTTAAATCCAAGTAGAAGATCTTTAGGTGATAAGAGTTTCAAATTAAAACCAACTCTTGACCTAATCTTCTAAAATTTAAATCCCAACAAATCTTCTAGAAAATTCAGGGCCCACTATCTCTTTCTTCCCCCTTCCCGCCAAATTTGGACGTCTCCCTACAAGATGACTTGACAAATTGAATATTCCAAGATAAGAAACTTGGAGTTCAAGATATTTGAATTATCTTGTAAAAATATAGCAACTCCATCTTAATTTGGAAACCTTACTCAAAAGTCACATCTGGCATACCTAGAAGCTTTAGGAAAGAGATTAAGACACATTCTAATTATCTACATTAAAACTTGGACTAATAAGAACTAAGAACAAATCTTATTTCCTATTTCCAAGAATCATAATGCAATCAGAACTCTTATGAAAACACATATTTAGCAATTGACCAATAAGGAAATATTCAAGAAAAGACTTCTCAGGCTTAAAACAATATTCGGCTAGCAGAGGGGCCAAAAGACATAATTACCTTTGGCTCCCAAAATGACCAAAATGCCCTTGCCTCCCCTTAGGCAACATAATGACCATTTTGACCATAGTCTATTTCACCAAATGACTAAAGCTGCACTCCAAGGATAATTACTGGATGCCAGAAGCTTGTCACAACAACGAGTGACCTTTGTCTTTGACCTACTAAGCAAAATGAGCAAAGCGCCGCTTTATGTATGCCCGTAGTCAAGGTCGGTCCTTTAACTGTACCATCACCTCCTTAACTACCTCTAAACCTTGGAATAACTAGTCCAAGATATCAACCATCTTTTGGTTACATTACTCTTGATCTCGAGAGCAACCTACCACTAGATCTAGATTTAGATGATCATACAGATAAGACCAAGGGGCACATTGAATCTACTATTGCATATGCACGTCCCAATTGACTAGAACTCAACACCCAATGCACAAAGCTGTTGACCTTAGCCAAGTAAGGTCTCACTCATACTAGATCAAAGTGTTGAACCTTGACTCTATCAGTACATTCGTATATGCTCAAGATTGAGAGGATTGGCCACTTAGTAGCAACGAGTATTATGTTTTCTAACTTCAATAGTACGGTTACAAAAAAATTGACTCACAGTGGTTCGGTCCAATGCGTGAAACACACACTAAAGAGATAACTTCGAAAAGATCTCCAATGACCTAGGTAAGTCACCCTTTCAGGGAGACTTGCTCACTATAACCTTATCCTAATAGAGTATCGAGCACTACCATGTGATTATGGACTTATTTATGACATTACTAAGTCTAGACTTGGACCTACTACGCGTCTAGTCTCACTACGCACCCAAGTCCTCAGTTAATGTTATTGGGCCTTTATTAATGCACCATATAATCATACACCAAAGACAATGTATGAAAATGAAATTTAAATATCATTATTAAAATGATTATAACAATATCTAGAGTGTCCAAGTGGTTTTTAAGGCATATCAATCCCAACAATGTTAACTTATATTTATTTAACTTCTTTATATATGTGATATGAATATGAATTCGGTCTTAATGCCAACACTAACTCGCTATGCTCAACTGCTCATTCCACAGTAATAATTGACCCATCAACTTCAGAAGCTAACACCTTGCGTGTTTGGTCTCTTTCTTCTAACAAATCTCCAAATTTCAATCAGCCCAAATTGTTTAGCTAACAAATAAAATGAAATGTTAATCAAAGGATTATGTAACATTAAGACATTCAATAAACCAGTACATCATTAGAAGTATGTTGAAAATTTTATCTAAACTAATTTGAAATTTGGTATATACTAAAAATTTATTGCAACTCATAATACATAAAATTGCTTTATGGTAGCGTAAGATCTTGTTATTTGAATTCTAGTTATACAAATTCCTTTTGACAGGTGTAATATCCAATTGCAAATAATAGGTAAGCATATTAAGTAAAAATTTCAATCAACACAAGTGTTCTTCTAGCATTTTTGCTAACTTCTATTTGTTACGTACAAATTGAAAGTCATACATATCATTTACTTTATAATCGAGATACACTTTCCTAATATCCATTTTCTACAGATGCAAACAAAATCAATCATTGATTGATGACATAGTTGCAAAGAAAAATTACTGGGCGCATAATACACCAAGCTCTCTTACTGCAACAAGTGATGTTTTACCAATTTCTACTATATTGAATGATCACAGCATAACTATTCAAAATTTCATTCAATTTCTTTCTCTTTTGAATAGTCATGACATTCTAACATACTTAACTCAATCTTTTCATCTACCCTCTAATATAGAACTTAGCAAGTTTGTCATTGAAGAAGAATCAAACTTCGTGATGAAGAGCACTAGTTCTATGTCATGGCATGTGAACATTGTAGGAAACTGATGGATCTAGATTATGATTGGGAATATAAATGTGTTGGCTGCCAAAGAATAACAAAATCTAAGCCTTGGTAAGCTTATGATTACTTAATCTTGCTATCATTATAAACATCCCTCTTTTTTCTTATTGCAAAGACTAAATATTTAATCTGTATTATAATATATTTTTCAGGTCCAAAATTGATCTGCAGGTGTTTGATAAGACCGGTACACTAGCAATAACATTTTATGGTCAAAGTGCAGAAAGATTTTCAAGATTGGATGTTGGATGCTTTGGAAGCCATGATGAAAAGTGACATGGTTATACTTTAAAAAGTCCTATATGTCATTATATAATAACGTCTATTTTACTAACATATATTAATATGCAGGGTAAAAAAATCTTTCCTCATAACATCAACAAAGCATTAGGACAAACCACTTACAGAATACAAGTGCACGCTAAAAGATGAGGAAAAACCTATCAAGATCAAGATACAGTTCAATACTGTAACGGCCCAGGCCCAACTACTAGTCTACCACCACACTTAACCAACTAGCCCAAAATGCTTAAGCCAGTGATAACAATAGTAGTAGACACAAACCATTATAAAGTGCACACAAATCTTACAAAGAACCGATGTGGGATGAGGCGTTACAAATACACTGTTATCTTTATGACAACAACAAATCCTCCAACGATAAGCACAAGTATAATGATAACCACTCCAATTATACTAAACATGTTTACATCAAGAATTTGTTAAATCTAACATGCCAACAAAATCTTTCATAACAGGCTGCGATTCATCAAGATGAGCATGTTTGAAGGATACAAATCTTAAGTGAGAAACTTTTGGAAGAATCAATCTACCATGAACGACAACGTACTTGGTTGCATAAATTTGTGGGCAAACATGTAGTAATGTAAATAAGAACTTCTAATTTTTGCCTTGTAGCTTTATAAGGTTGCATATAGCGTGTTGCTCCATGCCTTTTGCTTGTGGCCTTGGTGTAATAGTTTTTTATGAATGTACATACAGTGATAATCCAAGTACGTATATATAAGTCTTAGCAGCTTGTACAAATGTGATTTTAGATTCAGTTTATCTTGCTTCTTATTAGAAACTTAGTAGTTTAATATATGGTTTTGATATGTTGTTTCACTATCAATACTTCATTAATTTCTATTATTAGGTGCATTTGCTTTGTTTGACTATAATATCCTTATGCATAGATTAACTATATAGTTGTTAATGACAAATCACCAGTTATAAGATTGCCACTTTAATCAATTTGTTAGCCTTAAATTTTTTCTCTGGCCTCTAATTGACATTGTACACATGACACCTCTTATGTGTTTCTTTTCAATAGATTAACTTTTATGACATATTGACAATATAAAGGTTGACATGCAATGACCTTCATCTATTAAGGAACTTTTTCCTCTTTATCTTATGGTGAAAGCATATAGTGATAGTACTACAGAAGATGATAAATGCTTTTGCAATATCTCACTCCTTTGTTGTGCCTTTTGTATCTTTTAATAGTATATATCAAGTATTTATTCAATCAATAAGTATGTTTCTAAGTCTTTAATATTTTTCTTTGGTTTTCCTATGTATTTCATAATAACTTTTTGGTTTGGTTGCTTTTTTTGGCTTTTTTTAACTTATATATGTTAGTTTGCATTTGCAGGGAACGAATGCTATCTGTAAACCAAGTTAAAGTTTGCACCTTTGCTGGATTGGTGTTCTATATTTTGTGATATTTGTGCTTTATTCATGTTTCCGTAATTATGTGAGATTTCAACAGAAAACCAGTAAATTGGCTATAATATGTTTTATTCTATTTTATTCCCAAATAGTAAATTGGCTATAATATGCATTTAGGTAATATTGACTATTTTCATTAATTGATAAGTTTGAATTCGATTTACTTGCTTCTTTGGTGCAGGTTATTTGTCAACACTATGGTACCCAATCTTTCCCTTTTTATCGAGTGAAGCTTTTTTTTTTTTCTCTTTTTGCCTCAGATTTTTATTTAGCTGCTATAATATCATATGCTATATTACAATGTTTATTATGTTTTCCTTTTTTGTTGTTTTTTGTGGTTTTTTAAGGGTGGGGGAAGGGGGTTGGTTTCATGTAAAAACCTCAAATAGACATAAGTTTTGATTATTTTTTGGGTTTGTTGATGTTTATCTGGAAATCTCATTTGTAATAATATAACTGTAATTATTGATTACATAACAGGATCATTCAAATTTTATTTGTTTGTGTATCTTTAGCTGATTTATGGTTTTGGATTGATATAAAAATCTAGTATTTGGCTTGTTTATGATAATTGTATGTCATTTTAAGTTCAATATAAATTCTGGGGTTAGAAAAATTTTGTCAAAGTTGTTGCTGCATGAGACTTTTTTTATCACAAAGACATATGCAATTAATTTGTTCTTTTTCTTTTTTTTTTTTGTTGATTTGTGATTTTGAATTTATTTCAAATTCAAATCTTTTTGTTCCTTTCTCGGCACTTATATGTTTTTTACTTTGAATCCCTTCAAAATTTTTTAATAGAATTCTGCAAATATATTAGTTTTATTTAATGATAACAATGATATATAAAGTTTTTATTATTAACATAGACATTCATATTAGCATATAACATGATATAGTTGTATGGCCTTTACTGTAGAACCAGTTGCAAATTTCGATACTACACGACTTGTTTGCCACATCCAACTTCATGTTTGCCACCTTTAACTTAATATTTGCCACCTCCAACTTTATGTCTGCCAACTTCGTGTAATACACTACATTAGGATTTTATAATGCCATGTGTCTATGATTTGCCATCTCATGGTTTCAAGCCTTCAACATCATAACTTCCAAAAGATTGTCACATTGCCATCTCTTCTTATGTCAGCCACATCCAACTTCATGCAATACACTACATCATGATTTTATGATGCCATGTGTCCATGATTTGCCACCTCATGGTTTCAAGCCTCCTATATCATGACTTGTAAAAGATGGTCACAATGCCATCTTTAATTTGTATTATCTAACATTTTTTTTTCTCTACAGATTTATGGTTCAAAGCAAAAGAGTGCAAGACTACGTCTAAAAAGATCATGTTTTGCACAAATTATCAGGACATTGCTATTACCAATAAAGCAATAATAATGGCTCCATCATAAAAGTTGCCAGATCATACAGCCAATAAAAGATCGTGACTGAAGTGCCAGGTGACATAAAACATAAGAACGAATTAATTAGTACAGGAGTCTACTCTTGGTCCAACTCGAACCAGAACAATCTATATATGAAGCAACTTGCCAATTACTTATTAGCAACAATTAATAGATTTGTTCAAATATAGTTTGTTTTGGTTTGGGTTGAACTGGGAGCGAGCTATTTTGCTAATTGATGCACCCTTGCTTTTTCTGCCACCTAGCATTTTCTAGCCATGACTTTTTACTACTTTGAGATCTAGCTTTGGTCTTTATCCTAGAGTTGTAACTATTAGCTTTGTTGATAACAGTAGTGGTTGCAAGAAATTAAATTTTTGACTTAGTCAAAAAATCTCTTTGCCGTGTTACTTTATCAAAACAAAAAGGATGCCAAAGAATTTAATGCATCATATCTGAACATTAGAAGATATATTTTCTTTTAATCTTGTGATTGTAATCTATCATTGTATCCCTTGTTCTTTTAATAAAATTCTAAAGTTCACAACCTTTTAATTAAAAAAAATTAACGCATTATATTTTTATTCTTATGCAAATTTATTATGCAATCATTTGTACCTTTGTGCCAATAAAGTTTAGTTCTACATGCAAGACTACATAAAATAAACAATATATTATACTGCTACATGTATCTATTTGTTCTACAACAAAACTTTTTGACACCACTGTAGAAAGTGATTTACATAATGAAAAAGCTTTTTAATGCTTTCCAATATCCTTTTTCTGCAAATAATTTAAAAACTCAAATTGGGTCTTCATTTCTCAAAATCTCAAAATCTAAAATTCAAGTAAATTCTTCATCAAAACAAAAACGATGCCAAAGAATTTAATGCATTGTATCTGAATATTAGAAGATAGATTTTCTTTTAATCTTATGATTATGATCTATCATTGTATCATTTGTATTTAAATTCTTAAATTGTCTTTCTTTTACGATTAGAAGGATTACTTCAATTTTGCGATCATAGTTTTTTACACATATAAAAATTTATCATTTTCAATTTTACAAAATTATATGCAATATGGAATGCTAGGTATGGCGAAAGACTGTACCTCATGCGGTCTTCCCAACTAGTACTGAGATAGGAGTCAAAAAAGGGAGTTAATGAGTTAAATGAGTAACTCTTTAATTTTATATACCAAAATGACAAAGTTTGCAAACAAATGAGAAAAATGACTATGTGTCAACTTCGTATTTTGAAAACACGAATTTAGAGCTCCATGTCAGCTTCAAATTGACCGAGTAAGAATGACGTGCAATTACCTCGAGTTCGTCAATTGAAGTTTTGAAGATTAGACTTTGTGTTTCCAACGTCCGAAGATTTAGTTTGTTGTTTTCAAGATTGAAGACCAAGTTTATGTCTTCAACATTCTAAGCCTAACAAGGACGTAGTCAATAAGCAAAATATGTATGTCTAGTTGTTTGTTGCTGTCAAAAAGCCCACAAATTGCAACCTGTTGGTGAAAAATAAACAAGGCAAAAATTTGTAAATCCCATTGGTGGTCCTGCTTCGAAAGGAAAAAAAAAAGGAAGAAGCCAAAGCCAACAAACAAGTCTTGTGGTCTTTCTTCAAAAAGGGTAGTGCTTTCTCTCTCTTATGTATACTTTGAAGTGTACATACATATATATATACATATATATATATATTGGTAGATGATATATATATATATATATATGTATGTATGTATATGTATGTATGTATTTATGTATGTATGTATACAAACTATTAAACTGAAGCTACCAATTAAGCATAAGAAAAACCCAGAAGTAGGATCAAAGTTTTTAACACTTGAAGCTAAATTGTTGATCTACAAATTCAGTCTTGCAGATAAAATGCAACATCCAATATATTAAACATCGAAAAATAAGCTAAAAATGGGATCTTTCATGCACTACATGTATCAGTAAAAGAAGAATCAAACAACTTTAGTTGAAAAGTTGAAAAGATGGGCCATCTCGTGTTAGGGTTCTTTTTTCTTCTCTATGATAATAATAATAATAATAATAATAAGTAATAAGTATTATATTATGTTTTATGGCTATTTTCTTCTTCAGTTAATTTTTCCATTAGGGACTAGGTAATTTAGTTATACATCCTATATAACAATTATATATCCATGACTAATTTTTCAATGACTTTGAAATAATACTTTTCATGAAATGCAGGTGGATGAATGACTTTTCAGTCAAGAAAGTTGCCACACATGTGGTGTCCTAATACAGATTTCAGCTTGATCAACTAGCTCCCCATTAGTTTTTGTGGCAGCTTTACACAGAGGAGTTGTTGGCCATGTTTCCACATTATTGTACTACTACACATGTTATTTGGACATGCTTTGTGCCATTGATATGTTTTCATATCGTGGAGCATTGCTACCCAGCTCGAGTGATGAGGCAATTTGGATGGCAACAAGATATACCTCCACCATGTATGTATTCCAGAGAACTCTATAAGATTGATTTAAGAAAGAGGACAACTAACAGGAAAGAATGTCACAAAAGCTAAATAGACATATGGGATCAGCGTCATAACAATATCATGGACGGTATACTGGTATCTAATGAGCCATCTCTAGATTATAAGGCATGGTACAGGCATATCACATTTCCATTTCTTACTTGGTTTGGATCTCATCTTGATGTGGTGGTATGTTTGTTCTATTTTTCCCTTAATTCACTTACATTCTTTATGTAGTTTGTCTTGCATATATATTTTTTGTTGTATATAATAATTTAGTAAATTTATATTTATATGACAAGTTACTGAGGCTCAACATATAAATGATTTGTCAATAGGAACATCACATGATGTGTTGCCTAAGATTCATAGGCCCAGCAGTAGAATGTTACACACTTTTGGTAGACATAGACAATTTGGTGACGTACAAGATGCAACCGCAAGACCATACACATCTAGACTTATAGACGCACATGATGCATATGAACAAGAAATGCATTATGAAGATACTATACCAGCTTCTAACATAGACCCTACATTTACATCATATATGCCAGAATGTGATATCACTCCTCTTTAGCCGACTGGAGCATATATGGTGCATTCCTCTAGTACATAGTATGCATATCATTTGCCACCTGTGTCCTTTGAGTTCCGAGATGAGGATCTAGATAATGAGGCATTTAGAGTTGACAATGCCGATATCATGCATGAGAAAGGGGTTGTTTGAGAATGTGCGGCCTGACATTGAAGTGCCTATCTAAACGTTGAAAGTTTATCAAAGGTGTTCAGAGCGCAAGAAAAAATTGCATTCACCGTGTCTGGAATGCACGAAAAAGCCAACGCAGTGTGGTATTGGATCACATTTGCTATAGATACTCTTACTACTTTTAGTATTGAAACTATTAGAAGTCTTGTAATATATTATTAAGTTTCTCTTTGTGTATTTCGACTCTTTATGTCATTTAAAAATTAGCTTGTCATGTACAGGTTTCTATATCATAGGTAAAATGTGAAGAATTAGGGGAGACTATGCCAAATTTTTAATAAACCATTCCATTGTTTAATGCCTCAAAACACACTAATCATACAAATAACCAAAAGCAAAAAATAATAATAGAATTGCCAAAGTCTCCTCGTCTAATATGTATTCAATTGAAGACCAATACTCATGGCTTTGAGATGTCAAATATTTAGTTAAGATGTCAATCATGTCATATTAAGTGGTTGGTAATGTTAAGCATTATGTCATGTAATAGATGATATGGTCAATATATATAATATAAGGTGCCATTGATAAATTTAATAGTTCATCATCTATCTATTATAGCCTACTAGGGGATGGCTTTTAAAGACCTTTTTATTTCAATGTTAGATATTTTATATTCTTAAAATATAAGTCTATGTGTTAGCGTAGTGTATGAATAATACAAAGACATCTTAATTTTTAAAATATGTGATAACACTAAATTATAAACTTTTTTTTTAATTATTCTAATGTTAAATTTTTTAATTTTTGGTTTTCAATTTTCAAATTTTTTAAAATTTTCAATTTCATTTTTTTTAAAATTTTAATTGCTTTCCAAACTTTTCTGTGACATTACAAGATCCAGGTGTTAATAAAACGCTAACCCTGAATCTTCAAACCTTAGGATTTGACATGGATCCTGATAATATCCCCATAGCAATAATATATAGGATACATTATAAAGTTATGAAGACACTTCTAAATCCAAAAGCTTTAAGATGTGATCCCAAAGGTAAAACTCTTTTACTCCAATCAAACTTGGAAGATAATATAGGAAAAACTTTCGTTCCAAAAGAAATTCAGTGGGTTGAAGTCGAACTCCCCACAGATTGGGACTGTTCATAATAAACCAAATTCTTCTTTTCCTCAACAACATGAAGACTTAGAACAAATTATTGAGTATCTTGATGGTACTATTGAAATAAAATTCTCAAATAACACAAATGATTCACTTAGATTTAGTACTTTAGAATTTGTATCCCAAACTTCGACAACTTTTTCATCTTTAGAGACCGAATACATTTCTGAACACTATACCTCTAAATTCCAGGGTGTTAGGGAAAACCCTCCAATTCCTCAAAATGTTTACGCTGCTTCCTCTTCAACTAATATGTCCCCAACCTTTAGTGAAATGAAACCTCCAACTCCATGTGTTTCAAAGAATAAATCCACCTGTAACTCTCGTGATCCAGATTTTTTCATGTTAACTAAAGATTTCAAAATTGATGCTCCTTATATAAAAGCTGATTTTTATTCTACTCAAAATACTTCAAAAAGAGAATGGTTTTTAAATAACTTCTCAAAATCACAAAGGATGACTTCCATGAAGAATACTATTCTTTTATGAGAAAATATAAATTTAATATTTTCTTTTTTGATTGGTTTGAAATGTTCTTGAGGATCAACAAATTGATTTCCTCTTTCCAAAAACTCTTCAAATGGTTTCTCAATCTGCAAAACAATGGATTTTAAATGATAATCAAGTCATTGATTCAACTTTTCCTCCTTTTAAACCCCTAAAAATTCCATACAATGAATATCTTGTTTCAGTTGCACCAATTAAAGGTCCCTCTTCCTCTCTTGATCCCAAAAAAGAAGCCATTGTAAAAGACATTAATAAAATAATAGAACAAAATAACTTCACAAATCAATATTTAGACACGTTAGGAAATCATATATCAAACGTAGAATCTCTTTTAAGCCATCATGGCTCTTCTCCACCCCTTCCTCAAAATCCCCAACTTTCTCAACCTATAATAAAACCTTTTACTTTGGCTTCATCAGTAAAGCTTAAACCTTCAATTGAAGAGTATCATTCCCAAATTAACCAGGAAATTGAGGCTCTCCCAAAACTAACTTTAAAACGAAAAGGTATGATAACTGATTCCGAACCTCCTGTTGCTCCAACAACACCGCTAGTGACCAAAGGAATTCATATCCAAGAACCTTCATCTACTAAACCTACTCAAAATAAACTTTCAGTTATTCGCCAAACTTCCGATTCAGAAACTGACGATTCTATAGAAGAAATAGAAAACCAGTTTACCCAAGAACAAGAACCTCAAATTCAATCTCTTCCAAGTCATAGCCATAGGAGTATAAATCAATCCAATCATATCCTCCCAAATTATTATCCTCGTCCTACTCCAGTTGACATCCAATTTGAAGAACGTGCAACTTTCTCTCGAAGCTATTATTCTGACGGTTCCCTATATGAATGGAATATAAATGGCAAATCTGACTATGAAATTCTCAATCTCCTTCATAAAATGACAATGGCTGCAAACATCTTCCGGATTCATAATAAAATTGATTCCCAAGTCACCAACCTTCTTGTATCAGGATTTACTGGTATCCTCAAAGGATGGTAGGATAACTATCTCTCCGCCACTGATCGACAAAATATCCTCTCTGCTATTAAAAAAGATGCCAACAATAACCCTATCGTTAATGAACAAGGTCAAACTACATCAGACGCAATCCCAACTCTTCTTTCCACCATAGCTCTTAGTTTTGTAGGAAATATGCAAAGTCTTCAAGATAATTTGACTGAAACCCTTTCAAATCTAAAATATAAAACTCTTAGAGATTTTAGATGGTACAAAGATGTTTTCCTATCTAGAGTAATGCTCCTCCAAGATTGCAATCATACCTTCTGGAAAGAAAAATTTCTTTTCGGATTACCTCCTCTCTTCGCTGCTAAAGTTAAATCCAAAATACTTGATACTTGCGGAAACATACCTTATGATAGTCTTACTTATGGTCAAATAATTTCCTTCATTAATCAAACTAGACTTCAACTCTGTACTGACCTTCGAATTAAAAGCCAGCTTGAACGACAAAAAATAACCACTAGGAAAGAATTAGGTAATATCTGTAAACAATTTGAATATCAACCTCTTCAATCTTCAACTAAGAAATCTTTCTCCAAACATAAACAAAAATCGTATTATAAGAAAATAGATAAAAAACATTATTATAGAAAATCTTATAAGAAAAAGGAAAACCCTCCTTTCAAAAAAATATAAAAAACAATCTAAGATTGTTACAAAATCTAAAATTCCAACCTGTTACAAATGTGACAAACTTGGCCATTACAAAAGTCAGTGTAAGCTAAAACAAAAACTTAACACTATTGAACTTGACGAAGATATACAACAACAAATCTTTAATCTAATCAATCGTTCTCCTTCTCCCTCTTCTTCTGATTCCAATCAATCCTTTCAAATGATGAAATCGCACAACAAACTTCTTCTGATGAATATTCTTCCTCTTTTGATAATGAATTTATTTCGAAAAACTACGCTTGTCAAACTTTTACTCCAAAATTAAAACTTAATATGATAAAATGTTCTACTACTAACCAGTTATTACAATTCGCTACTCTTTTAAATTCCCCTAAAAAACAAATAAAATATCTTAAAATAATAGAAGACTTGGTTAGAACAACCTAAGATGAACCTAAAGAACCCTTATATAAAATCGAACCCCAAACTTATGATATTAAAGATATTCTAAGCAAGTCAACTAAGCCAAAAGAACTCACCATTAATGATCTTCAAAATGAAATTCAAATGTTAAAAACGGAAATCATACAAATTAAAACTAAAATTAATAACATTAATACAACAATTAAAAGTCAACCATCTAATACACACAACCACCCTTCTTCTATAAGCCCTGTTTCTGAAGAACCTTCTACCTCCAATTCTGACGAAAAAATTTATAGTATACTTTCCCATATCCCATATGACCTAGCAAAAATGGCGAACAACGATTACTCTTGTCATAAACAAATATGAAACCTTTAATTTTATAGCTCTTATAGACTCAGGTGCTGATATGAATTGTATTCAAGAAGGCCTGATCCCTACAAAATATTTTGAAAAAACTCGAGAAAGAGTTACTGCTGCAAATGGTTCAAAACTTCACATTAAATATAAGCTTTCTGATGCACATATTTGCAAGGATGGAATTTGTATTAAAACTAATTTTCTTCTTATCAAAAATCTTGATTCTAAATTAATATTAGGAACTTAAATTTAATTCAGCCTTTCTCTGTTTCTTCAAAAGGAATTTCCTCTAAACTGTTTTCTCAAAATATCCTTTTTAATTTTATTGACCCTCCTCAAGAACGAAATTTAAACCTACTTAAAAATATATCTATAGATAAAAAACTTAACTTAATCCAAAAGAAATCCACTCAAATTAATTTTCTTAAGGAAGATTTAGAATTTCAAAGAATTGAATAACAGCTTAATAATCCGCAGTTCCAACAAAAGGTCAAAGAATTCCAAGATAAGTTAATTTCTGAAGTCTGTCATTCAAACCTAACTGGTTTTTGGCAAAGGAAAAAACATGAAGTTTCTTTTCCTTATACCAAAGAATTTTCTGAAACTATGATCCCTACTAAATCTCGACCCATTCAAATCAATGAACAACTTCTTGAACTTTGTAAACAATACATTGATGACCACTTACAAAAAGGACTTATTGGGCCTAGCAAAAGTTCTTGGAGTTGCTCTGCATTTTTTGTTAATAATGCTGCTGAAATTGAACGTGGAGCCCCTCGAATGGTAATTAATTACAAACCTTTAAATAAAGCTTTACAATGGATAAGATACCCCCTTCCCAATAAACGTGATCTTCTTAAAAGACTGGTCCATGCCAAAGTCTTCTCCAAATTTGATATGAAATCAGGATATTATCAAATTAAAATTAAAGAAGAAGATAAATATAAAACTACATTTGATGTTCCTTTTGGTCAATATGAATGGAACGTGATGCCATTTTGTCTTAAAAATGCCCCATCAAAATTTCAAAAAATCATGAATAATATTTTCCTGCGTTTTTCAAAATTTTTAATTGTTTATATTGATGATGTTTTAATTTTCTCTGCACCAATTGGACAACATTGGAAACATCTTTATACATTTTATCATACCGTCAAACAAAATGGTCTTGTTGTTTCTGCACCAAAAATTGTTTTATTCAAAACTCAAATTAGATTTTTAGGTCATAATATTACTAGAGGCACAATTAAACCCATTGATAGAACTATTGAATTTGCATCAAAATTTCCTGATGAAATTAGGGATAAAAAAACAATTACAAAGATTTCTAAGTTGTCTTAATTATATATCTGAGTTTTGTCCCAACCTTACTCAATTGGCAAAACCCCTCTACCAAAAATTGTCCAAATCTCCATTACCTTGGACAGACTAGCATACCCACATAGTTCGATAACTTAAAGACCAAGCCCGATCTTTACCTTGTCTTGGACTTCTTAATCCAAATACTTTGAAAATTGTTGAAACCGATGCCTCCGAATTAGGATACGGTAGAATACTTAAACAAACCCTTGGCCCAAAACAACCGGAGCAAATTGTCCGCTTTTCTTTCGGATTTTGGTCCAAAACCTAGCAGAATTATTGTACTATTAAAAAGGAAATTTTATCTATACTGCTATGTATCACGAAGTTTCAAGATGATCTTTTAAATGAAAATTTTCTTTTAAGAATTGATTGCAAAGCTGCAAAAGATGTTTTACAAAAAGACATTAAAAATTTGGCTTCAAAACAAAATTTTGCACGATGGCAAGCCCTCCTTTTGTTTTCGACTTTGATATTGAATTCATAAAAGGAGATACTAATTCTCTTCCAAACTTCCTTACTAGAGAATTCTTGCAGGGAAAGAAAGAAGACAAGGGATGGATTCACGCCATCCAAAAGCCTCCTCTTCCGGTTCCAAACCAAACACCAAAAGTTCATATGCTCAAAGAGCATCATCCTCTTCTTCACAAACTCCCCAAACCCCCCAAAGTAATAGGAAAAATTCCTCAAGTCCCCCAAACTCCTTCAAGTTCACCAGTGTATCTTTCAAACACGTTTCTCCTCTACAAACTTACAAGCTATCCAAAGCCCTTCTCAAAACCTTCAGTCATCCCAAAAGTCCTCATCCCCTGTCAAAAGTCAGTATATTCTCAAAACTTCCTTCAATCTATTTTGGATTGTGCAAAAATATTCCAATATCAAAGATCCCTGGTTTCTTCTCAAAGAGTTCTTCTTCCCTCATTGCTTTCAAACCACTGATAATCTCAAATCCCAAAAGTTTTATGAGTTTATTTTGGTTGAAACCGATTCAATTGAGATTACTCATAACAAGAATTCTGATGGTCAATTGAGATTACTCATAACAAGAATTCTGATGGTCAAATTGCTTACTCAAAAATCCGCATCAAGAAAGTCCTTTCCCCATCCGACTGGAAAGCCCTCCTTTCTTAGTCCAAACCCTTCTCTCAAAAATTTTCCCCTTCTGGTTTCAATTATTTTGAGTATAAAAATGCCTAGAATGTTGTTTTCTTCTTTCAAAACAAATCTCACCAGCACTCTTGGTTTCTTTTCTTTTGTAAAAAATTCAAGCTCGAAGACACTCCCCTTTAGTTTCGAAATTGGTGGAATCTCTTCGGTCTAACAACTCAAATTTTTCCTGAAGTTATTTCAAATTTTTTCAAGGATTGGACATTGTCATATCAAACCCCTTCAAAATGGCAATATTTCAATCCACTCTTTGTTTTTTGTGCACAATTCAATGTCTCATGGATTCTCTGATGGGATTTGCAAATCAAACCGGCAGCGCTCAAGTCACCCCCGTACTTGGCACGAAATATCAGCATTAAGTGGTGGGATGGATTCAACTGCTCAAAATTTACCAAAGCTGAATTGCAAGAATGGTTTTTAGCCCATCCAGATGCCACATCAATTGTTTCAAAGGTTCAAACCCAATTTTTGGCAAAGAAGGCACAACTTCAAGCTCAACTTGCATCCGCCTCAGATCCAAAGACACAAGAAACTTCTCAAAGCTTACCTCTAAGAATTTGGAAATGACGAAGACGAAAAAGAAGAAGAAAGTCATTCCCAAACCTTTGCAAGCTCGTCTCAAGGCCCAAACCAAAACGAAGATGACTGTTTTGGAATCGACACGTCAGCATTTGATTTCTGAGGACAGTACAAATCACCCATGCCCATGACGTCAGTGGTGAAAGCGGTCATGAGCATATTCCAAACTTGCTTTCCAAAAAGGTGAACAGTCACGAACCCGTGACCTCGCCGTTTCCAAGTAACGACAAACTACTTTCGGCTAAAGAATCCCGCGTACTTCTCAAAAGAAGATAATGTTGTTCTCGTCATTTAACAGTCTCCAACTTTTTCTTTTAGTTTTCAAAAGCAAAATGATTGTAATTATTTTTCTTTTGTCTTTCCTAAGGGCTTATTTAAAGTTCCAAGTTGTAGTTATTCAGTGTCTCTTTGGTTGTTCTTTTCTTTCTCGCTCATTTTGGCATGTAATCCTCCTCTATATTATTCGCCTATCAATAAAATTACTATTCCACTTCAAATCTCTGTTCAGCAAACTACTGCGCCATCAAACTAAGGTATTCTTTCAAACTAAAGTTAACTTCAATTAGTCCTATTTTCTGAATATCTTTGATTTATATTTGAAACAATGTTTTTGTCTGTTTGCTACTCTGCTGCCTGGGCCGTTTATGCTCTTTTTTACTTTTTAATAATTTCAATGTTAAATTATTTAATTTTTATTAATATTTTTAATTTTATTATTTAGTTCATATATTGTTAGTATTTTTAATTTTCTGATTAAAATTATTATTGAAATTACAGATATACACACAACATTAGTGTGTTATGAGAAAAAAGAAAAATAAAAGGCAACTTTATGTGTTCAATATACAAAGTCTAACTTTGTTTTTTCAAGACACAAAGTTTGAAAAATCTAATCACCTGTTGCTGATTTAACTATTGACATTGTCACGTGTGTTAATCATATAGTGTGTGTATTTGAACGTTTTGTCTTCAAGATACGAAATACTTTAAGTTGGTCATTAAACTTATTTATTTGAGTAATTAGTTTTGGTGACAAAGTTATAAAATATAGTTAGCGCGGTCATTGCTTCGAAAAAGGAGCGAGGTTTTAGAGTGAAAGAAAAAGAATTTGAGTTTTTGTTGGACGCAGAGAAAAAGTTAGCCTAAATAGCGAACTAAATCATTTTCTCTTCTTCTATTTTCTCCAATGGCGGCTGCCGCTGGTGTATCAACTTCCTCTGCACCACCATGCCACAACCTCAACCGCAAGGTCTCCACCAATGCCTTCTCCTCCTCCTGCTACTGCAATAATATATCTCGTATTGGTTTCTCAAAACCACTCGCTGTTAATTGTCCCACATCGATCTTTCTCTCAAACCCCAAAAGACTCGTTCTCTCTGCCAGCAGCGCCTTTAATGACGACAACGCAGCTCTCTCCGTTTCCAATTTGCCGCTTCCCTCCGCCACTCGACATAAGTAATCTACCTATTGAATTCCTTTCTTTTTTCTTGTTTTGTTTTGATTATATGCCGAATAATTGTTTCCGATTTTATCTTTTGAGTTTGATTATGATATGAACCATTGTTATCTATGTTGTTGTTTATTATCTTTGTTTTGAATTGGGTATCGTAATAATCTAATAACTTTGAATATGGCAAGCATCAATGTTATAAGAAGGTGACACACAACCTCCCACTTGTGTTGCACACCTCGTTTGATATACTTTGTTTAGTGATCAGGATAAAATAATAAATTTATTTTGTAAAATTTAATTCTTGAAGGAGTTTTGCGCACTTTAGAATTTTGGCCATGACTGAGAAATGTTATGTGTGTGTCTAAATATATATGTATTACTTTTATATATGTGATTTTCGTGACACTTTTGGGCTAAATTGTTTACTTATTTATGCTGTTATAATACACGCAGTTCAATGTGTTGGTTAGTGGAAATAATGAGTGTTAATAGTTTTGGATAAAACATTTTAACCAGGGAGCCACAAAAGTGGAAACGATGAGTGTTAATAGTTTTCGATAAAACATTTTAATCAGGGAGACGAAGAACTGAAACTATTCTCGTAAAATGTGTTCGTTATGCTAACTTCAGCTTATTCTATGCCTTGATCTGAAATTGTTATTGAATATAAGATTTAAATGATTTTTAGAGCTCTTGCGTATTTTATGACTTGTGCTGTGTGAATTGCGTGACAATATGCAATTGTTGAAGGATATGCATTGTTTTGTATGAGAAGTAAGTTGAACTCCTCTATGCAACACTCAAAACACAATGTAATATGCGATATGGATTGCCTAATCCTTGGAGGTCTAGAATTTTATCTTCATTTATTTATGCCATGAAGCTGTTGGCTTTGTTAAATTCTTAGGTGCATGTTGGATATGCATAATGATACATGATATAATCATGTTGTTATAAATCCAGGGCCAGACGCCACACTATTTCTGTCTTTGTTGGCGATGAAAGTGGAATGATAAATCGAATTGCTGGTGTATTTGCACGAAGAGGATATAACATTGAGTCGCTTGCAGTTGGTCTGAACAAGGATAAGGCTCTTTTCACTATTGTTGTGTCTGGAACTGAAAAAATATTGCAACAAGTCATGGAACAACTTCTGAAGCTTGTTAATGTGTTAAAGGTTATTACATCGACTTCATTATCATATCTCTTGGCCAGTTCATGCTGCTGAGATTCTGCTTGCTGAAAAAGTATTCTTGACCGATAATTAGAAATGTGGAAGCCGATGAATTGTTGAGTTCAAGATTTTCTTTACCTCTATTAAACTACCAAGAGGCTGAGGTGTATTTGTGGAATGATTTGTTCATTTCATCAAATGAGATATACATATAACATTTGAATAGCAAATTCTCAAATAGTTTCAGATGTATTCGACGAACAAGATGCTGAGATGCATTAGTGGAATGATATACTATCCATTTAATGAAATGAAAAATGCACATAACATGTGAAGAGCAAACCCTCAAATCATTTCACTAATTTGTGGACCATATTTTGCATAGATCCACATGCACCATTAATCTTCAAAAGGGCTTTTTATTGTTGTGTTGGAATATGCCTTTCACCATACTTGCAATCCAAACTTCACAAAGAGACATTAATGCTCAGGTTGAGGACATCTCCAAGGAACCACAGGTAGAACGTGAACTGATGCTGATAAAAATTAATGCAGATCCAAGGCATCGTGCAGAGGTTTGTATGCTGTGTTATTTGATCTGTAAATTGTGATTATATTATACAGAATTATGGTTAACCATAATTTGTTGGGATAAAAATCATTCTTCAACCTGAATTATATCTTTAAGATATCACATGTCAATTTATTCCTTCTGCTTTTTATCAGTTGTTCTGCTTTTGTTTGTTAAATTTACCAGGTGATGTGGTTGGTGGACATTTTCCGGGCCAAGATTGTTGATATATCTGATCACTCTCTCACAATTGAGGTGAATGATTATTTGACTTCTACTGGACCATGTTATTGCTATTTTGAACAGAATTTTGATCCTATTCATATTTATTAACTTTTACCATGATATGTTTGTTTGTCAATGGGCTTCATCTAGTTTCTAATCATGTACTCTTTGATCTTGTAATTGAATGCATGAAAGCTGGGAATCAAAGGATTGATGACTTGTAAACTCATATTGTGGAACCTTATTTGGGCTCTATTTAGCATGTGCGACATATCTTTGATAAAGTGGCTACAATTGAACTACCTATTAATAGATGCATACATGTTTGGATAGGCATCCCTTATGCTTCATGGATATTGAGAATCTTTAGATTCCATCCTATAATCAATTTGCACTATGTAGAGTAGCCCAAGATTATAAAAGGTGGCCTTGGAGTTTATGAATTTTTCACGTGGGAGGTGGTTTTGTTCTAATGCCCTTGTCAAGTGTGGCCTAATTTGAGAAGCAGCTTTCGCTGCAATTTGAGAGTTGATATTGAGGTGAGTGAGTCATCCTTAAGAGAGATAGTGATACATTGATGGACAAGAATAGACCATAGGTCCAATTCTGATACCATATTAAGACTTGTGGATTCCATCCTAAAAGTAGGTGGTGCCAGGTGGTATAATCCATGATTTTATAAGGTGGCCTTGGAGTTTAAATTTTTCCACGTGAGAGGATTATGTTGTACTAAATGGTGATGATTTTCGAAATATTCCCAACTCAGAATACTTTGAGTAGAAGTGATTTTGGCCACTCTTTTATGTTAGAAGTGTTTACAAAAAGCTACTGGATACTTCTCAAAGTACTCTTCTACGATAGGCACTTTTATCCAAAAGAACCTTGACTGTAAATAGGTTATGAGTTGCTCCTCCCTGCTCAGATCCCTTTCTTTTGCCACAGCTTATGCTGGTACAGGAAGTGCAGATTGAATAGTTACTCATTCCTATATTGGTTTTTTGCTGTGATGACTATATTTCTTCTTTAGCCAAAGGTGAAATTATGCTACCTTTTACTGCCCATTTGAATTGGTTTTGTGCTATAATGACTATATTTCTTCTTCAGCCAAAGGAGAAATTATCCTATCCTTTGCTGTGTCAATTGAAATCTGGCTCTATATTAATATTTCTGTGATGGTAATGAGCTTGCATCGAAGGCAGTTATCTAAGGTCATCTTGACTTGGAGCATTTCTTCATTTCCCTCTTAAGATTAGAGAATTCAGGTTTTCCTTTTATTCTTTTAATTCTTTTTCCTTTTTTTTAAATAAAAATATTTATTTAATTACTAGAATTAGTTTTGGTATTCAAAATTGTTTCTGATATTATGTTTGATCCCATTCTAAAACTCATTGAAATGTTTGGACAACTGGATAATATATTTCGCTTCGTCTGATTATGCATGTTCTGTGTGTATTTGTGTCTGGCACTTTTCTGCAGACTTCTGTGAGCTCAAGTTTCTTTTAAATTGTTAATAAAGGTGACTGGGGATCCAGGCAAGACGGTCGCAGTGGTGAAGAACTTTACAAAATTTGGAGTTAGAGAAATTGCCAGAACTGGAAAGGTTTGCAGTGGAAAGTGATCTAGTGAGGTGCTCATATCATGTTTCTTTCCTTTTCTTAATCATGCTTATGGTTCTTCTTTTGATGATTAAGCTTAGATTGCTTTGAGAAGGGAAAAGATGGGAGAATCTGCTCCGTTTTGGCGGTTTTCGGCAGCTTCATATCCAGATCTTGAAGGAGCAGTGCCTCTTAATACTGTCCTTAAGACAACAGCGAGAAGACATAATGTAGACTCTGATGCATCTGTTGGGGTAGGCAGTTTAGCTAGACTTATCGTGTAAATACAAATTCAGCTAATTTGTTTATTTATATATGACACAATTAATGCATTAAGGATAACTCGCTATTATTAATCGATGAGGTGTATGATCTGAACCTTAGGTTAGCAGTGGATTTACATAATCATAATATCTAAGTTGTGGAACTTTGTACCTCGTTAAGTGTAAGGTAGATTAACCCTGGCGAAGAACTCAAGTAAAGACAACAAATGACATGTTGAGATCTTATGTGCATCGAACAAAGAAGGGAAACAACTCTTCGTAGGAATTAGTGGTGCTGATATAGGTCCACTTAGCTGACCTCACCTAGTGGGAGAAGGCTTGATTTGGTTGCTTTATGCAAAGGATCTATGTCTCTCTTCTTTGCTTGCTTGACAGCAAAATGTCCATCTATTTGGGGAGGTCAGCCCATGTCATATAATGTCACCTACTTTTTTCTTGATGCTATGTATTACATAAAATGGAACTTTTGATTCCCTTTCACGAGGTCTACGTATTCCTTGAGCATCATAGATCCTAGAAGTTACTTGTTTTTCAAGAGTCTTGGCACTTTGTTCCTTGGAAGATAATTGCTTCTTGCCATGTTGAGTATATTGCCCACTAGATCAAAGAAATGACTTGCTGAACAATTGGATTTTTTAGTTGAGGGTCAAAATTAATGTATCAAGCGGCGAAGTCAGCAAATTCTTGCATTTAAGTCCAAGAAATTAAGGGTGGCAAGAAGACGTGATTGTGTCACTTCCCAAATTACCTGCTGTTATTGATATATTCAATTCTATATGCTACCCAAGGAAATCAGATGGTTCATTTTGTCAAATACCATCAAGATACATGCAAGGAAATCCTACAAGAATTCAGATTCACCACTTTCCCATGGAGAGCAAACAGTTTGGTCATTCTCTCCTGATACTTGCTGAGCTAACTTGATAAGTGATCTTAGCTAACATGCAATCTACTGGCAACACAGAGAAAATTTGCTTTATCACCTTTCCATTTTAATTTGACTAAGCGGATTTTAGGATTCACAAGAGATAAGAACATCACATCTTACTTCAAGTTTATGAATCTGAATTCAATTTGTATTGGATGAATGCTTCTAGTAAAATGCTTATGAAAAACTGCTATATAGTGCATACATGTAACTGCATCTCTTGAATTATCTTGTCTAGAGAAATGACAAGAAAAGCCAATCTTGTGCAACCTAGGCGCCTGTTTGGAGCCTCCATTGCACCAAAAGAAAAATGTGACGGAGTTTCTTGTAAAATATCCAGCAGTAATAGGATTTTAGAGGAAAAAAGTGTAATATAGGCATCTCTCTTAGAAGATTAATTTAAGGTATCTGTAATGTTTTTATCCTTAATGTGTCTTAGCCATGACTGGAACCGAAACATGTCTAATTTGTTCGGCTAGATAACTGTCCTTTGTTACATAATTGCAATGTGGATATCCTCAAATGTGAATTCTTTTCTGTTGCTTCTAGAGCAGGATTTGCATGGATTTGTCATCTGATTGGAACAAGTTATTTCCTTTGGGAGATAATATGGATTCTTTCTTTTCTTTTCTTCCCTCCCCCCCAAAAAAAAAAAAAAAAAAAAAAAACTGATTGCTTTCTTCTGGTTAGTAGTTTCCTGTGTATTTTTGTTTAAATCCCTCTGGTGGATGTATAGCCTAGTTCATGCATTAGTCCTTATATAGCATGCAATAAGATCACTTTTTGTCTTGCTTTTCATCGATCTCGGTACTCAAAGTTTGTAGTTTAACAGTATCTCACGGATTGAGGGGCTTGGGGAAGGAGATTATAATGATGCCTTGGTCATGCGTTAATTGCATGCAATAAGATCACTTTTTGTCTTGCTTTCCATGGATCTTGGTCCTCGAAGTTTTTAGTTTAACAGTGTCTCACAGATTGAAGGGCTTGGAGAGAGACATTTCCCCTCCCCCTAGTACTAATGAGGAATTCAGCTGATAAATGGGAGATGAGATTCACAATGATTGTGGCACAGTCCAATACTCTTCCTTTTTCATTTTAATGAGTTGTTCAATTCTGAACTTTGTTTGAGTACACGTGACCACTGAGGAGTTGTTTCCGTGTAGATAAGTTTTTTGGTTTAATTCTGAACTTTTTTCTTTTTCATTTTAATGAGTTGTTTAATTCTTTCTTTCTTTCATTTTTTTTTGTTCAATATGTGATGAATGTGGCACAGTCCAGTACTTTAATCGAGACACATGCTACTTTATAGTTCAGCTGCTGCTATTTATTATCCTACTTTGCTTCTCTTCTGGCCCCAGAGTGTCCAAACGTAGTTCTAAAATCTGATATGGTTGTGATATTGTGAAGGGAGATGTTTACCCTGTGGAGAGAGCTGATGAAAATCCTGTTACTCAAGTTCTTGATGCTCACTGGGGTATTCTCGATGACGACGATGTAAGAGATCACTCTGTGTCTTCCCACTTTTCTTGTTGAAGGAACTTTGTTCACAATTTATTTATCAGATATTATATAAACAATCTGCACCTGTAAGTTCTTCTAGGTCTTAAATTAAAACCTAATTTCCCATACCTTATAGTTGGTAATTGAATGCATCATGTACATTTTCTTGGTAATCAATCAAATTATTAAGACCAAACTCTAAGAACTGTTTGACATGTAACTGTAGTGGTTGGCCAAATCTATATTAAGTTTCGTGGAAAGAATTATGCTGTTTATTTATTTATTTGTTGATATTAAGTACTCCAAAGGATACATTTCAACTCTTTGCTGGATCTTTTGCTATTTAGATGTTGATCTCAGATGATATCTATTGGTAATGTACAGCAGTTATTCGATCTACATTGCTTTCTTTTGAGAAGTTAGTTGAAGTGAGGTTGCAAATGATGCAACTTATAGATCATGGTAGCAAATGATGCAACTTATAGATCATGAAAAATCAAGAGAAACAATTAAAAACTTACAGGTCTATATTCATGGCTTGTCCCCAGGATTCAAAAGTGATTAGACAACTTGTAGATTTGGAGGAGTTCTAGTGAACGGGGAAATTATTCTTTTCCTATTTTCGAATCTGAAGTTTAAATATTTATCTGAAGCTTGATTTGGAGTCACAAACTGTGAGTCAAGGGTGACAAACATTGTGACTTGATAGTTTTGTTGGATTTAGTTATAGTTTAAGGCGTTTGCCTTCATGTTAACAGAAAGGAGATACAAAAGTACTATCAAGGAGATACCAAAGTACTATCCTTCTGTAACAAGCAAAGAATGCGAGGTAATGATTCTGAAAAACCTAATAAATCATGACCATTTTTAACTTTTAAGGGATGTTGAAATCTAGGAGAAGCTTAAACTGGTATTTCTGGTTCATAAGAAAGAAAATATGATAAGTATAACATAGCGCATATACTTACAATGCCATATTAATTCCCCTTATTCTTAAACATGTCAGCGTGCTATGAGATTACCAGAGTATTTATTGTATGTGCTTTGTTTCAAAAGTAACAAAGAGAGGGTGGTCGGATGGCGGTGGAGAAGGGAGAGGGTCTGCTGTGAGGATATTGGTTTATAGGTCCTGTGTTGTTTTGCATGGCATCCCCGCTGTGCTAACTATTAGATTGCTCTCTTGCCAACACCCCTAGGGCCTTTTATGTAAGATTTTATGCATGTGTGTCTATATGTTTTGTTTTGGGTTGGGGGGGGGGGCGGGGGCGGAGTGGGGGAATATATTTCTATTTTTCCATTGAAGAAGCCAAGAAGGTATCTTTTGGTCTTTTTGTAATACAGGCATCAGCTAGTTACCAATTTAAATTCGTTGATAATGGTCTTAAACTGGGTTAGCATAAATGGAGCTCCTGTATGAATTTTATTAGTGATAAGAACATTTTTATGTATCCAGAAATGATTGGCATTTATTGAGTTGGATTGTCAGATGAGTCTGAGGTCTTGCATTTGTGATGTTGTAAGCAATTTTAGTCTCTTCCAACTTCTGTGTTCCAATTAATGGTTGCATGTTTTGCTTCTAATTTCAAACAATCCTTGGCAGGTAAAACTATTTGATAAAATGTAATTTCTGTGTCAGAGATCGTCTCCTGAATTTGTTTTTGCAGGAAACGAAATCAGTTATAAAGTATTAAATTTTCAGGATGTTTTAGGTTACTTCTTTTTCGATAGAACTATCACTTGTTTTTACTTGTTATCATGAATTTTGTTTTTCTGGTCATGGACTTGTAAAAGTGGTATGTATTTCGGTCAAATTAATTGCAAAATGGTGTTATCTTTGTACACTAATGATGCTCAATGTCGATGCTTAATTTTGTTCTCCAGACAAGTGGGCTTCGTTCGCATACTTTGTCAATTCTTGTAAATGACAATCCTGGAGTTCTTAATGTAGTAACCGGGGTCTTTGCTCGACGAGGCTACAACATTCAAGTATGTTCAATCAAATTTGTTACTAGAAAGATAAGGGATTACTTGATATTGTCAACTAGATATTTTCTTTTGTTATGATGGCTGGTTCTTGTTGTTCTTCATTATTATTGTTATTATTATTATTAATGGTAATTATTATTTTCTTTTGATAGAGTTTAGCTGTTGGTCATGCTGAAGTAGAAGGCCTTTCTCGCATCACAACCGTGGTTCCTGGTACAGATGAATCAATAAGCAAGTTGGTGCAGCAACTGTATAAGTTAATAGATGTCCATGAGGTGAGAATGCTTCTCCTATAAATAATTACACTATGAGGGGGAAAAATAGAATTTGTTAGGTAGCTTTCTTTGATATGTGTAATTATATGAGATGGAGCATAAAGATAGCATATAGACCCTTTCTTCTTATCATTTATGAAAGATAGTATAGTCAGAATGCATTAACCATTTTTGACTTTTTTGGTGTTGTCACATTTTCTCTGATTGGAACTTGCTTTTTTCTCTTGGATCTGTGTGGAGTAATGCTTGCTGTGGTAACAAGCCATTCTTGCTTTTCTTTACATTTGGAGCGTGAACCTTATAATTTGATTTGAACATAGATTAATTTCCTTTTCCTAAAGGGTTCATTTCGTTTTCTTTCTGTTCCATGCCACTCACAATCATTTGGTACTCTAGAAGCAGTTCCACTTAGAGCAATAGAGTTGCTGAAGACTGAAGTTTTAGTGACCTTTCTCAGGTTTGGGATTTTACCCACATCCCATTTGCTGAGAGAGAGTTGATGTTGATAAAGATTGCCGTAAATACTGCTGCTCGCCGCAGTGTCCTTGATATTGCTAGCATTTTTAGAGCAAAAGCTGTTGATGTGTCTGATCACACTATAACTCTTGAGGTGCGTGTTTTATTTTAAATAGTAGCTAATCAGCAAGCCTGGAAATGGTTCTATTTTGCATATACACCATCTATTGTTGTCAAATTTGGTGAGCCTTTTACAAGTTCTCTTATCAATGTGCAGCAGGGTGGTCATAGGGTCAACTGCTGTTCAAAGAATCATATTTTGTTGTTATTACATTGAGTTGTTGATGAGAGCTTGGATAAGTCAAAATATCCATCTAGACTAGAGTACTATTTTTCTCGATGCATGCAAATAGAAAATAGAAAATCGAGTGTCTAAAACTACCTGCTGAGAATTGTCAGCTAATAAGTGCAGATCTAGTGTATGGGGAGTTAAATACATGGTAAAAGCAAACTGTTGGCATCCTTCTGAGAATGATTTGCTAAGTTCCCTGCAGCAGATGAAGGTTCTTAACATGTTAGCCATGGAAGCATTGATCATTTAATGCATGACAAAAGTTACTGCTTGTGGAGTTAGGTCACTGTAACCATTAGGGCACTCATAAAATATCGTAAACTAAATTGGTTGGTCTATGTGATTAGTCCTACCCTCTTCTAGTTGCTGGTGTTTGGTTATCATTTTTCTGCATTCTTGAGTGCAGAAAATCTCACTTAATTTGCTGCTCTTGTGTTCAACATAAGTAGCTTTCTTACATTTTCTATTTACTCTGCTTATGACAGCTAAGCGGAGATTTGAACAAAATGGTAGCTCTGCAACGATTGTTGGAACCTTATGGCATTTGTGAGGTATGTCTCTTCTTCTGTTATTTAGTTCAGAACTAGGCTTAGGTGATGCAAATCGCTATCTGCCTCTGTTAAATGGTTTTGTTGAAGAGCCATGGTTGTGTGCCTGGGGGTCGTGATGTGTTCCACTGAATTGTGCTCCATCTGATCTTAACCTTTCAAATGTACCTTTTAGAGCCGTGTTTTGAGCTTCCAGCCAAAACCTAATTATCTACTTCACTGTCTTCGCAGGTTGCTCGCACCGGACGGGTGGCACTAGTACGTGAATCGGGTGTCGACTCTAAATATCTCCGTGGATATTCTTATCCTCTGTAAATTCCAATCAAGAATCTTTTGTTATGTGCACAAAGTTCAGAACTCCTTCTGTACGATTCGACATACTCCATCCATATATGAGCAAAATTAGGTGTGAGAGTGTAAAACATCCAGTTGGTGTAGTTTAAACGACATCCAGTTGGTCTACTTTAAACGACTTTTCGAATTTGAGTTCTAAGGTCGGTATGTGTATATGGGTCACACAAGTATAAGGTCCTCAATAGAAACAGAGAACGGAAATTGAGTACAGACTTTGGAATTTCATCTCTATTCGAGTAGTTCCAAGTATCATGTTTTATTTTGCTTACTTTGTTGTGTTTTCTATATTTTATTTTCTGTGTTTTATGCGTAATCATATTTTATGTCTTTAATATATTTTATTATTCTTGATATATATATATATATATATATATATGTAGCACCCTCGATATTGGTTCAGCCTATGATGAGTTCACTATGGCTAGTGGTGGAATTCAGGATTGTAAGTGCGGCATGACGAAAAACTATTCATATCAAGCCATGATTTTAATTTTTCCATCCAAATCAAAATATTCACTTCTAAATAATAACGAATTATAAAATGAGATATTATATGTCAATAAAACTTATAAGTTTTTTGAATCACTGAATACAAAACGGATTACATAAAGCACAAAAATGTGAATTACTTCTATACATTAGGCATCATAGCCAACAACACCAAGAGCATCCATTTCTTAAGCTTTTCGTAGCCAACAAGAACAGCATAGTCGCACACCTCAAGTAGGAGCTGGAGGTAGGAAAGAGCTGGTGTGTCAGCAGCAGGTGACAACGATGGAGGAAGTGGTGAGAAAGCTGGCAACGCAATTTTTTTGGGGAAAAAAAAGCGCTCGCAGAACAACGTGATTTCTAGAACATGCAACGAAAAAAAGCCATTGCAGAACGATGTGATTTCTAAAAAGAAAAAAGCCATCGCAAAACGACGTGATTTCTAGAACTTGCAAGGATTTAGGAATTAGACCGCGCATGCGCGGTCCCTCGTGCCCATTTATCTGTTCATAATTTGACAGAAATTATAAAATTGAGAGGCATGGAGGGGAAAATTAGTTAGTTCTACCAGTATTTGTCATACACTAAGAACATGCCCAAACAAAGAAACGGATAGTTTAACATTTCCTTTGATGCTAGACGTCCATGGTTTTACTATTATAATCAATTCATTATGGTTTTTTTGGTGTATAACCAATGATGAAAACCAATGATTTCTTGATACTTTTTGTTGTTGGCCAGTACAAGAAATTACAACAACTTCCGCAATATTCATCTGGCATCTGGGTAGGTCTATAATGCTCATGTTTCACTGCATTACCCATTTAAAAGTAAAAATTGGATTGCTCGAGAATATCACAAAATACTCATTATCAGTTACTTCTATCGTTTGGAGTTCCCAATTTTCATCTTTTGTTTCCTGTTAAACAGATAAGTTACGAAGGCTTCTCAGTTTGTTTGGAAAAGAAAAACGCACGAGGAAACCAAACTCGGACGGAATCAACTGGTATGTAATAAAAGAATTCAATGGACAAATCATTAAGCAACACATATAAGATACACAGGACAGAAAGAGAAAAGTTCCTCTTCTTAACACTGCACAACCTGAAATATTTGGGCAACAAAGCCATAAGTTCAATTCTTTTTCTCGTGTGATTATGCCTTTACAAAGAGAGAGAGAGAGAGGACCTATAAGGAGATAATATTTTTGGGTGCACAGAAAATCAATCTATACATCCTATTACATATGTGAACAAAGAAATATTGTTAAAAAGGAAAAGCTTTCCAAACAAATAAATAAATCAACTAAGACACATAAACTAATTACCAAGAAAAAAAAAAAAAAAAACCTAAAGCAGGAGACAAATGAGTTGAACACGTGTCACCTCTGAAAACAGGTGTCTCCAAACAGCTTTGCATGTGCCTACTTTTGACAATATCTATCTTCTATAATAACAAAATTAAAATTAACACACATGAAAAACAGAAACACAAACCATAAAACGAAAGAATAAGCAAGGAGGGGGCGAAAAATACTGGAGAAAGTGATCAGGGACCATGTCGAAAAACTTGTTGAAAGATGGATATAAGAAGATGGCAGGCATGTTCAAGTCAAGGAGGAGTCAAAACTTTCCTATATTAGAAGGCCACCCTGTTGCACAAGAGCATGCGCAAGAAGCAGTAGAATCAACTAGCCACCTCAAACAGAAAAAAACCAAATTGGCTATGAAAGAGTTCAAGATATATAGATGGCAGCCTGATTATCCTGACAAGAAACCGTATCTTCAATCTTACTTTGTACAACTATCCACTTGTGGCCCTATGGTACGGATTTGGATTTCTTCTTATGATATTATAACGATACTAGTGTTAAGCACAATAAATAAATAGATCAACGTCCTCTTTAATAGCTTTAAGGTTTTAAATAAAATGATAACTTCAATATGATATTAGAGTCTGGGGCCTAAAAATGAAATAAATCAGA
Source organism: Cordia subcordata (assembly GCA_028554755.1). Taxonomy (NCBI): domain Eukaryota; kingdom Viridiplantae; phylum Streptophyta; class Magnoliopsida; order Boraginales; family Cordiaceae; genus Cordia; species Cordia subcordata. The sequence continues at coordinate 13,457,271 of JAPTOF010000010.1, read as the reverse complement.
GTTTAAAAGTCATACATTCAATAGGTTCAAAACTTACTGTATCCAAAATATTAAAAGGAAAGCGAGCTCCCCTGGAGGAGCTGTCTTCTCGACCAGACCGTAGATAAGGTTGAGACATGGAGAGCTCGGCTCGCATGCATTACTTTCGAAACTTATCGCCACTCAAAATATATAAAATTGTTCACGTACAAGACACTAAACAAATCACGCCTGTACGCGAAATAAATAAATAAATAAATCAACACCCTTTAAAATATAGCTCCAATAATCCAAAAATTAATAGTCGTGAGTTTGTTATTATATTTGATTTTTTTTTTTCTTTTTGGGTGTTTTAGGTTCTGGATGCACTGCAGAAAATAAAAGCTGAAGATGACGCGAGTTTGAGTTACAGGAGGTCGTGCAGGGAAGGGATATGCGGGTCATGCTCCATGAACATTGATGGTGTAAATACGGTGGCGTGCCTTAAGCCAATTGACACCGACACTAGCAAGCCTACTGTCATCACGCCTCTTCCTCACATGTTCGTCATCAAAGATTTGGTTGTTGATCTCACCAACTTCTACCAACAATACAAGTAAGTGCAGCTTCTTTGATTTGATACCATGGAAAATCTTTCAAACTGGCAACACCCCAAGATCACCCCTTTTATAAAATAATGGACTCCGCTTGCGTTTTGGGCTTTTTTTTGGCTTGAGTGATGTTGGACGATGTCGGTTTGAATACTTTCCCTGGGTACTGCCTGTTGATTCGATCTCACATTTATTGACATATATTGTAGGTCAATTGAACCATGGCTTAAGACGAAAAAGCCACCCCCCGAAGGGAGAGAATACAGGCAAACTCCTGATCAAAGGCGGAGACTAGATGGGCTTTATGAGTGCATCCTCTGTGCTTGCTGCAGCACCTCATGCCCTTCCTATTGGTGGAATCCGGAAGAGTTCACAGGACCAGCAGCACTTCTCCATGCTTATCGTTGGATTGCTGACAGGTAAATTTCCTTCATATTTACTTGGCAGACGGTATGCAGCAGAAATAACCAAATAAAATGATGCGGAGCCGTACGGCTTTTTTCGTATAGTCTAGAATGCTAATGAGGTTATTAATTCCAAGGGGAACCTGCTCCAGGTCCAAGTACTAAACCTTAATTTGTCCGGCATTATGTGTGAATTATATAATCAATCTAGCTGCCAATAGACTGATTTGAATAACTTTCCTCTCCAATATCAATTTTAAAAGATGCAGTTGATTTGGTTGTATCCTTTATTTGAGTTCGATTGACTTTTGGAAGCCGAGTAAGTAAACTAGTTGAACCGTAATCAAACACCTGGTAAAAATCCAGTACATTCCATCTTGTTTTATTTCAATCAGAGATAGCGTTCCAGCGGAAGTTCATCTCTACATGTCTAGCCTACTGACTACATGTTCCTGGGAGCAACAATATATATTTACGTAGAACCGGAAGAGTCGAGAGGATACCATTTCAAGCAAATTGTCTACTTCTCATTCTCAGCTTTCTTGCTCCTATTGCCACCTTAAGTTGATAGCGGAAAGGCTTTCTTCTATATTGTCAGAAAAGTTAAAGGCACTGGAGATAGTAAGTTTTAGATAAATATTCAATATCTTAAGAAACATTTTGGAGGCTCTAAGCTAGTGGCCACCATGTTAATCTGGCTAAGGCACTAGCAGCATAGTTAGAGTACAGAGATACTATGGTATTGGTCCTCTTCTCATATGTTTTATTTTCAGCCGAGATGATTATGCAGAGGAGAGATTGCAAGCTGTGACAGAAGATCAGCACAGACTATTCCGTTGCAGGACAATCAAAAACTGCACAGCATGTTGCCCCAAAAGCCTTAATCCAGCAAATGCCATCAGCAAGATGAAGACGCGACATTTGGTCTCTAAGCCTGTAGAAAGAGTCGAGTTTCATCCCGAGCCTTACATGGGGCAGGCTTAGAGTTCAGTGGGGAAACTATGCAGTTGAGACACTATGCTATATATGCTATGGTTAGTTGCTCAGATGTTTGACGCATGTTGCACAATTTGATTTGCATGGTCTTAAAAATTAAAAAACCGGAATGGAGATGTATTATGCATCAATATGCTCATATGGTAATAGAGGCTTCAGGAGTTTGAGATCATAAGGTACCATTGACATTTGAGTATTTGTGAAATTATTTGAGTCTGTAATATTTTTAGCATAGTTCTACCAATAGTGTTCTCCCGTTGGGCCTCAATAATCATGCTTGACTCGAAAAACAAACAGCATGATTTTTTCTCCCCATGAATAACCTCCAACGGTCAAGTTAGCACAGGATCAGGGATAAAAACTTTTTTAAGTATGCAACTTGAGGCCCAGTGAGTTACCTCTGTTGGGTTGAATACCTCCTTATTTATAGGCTTGGACAAGTGGTCTTGGGTGTTCTGATTTTGCCACTCTGGCATCTTTGCCAAGTGGCCGCTATCAAGTGGTTGACTTGACCCCTAGCGGAAATAGCGTCAAGCGTGCCACTTTGCGGCGTTGTGAGTAGCGCAAGCGTGCCACTTCGCCACGTGAAGCGTCTCTTGTGCCCCTTTCGAATCAAACGTGGCTGAGGTCACTTCTGATCCCTCCATGATTGCATTTACCTCTGCAGAACCGCACCTCTGAGCTTGTTTCGAAAGACTGGACTGACTTGTGGAACGCAGAATACTAGATGACTGGAGTGGGTTTCCAGTTTTCCTATCAATCTTGATGCTTGGTCTTTCTCATAGCATAATACCTGACTCCATGATGTCCGCTAACTACTTGGATCACACTTTGTATTGTGTTTATATTACTGGTAAATTAGCAAAGGCTCTCTGGAGGACTTTGGAAAAAAAAGGTACAAAATGAAGATGTTGGCATGAAAAAATTCGTAGTGGGCGAAGTCTTTGACTTCAAGATTGTGAATTCGAATAGTGTACCGAACCAAGTCTAAGAATACCAAGTAATCATCCATGACATCCAGATAGAAAGTATGAATTTAAGTGAATCTTTCCCAGTGGCAGATATGATTAAGAAAATTGTCACCTAAATAGAAGAACTTCAAACTTACATAAAGCATAATAGAAAAGAGATGACCATCAAAGGTTTGATCTAAAATTGAGAATTGAATAAGACAATCGATAATACAAGAAAAAGTTTGATTAGTGACAAACAAAATCTATCAATATTCTGTCGGTAAATTGGAAGAATAGCAAACTACTATAAGGATTTGGTCCGTCAAAAATTGGCTCGTCAGTGAACTTTTTGTCGTCGCCTTTTCGTCAATAATAGCAACAGATATTATGTTGCAAAAGTCTATCAAATAATTACGTTACAGAAAGCAACCAAAATACCAGACCAAAATTTTGTTGGTAAAGTCTGCCCCAAAGTACTATTGACACTAACAACGAACTTCCCACCAGCACATGCTGTCAATAATACTGACAAAAATTTCGTCGCCAAATTAAACCTGTCACTCCTTGAAATCTAAGCCAAATCCAAGGCGTGACACGCCATAGATTTAAACCTGCAAAGCTACAAACAACTCACTAATCAAAAGCACATAAACATACCCAATAGATATCAGAGATCTATATACCATTAACAACTATTTACACAGGCAAGAGATTTAGTTTACATTTCGTTTCTCAAAAATTACAGTATTTCCTGTCTAAAGATTACAAAAATTACACGTCCCAAAAAGACTAAACCATTCCACAAAAAGAAACCCAACTGATGAAGTCTCTAGCTAGGCTAAGGTGGGTTCTCTCCTTGGCGTCCCTTACGACCATCCTCTGCAAAATAGATATGTAAAAGTATGAGCGAAACGATGCTAAGTAAGTGTACACCCCAGATAAAACTTAAGGACAGCTCTAAAAGAAGGTTAAACAAAGATAACACAATAATAACTAACAAGATAACAAGGGGGTTTGTTTATCAGATTTACACAGACTGAGCCAGTGGAAGAAGCTTATACTCAGAACTACAGAACACACACAAAACAGAACTTCTATAGGGCCGTGATAATAATACTAAATACCCCATCACACCACAGATAGGCGTTCATATGCTTCTTCCTCTCACAGTGAACCTCCCACCGATGAGGGCACATAAATCACACCTCTGTCTAGTGAACCATCTCCCACTGACGAGCATAGAACAAAATAGATATATATATATATATATATATATATATATATATATATAATGGCAATCTCACCCGCCGGATGGGTGTCACAGCCCTAGGGAACACATTCAACATAAACAACACACTAAATAGTTCTAGAATCCCAGGATTTCAACAAATATAAGTATTCAAATACAAACTCAGAATTCTGATTTCACAGTGACAATTCTGAAAAGGATGATTTAAGAGTGCTCAGAAGACACAAGTAAAGCGGAGACCGGAGTCCAGATGGTTAGTCCAACTTACCCATGTCAAGTGTTCAGTCACACTCCATTCCTGTCTAACATTATATAATAATTATTGGTTAGTTTAATATGCCAATGATGGAGTAAATAAAATATAGACTTCATGCTTATATATAACCAAAAATAAAGAGCAACACGCCAACATACATATATCTTCACAAGCTACTAAGAACTAACTAGCAAAGTTATGGTGCAAAGTAGAAAAGAACATTATAAACATATATCATCAACCTAACCCTTCTATCAATGACCATAAGCTAAGTTCCACTCATTTTCATAAAGACAATCTTATGCATATATATATATATATATATGTGTGTGTGTGTGTGTGTGTGTGTTCACCATGTCTTATCTTCCTTCAATACCAATTTAATATACTATACAAATGCCAAGCCGAATCTAATTAAATTCAATATACCAAATTTAATCTCACACATAGCTTTATATACATATAAACATCATTGATAACATCCCAACCATTCATATAATATATTAATCATCTCTCCTAGGAACGTACATAGTGGATTCACACAATTATAAACATAAGAACAAATATCGTGTTCAACATCATAAGTTATAGTATGCTTACACCTTGCTAATTCATTTACACATTTCTAGCTTAATAAATAGTTTCATAAACATAAATCATACCAATATTCATGTGTAAGAGTCTATGAAAAATTAAGGTAAGAGTAATTAAATAAATAACTCACTTACTTGAATTTGCCAAAAAGAAAAGCCTAATCTTGCCCTGATTTTCCAGCAACATCAGCAGTAAAAGAAAGGGGGGAAAAGAGGGGTTTTGGGCAGAGAAAGAAGAGCAAGAAATGGGTTTTTAGGGCTGGTTTTTATCTAATCAAAAGAAGAGCAAGAAATGGGTTTTTGGGGCTGGTTTTTATCTAATCAATTTGAGTTTATTATAATTGCATTCCAGCCCCCTAAAATCTGGTTAATTAACAAATATAACCCAAGTAGAAGCTAGCTGTATTTTGATGCACAAACACATGCACACATGTGTATAAGGTAAATTGAAAGCTTATCTTATTCTCCATAGTTTTCTTCTTTTTCTTTTCTATTTCTTTTTTCCCCCCAAAGGTATTACACCTTATACCCTTTCAAAAAGTTTTGTCCTCAAAACTTTACTTACCTGGACCTTTAAAAAGGCATGGGTATTTGTCTCGTATCTCGGATTCTAACTCCCAAGTGGCCTCTCTTACACTACAATTACCACTCCATTGTACTTTCACATATGGAGTCATCCGACGTCGCAAAATCTGATCCTTCCTATCTACAATGGCCACTGGTTGTTCTGGATATGTCAAATTCTCCCGCACTGGTACCTGATCATACTGTAAGATATGATTTGGGTCCAGGACATACTTTCGAAGTTGGGAGACATGAAATACATTGTGAATGCCGGCTAGTGCTGAAGGTAAAGCTATTCTGTAAGCAACTTCTTCAATCCGTTCTAGAATCTCAAACAGTCCCACGTATCGGACATGTAGCTTACCACGACTTTCAAATCAGTTCATACCTTTTATGGGTGACACTTTCAAGAATACATGATCACCAACTTCAAATGCTAGCTCTTTTCGCTTAAGGTTGGCCCAACTTTTCTATCGATCTTGTGCTTGCTTAAGTCTAGTCTATATAAGTTGAACCTTCTCTTTAGCATCTTTGAGAAGTTGTGGCCCCATTATTTTCCTTTCATCCAAATCCCAGTAAAGTGGAGTCTTGCATTTTGTTCCATATAAGGCTTCATAAGGTGCCATTTGGATACTGGACTGATAGCTATTATTATAAGCAAATTTGACTAAAGCCATGTATACATCCCAACTACCTCCCCAATCCATAACACAAGCACGCAATAGATCTTCTAAGGTTTGAATGGTTCTTTCAGTCTGGCTATCTGTCTAAGGATGGAATGCTGTGCTCAATTTTAGCTCGGAACCCAAGGCTCACTGTGTACCCCGCCAGAATCTGGAAGTAAACTGAGGATCCCTGTCAGATACAATCTCTTTTGGCACCCCATGCAAACACACAATTTCATTTATGTACAACATGGCTAACTTTTCTTTCTCATCATTTATTTGGATAGCTAAGAAGTTAGCTGTCTTCGTTAGTCGATCTATAATCACCCAAATTGCGTCATTCTTATTTGTAGTCCTTGGTAACCCCATGACAAAATCCATCGACACACTGTCCCATTTCCATTCTAGAATCAATAAAGGTTGAAGTAAACCGGACGGCTTTTGGTGTTCTGCTTTTATCCTTTGGCATGTCAAACATCTGGCAACATAGTCACCGATATCCTTTTTCATGTTATTCCACCAAAAATGCTGCCATAGATCATGGTACATCTTAGTACCCCTAGGGTGCACTGAAAATAAAGACTTATGTGCTTTCTGTTCTTAACTTGGGGTCTTTAGGAACACATAGCTGGTTGTTGAAAAGAAGAGTATCATCCTCCCGTACATGGAATTCCAGTTTATTTCCCCTATTTATCTCACCCCTGATTTTCTCTAGAAATGGATCATTTCTCTAGGCCATTTTAATCCTTTCTACCGAAGTGGATTGGATGGTTTGAGGCACTAGCACACATCTTTCACTAGGCATGATCATTTCTAGTTACAACTTCTCAAATTCTTGAATCAACTCTTGTTGTGCAGTCACCAAACTTGCCGTGGTTGCTATCGGTCTTCTGTTAAGCGCATCAGCCACCACATTGGCTTTTCCCGGGTGATAATGAATATTCAAATCATAATCCTAGAGAAGCTCCAACCATCTTTATTGCCTAAGATTTAATTCTCTTTGGGTAAATATGTACTTAAGACTCTGATGATTAGTATAGACATCACAAGTTGCCCCCAGATTTTCAACGCGAATATAACTGCTGCCAATTCCAAGTCATGTGAAGGGTAGTTTTGTCCAAAGTTCTTCAATTGTCTGGAGGCATAGGCAATTACCTTCCCATGCTACATTAATACACATCCCAAGTCGCTTCGAGAAGCATCACTGTATATCATAGAATTTTTAGAGCCAGAAGGAAGTGTTAGTATTGGTGCTGTTATCAATCTATTCTTCAATTCTTGGAAACTCCCCTCACATGCATCTATCTATTCGAATTTTACATTTTTCCAAGTAAGTTGTGCTAGGGGTGAAGCCAACCATGCAATCCCTCGACAAATTTCCTGTAATACCCTACTAAGCCTAAGAAACTTCATAACTCGGTGGTCATAATCGGTCTAGGCGAAGTTCTCACAGCCTCAATTTTCTATAGATCAACTGAGACACCATCTTTAGAAATGACATGGCCTAGGAAAGTTACCTGATCTAACCAAAACTCACACTTCTTGAATTTTGCAAATAATTGCTTCTCGTTGAGGGTTTGTAGACCCGTTCTCAAATGCTGTTCGTGCTCCTCAAAGCTCTTTGAATATATCAGAATGTCATCTATAAACACCACAACAAACTAATTTAGATAAAGCCTGAACACTGTATTCATCAAGTCCATAAAGGTTGCTGGAGCATTTGTCAATCCAAACAGCATCACAACAAACTCATAATGTCTGTACCTGGTACAAAATGCCGTTTTCAGAATGTCTTTAGTTCTTACCCTCAGCTGATGATAACCAGATCTTAAATCTATCTTCAAAAACACGTTGCACCCTGTGATTGATCAAAAAGATCATCTATCCACGGTAATGGGTATCTATTTTTCACTGTGACCTTGTTTAGTTCTCGATAGTCAATACACAATCTCAAGCTGCCATCCTTCTTTCTCACAAATAACATTGGAGCTTCCCATGGCGAGACACTACGGCGGATATATCCCTTATCAATTAGTTCTTGTAGTTGGATTTTCAATTCTTTGAGTTTAGTTAGAGCCATTCTATACGGTGCCCTTGATATTGGTTCTGTTCCTGGAAAAAGTTCAATTTTAAATTCCACTTCACGCTCTGGCAACAACCTCGGTATATCCTCTGGAAATACATCTGAGAATTCTTGAACTACTAGGATGTCTTCGACTTTTTGCCCTTTCTATTCAGTACTCACCACATGAGTTAAATACCCTGCACAACCCTTTTGTAACAACTTTTGCACATTTAAAGCAGAAATAATACGAGGTGTCTGCAACTGTCTTCCCTGAACTTCGAACTCTGGCTCTTCCGGTATCTGAAATATAATCTTCTTGGCAAAACAATCCAAATAACCATGGCAGGCAGACAACTAATCTATTCCTAAGATAACATCGAAGTCTTTCATGTCTAACTGAATTAAATCAGCCCGCAACTCTTTTCTGCCCACGTGTACCACATAATTCTTATAAATTTTATTCGTAATAACAGAGGCCCCAATAGGAGTTTCAACATACAATTCTGCTCCCAATGGCTTAGGTGTAACATCTAATAAAGATGCAAATGATAGGGATATGTAGGAATATGTTGACCCCGCATCAAACAGAATATGAGCATAAATATCAAAAATTAGGAAAATACCTGTTACCATATCCTTTGATGCACGAGCATCCCCATATGTCAAGGCATATACTCTAGCTTTCGGCTGTAGTCTTTGAACTCTACCCCTCGGTACAAGTGGTTGAGCTTGTCCCATTGCGGGTGGAAGTGCTGCTCTAAAATCCAATGACGGGGGCATGGACTCTTGGCAATCCCTAATCCGATGGTCTAGGGATCCATATCAAAAACATTTCCCAGTATCACGTCTACAATGCTCAATAGGATGAGATCAACCGCAGAGATCACACTTCGACCTTAGTAGTCATCTCGATCCCCCTGAACGAAAGATCTTGGCTAAATACTCAGTTCCCTAACCTGTTCTTACATTGCTCCCTGTGGTAATCCCATGAGATGCTAAGCAAAGGATCTCTTAGGAGCATGAGACCCATAACTACTTGATTGAGATGGCCCTGTCTTTTTCTTACTGCTCGAAGTAACTTGATCCCGGAAATACTCCTTCTTTTTGTTTTCACCCTTCTCAGTAATAAGTGCTACCTCGAAGACTCCTTCATATGTCTCATAGTGAATCGGAGCTACAAACTGATGGATAGAAGGTTTTAGGCCTTCCTCAAACTTCCGTACTTTTCTATAAAGGGTTAGCACTGTAAAATCAGCAAATTCCACTAGTTCATCAAACTTGTTAGCATACTCGGTGATTGTCATGTTGCCTTGGGTCAGTTGTGAGAATTCTTTAACCTTCCTATCTAAATACAATCCTGGATAGAACTTTTTCTCGTAGAGTTGCCAAAATTGTTCCCATTCGATATTCTTTGGAAGTTCAGGTAGAATGTTATTCCACCAAGTCTCCGCATGACCTCTGAATAAGTGCGTTGCTAATCGGACCTTGGTAGCTTCATCATACCTGATTATTCTCCATAACCTATCCATGTTTTTCGCCCATTCATATGCTTCCTTAGGATTTTTATATCCCCAAAACTCTTTAGGATGATTTGCCAAAAATTTCTCTAATGCTTCAGAATCCATTAAACCTTACGATTTTACTCCTTTTTGAGAATTAGAAATACCTTCTGCTATCTATTGTAGTATTTCCCCAGCTATAGATTTGGAATTAGGAGTTGCCCCATGATCCTGTACGGGTTGTTTTCCTCTTTTCTTTACTTTCTGTTGTTCCATAATTTGCCCCAACGGAACATTTTCACTAGCCTCTTCGAAATCGGTATTGCGATCCATGTCCTGCAACAAACATATACCAAATACTACAAGCAAGTTATGTTAAATGATATAATAAATCACAATGCAGAGTTAATATAATAAAGCCCTAACTACCCCTTGTCTAGGCATCACGGATCATAACCTATTGCTCTGATACAACCTATGTCACACCCCAAAATCTAAGCCTAACCTGTGGCGTGTCATGCCTCGGGTTAGGCTTAGATTTCGGGGCGTGACATCTGTATGTATGATTTTTATATAAGATAAAATGAGATTAGAAAAGAAAGAAAATGAAATTATATACAAAATATTGTATTTACAATAGCATATATAATATTTCAAGTACAAATTAGTATAGTTAATACGCAAAATATTATTTTTAGACCATCAATTGTCTAATCTTGTGAGTCTCTTCTATTTCCTTCATCCCTATCTTGTTGACTAGGAGTAACCCCCTGCGCCACTCGTGTCAACATGGAAATCTATCCCTATATGGCCACCAACATTTGTAATTGTTGTACCATCGCTTGCTCCTATTGCATCAGTTGTTGCCTTGAGTGATCTGTCACCTAAGCTACTACTGCATCCACATCTTCTTGTGTGATCTGGCAACAGGGAAGGATTTGTATAGAGCTGGACAATCAAAATCCCTATGACCCTAGCCCGTAAATCCAACCTTTGATGGGTCCCTTTGAAGCTTGTTGGAAGAGTGCATTATGATCTATCGATGGTGCGCTAGGATCTCCTTGTGTTGTAATAGTTTGTCGTTCCACCAGCTCATCATATTTTTCCTACAAACGTAAATTAATTTTATTATTACACATTATCACATTAGATAATAATTATATTCTATATGTTCAACTCATACCACTGGCAATAACTGCCGGAGACCTTAAATCACAAAACGAACCATCCTTCATACAAGTCGCACTAAATACACCAAAATAACCGATCGTCCTAAGGTGGCAAGCAACTAAATACAAGTTTACCAAACAACAAATATTAACATGTGCAAAGCATATTAATTCCATAATAATAGGATCAAAATGCATACTAGCTTTCTATGAACTTCGTGATGTGGGCAAGGGCTAGGGATGTGCAAAGTTTGCACTTTGCTCCTATTTTCTTTGTTTTTCTTGGATTTGCTTTGCCACGGCTCCTTACCCACTGTGCCTTCACATTTGCCCAATTTTCTTCTGATATGTAAATCGGTCTCTTCTTGTCCTTGCGGGCCATACTAAAATCGTTACTCATTTGTCGTGAGCATTTGCAATTAAATAACAACCAAATATCAGTCTCATCAAAAGGATACCACTTGTATATTCTCTGCAATTATTTACTACATGTTGGTAAATGAAAATAAATCTCTAGAGGACATATACAATATAAAGTAAAACGTACACTAAACGAAGCAAACGATATGTGTCTAACATCCATGGGAACATGTGAATATGTTATCCATGGTCCTATAAATTAGCCATTGATAACATCGTGACTCGTCGGTAAAATCTGTGAATAATAATAATCTATAAGTAATGATAATTTAAAAGAAATCAATAGCACATAAACAACATAAAAATTTTTACCCGCAGTTGAAGCCTTCCATCTGACATAGTCATCTATAGATAGAAAACCCAACTATCGCCAAGATGGACCTGGAACATCATCCTGAACACTAATTGGAGATTCATATGCATAACAACTATCCTTTTGCCCATCTATCACTAAACATAATAACAAACACATATGAATATATATTCATATGCATAACAACTAGTAATTCCTCATAACTATGCATATAAAAAGTTAACCATTTAACGCTAAATGGTATTACAAGAAACTAATGATCATTGGACGGAATCTAATTAATCTGAAAATTTTACATTTTCAAAATCCATATCATTTTCAAATTGACTTTCATATACATCATCTTCATCGCCTTCAACATCTTCCAGAGCATCACCAACTACGTCAATATTTTCTTTGACATCATGACAACATTGAGGCAAATCATTATCATTTGGATGTACTAATGGCACTTCCATCTATCCACTTGAAAAGCTACATCTTAATTTACCTTACGATTATCCTTAGACAAAGCACAGAGATTCCTTGGTTTAATTTAGCACACAACCCACAAATCAGGTCGTTCTGTCTAACACCTTTAGGCATGCAGGGTTAATCATGACAAAGTTATTCTGAACTATAACTTTAAGAAATAAATTATTCCAACATCCTTATTAGACAATTTTATGAACTATGATAGATAACTCGTTTTGGCAAAACTATATCCAATTGAACTGAATAAAATATGTCCTAGAATCCTTATCAGAAGCCATCTAAACCTTAATTAATAAATTTATGAAGACATCAATTAGGACAACTTTAAAACCTCACGATACTTAACAATTACCAAAATGCGTTTACGTTATTCATGAAGTGCCTCCATTTAAAATAGGATATTGTCATGAATATACTAATTTAAGTTTGACAAAAGTTATTCCAAACATGCAACATTAATATGGGGTAGTATAGTCTGATCAAATTTCACTTAATCACTATAAAAGTCAAACTTAAACAGCATCTTCATATAAGTAAAAAAACATGATGACATTCATATCTCAAACTTAAAGCAATAATTATAAGTAATATAACTCAAAAATAGCAATCATAGGAAGAACTAGTTTGCTATCTATAGGATATAGATAGGTCCACTCATAAGGGGTGCTCAGTTATCTAAAGGTATTTTAGTTTAATTTGGCAACTACTATCTAATCCTAATTAGATAACAATAAGGGCAAATTGAGAAGGCACTAATAAGTATATATAATACGCTATTTTGGAGCACAAGCCTAAATAGCTGCAAGTGCACGAGTCGTGTATAGCATAATGTGGTGAGTGCAGGGTCGAATCCTAACGGAGGCTTAACGTGTTTGGTATCCTAAGATAAGTGCATAGTTAAAGAGCTATGTGTCAGGGTCCTAACTATGATATTTTGGGTTTTTTGTTTAAAGGGAGCTCGGGAAAGGTAAATCTAAGCTAAGGCAAGAAAATAAAGGTGTGCACGTGTGTGAAACGGAGGAATCAAGCAATCTAAGGGGAATTTAACACATGAAAATAGGGGACTAGGGTGATTACATCTTGCCTATGGGTGATTACTACTTCTCGTTAGGGTTACTTGATGGATTAAACTTGGTTGCTCTCGTTTAGACTCCTAATTAACCTACTAATTACACCCTAAGCTTCAGTGTGAACGTGTCCCTAGATGTCGACCCCTAGAGCCATAGCATATGGTCTTTATGACTTAGGGTCATAGGGCTAGCTAGTTTGGATTCTAGGTGACTTAGATCGATCTAGCCCTAGCGTTTAAACCGTTGGCTAGATTTAAAGCCAAGACCTAGTCTATCTAAGATCGACTAACTTACCTTGAAACCCATTAGCTGGATTTAAAGCTAAAGGAGACTCGACCTAGGCTAGCAATTAGTTATGCACCATCGATCATCATCACAATAATGGGTATTAATGTTTAAGCATAAAGTAAACACATCTAGGGTATGGTGTTCAGGAATATTCCGGAGTATTCTACTACTAAGCACATAAACGTACTTAGATTATACCAATTTAAACAATAGCACCCGACATGTAAGCAATAGAAGTTATTTAAGCTATTAAGTTTGCTTACACACACATATACATGTATATAGTCATATCCACTTCATGTAATCACAACACAAACACATAGACATGCAAGCATAATGATTTAGAGATGGTTAATAGCATAATAGACTTCAATATATATATGCAACTTCATTGAGGCGTTTCAACAAACACATAGACATGTATGTAAAATGACCTTCGAAACCCTAAGCACAAAGCATATATATATATAAATCCATCAAGTACCCATTACAAAAGAGTAGTAATCAATCCATAAATACAAGAATAATCACTCCACATTGCTCTAACCAAACATAATTAGACATAGGATAAAAGAGAGATATCTTTCTATCCATAGCCAAGCTTTACAATCCATAAGCTATGCCCAAATCCTAGTGTTTGATCCTCTTGGATCCTTGATTTCAAGGGCTAAATGTGTTTAGAAGTGTGTGAGGTGGTTTTAGGTGGATTTTGGGTTTAGGAAAATAGCTGTGTGAATTGGTTGGTGTTCTTCCTTGAAAATGGTTGAAAAGTGGCTTAAATAGAGCAGTTAAAACACAGGGTCTGGGGCCTAGCCAGTCGATTGACTTTGGGGCTAAGTCAACCGGCCTAAATTGGCCAAGATTCTGATCTGGATGGTCGACTGGTCTTGACAATGAAATGTTCATATCTTGCTCGTTTTGGCTCCAATTCGTACACCGTTTTTTCTATGGCTTCGTATCGCTTTCGGAGATATCCTAAGCTATCTTTTGCACCCAAAAACATGTCTAAAATTTTTTCATGTCCTTTCTTTTTGTTGCAAGCTCTAAAATTAACTCCCGTTGCACTCGGTTTTGCCTCTGTCATTCCTTCCTTCGCTCAGCCATTTCCAAATACATCTTTCAAGCCTTGTTTAAGCACCAAACACCTTTGTCTTTAATTGCATCCCAAATACCATCAATCAAAGTCCAATCATCTCTCCGAATCTCACCTAAAACAAGCAACAAACACGCATTTGTGTAGCATTTAAGTCCTAAGTTCAACTATGAATACGTAAACCCTAATAAGCACAAGGAGGACCTAAATGCTATACTAATACACCAAATGAAGTACATAACACCTCAAAACAAGTATATATATGCAATACACAAGCACACACAAAACCAACACATCAATATGTAGTTCCTTACATCTCATATACGAAGTACTAAAAAAAAAGGCTTGCAAGAATTCTGCAATAGTAAAGAAGGAAATTTAGGTTGTGGAGACTCAGGGATTCTTCAACATACTATAAAGATATATATTGATCAGTAATTTCAGTTTAGCTTCAGATCCTATTTTTGCATTCAAGGAGAAACAAATAGGTCTCTGTTATCCTTCACTTAATTAAGTATTGAATTTATAAAATTTTCTTTCACTATCTTTTTAATTATTCTATCAATGAACCGAAAGATCATATAATTATTTTTGTTATCTTGCTAAAAATAATTGCTACACTTTAAAATAAGTAAACAACTATTGAAGTTCACACAAAATAGAAACTAAATAAACTTAATATCTTTATAGGAAAAAAACTACATAATTCCATAAAAGGAATTAGATAATATCGTGATGCATGCTGTAGAAAAGTCAAAAACACTTTCAATGTGAATAAAACATCCCTTGATTTTATACTTTATAATCTCAATTACCTTAATAGTTTGGATAAAACCCTATTCATTTATACATTAGAAAAAAAACTTAATAGAGATTTCAAAATGAGCAAAACAAAAATGAAAAATAATTATTGTCACTCAAGATCTCAATTAAACAAGTTGACCATTCAAAAGAATGTTGCTAAATTGTAATAGAAATATGATATTACAACATAATTAAGAAAGATAATGAACCATAATTGATGTGCGTGATTTGTGCATGTTTGTACATAGTGTTTGCATGTACATTTAGAGGTGTTTAAAGCATAACTGAGTGCATTTAGTATAGAGTTTATGTATAATTGTTATTTGTACATAATGTATTTAGATGCATAAATACTATACTAAGTGTTATATTTAGTATTTTAGGTGAGTTTTGGGATGGGTCCAGCTTAAACGAGGAAGAAAGGAGCTAGACGTTGAAGACCAGAACCAAAAAGGTAGAGAAATGAGCTAGAAATGTAGTTTCAAGTAGAGTTGTTAAGGCACTGGCGGCTGATTGGTAGGTCCCCCATTAGGTCAACCAGCAGATCCCCTAGTAGGGTCGACCGGTACGGTCAAAGAGCCCTCAATTGTTATTGGTCGAGCATCATATTTCGTACCGGCTAACCGGTAGGGTCCCTAGAACTTGTGCTGAAGAGTCTACAAATGGCCTATTTTAGGTTATTTTTAGGAAAGAACTTTATTTTCTTAAAATCTTAATGAACCTTAATGTTTACCCACTTCACCAAACACCTAAAACTACTATTCCACACCAAACCAAGTTATGATTGAAGCTTGTAATAAGAGATTGAAGGGTTTTGTTGTGGATTTGAGGAAGGGTTTAAAGGGGAGTTTCTTATTCCTTTTCTTATTCTTATAAATATGCTTTGTAATTGAGTTAAATCTAGGGTTGATTGATGTTGTAAATTAGATTAGGGTTTTTGTAGGTGCAAATATCTTAAGAGGGGGGTGAATTAAGATATAAGTACTAATTTTCATTTTAAAAAAATCACAGAAAATTTACAACTTCTAACAATCAATATATCAAACACAATGTAAGAAAAATAAGCAAGTATAAAAATGGAAGTATAAGGAGAGGAGAAACAAACGATTTAAGGTGGTTCGGCGAAGCCTACGTCCACCGCCCAAGGATGCTCCCCGTAGGACTTCAAAAATCTCCACTAAGATGCTTCTTCAATTCTTGGTGAAGCACAAACCAAGTTCTTATAATCTCTTTGAAGCCCAACTTCAAAGAACCCAAGAGATTCACTCTTTAGGATTTCCCCACACTTTACAAGCTCTAAAGAATAAATCTTACAAAGTTTATAGCTCTCAAAGTGTGTATATACTCAAGAATTAAGTAATGATTGAATCTGAAATTTTCTTCAAGAAGAAGATGAATAAGCTCTTGAAAGCTCAAATATATTGCAAGAATGGCTCAAAGATGGATTGTATGATAATAAACACTTTAGCATACTTCAATTGATATTTAGAATATGTATTAAATGAGTATTTAAAGAGATTTGGAGTTTAGGGCTTTTGGTAGGTGAAAAAGAAATGAATTTCTCAGCAGAACGGTACAGCCAATCAACCAGCTGGGTCGTTCAGCTAACCCTTTTTCTTCTCTGACTAGGCCGGATGCCTTAGCCAGTCGACCGGCTAGGGGGTTCGGCTTTTTCTTTAACTCTCTGTTTTGGCCGAGTGACCCATCCAGGTCAGCCGGTCGACCGGCTGGGGGGTTCGGCCACTTCAGAATGTGAAATAAAGCCAGATTTTTGCAAAGATCATTTTAAGTGCAATTTTCACAACTTCAAATCATTTTGAATAATTTTGTAAACACATGTTGTGAATTAAAACACCCCAAAAACTCATTTTATCTCTATGTGTGCATTCAAATACATTTGTGCATATGTTATATCAAATGTGCAAGACTTGAGAATTTTTGCTTTGAACAAGAAAGAGATTTTGAGCCAAGTCCACACAATATATAGGCATTTCACGAAGAGAGCAAGAAGGAAAATAATGTCCGGTACCCTTTATGACTTCTCTTATTCTCTTTATGCCTTCTCTTCTTCTCTTTCTTCAAATGATGCTTTTTGCACATTTTCTTCAATCTTTCAAAGCTTCAACTAGATATTATCTTATTTTCACAAGAAGCTATTTAGTAAAATACTGCATATATTTTCATCATCAAAATCAATAATGAATATTTAGCTAACAATCTCCCCTTTTTTGATGATGACAAAATTTTTAAGATATGAGACAAAAGTACTCCCCCTTAATATATGCATTCCTTTTAAAAAGTGAATTTTTGGAAAAATACTTCCACTATCAAATTTAAACTCATGCAAAGACATGCAAATAGCCATATCCATACAAGTAATCATATCAACAAAGCATATCATTCACATTTATTTCTCCAAACAAAGCATATACCATTCTTCATTTAAACTCATGCAAATAGACATATCAACAAACCATAAAGTATACCATTTACCACAAAGTAAGTATACTAATCACCAAAGCATATATACCATTCACCATTTACTTTCTCCCCCTTTGGCATCATCAAAGTCAATGTAATGGCAGGAAAATAAACAAAAGTGAAGATTGTATAAGAGAAATAACTTGTTAACCAAAGTCAAGAATGTGAAAGTCAACTAAAGCTAAAAATTGTTTTCAAGTGGAATGAAAAATGTTTTTCTGAAAGAAGAAAGTCAGGGTGCACGATCATGGTGATCCTTGAAGTATTCCCTCATGTCTGATCTCATAGACGCCACTTCTGAATCAATATGTTGCCTCCAAACAGTGAGCTTGTCCCATTGGCTTGTCATGGTAGCCCTCATTTCGCCCATACCAGTGTTTAATGCCTGCAACTGGGATAGAATCTGAGCCATCAAAGAAGGGTCTTCCTGTTGACCCGTTGAACTAGAACCATCACCACGACGAATTTCTCTTTGGCGTTGCTCGTCAATGTGCACTTGTTCCCTAGATTCTCTCAATACTTGCCTAAGAGTTGCTTCCTCAGTATTTTCCTCTTCTTCAGAGGTACTAACAACCATGGGTGTTGTGCCTGGTATGCCTATGTCGAGATTACTCTCAATTTTCGGCCCTTTATCTTCTTCAAAGGTGATGTCTACCCCGCCAAGTATATCATCAAGGTTTTGTGCAGTGGTGCCAAAGACAGGGTCGGTGAAAGTAGTGCCCTTCTTAGTCCTATTCTTAATTGCAGCTTGAGTGCTTTGGGGCAAACTTTTGAAGGTCTCTCTATATATGGGCTCCATATTGTACCAGTAAATGCCCATGAAGTTCATATACAACATGTCAAAATTCCAAGCAAACTCTCGATATGGAGCATCTGACGATATGTTGAAATGAGAGAAAATATGCATTAAGGCCCTACCATAACCAGGAGTGGTCATTCTTCCTCCATCCTTTCCACTAATATGTAACATATGTTGAAGGATTAGGAAAGGCAGAGCTATCTCCTTTTTCTCCCTAAGGCTATAATAGATATAAGCATCCATGACTGGAATTTTTCCATCATTGATATTTCTAGGGAGAATTACTTCACTCATGATTTTAAGAGCAAGTCTCGTATTAACATCAACATCTCTTAACAATGGAAGAATTAAATTTGGATCCTTACGCCCTACTTTCTCCCACATATATTTTATGACTTCACCCATGGTGATAGTTCCCTTAATTCCTTCTGGCTATCCTTGACTATTGTAGCGGCCTTTCCCATTAACAAGTATATGAAATATTTCATGTAAGGTTTCCTCCTTAAGCACAAAATTTACCCTACAGACGGTAGAAGATAATTCAAGTTTTGGACTTCTACAATGTATCTCAAGATTTTCATAAAACTCAAATACTAATTTATCTTGCACATCACAATGTAGATGTAGAAACGCAGACCATCTATCAAATAACGGCAAGATATCGGTGCCAGCAAAATCAGAGTCCACGCTATATTTACGATACAAAATCGATTGCTTGCCTTGAATCTTGGATACCGGAGGTGGTTGTGGTGGAGGAGATTGTGTTCTTGGCCTCTTCCCTTTTCTCCCACGTGCTTGACCTTTTCCTCTCGGATTCACCATAATTTCACGTTGTTTTTGCAAAATTAATCGGTAAAAATTTGGTTTTTTGAAGTGGGTAAGCAAATTATAGGAAGAATTTTGGAAGAAAATGGTTGAAAATTGAAGAATTTGAGATGGGTTTTGGAGAAATTTTGCTAAGGTTTAGAGAAATTGAATGAATGAAGTGAATTTGGGGTGAAAACCCCCAATTTTTAACTCTGTCTGTGTTCAGCTGGTCGACCGACTAGTCGCGGGGGCGGTCGACCGGCCGGATCAAAGAGTTCATTAAAAAATTGTGTTTTAGCCGGACGCCTAAGGCCTTAGTCGGTCGACTGGCTTGGTCGGCCGGCTGGGTCAGAACGTGCACAAATTTCTTATTTTTCATACCCAAGCCACATAAACACATATATATGCAATTTAACCACATTTTATCATTCCAATTTCTTTCCTAATCTTGCAAAATTGATCCTCATGCAAAGGTTTGGTGAAAATATCAGCAACTTGATACAAAGTATCAACAAATTCAAGTATTATATCACCTTTTTGTACATGATCTCTAATGAAATGGTGCCTAATCTCGATATGCTTAGTTCTTGAATGTTGAATTGGGTTTTTAGTGAGATTAATTGCACTAGTATTGTCACAATATATAGGAACATGATCATACTTCAATCCATAATCAAGTAAATTTTGTTTCATTCACAAAATTTGAGCCATACAACTACCAGCTGCAATATATTTAGCTTCGGTAGTAGAAATAGCAACACTATTTTGTTTTCTACAAGACCAAGATACTAAGGAATGTCCTAGGAATTGGCATGTTCCACTAGTGCTCTGACGATCTATTTTGCAACCAGCATAGTCAGCATCAGAAAAGCCACATAGATCAAATGACATTCCTTTTGCATACCAAAGCCCTAGATCAATTGTTCCCTTAAGATATCTAATGATTCTTTTTACAGCTGTTAAGTGAGTTTCCTTAGGATTAGATTGAAATCTAGCCATAAGTACACTGCGAACATGATATCAGGTCTAGAGGCAGTTAAATATAATAGGCTACCAATCATACCTCTATATTTCTTCTCGTCTACTGATTTACCCTTTTCATCCTTGTCAAGTTTGTTGAGGGGCTAATGGGAGTTCCAATCTCCTTTGCATCTTCAAGTCCAAATTTCTTGATAATTTCCTTGGTGTATTTGGCTTGATTTATAAAGATCCCTTCTTTTGCTTGTTTGATTTGTAGTCCAAGGAAGAACGTTAATTCTCCCATCATGCTCATCTCGAACTCTTTTTGCATACACTTTAAAAATTCTCACATAAAGAAATATTAGTAGCATCGAAAATTATATCATCCACATAGATTTGGACAAGTAAAATGTTATTGTCTTTTCTTTTGATAAATAGGGTTGAATCAAGTTTTCCTCTTTCAAAATTGTTTTCTACCAGAAATCCACTAAGTCTTTCATACCAAGCTCTAGGAGCTTGCTTTAAACCGTATAGAGCCTTTTCTAGTTTAAAAACATGGTTAGGAAAGCAAGAGTCTTCAAAACTGGGAGGTTGTTCAACATAAACTTCTTCTTCAATGAAACCATTTAAAAATGCACTTTTCACATCCATTTGATAAAGTTTAAAGTCCATGTGACATGCAAATGCAAGTAACATACGAATGGATTCAAGTCTAGCTACAGGAGCATAGGTTTCATCGCAATCAATTCCTTCTTCTTGATTGTATCCTTGTGCAACTAGTCTAGCCTTAGTCCTAGTCACTATTCCGGCTTCATTTAGTTTGTTTCTGAATACCCATTTAGTTCCTATTACAGGTCTATCTTTAGGCCTTTCAACTAGCTTCCATACTTTATTTCTCTCAAATTGATTAAGTTCTTCTTGCATGGCAATTATCCAATTTTCATCAAGTAAAGCTTCTTTTACATTTTTGGGTTTAATATGAGAGATAAATGCATAATGCTCACAAAAAGTACTAATATTACGCCTAGTTCTTACTCCTTCATTTGGATCACCGAGAATGAGATCTTAAGGATGGTTTCTTACAAACTTCCAACTTTTTGGTAGGTCTTCATGAGGTTCTTTTGTTTCTGCATCTTTGTTTGAGCATTGTTTGATTTCCTCATTTGCTTGAGACCTCTTTCCTTCTTCTTCTTGCTTTGTTGGTTTTTCTTTGTCTTTTGGAGTTGGATCTTCAAGCGTTGTCTTTTCCAAAAGATAACCTACGTCATCAATTTCTTTTCTCGGCTCAAATGGATTAGTCTCATCAAATGTAACATGTATTGTCTCGTCAACAACAAGAGTTCTTTTATTATATATCCTATATGCTTTGCTCTTTGTGGAATAGCCTAAGAATATTTCTTCATCAGATTTAGCATCAAATTTTCTTAAGTGGTCCTTAGTATTTAGGATAAAATATTTACAACCAAATACATTGAAGTATGATATTTTAGGTGTTTTTCCATGCCATAGTTCATATGGAATTTTGTTTAAGATACGTCAAATCAATACTCTATTTTGCACATAGCATGCAGTATTTATGGCTTCACTCCAAAAATATGTTCGCAAGTTGTGTTCTTTTAGCATAGTCCTTGCCATTTCTTGCAATGTACGATTCTTCCTCTCTACTACCCCATTTTGTTGAGGAGTACGAGGGGCCGAAAAGTTATGCTCAATGCCATGTTCATCACAAAAGTTCATGAAAAGAGTATTCATATATTCGGTGCCATTATCACTACGGATGTAAGTTATAAAATAACTTTTCCCATTTTGCACTTTTCTACACAATCTTGCAAATTCATTGAAGGAATCATTTTTATGTGCAAGAAACATGACCTATGTAAATCTAGTGTAATCATCAACTACAACAAATGTATACCTGGATCCTCTTAAGCTTGCCACATCAATGGGTCCAAACAAATCCATATGTAATAGTTGTAATGCTCTATTTGTTGAAACTTTATTTATGGATTTGAAGGATGTTTTGTGTTGTTTTCCTTATTGGCAAGCATCACAAATTTTATCTTTCTCAAATTTTGGCTTTGGTAGATCTCTAACTAGATCATGCTTTAACAAATCATTCAATAAGCTCATGCTAGCATGTCCTAATCTTCTATGCCATAACCAAGCATTACCATGCACAACGGATAAACATTTAACATGTTGACATATAAGTTGATCAATTTCAACAGTGTAAACATTTTCATTTCTCTGAGCTATAAATAACACATTATCATTTCCACATTCATACACAATGCATTTAGAAGATTGAAAAACAACTTTATGACCTTTGTCACATAATTGGCTAATGCTAAGTAGATTAAATTTTAGACCCTCTACTAGTAGGACATTGTGTATAGCAAGAGAGTTTTTGTTACCAATGCTTCCTTTTCCAATAATTTTTCCTTTGCCATTGTCCCCAAAGGTAACGTCTCCTCCTTTTGTCCTTTTTAATTTGTAGAAAAGCGAAGAGTTCCCCGTCATGTGCTTGGAACATCCACTATCCAAGATTTATTTTATTTTGCTTGAATTGCTTTTATTGTATACCTACACACATGAAATTTAAGTGCAATTCTTTATTTTGGGGTCCCTAACACCTTGGGTCCTTGGCGTTAGTTTAATTTTTGTTTTTGACCACCCATTTTGGTCTTTGCCAATATGGAACATGTGATCCTTTATAACGAATTTTCTTGTAATAACAATGGGTAGATACATGTCCTTTCTTTTCACAATAGGTAAAAGTAACATTTGACTTCGATGAAAAGGAGGATGTAAAGGTAGAAGCCCTGACAAAATAGGTTTTGAAATACTTTTGATTAATACTAGGTTTGTATCCAATACCACTCTTATCAAAAGATATTTTTTGACTTCCAAGAAGCTTTTCAAAATTTTCTTTCCCATTTGTAAACTTTTGAACAATTCCATTCAAGTCCTCATTTTTCTTTTTTAAATCTTTAACCTCTTTTTCAATCTTTACAAAATCTTCGGCATATGAATCATTTTCTTTTTCTAAGATGTCTATTTTTTCAATAAGAGAAGCATTTTTCTTTTCCAAAATTTCTTTTTCATTAAGAACAAGTTTCAAACTTTTATGCATTTGCTTGTTTTTTGTCAAAGCTAAAGATAAATCATCATGTAATTTAGCAAATGCATCTTTTAGTTCATCAAAACTATATTCCTCTTCCTCTTCTTCACTAGATGAATAATAAATAGATGACGATGGTGAAGATAGTACCTCATCCTCATTGGCCATGAGGCAAAAGTTGGCTACCTCATGTTGTTCTTCCTCATCTTCTTCGGTTTCGGAGAAGTCCCAAGTGGCCTTGAACGCCTTTCCTTCCTTCTTCTTTGAAAGCTTAGGACAATTTGCTTTTATATGTCCCGTCTTATTGCAATTAAAGCACTTCAATTCATCTTTTGCATCTTTTATCTTTTTGAACTCTTTGCCTTCTTTTCCTTTCTTCTTCCAATTTGTGTTGCATGAAGAAGCCCCTTTTCTCATCTTTCTAAATTTCATAAATCTTTTGAAATTTCGGGCTAGAAGTGCAATCTCTTCATCTTCTGGGTCCTCATCATCTTCCTCATCATCACTTGATGGGTATTTTGATGCAACGAGGGCAATGGACTTCTTTGCTTTCTTCTCTTCTTCTTCATGATCCTTTATCTCAAGCTCATAAGTCATGAGTGACCCAATGAGCTCATTGAGCTCCAATGTATTCAAGTCCCTTGCTTCCTTTATTGCCGTGACTTTAGGTTGCCATGATGATGGCAAGCTCCTTAGCACTTTTCTTACCTTCTCTACATTAGAATAATCCTTGCCAAGAGCTTTCAAACCATTAGTAATTTCAACAAATCTAGAAAATATTTGGTCAACATTTTCATTTGGAAGCATCTTAAACAATTCATATCTATGTACAAGCATAGCAATCCTAGATTCTTTCACTTGGCTAGTTCCTTCATAAGTTACTTCTAGTTGATCCCAAAGTTCCTTAGCCGAAGTGCACCCCATTACTCTAGCAAACTTGGTGGCATTCATAGCATTGAATAAATAATGTAATGCTTTTTGATTTAATTCAAATAATTTAATGTCTTCATCATTCCATTCATTTTTCAGTTTGGGTATTCTCCTATCACCCTCTAATTTTGTAGGTAGGGTAGGCCCATTTTCTATGATTTTCGAAACTTTATAATCATGTGATTGTATAAACACTTTCATTCTCATTTTTCAAAATGCATAATTAGTTCCATCAAAAGGGGGTGCTTGTTTAATAAAAATTCCCTACATATTTGCTAGAAATTCTACTAGTTGTTAAACTATATGTAGAACCCTAGCTCTGATACCAATTGTAGGTGCAAATATCTTAAGAGGGGGGGGTGAATTAAGATATAAGTACTAATTTTCATTTTAAAAAAATCACAGAAAATTTGTAACTTCTAACAATCAATATATCAAACACAATGTAAGCAAAATAAGCAAGTATAAAAATGGAAGTATAAGGAGAGGAGAAACAAACGATTTAAGGTGGTTCGACGAAGCCTACGTCCACCGCCCAAGGATGCTCCCCTTAGGACTTCAAAAATCTCCACTAAGATGCTTCTTCAATTCTTGGTGAAGCACAAACCAAGTTCTTACAATCGCTTTGAAGCCCAACTTCAAAGAACCCAAGAGATTCACTCTCTAGGATTTCCCCACACTTTACAAGCTCTAAAGAATAAATCTCACAAAGTTTATAGCTCTCAAAGTGTGTATATACTCAAGAATTAAGTAATGATTGAATCTGAAATTTTCTTCAAGAAGAAGATGAATAAGCTCTTGAAAGCTCAAATATATTGCAAGAATGGCTCAAAGATGGATTGTATGATAATAAACAGCACACTTCAATTGATATTTAGAATGTGTATTGAATGAGTATTTAAAGAGATTTGGGGGTTAGGGCTTTTGGTAGGTGAAAAAGAAATGAATTTCTCAGCAGAACGGTAATAAACGGCTAGTGCATTTATTACAGCAGCCCGTTCAGCCGGTCAACCGGCTGAGTCGTCTAGCTAACCCTTTTTCTTCTCTGACTAGGCCGGATGCCTTAGCCGGTCAACCGGCTAGGGGGTCCGGCATTTTCTTCAACTCTCTGTTTTGGCTGGGCGACCTACCCAGGTCAGCCGGTCGACCGGCTGGGGGGTCCGGCCACTTCAGAATGTGAAGTAAAGTCAGATTTTTGCAAAGATCATTTTAAGTGCAATTTTCACAACTCCAAATCATTTTGAATAATTTTGTAAACACATGTTGTGAATTAAAACACCCCAAAAACTCATTTTATCTCTATGTGTGCATTCAAATACATTTGTGCATATGTTATATCAAATGTGCAAGACTTGAGAATTTTTGCTTTGAACAAGAAAGAGATTTTGAGCCAAGTCCACACAATATATAGGCATTTCAGAGCAAGAAGGAAAATAATGTCCGGTACCCCTTATGACTTCTCTTCTCCTCCTTATGCCTTCTCTTCTTCTCTTTCTTCAAATGATGCTTTTTACACATTTTCTTCAATCTTTCAAAGCTTCAACTAGATATTATCTTATTTTCACAAGAAGCTATTTAGTAAAATAATGCATATATTTTCATCATCAAAATCAATAATGAATATTTAGCTAACAGCTTTGAATAAAGGATTTCTACATATCTTTGGCTCTTAATACATGTTTGTTTACACAAATCTATGGCATGATTCAATATGTCTATATATTGGAAATCAAAGA
This sequence comes from Cordia subcordata, assembly GCA_028554755.1. Lineage (NCBI taxonomy): Eukaryota > Viridiplantae > Streptophyta > Magnoliopsida > Boraginales > Cordiaceae > Cordia > Cordia subcordata. The sequence continues at coordinate 13,430,993 of JAPTOF010000010.1, read as the reverse complement.
TGTCTATATGTTTGTTAAAATGCCTAGGTGAATATGCAAGTGTTATTTGTGCATTAAATGCTTATATCTTGCTTTCGTGATGTTAATTGACGGTTCTTCATTCATGTTTAAGCTAGGTTGAGTTTCCTTTAGCTTTAAACCTAGCTAATAAGCTTCTAGCTTAGTTTAATTGACCTTAGATGGACTAGGTCTTAACTTTAAACCTAACCAACGGTTTAGACGCTAGGGTAGATTCAATCAGCACCACCTGGAACCTAAGTAACTAAGCCCTAAAACCTTAGGTCATTAGGACCACTTTATACTCTAGGAGTCGATGCCTTGGGATAGACCCGTACTGAGTCCTAGTGGATAATAAGGTTAATTGGTAAGGCACGGCAAGAGAACTTAGTTAATTAAGCCTGAAAACTACAATTGGCTTTGAGAATCCTATGTTAAGAGTTGACGCTTAGGGATAGCTTAGGGATAAGAGTCCACTTGCAATTGGGAAAACATAAGGTTAATTAGCTAGGGTCCTCGATAAAGCAATCAAGCCATAGGTAGACCTAATCCATTATTATAGCCAGAGTCTAGTTGCAACGCAATCACCCTAAGTTCTTTTCTACATTGTTAGACTTCCCTTCCTTAGCTTGGCACCTAGAGTTAAATCTAGGTTTGATTGATGTTGTAAATTAGATTGGGGCTTTGAATAAAGGATTTCTATGTATCTTTGGCTCTTAATACATGTTTGTTTACACAAATCTATGACATGATTCAATATATCTATATATTGGAAATCAAACATGTCTATGTGTGTGTTAAAATGCCTAGGTGAATATGAAAGTGTTATTTGTGCGTTAAATGCTTATATCTTGCTTTCGTGATGTTAATTGATGGTTCTTCATTTATGTTTAAGCTAGGTTGAGTTTCCTTTAGCTTTAAACCTAGCTAATAGGCTTCTAGCTTAGTTTAATTGACCTTCGATGGACTAGGTCTTAACTGTAAACCCAACCAACGATTTAGACACTTAGGTAGATTCAATCAGCACCACCTGGAACCTAATTAACTTAGCCCTGAAACCTTAGGTCATAAGAACCACGTTATACTCTAGGAGTTGATGCTTAGGGATAGACCCGCACTGAGTCCTAGTGGATAATAAGGTTAATTGGTGAGGCCCGGCGAGAGAACTTAGTTAATTAAGCCCGAAAACTGCAGTTGGCTTGGAGAATCCTATGCTACTAAGAGTTGACGCTTAGGGATAGGAGTCCACCTGCAATTGGGAGAAAATAAGGTTAATTAGCTAGGGTCCTTGATAGAGCAATCAAGCCATAGGTAGACCTAATCTATTATTATAGCCAGAGTCTAGTTGCAACGCAATCACCCTAGGTTCTCTTCTACATTGTTAGACTTCCCTTCCTTAGCTTGGCACCAAGAGTTCCTCCGTAGTCTAGGTTTAATTTTTCATTTTTTGATCTCCTTTTAATCCTCAAGAAAGCACACGAGCGCACATAGCTTTCCTTAGCACACGACCACGTAGAGGCTGAGCTTAGAAGCCTCTCTGTGTAGACGATACCTGTACTCGTATCCGCTATACTACAAACAATCCGTACGCTTGCGGGTTAAAATAACATCAATAACAACAACATCCTCATGAGAGTTGAAATTGTTTAACTGCATATTCCTCTTCAGACAGAATGTACAACATATGATATAAACCTCCCACTCAAGTGAAACAATGAAACAACTCTAAATAGATCTATTCCCTCAAGAAGACAAACTTATCACCTTAATGGCGGTGGAAACTTCATGAAAATGTTTACAGCACGCTGCCAATTCTAAAGCCTATAGACTTGTACAAAGAAGCAATTGCTAGCATATAGATTCGTCAAGCCTTATCACATAATTTGGTCGATTACTTAATCAACTTGACAAACTAATTGTCTAGATAATTCTTGCAAGTTGATGATGAAGATTAATCTGGAAATTGAGCATCAAATTTTAACAATGTCAAGTGGAGAATTGGTAGGGGTAATATGCTATTTGGCTTAAAAGAAATGATGCAAAGTTTATAGCTGATAGTGTTATCTGGTGCGTATCGCGCCTAAAGTTTATAGCTGATAGTGTTATCTGGTGCGTATCGTAGTTGCTCAATTTTTGCAGACTGGAACCATGAAGAAGCAGCAATGGCGAGGTGACGAAAAACTTGTTAGACATTTTCAATGTGTCTTGGAGCAAAATACTGCAGCAATGATCAAACTAAATCAGGTGGCACAAACCACAAGCTGGCAAAGTAAAGCTTAATATTCACGGAAGTGTATGGGGCAGCGAGAAGAGAGCTGGTGGTGGCGGATTAAATTCGCAATGCTGACAGTAACTTTGTACGTGGATTTTATGAATATTTTGTGTGATGAATCTGTGCTCGATTCAGAATTGTGTGTCCTTTAGCGAGGTTTTCTTATTTGTGATCAGCTTGGCTTCGGTGAAGTCTGGGTTGAGATGGACTCTCTTGCGGGGAGTAAAGATTGTTAGTGGTTCCACATGGGGTTCGTGGAGTAATTGCTACTGGGTTGATCGGGCTCGAGCACTTTTGAGCAGGATGCGGTCTTATATCTCCCATATTCACAGAGAAGGCAATTCGGCAGCAGATGTTTTAGCAAATTTGGGAGCCTCTAAAGTGGTTCTTCTCATCAAATTCCAAAGCTCAATGGCGTCATCTGTTGTGACAAATTGGGAATTCCCTATTTGAGAATTCGCTGAGTTTATGAGTTTGCAGTTGTCTGATTTGGGGTTGCTTACTTTTGGTTGTCAACTTTGTAGGGAGTTTTTTTCCTTCATTTGTAGTGGTTACGATTTAATATAATTTGAGGAGAGTCTGCTCCTCTTTCAATTATTAAAAAAAAGAAAAAAAAAAGCCCTAATATTTTAAATTGGCTCAAAACCTTGTATGTCACACCACTAAAAAACCTAATATTCATAAGATGGACCTAAGCCCAATTGCAATGGATCAACATCAAAGTGTTTGGGCATTACTGGTCAACTTCAACCCGTATTTCGAAAGCACAAAAAATTTAAATCAATGTCAACCCACAATTTAATAAAAAATTTTAACAATAAATTGATCATGTAAAAAAATATTATTATTGTGAAATTATCAATTTTTGTTGATATTCATCTTTGGGTTAGTTTATTTTTATCCAAATTCTAGATATGGTTTGTGATTGTTTAAACGCTTATCTGATGAAGTTATGTAAATCCTAGTCTTATATAACAACTCTTGTGTTGCTCCTATAAATAGGGTCTTTGTATTGTAAAAGTTGTACCAAGTACCAAGTATCAACTATCAGGAGAAGCAATAAATTACCCCATTCTCTCTCTCTTTCTCTCTTATATTTTCTCTCTTTCTCTTACCCCATTCTCTCTCTCTTTCTCTCTTATATTTTCTCTCTTTCTCTCTTTATTTCTCTTGTCTGTATCTCTCTTTTATATCTTGAAGTTATTTTTATAACACGTTATTAGCAGAATTAGCCTTTATTAATCATGATTCTTTCATTGTTAGAGAAATGAAGAGATATCATCATGAAGATTTGGAGACAAAGTATCATTGACAACATAAGGATATTCCATTTTGTGATTTTAGAGATACGAAGAGATATCATCATGAAGATTTGGAGACAAAGTATCATTGACAACACAAGGATATTCCATTTTGTGACTTTCAATAAAGTTATATTACGATTTTTGATAAAGTTTTCTTTTAGCCTTTTTAATTTTATTTTGAATTATATATATCTTATAATGACAAATATCATGAGATTATATATATCTTATGATGTCAAATATCATGAGCTAAAAGTTCATTATCTAAAAAAATACTAAACAATGATAATTAGCCTGAAAAGGTCAGATTGACATCTATATGGCCACGAACTTGAAGTTCATCATTTATTATATCAGGCAATGAATATGAGATAACCCTTGAGGTTACAATCTATATGGATGATATGAATTTGGAAATAATTTATAGAAGGAAATTATGCATTCTTGAAGGATTGCAATAAATTAATTCATTATCTCCATAGAGGCTTGAAGCCAATATTTATTGGCAAAGGATTTGAAATCCTTCTGCAGAATCTTATAGAAATATGACTATCAAAAGACAGTATTTCAAGAACCCATTATAAATAAATTTAACTATGATTGTAGAATTTTAAAGTTGAAAGTGAGTATAAATATGCAATGTTTACAAATATTTCTCATAAATTTTACACGAAAAAATATGGATGCTTTGAATTTGCTCCAACGTTATCAACATTTGAGAGTACGATTTGAAAATTAATTTGGGCATTATGACATTTTATGAGCAAAATAATTTATGATTAATTATTATCAATTATGTCAATTTGATCAAAATCATTCCTATTCCTTGAAGAGATTAATGAATTATCTTATTAATATGGATGTGAGTATAAATATTATGATGGTCCTATGGGTGTAATGTTAATGAGAAGAATTCTTGAGAATTCATATATGTGCCTACATATGTGCTACTTGATCTTGAGAGAAAAATGAATTAATAGGCAATCCCCAATAAAGACGTTGATAGTCTAAATTTTTGTAATGAAAATAAAAGGTGTATATATCTAGTAGAACTTTAATTGAATGCATAAGAGCTATATTCCTAGACCATCATATATGAGAATTAAATTGCCTAATTTATTTGAGAACATATTGTGTAAAATATTATAGCACTTACAAAAAAAAAACCAACTACTTATTAATAATTACTCCCTATTGGTCAAGAAAAAAAAATTCATCTAAATACTTTTATTGCACAATATATTTTTATTACTTCACCATAGCACATTAAGATGGATCTATGAATAAAAGGCTGGGAATTTGTGTTATATTTGAATCTCAGTCAATTATTAAATATTTTGTATCATTGACTAAGGGTACTAAAATAACATTGTTTTGCTAATTGTTGGAATAAAGTTCCCAACATCAAAGGGAGAAAGACAAAAGTTGGAAAGTTGAAAAGTTTTATAGAATGCATATGATCCTCACATTAGAATTATTTATTATTTATTTGGACAAAATTACAAAGATGCATTTTTTGACATAAAGAATATGACGAAGTCACATATACCAGCGATAAGTACTCCTATTTGAATTGATGTCTCAATAGATAAATTACAAAATATATCTATTGGACTGGACTCTAATGGTGTCGTAGATTTATCGATTCCAAATGGAGCAACATAAGCAAGTTGGCATTTTTGATATATTTGATATCATGAAGATTCCAAGCCATTCATACAAGAAGAATATATAACTGAGAAATATTATTATACTCTGAGAGAGTATCAGGTTCCTGAATATAATATGATTATTGAGAATAAAGAGATGTCACTTATTTATATTACTCTTGGAAAGAGTGGAACTAGAAAGTAAAATAATCATAATCAAATACTTGCACATGTAGTAGCTACTATTACAATGTAAAACCAAGGATCATGGATTAGAGTCCATCTAAAGATGTTGACATAAATATATTTGGCCAAATATGGAAAGACGCAATCCAAACATATTTAAGTGTTTTGGCTCTCATTGGTCAACACATATTACATATGAAGTTGAAGGAGGGTGTTGTATAAACAAATCCCATATTGCTTGAGAATTTCAAAGGTATGTACCACATAGTTGCCTTACTCTTGAACTACTAAATACTAGTCAAGGAATGGGCTAGTATGTAATGTGGTTACACTTTGACTTATTCTACTCCTTTCTTGTATAAACCAAGTATTGGAGATTTGGAATTAATTATAAGGAGATAGATTTTAATGTGGTGGATGCAATTACAATAGCCTGGCAATTTTTCTTGAAGGAGTTCATATGCATCTTATGTTTTTTATAAAACAACTTATACATATTTCATTAATATGATACTTGTATACAAGTCGTGAAGGACTAGATATGTTTGAAATATAAATCTCCAGAGAAATGTATTCAATGAATCATAAAGATCTTTGTATGAGTTGAAATATCTCGAAAATCGAGATATATTTGCTTTTGTGCAAATCTTCTATAAAAGGGGTTAATAGCCTATGTTTCTATGAAGAAACAAATATGAAAGGGACTCATGAAGAGCTTTCATATAGAATCATGAGATAAATATTTTGGCGCTATGAAATATTAACTATCAATCACTTCAGTGAAAAAAATTTTGGAGCTAAGCAACTCATATTTTGAGTGTCTAAATATTTTGACTTTTGATATTAGATGGATCATTATGATTTGTGAAGATAACGAGAAACTATTAATCCTGAAGTGTTATACCTCAATGCATCTTGTTATACTTTATGTGTTGACACAATTATCTCTTATTTTATTAGCAAGAGTTGGTTTTGCAACAATAGAAAGGCCTTGGAGGTATTATACACAAATTTTGTTATCAAGATACTCAAAGTTAATGTTGATTAAGTTTGAAAGTTGTTGTGTATTTGGTTAACTTACGACTAGCAATATGTTTTCATATATGTTAAAAGCATTACGTATTAGTGCTCATGAAAGCTCATTATTATTGTAATTTCCCCGGCATACCACTATACTACTCAAGAAATGAATGATACATATTGTTTGAGTAAAAAGAGAACGTGATTGAGCTTTACATATTATGCTAAATCCGTGCATGAACCCTCCAAAAAATATGGAATAAAGGCTTATCAAGTTTCTTAAGCAAGAACTTAGCAAGTTTTTCTGAATTCATATTATCTACAATAATACTTGAGAAACTACAAGAATGACATGTATATTCAGAGATTTCTTGACATAGTGATGTAAGGGAGAGATGGATATGTGTTGTACTCTTTTACCTTAACCTAGGTTTTGTCCCATTAGATTTTTCTAGTCAGGTTTTTAATGAGGTAGTATGAAGCGTATAACACAAGTACTCTTTTTCTTTCACTAGGATTTTTGTCCCACTAGATTTTTATTTAGTAAAGTTTTAATGAGACATATTCTTAAGAGATGAATAAAGGGTGAGTATTATAAAATTATTAATTATTTTGGATATTCATCTTTGGGCTAGTTTATTTGTATACAAACTCTAGATTTGATTCCTCATTATCTACATGCTTATGTGATGAAGTTGGATTAAGTTATGTACTCTAGGTTCATGTAAATTTTAGTCCTATGTAATTACTTTTGTATTGCTCCAATAAATAGCGGTCTGTATATTATAAAAGTTGTACTAAGTAACAGCTATCAAGAGAAGCAAAAACAAATCCTCCCCTTCTCTCTCTTATATTTTCTCTCTTTCTCTTTTTTTCTCTTGTCTATGTATCTCTTTTATATCTTGTGGTTATTTTTATAACAATTATACACATTTTTTTCATACATCACATAGATTTTGTTCTAGTTGTAAAAGTAGAACACACGTTGAGAAACTCATTTCAATAATTATAGGGGCTGTCGTTGCTTAAGTCATAAGAATGTAAGGAGTATTTGCCACATAAGAGGGAAGGGGAGGGGGGGGGGGGGCTTAAATCTAGGGTTAACATCGCACGTGGGAAATCCCTAACAATTCGGGGTAGGGATTGGTGATTGGCCTTTTTAACTTTGACTAACGTTATGTTGTTCTTCATCCATGTTAGAACACCCCTTTCTAAGTCCATTAGATTTCTTTTGTTATGGTGCAAAGTTTGCGCAATCTTATATCTAAAGGAATTCTTTATTGCAAGAACACCATTGAAGCATGCAAGACACTATGCAACATGAACAAGTAACCAAAAAGTAAAGGATTAAAACAACTAAAGACAAGTAAAACAAAACAATAATTAAAAACACAAGGAAAGAAAAACTAACTAAATTGCAAATAATAAAATAAAAAAAACTCCTAACAACTAAAGGCCAAGGCTGTAGCAACGGTGCAAAAACGTAATTCGATCATATCGTTATATGGTAAAATAATATCAATTAGATTGTCCAACAAAAAATAAATCTTTTATCCAACAAAAGGGACAAACTATGGGAAATTGGAATCATTATAATTAGATTTCTGGTCAAAAGTACTGTTGAATAAAAGCTGTTGATTGTTTGGCATAATATTTAGAAGTTGAGCTTTTAGCTATTTTGAAGATAATATTGAAATTTCAAAATTATGGAGTAATATTTTTGAGAAAAGAAGAAAAAAATTACTTTTGACATTACATAAAAACAGCTTTTCAAAAGCTTTTTTCAAAAAAAAGCTCCAATTTGGAGCTTCTAGTTTTTTTAGCTTTTTTTATAATTTTGGCTTTTATATAAAAGTACTTTTAAAAATGGGTCAAACAGGTTAACTTTATCTTTTAAACTCATGGAAAGTACTTTTGAGTGTCTAAAAACTGCACCAAACAAGACTCTTAACCATCTTGCAAACTCAACTAGGTCAAGTTCACAACAATACTAAACATGCCATAAATGTTGTGCATTTGAGTTTTATCTTTTCATAACCACTTGAATTAGGCCAATCCAAGTTGTAGAACTCAAATTATTTCAATTTTAGTAACTATGAACTTATTCAAAGTTCTGAAATTTGCATCAACTTCCACCTTATTTTTTGCCTTGAAATTTGCATCAGCTTCCACCTCATTTTTTGGCTTGAAACCTCGGCCTTCTTCTTAAAATATGAATTTATGGAATCTCAAGAAGGCTTTCTTAGCAGTTTGAATCACCTCAATCCATTGATGCCTAAGTTAAAAGTTGCATTGCAAACTATCAAAACCTGTTCTTATTCACTCCATGTTTTGTTGTGCCATCTTCCGCTGCAATATAAACCTTTTCGGTCTTTGTGAAAATCTCTTTCCATCTAGTCATGTTTCTTGTGTTTCTTTTGCTCAGGTAGTGTTGCAAACAAGATATCAAGGGCTAGTTTGCCTTTCTGTTTAAAAATAACATTTTTTAAGAAAGTCTTCTAGGAACGGGCTTCTGGTGAAAAAGAAATTATGTTTGATTATTTTTATATGAAACAAACTTTTATTAAATGAAATGATGTTTACTTTTATATTTGAAGATGACAATTAGTTGTCTAAATTACTAAAAGTGCATTTTGAAACTTATAATAATAAACTATTATTTACTCTATATGATATAAATGAAATTTCATCAAATTACATTAAAAATTAATAAATTATTATTAAATTAGAAATGAAAATTATTGTTATTAAATTATTAAACATTTAAATTATTTTTAATTCAATTATTGTTTCTTTACATTATTTTCTTTTTATTCATTTTTAATTAATTAAATCAATTTAGTTATTTATTACTATATTTTTTAATTTTTTATCTTTTTTTTAAATTTAAATTTTTTAATTTTAATTTTATTTTTTTAATTATTATATTTATTATTTTATTTATTTTTAAATTATAATTGTAATTCAACAAATAATGATAAAAAAATAATGAGGATATTTTTTGTCTAAAAATTTTTTTAAAATTGTTTCGTGCAAACTGCAAAGGAAGAAGTAAAAAATTTCAATTTATCTGTTTAAGGCTAAAACTCCATTGACTTCGGGCTCAAACTAAATTTTTAGGATAGAAAACCAAACAATGTTTTATAGGCTGCAAAAGTCAGTTTGGCTCTCCAAAATAAAAAACCAAACTAGCTTTAAATGTATCAAGTTGGCCATTAATGAATATACAATGCATGCCAGAGTTGGTGTATCAAGTTAAGAATGTACATTTAAACTAAATGTCGATGGGAGCTGTCACACACATGAGAAACGAGCAGAGGTGGTGGTTTAGATATAGATGCCACTGGCAGTTTGGTCTTTGACTTTATAGAATTCCTTGGGAAGAAGTCGGTTCTAAATGCAGAATTGTGTTCTGTTCTCCATGGTCTTCTTATATGCGAAAAAAAAACAAAGGGATTGTAGAAGTTTGGACAGGAGTGGACTCACTGATTGCTATTCAACTGTTGCAGGGGACATCAGGGTAACTTGAGTGAAACGTTTGCTCAGCAAGTTCAACTATAAACTTTCACATGTACATAGGGAAGGGGATGCAGCAACAGATTTCTTGGCTAATGAAGGGGCAAGATCGAAAGGTATTACTCCCGTGCCTGCGATGCATTTTGAGATGCAATAAAATGGGAATTCCTTATTTATTTGCTTTCTGCATTAGATTTCTTTGTATTCGGGATAGGTAGCTTGTAGGGCTTATTTTTTTAAGGATAATAGTATTACCTTATTTATTACTTTCTGCATTAGATTTCTTTGTATTTGGGATGGAGTAGTATGCCATCCTATAGGTTTGCATGGCATTTTTATGTAGTGATTGGCTTGTCACTTACAACATCTTAGGGGTAGAATAGGATGTATTGGTTTGACCTGCCCCTATCTTGTATTTTGTTTGATTTTTAATAAAATTTGGGGAGTGCCGCCTCCCTTTTGTTTGGAAAAAAAAAAAAGTTAAAGAATGCGAGCATAAAGCCAAAGATGTAAATTATATAGAAGACCACCTGCATATTGAGTGATTAGTTAAGATGGGTTTTCTGGGTCGATCAGTAATGAAATCCCTTTTTTTTTCCCTATTTTTAATTGGAGGAATGATAATTTATAATTATTATTACCACTATTATTGTAATAAGATCATTTATTTTATAATTAAATATATGTTTTGATAATAATATTTCATTATTAAAATCATAAAAAAATTAATTTTTCATAAAACATTTGTATTAATATTATAAAAAAATATTTTAATAGAATCAAATTTAATTTTTTCAAAATAGAATAATGAATATACTAATAAAACTTATACCTTTTAGCATAGTTTGATGTAGGTAGAATTTGAAATTGATTTTGGTGTCATCTTTTATTATATTTCTGAAGAAAAAGGTAAAATTATAGCGAGAGAGATTGAAAAAAGACTAAGATTGCCAAAAAAATGGAGAAAGGGTGAATTGTTAAAAAAAAAAAAGATAAAATACTAAAATTTTTGTGAAACGTTAAAAATTTTAACATTTGTGAAAGAAAAAAAAACTAGTTGAATGCTAAAAGTGACTTAAAACATTATTTTACCAAATAGTACTAACTTTAAGGAATAGTGTTTTGACTAGATGAAATACTAAGGGCCTATTTGGCAAAATTTGTTGTTAGAATAACTAATAGCTACTTGAGTAGCTAATAGTTATTTAGGCAGTTGATAGCAGTCGTATTTTAGCTGCTAAGGACAACTATTTAGCTAACTGATTCAACAAAATATGTTTGATTAAATTAGTTGTTAGATTAGTTGATGAATGCAAAATGACATAAAAAGACATTAGTATCACATTATTATTGTTATTGTGAGTGGCAAGCTAGCTCTAGGAGGGAAGCGAATATAACTTGAAAATTTCTTTATTTGCAAATACTGAGATTCTTTAATCGCGTTGATTGTAGAAGCATATAGAAATAATCAAATAGCGTGATTCAAGCAAAACTAAGATCCATGAAGAAAAGTAAAAAATATGCTGATTTATAGTGGTTCAACCACCAAGCCTAAACCAACCTTTACAACTTTGACTTTAACCCAAAATCAAGAAATCCACTTGTAATTGTTTTTGAATTTCAAACCCATAAGGCTAATCTACCCAAAAACCCAACTTTTACAAGATAAAGATAATGAAAGGTGTAAACGCAAGTTAGATTTTATATAAAATACAAGACCTATAAATGCCTTGAAAAATGTAAAAGCTCTTCTTGTATTACTCTCTCATTTTCTCGTGCTTTTTCAAACTTTAAAACTCTCAAATCTTGGGCTTTTGTCAGAAGAATAAAGATAAATGATATTTATATGCCTCTTTTGAAAAATAGCTGTTAAACACAAAGATTATAAACCAAAATAAGAGTTTTTAACCATTCTAAAAAAATTGGGTAAAAATCGTGCATCTTACGACTAGTTAAAAAATATGAGAAATGAAGCATCCAAGTGGACTTTCCTTCGTATTGGTACACTAGCAAGGTGCCTTTAACAAGCTCCGGTTAAGGTAGATCATATCCGGTATCCTAACAAGAGCAAAACATTGAAGCTTTAAAAACTTTCTATTGGATGAGGTAAAAACACAACAGGCACCCCAGCAAGGTCAGCCTAATAGTACTCAAAAGATAGTTTTATTAGAAAAATATGACCTATCACCTCAAAGACAAGTTTAAAGCCATTTTTAGCATGAAAACACTTTGAAAAACACAAAACCATTTAGAGAACAAACTTTAGGCATATAATATCTCAATTTTAAGCGTAATAGAGAGAGGGAGAGAGACAGAGAGAGAGAGAGAGATTTAGAAGACAAAGACCAGGACAGCATTATAATGATCAACTATAGCTACTCCCCTTATGTCTTCTGTCTCCATCTTTTGTGCCACCACACCACTTGATATCAGTAATTTTCAACGTTCAAGGTGGCGAATGATCATCTCCAAGGTATAGGCTTAGCCTAATTGCTCAAGGACTCAAACAATTCATTAGAATCAATGAGAACATACTTGAGTTCTTAAAACAATCATTTACTTTTGTCTACATATGCCATTCATCCATAACTCATAATCTATCATCATAATCATTCATTACAAGCATAAACTCATAATCAAATATTCAACAAGTAATCCGATTTTCATTATCGATTTTCATCATCAAAACACAATCAATATCATAGCCATAATGTCAACAATCTCCCCCTTTTTGATGATGAAAAACATATATGTAATTATAATGAATGAGGTGACTCAAGAGCTAGGCTTGCCTCTCCCTACGGTTGAGATGCTTGTAGCTGCTTTTCTTCTGATCTTGGCCTTTTGACCTTTGATTCATAGGAACTCCTATCCAGTCATCGTGTTCACTATTGGCCTACTGGAAACTCTTCCTCTCTTGCGTTGTTCGATTGTCTTTTGCCTCAGCTATATGAAAGGCAAGACTCTTCTTAAGATCCTTTCTTCTCTTATTCCATGACTAGGACATGCACCCCAACTGGTTGCTGAAAAAGTTTGGAAAAGAAGGCGATACGTTCTATCTTTACTAGGTACGATGAGTAGAAGAAAGGGTGGAGATGTGTTGCTCCAGTCCTTTTCAAGCTAGCATAGCAGCTGATATGGAATAGCCTTTCTCTAGCCTGGAAAAGCAAAGTCTGATTTATGATAAAGGCCCTGCCCCAAGCCTTGTTTGCTAAGCAGGCTCATAGTCCAAGCCTCTTAGTTCGAGGAAGGGGAACCCCTTCAAGTACCAACTTGGTCCATGTGCCGGCTTGGCATGGAAGGACGACTATCGAAAAAGTCTTTTTCACAGCTTGGTTCACGTTAGCTCAATGCTTAGGGCAGGGGCAAAATATACATATTTAAGAATCAAAACTCCCCCCGAGAATATGCCATGTTCCAAGTTATGGAAAGCTACCAAAGTTCCCCCTTAATAGATCCATAAATAACTCCATATATCATTCGTTCATCCATGTATAACCACAATAAGCACCAATCACTAACAAACTTTAACAATGAATTTCAACCAAGAATAAACATCAATCAAAGCATAATAAGAGCTTTAACAAAAAATTAGCACATATCACAATTTCTCCCTATTTTGGCATTATCAAAACATATGATGAATAAAGGGAGTCCCAAAGAATAAAATAGACATTAACCATAATAACCATAAATCCATAACAAGATATTTAAACATAATATCCAATAAACTTAAGAGTATCTAGAAATAAGCCCTGAGAAAATATTAATGTAGCCATGCAAATGCAATTTGCTAAAGAAAAGAGTAGTTGGAGTAGGTTTAAGGACATGGTTTAGAATGATAGATGACATCACTCAAATAAATTGGCTTCATCATCTTCATCTTTCTCCTTCTTGACTTTCCTTTTTCTTTCTTTACCTTTACTTCTTTCTTGATCTTCTTTCCTTGCTTTGGTTTGGCTTCAACAATCTCATCATCATCAAGCACAATGATATTTGGAACCATATTTTCACCTTTGAAGATCTCTCATATGGTTCTTTTCACTTGTAGGTCAATATCTCTTATTCTATCGTATCTCTTTGTAGTCTACATGATCTTGATTTGAGAGTTGGAAGAGGTTGAAGGTTGTGATTTGATAAAGATAACAGTGTTTGGAGCAGGAGTTTGAAGAATAGGATGGTTTTGTGTAAGAATTCTTAGGGTAATAACTGGTTTAAATAAAGACAATAGATATTTTACTAATAGCATATCCGGTTGCCTAGCATGAGACAAAGTAACCCCGGCTCAAAAAATTGAGCCCAGCAGAGTGTTTTCGAAAGGCTTCTTCTGAGAAGGGCTTTCAGTAGCCTGAAATGAAGTGGGGATTCACCTAGTAGTAAGAAAATTTGGTTTTTCAGGGCTTCTCATAAATGCAAATGCAATGCACATATAAATTTATTCCAACTCATATATTTCACACAAAAATGCAACAAACTTCCAATCAAAATCACACTTAATCTCATTCACACATGCTTCAAACATTAATAAGTAATATCAATCTTGCCCAAATTTCTTCTAATCATACAAAATCTATCTTCATGCAATGATTTAGTAAAAATATCATCTAATTGATTATGCATGCTAACAAATTCGAGTTTAATTTCTCCTTTTAACACATGATCACGAATAAAATGATATATTTAATCTCAATGTGCTTAGTTCGCAAGTGTTGAATAGGATTTTTGGTCACATTAATAGCACTAGTGTTATAACAATAAATTAGAGTATGCTCAAAGTTAAGTCCATAATCATGTAAATTTTGTTTCATCCAAAGAATTTGAGCAACACAATTAACTACAACAATGTATTTGGCGTCGGTTGTGGATGTCGCAATGCTATTTTGTTTTTGGCTTGACCATGAAATTAGTGATTGACCAATAAATTGACAACTTCCACTTGTACTTTTTCGATCAACTTTGTATCTGGCAAAGTCCACATCTGAATACCCCACAAGCTCAATAGATGTATCCTTTGAATACCATAAAATAGTAGTACCTTTAAGATATCGAAATATGCGTTTCACAGCACTTAGATGAGATTCTTTGGGAGAGGATTGAAAACGAGCATATAAGTAAATGGCAAACATAATATCCAGTCTAGAGGATGTAAGATATAATAAACCACCAATTATACCTTTATATTTTTTGTTTGTCTATCGGTTTACCTTTCTCATCTTTATCAAGCTCTATGGATGGGCTCATTGATGTACCAATTTCCTTCACATCTTTTAAACCAAACTTCTTAAATAGCTCTTTGATATATTTGGTTTGATTTATGAAGATTCCATCCTTCATTTGCTTGATTTGTAGTCCGAGGAAGAAATTTAATTCTCTCATCATGCTCGTCTCGATTTCTTGATGCATGCATTTAGCAAAATTCTCACACAAAGCCATGTTAGTAGCACCAAAGATAATATAATCAACATATATTTGTACAAGTAGTAAATCATTGCCATCACGTTTGATAAACAAAGTGGGATCCAATTTTCGTCTTTCAAAACCTTTTTGCACAAGAAATTTACTCAAACGTTCATACCATGCACATGAGACTTGCTTGAAACCACACAAAGCTTTTTCCAATTTGTAAACATAGTTTGGAAATTTTGAATCCTTAAATCCCGAAGATTGTTTAACAAAAACTTCTTCTTTAATAAAGCTATTAAAAAAATGCACTTTTAACATCCATTGGATACAATTTAAAATTCATATAGCATGCAAAAGCAAGTAGGTCTTCTTTCACAAATATAAATACAAAATAACTTAAAAATTAATTTCAAATTCTATCAACATCAAAATATATTAAAAGAGTAGAGGTCTTCTTTGTCCATTTATTATTTTTCTTCAAAAATATAAATTTTCAATCAATAAAATATTTCTATAATAATAAATAATTTGTTTATAATATTAATAAAATTAATTTATCAAAAAAAATAATTTTATTATGCTTTACTAATAAAATATTATTTTAAAAAATATATTTGATTATAAAATAAATTATCTTAACTCAATAATAGTAATAATAATCACAACAATAATAACTTGATACCAATGTCTTTTTTGTCATTTTGCATTCACTAGCTAACCCAATAGTTAGTTTTATCGAATACATCTAAACAATCCGCTAATCGTTAAAATATAATAGCTATCCGCTACCTAATCTGCTAATTGTGCCAAGCAGGCCCTAAAACACTACTTGAAATACTATTTGAAATACTCTTTCAAATACAAACACTATCTAAAATATTATCTTACTGAACAATAAAAACTGGCGAAAATAGTATTTTAACTTGGTTAAAACACTAAACACAACATAAAACACCATTTCCAAACAGGTCCTAAAGGATTCTCAAAAAGATACTTCTGAGTGTTACCGAACAAGGCCTAAGTAAAATAAATCATTTTCTTCGGGAGACTTCTCAAGGGTATGATTGTAGACTCATAAACATAACACATCGCTCGCAATTAAAACTTGCCCGATCTTGCAGCTAAGTTAATGATTAGGAAAATAATGTATTTAGTCACTAGCCATATTCAGTCAAATAATTATGTAAAGACAAAATAAAATTTATTTTTTTTATTACTTGAGTGGCAAGTTGAGCTCAAACTATAGGAAATTGAGATTATCATTTAGGGATTAAAAAGAAATGAAATTTAGTGCAAAACACTAAGAATTTGAAACAAATTAAATTAAATGACAAACTAAAGTAGTTCTCTAGCTAATTAACTAAATTAACTAATAAAGCAAAAATTAACAACCAAACATATTGAGATGATTAAAATTTACGAAAAATACAATTCAAGGTGATATTAACTAAACTCTCTTACCCATGCTTATCAACGTAGAATTTCAATTAAACATAAGAGATTATGTCACAAACTATACTTAGAATCTATATACATATATATATATATATATATATGTAAATTATACTTTTTTGAGCATTGTGAGAATGTCATGTCAATGCTTACATGACATGATTATTTTATTTTTTATTATTTTACTTTCTATTACTTCTTATCTTTTTGGATATACATTATTAACTTTAATTGATATCTATTAAATGGTCAATCAATTAATGCTTAACATTAAACTCATTTGTGATTTCTAAAAAAAATTATTTCTTATCTATTATGTGTGTGTGTGTGTGTATGTATATGTATTAGCATTAGAAATTTAATCTCCAATCAATTAATTCTTAAATAGTATTCAATTGTGAGTTTCAAAAAATTAAAAGCAAGTAAATTTAATGATTACTACTAAAGAATAATTTTTTGAGCATTATGAGAGTATGATATTTGCTCTTATATGTCAATGAATATTTTATTATTAACTTATACAATAATTTATTATTTATTATTTATTTTATTTATATTGTTTTTATCTTTGTGGATTTAATTACATTATTAATTTTAATTGAAAAATAAAATAATCACTCAATTAATTCTTAAAATAGAATTCATTTGTGAATTCCAAAAGGTTCACTTTTATATTCTTAGTTTTAACTTAGAAATCTAATTATCAATTAATTAATTTTTAAAAATAAAATTCATCTGTGAATTTCAAAAGGTTCATTTCTTATTATGGACACACACACACACACACATATATATATATTATTTCTTTTAGTTTTGAAATTTAATTACTAATTAATTAATATTTTTTATTAAAAAATAAATTCATACAAAGTACGGATAAAAGTGTACTAATAATCAATTAGATTTGTTGAGGTATAACCTCTCTCAAGATATGGAAGTGGCTACATAACTAGTCTAATCAATTACTTTAGTCTTCTCAACTTTATCTTTATGCAAACTCACACGAATCTACACGATTCTTTAGACCATAAGAAGTATGATTCTTGACTAACAAAAAATAGTTACAAATATAATAATATTCAATCAAAAAATAAATTTGTGATAAAAATAAGTAAAAAAGATTTTAAAAAATCACCAAAGTGTTAAAACATGATAAAAAGAATCTCACACATTGAATCATGCGAATTTAGGGGCAAAACTCCTATATAATGTAGCAACATCTTAGCAAGGCCCAGATAGAGGGAGAGAGAGAAAGAGAGATAGAGAGAGAGAGAGAGAAATGATAGCATATAAGACTACTTTAGTTATTATCTTTGTTGATGACATAGACAATGTTTTATCAGTTTTTGAATTTTAAAAATATGTTGTATTCACTGTATTTCATGTTTCATTGTACTTATCTTTTGTACTATTCTTCCATATTGATAGGAAGGCTTACCACCATAGCTTTGTATAAATTGTACTATTGGAGATAATCAAAATCATCAAAAAGTTCCACCTTCACAATTATGATGTTTTATTTCCTAAGATTCTTTAGGAGATATATTTTCAACTTGTTATCACTCGAGTTCAAATTGTCACCATGAGTCAAATTTTTACCATGAGTCGGGTTTGAATTATTTTAGTTTGAATTAATTATTCTCAATGCATTAGTACTTTTGAGTTGTGACTTGAAGTCCAAGCCCATACAAATGAAAAAACATATAAAAGAAGGTAATATAATTAAGAGAGTTACTAAATTCAAGATCTGCATAAAATAGTGTTGCAAAAATCTTGGAGAGTGAAGATTTATCTTCTATATATAGAGGGCCTTGTAACTTGCATTTGGTGTACCTTAGAGGCATAACCCATGGATGGTGTGGATGAGAGAGCCTGAGAGTACGAAAGAGAGTTTTACGTGCTTTTGCTAGAAAAAGCTACATGGAAAGGGTTTATACTTTGTCCATTCATAAAGTCCTATTTGTGTATTATATTTGTTCTAGTCCTGGTGAGAAGAGAGATATTGTAAGCAATGTGAGGGAGGGTTTTTCGTTAGAATTTTATCCATGCAAAAACTGTAATACCTATAATTGTTGAATAGTGGAATTTATCCCAAAGGGGGATCGTGGATATAGGCAGAAGGCTGAATCACTTTAAAAATATCACGTGTTCTTTGTGTGTATTTCTGTTGTGCTTTGATGTGTGTGTATCCTACATTTTCCCAACAGTTAATATTAGTGTCCGGTTGGTGAACTGGGCATAATGATGACGGTGCGAGAAGGAAACCAATAAACCTATTGTGCTGAGACAAACGTAGATTGAGGGACGAATCGCTGCTAATATTGTTGGTGAAGTTATCGTAGCTAAGAAAAAGTGGGGACGTCGAAAAAGATGGAGGTAAAATACGAGGTTTCGATTTTGACTGAGAATTGACCACGTCGACTGAGGGTGTTCCAACCTTTTTTGATGTCCTAAGTTCATTTTTTAGGTTCGTTTCATCAAATTCTTGATGTATCATGAATTTGATTGAAATGAAGGAGTTCGTGATGGAACTATGCAAAAGTTTGAAAATTGTGTGATCAAATATATTCTACCAACTAGTCATAAAACTTCTCAAGGAGAGATATTTGGTTGAGTAGACTTGTTGAAGAAGGTTCGGTTCCAGAGAGGAGTCGTGCGAGAGTGTCCACGTAGATGAACAATTTGAGTCATGGCCAAATAACTAATAGGGAGTGCTAGTGCTAGAAAGAAAACCATGTCCAAGATGCCTAGTGTCAAGGAAGGACATAAACAAGCTTAACAGGTCAAGGTTAGATGCCATGGAAAGGGTTTTTGGTGATGACTCAGTGAACCTGATAAGATGTGTTGGTAGTCGTTGCTGTGGAGAGGGTTGTCGAGTGAAAGCTCTAGCATGAAGTGTGAAGAGGTTCCAATTGTGGTGAAGAAACCTTAGACTTTTTGCCAAATGAGGAATTTATTGAATTGTGGCTCAAACTTCAAGCCCATATAAATTAGGAAGCATGTCAATGAAGGTAATAAAATTAAGAGAGTAACTAAATTCAAGACCTACCTAAAATAGTGTAGAAGAAATATTGGAGAATAAAAATTTCTCTTTTACAAATAAAGGGTTTTTTAACTTATATTTAGTGTGCTTTAGGGTTACATCCCATGGGGGGTGTGGGTGAGAGAGCTTGAGAGTACCAAAGAGAGTTTTGCGTGCTTTTGCTAAAGAAAGCAGCACGGGGAGCAATGCATTAAGAGTGCTTTTTGTCCTTCATAAAGTCTTATGTGTGTCTTACAATCATTCTAGTCCTGGTGAGGAGAGAGTCGCTGTAAACAATGTGTGAAAGAGTTTTTCATTAGAGTTTTGTCCGTGCAAAAACTATAAAATTCATAATTGTTTAATAGTGGAATTTATGCTTGAGGAGATCGTAGACATAGGCAGAGGGTCTAATCACGTTAAAAATATCGCACGATCTATGTGCATGTGTCCTCGACTTTCTAAACAAGTGCATAAGTATTTGGCCATTGAATGTTGGTGTGCAAATAAGGCTCTACTCATTTCATTGGACACAAGGAAACCTGCCTAATGATAAACAAGAAGCCAAGAACAAAGCTGCAATCTAGAAGACCATTGGTAAGACTTACACTGCATCCGGAGACAGTAAACCTCAAAACACATATAGATAGCTGCAGATAGAAACCACCCCTTTTATGTGCAAACCAAAGCAAATATATGATGCATTTATTCGCTAGCAACGGCTACCACCTGCTTACCAACATTGCGGCCATGGAAGAGCCCAACAAGAGCAGCTGGAGCCTGTTCGAGCCCTTCAGCAATGTCCTCTACATAAGCAATCTTCCCTTCTTTTATGCTTGGTAGAATCATCTCCAGAAACTTGGGGTACAGATGATAGTAATCAAAGACTCGAAATCCTTCCACTCGAATGTGTTTTGGGGTGAGACAGAACAAATTGTGTACACCTTCAGGCTGATCAAGGCTGTATTGAGAGATCATCCCGCATACAGCAATGCGACCATGGGTTTTCATGTTGAGTAGCACGGCATCAAGCATCTTTCCTCCGACATTTTCAAAGTAAATGTCTATGCCATCAGGAAAGTATCTAAGGGCACAAGAACACCAATTAGAACTAAATATTTTCATTATGATGAAACGTCAAAAAGAAGATATACGATTACAGAGTTAATTGTGCGATAACTGGGATCAACCAATATTGAATTAATAAGGAGCCATCAATATTGAAGCTTCTTGCGATGTCCCCTTCTATAACGTTAAAAACCAAGTCTAAGGCCTCATAATATTAACATAGCTCTCCCTTAAACAAACATAAAACTCACCTTTTCAATGCGGCATTCAGGTCCTGCTCCTCTTTGTAATTAAAAGCTTCATCAAGTCCAAATTTGTTCTTCAATAGATCAACCTTCAATAGAAGGAAAGGAGATCAAGAAAAGCGCTAAATAACACAAAAAGCACAGCTTAATGCTTTGGTCATTGCCGCTACTTAACCACTGATGTAACCTAATGCCAGAAGAGATTGCGTTATTTATAGAGAAGCAGGATTCGTTGCTCACGTATATGTAGTTTTTGGTAAATAAACTACAGATTTTGATACGAGAAAATTGGAAAATTGGCTGCTCTTGCTACAAGTTCAGCTCATTGGTAAGTGGTTTGTGGAGAGGAGGAGCAAACCAACTAGAGTGTCAGCAAAATTGTCCTTAGCCAAGAAGGTTAATTAGTGCCACCAGATAGTCGCGAAAAGAAGAGATTTTACTCTTGAAGTAGTTCTTCCATGATGGTTAAGGCCATTCGACAAAAGCATTTAGGAAACCCAATTCACGTTTGCATAATTTAGAGGTTGTTTGGCTTTGCTTATTTAGGTACTTACAAGCATCTAAAAAAAAGTATCCTCTAACATGTTTTTTACTATTTAAGTGCTTATAAGCACTAAATAAGCAAAGCCAAACACCCTCTTAATTGCGTCTTGGAAACTCAAATGCATGATTACGTGCACTAGAAAGCGTGATTTAATATTTGGGAGAGAATAAAGATTTGTTCATTAGTTTGATATCATTGGTAATCTTTTCTAAAGAAATGGTGAAATCTGAATAGATTGTTCGCAACCAAGTTGCAATGAGTTATGGTTCTACTCCTAGTGAAATGTTTTAAACAATAAGATTTTTTTTATTCTATTCCTATTATTTAAAACCTTATTTATCTACTAATCATTTATTTCCACTGGAAGACTATTGAGACAAAGATGCAAAGAATAATGTTAATAATTCTTAGTTCCAGAATTTACCGAATCTCAATGATCATCTATGTTCCCTTGAATAGTTTTTCACCAGTCAAAACTGCCCTCAGCTTTTGCAAACTGTGGGTTCCAAAATTTCAATTTTCGAAAATAACACCGCCCGATTTCATAATGCTAAATAAAGCTCAAGACAAAATCAAAACCATTTGAAAATCTAGTTTGAAATTTTGTGTTCATTGAAAAGTGAGAACTTATTTGGGCAATAATCTTTATGCTCCATTTGTTATAATCTTATTTAAGATGTTTATCCTTTTAAAATGAAGGTATACCTTATAAGATTTAAGACATCTTATAACATGCATCCTATAAAAAATCAAAATAAATCATACTTTTTATTTTATAAGAAATAAGCAATCCATCCTATCTTATTCTTTATAACTATAAAATGTATTTTTAAGATATTTCCAAATTTCAATAGGATAAGTATCTTAAAATAGGATTATTCCAAACACACTATTAATGTCCTATTCCTTTATCATTGTCAAACAATGAGAACTGGGTATTTCAAAATCACTTTTCTGAAAATCATTTGCAAAATGAAGTTTTGCAAAATTCTGTTGCAAAAGGTTTAATGAAGGCATTGGTGAAGTTCTTAGAAATTTTGCACGTGATAAAACTAAATTTATATTGTAATTAAGCATGGGAAATTAAGTGCAAGATCTACAACCTTATACATTTAAATGATCTTGCTCTTAGTATCATTTAGTAGTAACAACAAATCATAGCATACTATGTACTACATCATAGTGTCATGATAATAGAAGTAGGAACAATATGAATTCCAGATATGCTAAAAGGATACCATCATTAGAACGAAGTCTAATTCTGTTGTCTACTCTGGAAAAGTGTAAGTAAAACCTACAATTTTCTCAGTTTATGGTCTAATATGTACTGGAGATATAAAGGGTACTAACCTTCTCTTTGCTTCCAACAACATAGCAGCCCAACAACTTTGCAAACTGCCCAACAAGTTGACCAACTGCTCCAGCTGCTGCCGAGACAAAGACGCACTCGCCTTTCTTGGGAGAGCAAACCTCATAAAAACCAGCATAAGCAGTCATCCCGGGCATCCTACATCAATAATTACATTAGTCCTCATTTGGTACTCCATTCAACAACACCAAAAAATAGCTTTTTAAGTAGCTTTTAGTGTTTTAACTGGGTCAAACATTACTTGTCTAAGATATTGTTGTTAGCTAAAATAGTGTTTCAGATAGTTTTTAGGGTTTCAACTAGCTGTTCTCAAATATTAAAAATTTTAATTTATCACAATAGCTTTTAGTGTTTCATTGTATTCTTTTGGCAATTCTACCCTTTCTCTACTTATTTTGGTAATCCTAATTTTTCTTCAATCTCTCTATATTTTTGTTTTTTCTTTCACAAATATAGAATAAAAATAACAGAAAAATTAATTTCAACTTCTATTTATCCATATCAAAATATGTCAAAAAAGTATAAGTTTTATTAGTCTATTTGTTACTTCATTTTGAAAGAATAAATTTTGAATCTATTAAAAATATTTTTTATAATATTGACACAAATGCTTAATGAAAAAAATAATTTCATCTAATTATAAAGTAAATCATCTTATTCCAATAATAGTAATAATAATTATAATTATCATAACGATAATAACAATATATCAATCTTCTTTTAATCATTTTGCATTCATCAGTTAGTTTAACAACTAATTTTACCGAACTTATTTTGTTCAATTAGTTACCTAAATAGTTATCTACTAACAACCCAAACAAAATAGCTACCAGCTTCCTAACAGCAAATTGTGCCAAAAAGACCCCAAATACTAGTATCTTAAGAACTTATCAACAAGCTGTTTGGTATTCAAATTATTGCTATGGTGTCTTATTATTGGACATCTCAAATATTAATTTCAACTTGTTATTACAAATTTTCTTTTATCTCCTAATCCACACCACGCTACTGATCCATTCCCACATCCTGCAACAAATGCCTCATTGACTACTTTAGAACACGTCCTAAAATGAGTATGCTTGAGTCCGGCCCACAACAAACTCTTTCTCTATTGTCATCAAAGTAATCCTAAGGAGTAAAGAAAACTTTCCACAACTCAACCTGCCATGTCCAATAGATATCATAAATGCACATTGTATTGCTCTTTTACATCCAAGACAAGAAGCAATTCTGTTTGCAGCATAAAGAAAACTAAAAATTTGCAGATATGCAATCAAAATGAAAGCCTCCAGTAGCTACGACAATATGTTGGGAAAAACTTACCGAGGATTCCTGTATAGTATGATAGAGGCACATCTGTATGTTGAATCTTAGAGAAAGATTCTGAAGCTGTAATGAGACTATATTCTTCCCATCCAGTCGTCCCCCAGACTAAGTCACCTTTTTTGAAGTTCGGATTAGTAGAATCCAAAACCTTGGCTACCCCATATCCTACAATGGGCTGCACATATCAATAGGAGAAGTTAAGAAAACAGGCCATTGTAGTTCTGCATAATACGACGGAAACCATAGTTATAAAAATAATATAATCTGCTCTTCATAGCTTATGAATTATAATTCCACTGAATTTAGGAGTAAGGCATTGTTTGGTTTAACTTTTAGACACTTTTAAAAGAGTTTTTTATTAGTTTGAAAACTAAAATTAACCTCCTTGACCATTTTTTAAAAATTCTTTAAGGTAAAAATCAAAGCTAAAAATCAAAATGAAACTTTTTTAGAAAAGCTTTTGAGAAGCTATAAAGTTGTTCATTTTAATTCATGAATTTGGTAAAATTATTTTATCAAGTTAGAATGGAACGAAAATTATTCGATTAACAAAAATACACTTGGTTTTTTAATATAGCACAAGTTTAAGTTTCTGAATGAAAATTAATTTTATACAATACTAACATAAACTAAAATACTCAAGCCAATCTTTTGATCAATAATAAAATATAGCATTACTTATTCTATCATTTTTACTTTAACATCATATCTCAATTTGTTTACTTTCTTTGACATAATTAAGAGAGAAAAATTAATTATCAATAAAAATACACCTTTTCAACTAGAAAAGATTCAATCCTTTCTATTAAAGGTTTTGAAGTTCAAGTCATTATTTCCATATTTTGCAAAGATCAACCTAAAGTTACCATTTTTCCTAAAACAAAACAATATAGAAAGAAATGAAACTTAAATTTTAATTAACACAAAGTGATAAAAATAAGACAATCAATTAATACATTACAAACTTAAATCTTGCTCCAATAATCCAAGAAAAGTTACATTAAAGTCACATGCAAAATATGTAAAACTTATACGAGTTTATAAATAACAATACAACTTAATCAACCAAGTTAATATGATTAGGCTAATTATATTATAAAATTTAGTTTGTCGTATGACTACAATAATTTAAGTTAAGCTCGATTAGCTTATACATTAAATCATTAAATTAGCAATTAAATAATATAATCAAAATCAATTAAACTTATTGTGGTTAGGTTAGGAATAGCAAGTTACATAAATAAAGTTAGTAGTATAATTAGAACTAACAAAGTATTGTAATATAACCAACATCAATTAATTTCTATTAGTTTAAGCTAGTAGGGAATTAAGCTAGCAGGGAACTAAGTTGGTAATATAATTAAAATTCACTAATACATATGTCAATATATTAATAAAGAGCTAATATAATTTTAGGATTAACAGTTGTTATGTTTGAAAACTAGCTTTGCCTTCCCCTCTAACCTTGGTACACCTTAGTCACTTTTTTAATGATTAACACATAAAAAGTTAATATGATTAAGATAATTATTTTAAAATTAATTGAATAACTAAGAAATATGATATAAATTCATTAGGGTAATTGTGATTATATTAAATATTAAAGACTTAAGATACATATAAAATGTTAATAATAATATAACTAAAATTAATCATGTGTGAAGCACACCTAAAAATTAGAATCAAGTGTGATTATATTATACATATAAAATACTTTTTCCTTAATTTTTCGTTTTCAATAAGAATTTTAAAAAATGTTTCTGACCTTAAAATAAAAATATTAATATTAAAATATCATATAAATATATAATATTGTAATATTAAAATATGTAATATTAAAATTAAAATTTTACATAATTATTAATATTAAAATTTGTTTCTTTTAGCTGGGTCCAGATTGATACAATTTCGAGTCGGTCCAGTTCAATTCTCAGTAAAGTTCTTATTATAAGATCCAAGACCGTACCATAAAGGAATTCTCAATTCAATTTAGTTCAGATCTTATAGAAAAGTTAACGAAACTTTCTGTTTCAATATTATCTAATATGATTTTTTGGTTCAACTCAAGATCTCTAAGTCTGATATACCACCCTAAGTTTGAATATGTGCAAATCAATGAATTTGCGCATTTCTCTTTTAAGTCTTTTCCCCATCTATATGTCCATGTCTATTTTAACTCTGCAACGTGTGTCGTGTCGTCTTATTTTTTTCCGCCTAAAATTATTTTCTCCCTCAACAAATTCTTCCTCAACTAATGATCTAATTTTCAAAATAAATTGAGTAGTATTTTGATCAACAAAAAAGCATTTATTTGATGACCATAAACTTATTCTGGTCAAATTTCATGATTGTGCGTACTATAAGAAGGGTCCATGCATGCCATTTTAAGCAACTAGAGTATATCATGAGCGATGCACCAAAAAAATGCATGCTTTTATATTTTATTTATTATTGATGGCTAATTTTTACAATTACTAGAAGGATAAAATAAATTTTTTTGCAAGGTTTAATTTTTAGTAAAATTTTAATACTAATCATTTTTTTATTATAAATATGCAATAATTAAATTAGAAAGGTAAGTTTTCTATCCTTACATTGATGATAAATTCTTTTGCAAGTCAAGGATATCCATTAGATATATAAAAAATATGTAACATAAATTTATTTCTAATCTAAAGAATTATAACTAGAGCTATCCTTACATTGATGATAAAAATTAGCGATCAACCATAAATAAAAATATAAAGAGTATACATTTTCCCGTGCATCAGGATATATTTTAGTAAATATATAATCTTGAACGTTGTTCACTCTGCATTCCTACTTGTACTCTGACCCATTGCAATTTTAAAGAAGCAATCATGTCCAGATGTCGTATTCAGAACCGTCGATCGATCCCAATTTTAAAGAAGCAATCATGTCCAGATGTCCTATTCAGAACTATCGAGAACCACGATATTATTTAATGAATAACGAGAACGAATTATTAAGGAAAGAAAAGAAAGCGTACGAAGCCAAGGGTGTCTATTTACTATAAGTTGTTTTATCGGTATGTTTGGATTGACTTTTATTAAAAATATTTTTTTTAATTATTTTTAAAAAATAAATTTTTTAAATTAAAATTTTTAATTTTTTTTAAAAAATTATATTTAAATTTTTTTTAGAGTTTTAATTTTTTTTAAAATCAAATTAAATAATTGTTATACATTTCATGTAACTTTTTTAAGAAAAAAAGTACTCTTTTTAAAAAAAAATGAGTATTAACTCAAGTTTTATGTTGATCAGTATTATTTCAATTCATCACTTGATTGCTCACATAATTTGAGTATGTCTTCAATTCTTTCAATATTTGTGAAGAATCAAAATACTATGAAAAACAGTAAGAAGGAAGAATATGATATTCCTAAGAGTTTGGATTTGTTAAATAAATGGACAATTCCTAAAATAGAACCTAGGATGATATATTCCTTTGGTACTTTTGATAAATTAAGTTTTAAACAAATTGTTAAAACTTGTGAAGAATCTGTTCCTATACATAATGAGGAATTGACTATTAAATTACTTAGTCAAGATGATATTGATGTATATACATCAGAATATAAGTTCTTGCATATTGGACTTGTTCAAGTAGCTTTTAAACCTCTTACATTATCTAGTTTACCTGAATCATTTATTGCTGTATTACGTGATGCTCGTAATATGAACTGGCGTCAATCTCTCATGGGCATAATGGAATCTAGTTTAGCTCATGGTCCTATATATTTTAATGCTTTTTCGAATTTACAATTATCTTTGTCGGATGTAAATATTTTGGATGCGTTAACTTTATATGTCAAAACGCATGGTTATAATTATTTGCCAGGTACAGAAGTGATTTGTATCTGTTATAGGGTGTATTTTAAGCCTTTATATACTTTGAATCCAAAGTGTAAGTTGATGAGTACAAATCAACAAGAAACAATAATATTTGAAACTAATTTTAATAGATCTAAAATCACAACTCGTAGATCTATAAAATGGGATGAAATAAACTTTCCAGAAACTTGGTTAGCTGAAAAAATAATTCCAATCACACCAATCATAAATGATGAATTGGTGGAGGTATTCCAGACATCTACTGGAGATATTCAAATTCAATTTAATAAGAAAAGTACATCTGAAATAGGTGGAAGTTCAGGACTAGGAAGATCTAGATATTCTAGAACTAGTTCAATCCATTCATATATATCTCCTATAGATTATAGAGTTAAGTTACCCAATACTGTAGGGAGTTCATCTTCTAAATCTGAATCGGAAAACCTGCATAAAGTTCAGGGAATCAAAATTAATGAAGATAATATAGCTCAGGGTGTATATAATAATCCTGAAGAAAATTTTAGACCAGAAATAACTGAGTCAGAATTAAACTTTCCAGTTTAATAATGAATCAAAATAAAATTGATTTCAGTCCAGGCAGTTCAGCTAGGAAACAAATACAAGCTGAATTTCAAAAACCCATATATCAACCTTTCAGAGATTGGTTTGCTAAAAATATTAATTTAGCAGAGAGAAAATTACTTCAAGATGAATTCTATAACCATTTGGAAAATATAAATGAAATAAAAGATTTTATTCCATGGTTTTTAGAAATTTATCTAGGTAATCATATTAATGTCCTAGAAAAATTTTGGAAATTAAAAAATGGAGAAACAGTTGAATCAATCTATCCTCCAACACATCAACCAATAATAATGGATAAAGAAAGAATGAAGTTATATGCTAATGCTTTCTTTAATCTGCAAGAGAATGAAACTCTTCCAACTACCACAAAGAATATAAATGATGTGGTAAAATAAAATAATTTTACTAATTTGTATTTAGTAGCCTTAGGAGAACAAATATTGTTTCTCAATAATAGGTTATTAAAGAATTACATGATGATTGAAGAATTAAAAAATTCTCTGGAAAAATTACAAGGTAACAATAAGGAGAAAAATATTGGAGAAACCTCAAGATTAAAGAGTCATCCAATTCAGCCTCCTCCAGAAGTCAAAAATTTTAAATTAGAACAAATATCTGAATTTGAGAAACTTCTTGATAATAAGTTTAAGACATTTAAATTAAATGTTATAACTAAAGAAGAAGTTCCAGATTTAGTTGATAATATACATCAGCAGGAAATTGTGAATGAAACTCTTAATAGAATAAAGAGTAATAATAAATTTGCTGATAAACCGGTCCAGAAAAAATATTATTATCCTAGACCGACACCTCAAGATGTTTTATTTGAGGAATTACCTAATGAACAAACTTACTATAATGGTAAGACAATTTATGAGTGGAATATAGATGGTCATTCAGATCAACAAATTTATAATACCATCCATAGAATGATGATGTATGCTACAATATGTAAGCAACATAATAATTCAGATAGAAATATTGCTTTAATGATAATAGCAGGGTTTACAGGCCAACTTAAAGGTTGGTGGGAAAATTATCTCAATGAAACCCAACGACAAACTGTCTTGAATACTACAAGAACAGAAAATAATATAGTAAAACAGGAAGCTGTTTATACTTTAACAATAAATATTTGTGAACATTTTACAGGAAGATTCACAACAAATGCAGAGAATATAAGATCTCTAATCTTAAATCTTAAGTTTCCTACTCTTACCTCATTTAGGTGGTATAAGGATGTATTCCTTAGTAGAGTAATGGAATTACCTGATGCGAATCAAACACATTGGAAGTCTAAATTTATAGATGGTCTTCCACATTTATTTGTTGAAAGAGTAAAGAAAACTCTTAGAATAGGAATCTCACCTATTGATTATGATAATCTTACATATGGCATGATAATAGGAAAATGCATGCAAGAAGGTTTAGCTTTATGTAATGAAATTAAGTTAAATCAACAAATTAAAAAACAAAAGTTAACAGAAAAGTCTTAATTAGGACAATTCTGTGAACAATTTGGAATTGAAGTAAGTCAATCTAGTAAACCTCGGAAATATACTAGATTTTCTAATATCCAGAAATATAATTCTCCAACCTATCAAAAGAAAATAGCTGCTAGGAGAGAAAGAAAACAAATAAGAAAAAATATGAAAAAACAACAGGGGTATAAAAGGATTAGATCAAAACCCAAACCTCCTGTTTGTTACAAATATGGTCGGATTGGTCATATTGCACCAAACTGTCCTATAAAAAAGAAAATAAAAGCATTAAATATTGAAAAAGATTTGAAAGAAAATCTTATGAAAGTAATGCTCAATTCTGAATCAGAAGAAGATCATGAAGATCTTCATGACTCAGAGGAATCTAGCTCTGAGGATAATCTGAAACAACAGAAAGTTCAGAAAATGAGGAATATAAACCTTGTGTTAATTGTATGAATACGATACAAAAAGATGAAAATGATAATTTTTATCAATTGTTATCACAATTCAGAAATATGGAACTGAATGTTTTAACTAATGACAATATAGTTGAATTACTCAGAATAATAAAAGATTCTGAAATCAGAAATAAAATCTTGGAATCTTTAGGTAAAATAAAGGAACCTGAAGAATTAAGTGTCCAAGAAGAAGATAAATTCATTCCTTATACTTTATCAGAAGTAAGAAAAAGGATTGAAGAAAAACAAAATATAAAATCCTCTATTACATCTGTAACTACAATACAGGATCTTAAAGAGGAAGTTAATAATTTGAAAACTGAAGTTAAAAGATTAACTCAGGATAATATAAATATTAATAAAAGATTGGATAATATGGATAAGGGGAAAAATAAAGTTGAAGAAATTCCTGAATCCAGTGTTAATCAAGAATTAGAACTATTTTTAGGAAAGATGGAATATATTACATCTCAAAAATGGTTAGTCAAAATTGATCTGTTAATACAAGGAGATTATAAAAAAGAATTAATTGCGTTAATAGATAGTGGCGCAGATTTAAATTATATACAGAAAGGATTAATTCCTACAAAATATTTTGAAAAAACCACACATACATTATCAAGTGCAAGTGGTAATAAAATGGATATCTTATATAAGTTATCTAAGGTATATATTTGCACTAATAGACAGTGTATTCCTAATAGTTTTGTATTAGTGAGAAATATGACAAATCAGGTCATATTAGGAACACTATTCCTTAATAAAATATTTCCAATAAAGGAAATAACTACTAATGGAATAATAGGTAGTTTTGAAGGAAATGAAATTCAATTTGAATTTATCAAGGATCCAATAACTAGGGTTCTTAATGAAATGGTTGAATTAATAAAAGCCAAAAATAATCAATTGAATTTTCTTAATCAGGAAATTAACTCATTAACAATAAATGAGAAATTACAAAATCCTCAACTTCAGCAACATATAAAGTTGATAATTAATCAATTTTCATCAGAAATTTGTGCTGATCATCCTAATGCATTTTGGGATAGGAAAAAACATATTGTTAGTCTACCATATGTAGATGATTTTGATGAAAGAATGATAACTACAAAATCAAGACCTACTCAAATGAATGAACAAGAACAGGTTAGATGTAGAGAAGAAATTAATACTTTTCTGCAAAAAGGATTAATAAGGGAATCTAAATCAGCTTGGAGTTGTACTGGTTTTTATGTGAATAAAAAATCAGAAATTGAAAGAGGCTCTCCAAGATTGGTAGTTAATTATAAACCTCTTAATAAAGTTTTAAAATGGATCAGATATCCAATTCCTAATAAGAGGGATTTGATTAATAGAGTACATGATGCATGTGTATTTTCAAAATTTGACATGAAATCTGGCTATTACCAAATATAGGTAGTAGAAGAAGATAGGTATAAAACTGCTTTTGTTGTACCATTTGGTCATTATGAATGGAATGTAATGCTTTTGGTTTGAAAAATGCTCCTTCTGAATTTCAGGGGATAATGAATGATATATTCATACCATATAATGATTTTATGGTTGTTTATATTGATGATGTCTTGGTATTTTCAAAAGACATTAATACCCATTTTAAACATCTTGAAATATTTAAGAATCTTGTTATTAAAAATGGGTTCGTTGTGTCAAAACCAAAAATGGTGATTTTTCAATCTAAAATCAGATTTTTGGGTTATAATATTGAAGATGGGAAAATAATTCCTATTGAAAGAAGTATTGAATTTGCTTCTAAATTTCCAGATGAAATTTTAGATAAAAATCAATTGCAAAGATTTTTAGGCAGTCTTAATTATATACAGCCTTATTATAAGAATTTGGCTGAAGATGCTGCTATTTTATATGAGAGACTGAGGAAATCCCCTTCCCCTTGGTCACAAAGTCATACTGAGGCAGTGAGATTGATTAAATCAAAAGTCAAACAGTTGCCTTGTCTTATGCTTGCAAATCCACAATGGGATAAGATTGTGGAGACAGATGCTTCAGATATTGGATATGGCGGAATACTAAAACAAGTACAGCCAACAACAAAGCAAGAATATCTTGTTGGATTTACCTCAGGAAAATGGAGGGAAAGTCAGAAAAAATATGCACCTGTTGCAAAAGAAATTTTAGCTATTGTCAACAGTGTTTTAAAATTCCAAGATGATCTTTTGAACCAAAAGTTTTTGATTAAAACTAATTGCAAATCTGCAAAATTCATGTTCAATAAGGATTTTAAACATGATGTTTCGAAATATATGTTCGCAAGATGGCAAACATATTTAGCCCCTTTTGAATTCGAAATCAAACATATTCAGGGAAAGAATAATACTTTGCCTGATTTTTTGTCCCGTGAATATCTTCAAGGGGATGCAACCTCCTGATGGGGGTTTTCAAGGCTGTGGGAAATATGCCCATGGTGGTGGATCATCAAGAGGCCGTGGCAAATATGGTCATGGTAAAGGTAAAGGGAGAAATAATGCTCCTGATTATTTCTATGCAAATAAAGCATTGGAAATTGCTTCTGAAGAAGCTGAAGTACGTAAAAATACATTGCGTGCTCAGAAGTTTGATATAAAACTTCCACATCCCAGTTCACCAATATACTCAGAGACAATAAAGTTTCTTGAGGAACTGGAGAAAAAAGCAGAAGAAAGAAATATAAGTTCTTTCACTTCAGCTCTAAATACTATAGAGCAAGATGAATCTGTGCAATATACACAGAATGCAGGAGAGGAAATAATTCTCTATTTGTCGCAGAAGGATCTAATAGATCAACAAGATCCATGGTTGCTGATGTCCAAATATCTGGATGATTTCTCATTTCCAGCTCAGTCATATAAGACGAGACACCACTATGAGAAAATTCTCATGGAGACGCAATCTGCAGATTTTGAACACTTCAAAAAGAGTGGAAAGACAGATATGATGTCAAAGGATATTGCGTATAGCAAGATCTACATCAAAACTCTTATCAATGCAGAGCAATGGGGACTTTCTACCCATAAATCAAGTCCTATGTGATATCAACACAACAAGGTCCCATACTATATTCTTATTGGGATTATGTGGAAGGATTCTCAAAGGTATTTTATTTTGAGAATGACCAGCATAAATATTCATGGTTTGTGAAGATAGCTGGTACAGTCCTTAATAAGGATATTCCATCATGGTTTATAATTTGGTGGAATTACTTTGGTCCAAATTCATCTATACTTCCAGAACCATTCCAAGATCTTTATAAAAGATGGAAGGAAGTATCTCCAAAGATGCAGGATCTACAACAACAATCAGTTGAAGGAACTGCAACAATGTATTTCTTTCTGGAGTTCTCAATTCCTTGGATTGTCAGATAGATTCCAGAAGTCAGTCATGCAGATAAGCATGTTCCATGTTTAAAGAGGATATTCTTTACAAAATTCTGGCAAAAGATGATACAGAAAGATCCAAAGACGAATCAATTATATTCCCAGGATCTTATCAAGGAAATAGAAGAAAAGCTTCAACAATACAAGAAGGAAGCTAAAGAGAAGCAGAAAGCAACAATTCAACCAAAATCATGGTTTGAACAGTTTGTGAATAAGTTGCAGAAGGATAATCCATCCATATCTTTGCAAGAAATAATGTTGCAATATATGGATAATGTCAAAGAGGAGATGATACAATTCACTCAAGGAAGTGATACATCTTCTTCAGAGAAGTCAATGGAGATTTCACCCCAAGGCAGCAGATATTTCTGTCTTACAGGACAATCGCAAGATCCAGAGGAAGAAGAAAACTATTCCTTGGATGACGTGTTCGAATCCATGAAGGACGCGTTGAAAGGTCCACTTCAAATAAAGACGAAGGGAGAATTGTCCCAGAGTGATCCTAAACAGGATAAAGTTTAGGTGAAAAGAAGAAAGAATAGTAATTATCATGATGACAGTGGAGAAAGCGGTCGTGATAATTGCTTAAAGACAAAAGGAATCTGATGACTGGATAATAAGTCAAAAAGATTTCACAAAAGTTTCTGTCGTATATAAACAGGTGTGCACTATTCATCAATTAGTGGAAAGACTGTAGATAAACAGTATTTTACTTTTTACTTTTTGTAATTATGTTGTTTCCCGGATCTGAAATATGTGGAGTCCGAGGAAAATTGTTTTGAATCTTTGTTTCAAATCCGAGGCTTCAAGTGTCTATAAAAGCCATGACTCAGAATGAGAAACACAGGACAAAAATTTTAGTTAGTTTACAATTTTATATTTTGTAAATTTTGAAAAAGAAATAAAAGTTCAGAGTTTTTTCAGGTACTCTTCTTTTTTATTTTCTGTCATTTATTTTTATTTAAATTGAATTCTTGGACTCAATGACAGGCTGAGTTGTTGATGAATTGATATAATGCTGATATAACATAAAAGTTGTTTTAAGCCATTTATAGACTTAGTTGATAACCCTCAAATACTCCGTTGCCATGTTTAAACTTAAGGGTTATGATATATCTTTGATTATGCCTGGAGTTTTGGTTCGAAGTATATGATTAAATCCTAGGAGTGTCCCTGTTGCCGTTGTGTGTTGGCGTTTTGGCGCAGGACCTTCTTCTCTGTTCACTCCATGATTAGGGTTTGATGATATATTAGGTAATGTACCAGGGATCCATTCTTTTGCATATCTCAGATATAGCTTAAAACTTAAGGACTTAGATATGTCCACGGACTGTTGTTATTTGCGGTCTTATCACCTTCCTTCTGCAACTTATTCACAAACTGTTCAAACCATGATTTTGGTTGAATTGTTGCTTTCTGCTTCTCTTTAGCTTCCTTCTCGTATTGTTGAAGCTTTTCTTCTATTTCCTTGATAAGATCCTGGGAATATAATTGATTCGTCTTTGGATCTTTTTGTATCATCTTTTGCCAGAATTTTGTAAAGAATATCCTCTTTAAACATGGAACATGCTTATCTGCATGACTGACTTCTGGAATCCATCTGACAATCCAAGGAATTGAGAACTCCAGAAAGAAATACATTGTTGCAGTTCCTTCAACTGATTGTTGTTGTAGATCCTGCATCTTTGGAGATACTTCCTTCCATCTTTTATAAAGTTCTTGGAATGGTTCTGGAAGTATAGATGAATTTGGACCAAAGTAATTCCACCAAATTATAAACCATGATGGAATATCCTTATTAAGGACTGTACCAGCTATCTTCACAAACCATGAATGTTTATGCTGGTCATTCTCAAAATAAAATACCTTTGAGAATCCTTCCACATAATCCCAATAAGAATATAGTATGGGACCTTGTTGTGTTGATATCACATAGGACTTCAGTTTATGGGTAGAAAGTCCCCATTGCTCTGCATTGATAAGAGTTTTGATGTAGATCTTGCTATACGCAATATCCTTTGACATCATATCTGTCTTTCCACTCTTTTTGAAGTGTTCAAAATCTGCAGATTGCGTCTCCATGAGAATTTTCTCATAGTGGTGTCTCGTCTTATATGACTGAGCTGGAAATGAGAAATCATCCAGATATTTGGACATCAGCAACCATGGATCTTGTTGATCTATTAGATCCTTCTGCGACAAATAGAGAATTATTTCCTCTCCCGCATTCTCGTATATTGCATGATTCATCTTGCTCTATAGTATTTAGAGCGGCGAAAGAACTTATATTTCTTTCTTCGCTTTTTCTCCAGTTCCTCAAGAAACTTTATTGTCTCTGAGTATATTGGTGAACTGGGATGTGGAAGTTTTATATCAAACTTCTGAGCACGCAATGTATTTTTACGTACTTCAGCTTCTTCAGAAGCAATTTCCAATGCTTTATTTGCATAGAAATAATCAGGAGCATTATTTCTCCCTTTACCTTTACCATGACCATATTTGCCACGGCCTCTTGATGATCCACCACCATGGGCATATTTCCCACGGCCTTGAAAACCCCCATCAGGAGGTTGCATTCC
This sequence comes from Cordia subcordata, assembly GCA_028554755.1. Classification (NCBI taxonomy): domain Eukaryota; kingdom Viridiplantae; phylum Streptophyta; class Magnoliopsida; order Boraginales; family Cordiaceae; genus Cordia; species Cordia subcordata. The sequence goes on along the minus strand of JAPTOF010000010.1, from coordinate 13,394,273 downwards.
CCTGTAGATATTCACGGGACAAAAAAATCAGGCAAAGTATTATTCTTTCCCTGAATATGTTTGATTTCGAATTCAAAAGGGGCTAAATATGTTTGCCATCTTGCGAACATATATTTCGAAACATCATGTTTAAAATCCTTATTGAACATGAATTTTGCAGATTTGCAATCATTTTTAATCAAAAACTTTTGATTCAAAAGATCATATTGGAATTTTAAAACACTGTTGACAATAGCTAAAATTTCTTTTGCAACAGGTGCATATTTTTTCTGACTTTCCCTCCATTTTCCTGAGGTAAATCTAACAAGATATTCTTGCTTTGTTGTTGGCTGTACTTGTTTTAGTATTCCGCCATATCCAATATCTGAAGCATCCGTCTCCACAATCTTATCCCATTGTGGATTTGCAAGCATAAGGCAAGGCAACTGTTTGACTTTTGATTTAATCAATCTCACTGCCTCAGTATGACTTTGTGACCAAGGGAAAGGGGATTTCCTCAGTCTCTCATATAAAATAGCAGCATCTTCAGCCAAATTGTTATAATAAGGCTGTATATAATTAAGACTGTCTAAAAATCTTTGCCATTGATTTTTATCCAAAATTTCATCTGGAAATTTAGAAGCAAATTCAATACTTCTTTCAATAGGAATTATTTTTCCATCTTCAATATTATAACCCAAAAATCTGATTTTAGATTGAAAAATCACCATTTTTGGTTTTGACACAACTAACCCATTTTTAATAACAAGATTCTTAAATATTTCAAGATGTTTAAAATGGGTATTAATGTCTTTTGAAAATACCAAGACATCATCAATATAAACAACCATAAAATCATTATATGGTATGAATATATCATTCATTATCCTCTGAAATTCAGAAGGAGCATTTTTCAAACCAAAAGGCATTACATTCCATTCATAATGACCAAATGGTACAACAAAAGCAGTTTTATACCTATCTTCTTCTACTACCTGTATTTGGTAATAGCCAGATTTCATGTCAAATTTTGAAAATACACATGCATCATGTACTCTATTAATCAAATCCCTCTTATTAGGAATTGGATATTTGATCCATTTTAAAACTTTATTAAGAGGTTTATAATTAACTACCAATCTTGGAGAGCCTCTTTCAATTTTTGATTTTTTATTCACATAAAAACCAGTACAACTCCAAGCTGATTTAGATTCCCTTATTAATCCTTTTTGCAGAAAAGTATTGATTTCTTCTCTACATCTAACCTGTTCTTGTTCATTCATTTGAGCAAGTCTTGATTTTGTAGTTATCATTCTTTGATCAAAATCATCTACATATGGTAGACTAACAATATGTTTTTTCCTATCCCAAAATGCATTAGGATGATCAGCACAAATTTCTGATGAAAATTGATTAATTATCAACTTTATATGTTGCTGAAGTTGAGGATTTTGTAATTTCTCATTTATTGTTAATGAGTTAATTTCCTGATTAAGAAAATTCAATTGATTATTTTTGGCTTTTATTAATTCAACCATTTCATTAAGAACCCTAGTTATTGGATCCTTGATAAATTCAAATTGAATTTCATTTTCTTTAAAACTACCTATTATTCCATTAGTAGTTATTTCCTTTATTGGAAATATTTTATTAAGGAATGGTGTTCCTAATATGACCTGATTTGTCATATTTCTCACTAATACAAAACTATTAGGAATACACTGTCTATTAGTGCAAATATATGCCTTAGATAACTTATATAAGATATCCATTTTATTACCACTTGCACTTGATAATGTATGTGTGGTTTTTTCAAAATATTTTGTAGGAATTAATCCTTCCTGTATACAATTTAAATCTGCGCCACTATCTATTAACGCAATTAATTCTTTTTTATAATCTCCTTGTATTAAGAGATCAATTTTGACGAACCATTTTTGAGATGTAATATATTCCATCTTTCCTAAAAATGGTTCTAATTCTTGATTAACACTGGATTCAGGAATTTCTTCAACTTTATTTTTCCCCTTATCCATATTATCCAATCTTTTATTAATATTTATATTATCCTGAGTTAATCTTTTAACTTCAGTTTTCAAATTATTAACTTCCTCTTTAAGATCCTGTATTGTAGTTACAAATGTAATAGAGGATTTTATATTTTGTTTTTCTTCAATCCTTTTTCTTACTTCTGATAAAGTATAAGGAATGAATTTATCTTCTTCTTGGACACTTAATTCTTCAGGTTCCTTTATTTTACCTAAAGATTCCAAGATTTTATTTCTGATTTCAGAATCTTTTATTATTCTGAGTAATTCAACTATATTGTCATTAGTTAAAACATTCAGTTCCATATTTCTGAATTGTGATAACAATTGATAAAAATTATCATTTTCATCTTTTTGTATCGTATTCATACAATTAACACAAGGTTTATATTCCTCATTTTCTGAACTTTCTGTTGTTTCAGATTATCCTCAGAGCTAGATTCCTCTGAGTCATTAAGATCTTCATGATCTTCTTCTGATTCAGAATTGAGCATTACTTTCATAAGATTTTCTTTCAAATCTTTTTCAATATTTAATGCTTTTATTTTCTTTTTTATAGGACAGTTTGGTGCAATATGACCAATCCGACCATATTTGTAACAAACAGGAGGTTTGGGTTTTGATCTAATCCTTTTATACCCCTGTTGTTTTTTCATATTTTTTCTTATTTGTTTTCTTTCTCTCCTAGCAGCTATTTTCTTCTGATAGGTTGGAGACGTTGTTCACTCTGCATTCCTACTTGCACCCTGACCCATTGCAATTTTAAAGAAGCAATCATGTCCAGATGTCGTATTCAGAACCGTCGATCGATCCCAATTTTAAAGAAGCAATCATGTCCAGATGTCCTATTCAGAACTATCGAGAACCACGATATTATTTAATGAATAACGAGAACGAATTATTAAGGAAAGAAAAGAAAGCGTACGAAGCCAAGGGTGTCTATTTACTATAAGTTGTTTTATCGGTATGTTTGGATTGACTTTTATTAAAAATATTTTTTTAATTATTTTTAAAAAATAATTTTTTTTAAATTAAAATTTTTAATTTTTTTAAAAAATTATATTTAAATTTTTTTTAAAATTTTAATTTTTTTAAAAATCAAATTAAATAATTGTTATACATTTCATGTAACTTTTTTAAGAAAAAAAGTACTTTTTTTTAAAAAAAAAAATCCAAATAGACAAATCTATTTACTATCATTGCTCTATAATTGTTCAAAATGGTTATTAATCACTTATTATTTTTTAATCTTATTTTAACCCTAAAATCTAAATAACACAATTATTCAAATGGGTTGATATTTTAAAATTTTATATAATAAAATTAATATCAAAACCCAGTTCACCGCCTATATGTATATGTATATATATACCTGTTAACATAATAGATAAATTAATATTTTTTTTATAAATTTAAACTTTTAAATAAGATAGTAATTTTAATATAGTATCAAAATCTAAAACTCAAACAATTTTAGGGTCAAACCTTACAACTACTTATTTAAAAATATTAAAATTATTTACGTATAAATTTCTAAACAAATTATACTATATGTGAGAAATGTTAACACAATAAATAAATAAATCAATATTTTTTTTACAAACTTAAATTTTTAAATGAGGTGGTACCTCAATAATCACAATAAATAAATAAATCAATATCTTTTTATAAACTTAAATTTTTAAATGAGGTGGTACCTCAATAATCACAATAAATAAATAAATCAATATCTTTTTATAAACTTAAATTTTTAAATGAGATGAAGTAGTAACTCAATAATACCAACTTGTACTTTAATTTACTATAATTTTAGATAAAGTAGTAACTCAATAATATTTATAGATGTGGTGATAACTCAATAATACCAGCATATCCTTTGATCTACTGTAATTTTAGATGAACTAGTAATTTGATAATACCAACTCGTACTCTAATCTATTACAATTTTAGATGAAGTGACAATTCGATAATACCTACTTACGTTCTATAGAGAACTACGGGGGACCATGACATTATTAGGAAACCAAAAAAAAAAAAAATCAATAAGGAAAGAAAAGAAAGCATACGGAGCCAGGGATGAAGGATTCAATGTCGCCGCCTTCCATCTTACGCATGCGGATGCCTATGTAAGGATCACAAGACAAGTACAGATTCTTGACCAAAACGGCACCGTTTGATCCCTGCTCTGCTGGGACCTTGAGTTTGATGGAAGTGGTCCGGAACTCCATATCGGATTCTTTAGGAAAACCAGCGACGTGGTGTTTGAGAATGACTTGCTTGTTGATCACTTCTTCCTCCGCCATGTTGATGTTTTTTGCTTTTTTTTTGCACAATGTGTGTGTGTGTGTGAGTTCTGCTTTTACGTTAAAGACGAGTAGATGGCGTGATATATATAGTGATGTCTAAAGTGGAAGAACAGAATATTCTTCCATCATTATGTGCTGATGTTAATATACATAAATAATTTATAGGTGTAAACTAAAAATTTGCAAATTTAGAATAAAAATTTATAAGGCATTTAGATCTTCAATTTTTTTATATACTGATATTATAAAATTTATAATCTTACTAATTTTATTTTAGACCTATAATTCTTTTATGAATCGATATTACAAAACTTTATTGAAAACTTACAAATTTTATTTTAGACCTACAAAAACTTACTTTAAACCTATAATTCTTTTTTGTAGACTAATATTAGGTGTACTGATTGAAAAGTTTTCCGGAATGAAATAATGCAGTTTGCTTGTCTAATCAGCTCTAGTGTGCGTTTAAATGTCTGGAATGTGCGTCCAGCATGCGTGCGCACACACGTCACATGTGGAGTGTGTAGTGACTGTTGAGGAAAGGACACATAGGAATGCCGTGCTAATTTTACGTTTGGTTTATCCCATCACCTTTGGTTTACGTTTTCTATAATTGCGCGTTTGGATTGGTTATATATATGGTATTAATTATTAACTTGCTAATTTTATTTATTTATTTTTTCTTCACAACACAAGTTTTATTAAATTACCAGCTTAGATTGAAAAGTACTTTTATAATGTTGTTTAGTTCTTGATTGTGTTGTGCTACAATGGCCCAAACCTATTTAGGGCCTGTTTGGATTGATTTTTTTTTAGAAATTTTTTTTTTTTTGAAAAATTACATTAAATTTATAATAAATATTTGATTTGGCTTAAAAAAAATTAAAAATTTGAAAAAAGCTCAAATATAGCTTTTTTTTAGAAGTTAGAATTTTCAGTTTCTTAAAAAAAGTTATTTTTCAAAAGTTGTTGAAAAAAGTACTTTTAAAAAAAGTCAATCCAAACGAGCCATTAGGACACTGCTTGATAGGCAGATACCCCTGAATGAATGGCTTTTGCTCTCTCTCTCTCTATGTAGTTTAGGGCCTGTTTGGATTGATCTTTTTCTAAAAAAATCACTTTTTTTTTTTAAAAATCACTTTTTTTAAAAAAATTCACTTTTTTTTTTTTAAAAAAAGTTACATTAAATTTACAATAATTATTTGATTTGGTTTTCAAAAAAGTTGAAATTTTGAAAAAAAAACTCAAATACAGTTTTTTTTAAAAGCCAGAATTTTCAGCTCCTCAAAAAAGGATGTTTTTCAAAAGTTGTTAAAAAAATACTTTTAAAAAAAAGCCAATCCAAACGAGCCCTTAATTTGGTTGCTCATGTTAAGACGATAATTGATAAGTCTCAAGAGCGTTTGGAAGGTGTGGTTGTTACACAATGGTCGTGGTGGTGGTGTTGCATGCAGGTGGAACATGCGACGACTAGTGACCACCGTTACTAAAAAAAAACTAGTGACGAAATTTTAAGTATTTGGTCAAATGGTTGTAATTTTACATATGTCATCATCTTGTATCAAAAATCAAATAACACTAGAAATATTGTCTTTTCTAGTTGATGACGTGCATCTCACCAAGCAAAAATCAGTGAAGCCAATTGTTTGTGTGAAAATTTTTCCTAAAGGATGAATGCACTCATGTACAACTTTGACCAAATATTTGACTTTTGTAGTTGATGACGTACCAAGGCAAGGGCTATATATATCCGATCAACTCGTGTCTGCACAAACCAACTTTACAGGGCTCGTTTTATTTTGTACTGAATTTGCTAACAAGAGTTGGTGTGCAAGTCTACCGTAGCACGTTAAAGACCTGATGGACTGGCTTACAATCCCTTCCTATGCTTTGGATGAATTTTGAAATTACAACTATGGTTAAACTACTCCTAGTAGTTAACATTAAAAGCTTGTTGGAAAGGTTGAAAATCATTGCAAAAAGGTTAAAAACGGTTGCAAATGACTTTTTGGAATGGTTTTCTAACCATTGGTTGAATGGGTTTTTTTTTTGTGGCAACAATTAAAAACTGTTGCAAATAATACTTTTCACAACAGTTTTCTATTAAAAAAATTAACAGCTTAACACACACTTGTTATATTTGTTGAAGTATATTTAGATTTTTAATGTATTTTCTTGTCTTATGGAATTAAATTAGGTAATAGTCTAGATTCGGTAATTATTAGCTTTCATGCAATTTCCCTTGGTTCTGCTCGTATAACGTATCACACCATTTGCCACAATAATAGCTTTCATGTAAACTTCAAGCAAGCTTGTAACATCTAATGCATTTGTTTTAGGTTCAAACTTCATGCTTGAGTTACAAACGTTTATCAACCAAGAATATGATGATAAAAATAGTCATTAATTAAATAATAAATCCCCAAATTATATCAAAGATATAATTCACATATTTTTATCACCGAATTTTTCATTCACAATTCATTCAATTCCAACACATACTAAGGTCACCAAACTCTTGTGAGGTGTGTATATATGCCTCTTTGTGTGTGTACATTATATTTATATGTATACACACACACACACACACACACATATATATATATATATATATATATCTTTGCAATCAATCTATTTACACGTAATATATATCTCTTTGTGTTTGTCATTATGATAAAAGTCATGAAAAAGTGTTAAATTAAAATATTATAAGAATCTTTGGTTTCCAAACTATCTCATGGTACCAAATCTTTTTGAATTTTGAACTTATTTCCTATTTGTAAATTAATAATGGCACATTCAGAGGCTTAATGATCATGTGGATTATTCTAAGGCTTTCAAAGCTCTTGTAAGATACAAGCTTATATAGATTATTATATGTGTTGGTATATATATATATATATATATATATATATATATATATATATAGATAGATAGATAGATAGATAGATAGATAGATACATACATACATACATAAATAGATAGGTTACATAGATACAGATTTAAAATTAATATAATATGTTAAAAATTGTAAAATAAAATGATCCAAAATTATAAAAACTAAAATTATTTTGGACATCACTATTTATAAAAGTATGAAATTTTGACTTACTTTCTCTTATGTTGGCTTATGTGGCATAAGAATTCCTCACTTGAATTTAATTTTATATAATACTATAGATAAATGCTACCCTGAAGCACTCTAAAACACTATCTAAGGTCCTATTCGACAATAATATTTTAAGTAGTGTTTAGTGTCTTGACCAAGTCAAAACACTACTTCCTCCCATTTTTGTTGATCAGTAAGACATTATTTTAAGTAGTGTTTTTATTCTAAATAATGTATGAAGTAGTATTCATAAAAAACTAATATTATTAGCATTTCAAGGTAGAGTTTAGTGTTTCATCTTTTTTTTCCCAATACTACCCTCTCTCTAATGTCTTTTTGACAATTCTACCCTCTATCCAATCGCTATATATTTTTACATTTTCTTTCTGAAATATAAATACAAAATGACACAAAAATTAATTTCAAATTCTATCCACATCAAAATATATTAAAAGAGTATAAGTTTTCTTTGTCCATTTATTATTTTTCTTCAAAAATATAAATTTTTAATCTATTAAAATATTTCTATAATAATATTTGTTTATAATATTAATAAAATTAATTTATCAAAAAAATAATTTTATCATGCTTTACTAATAAAATATTATTTTAAGAAAATATATTTGACTATGAAATAAATTATCTTAATTATTTCAATAATAGCAAATATAATAATCACAACAATAATAACCTGATACAAATGTCTTTTTTGTCATTTTGCATTCACCAGCTGACTTAACAGTTAGTTTTATCGAATACATCTAAAACAATCCGCTAATCGCTAAAATATAACAATTATCCACTACCTAAATCTGTTAATTGCATCGAGCAGGCCCTAAAACACTACTTGAAATACTGTTTGAAACACTCTTTCAAATAAAAACACTACCTAAAACGCTATTTTATTGAACAACAAAAACTGGCGAAAATAGTGCTTTAACTTGGTCAAGCCACTAAATACAACTTAAGACACTATTTTTGAATAGGTCCTAAAGGCTACTCAAAAAGCTACTTTTAAGTGTCGCTGAACAAGGCCTAAATAAAATAAATCATTTTCTTTGGGAGACTTCTCAAAGGTATGATTATAGACTCATAAACATAACACATCACTCGCAAATAAAACTTGCCCGATCTTGCAACTAAGTTAATGATTAGGAAAATAATGTATTTAGTCAAATAAAATCAACTAATTCTGTAAAGACAAAATAAAAATTATTTTTCTTTATTGCTAGAGTGGCAAGTCGAGGCTCAAACTATATGAAATTGAGACTAATTAACTAAATTAACTAATAAAGCAGAAATTAACAACCAAACAAATTGAGAAGATTAAAATTTATGAAAGGTGATATTAACTGAACACTCTTACTGATGTTTATCAACATAGAATTTCAATTAAACGTAAGAGATTATGTTACAAACTATACTTAGAATCTATATATATATAAATTATACTTTTTCGAGCATTGTCAGAGTGCCATATCAATACTTACATGACATGATTATTTTATTTTTATTATTTTACTTTCTATTATTTCTTATCGTTATGAATATACATTATTAGCTTGAATTGAAATATTAAATGGTCAATCAATTAATACTTAAGATTAAATTCATTTGTGAATTCTAAAAAAATTATTTCTTATCTATTGTGTGTGTGTGTGTGTGTATACGTATTCGCATTAGAAATTTAATCTCCAATCAATTAATTCTTAAATAGTATTCATTTGTGAGTTTTAAAAAAATTAAAAGCAAGTAAATTTAATGTTTACTATTAAAGAATAATTTTTTGAGCATTGTGAGAGTATGATATTTGTGCTTATATGTCAATAGATATTTTATTATTAATTTATACAATAATTTATTATTTATTATTTATTTTATTTATATTATTTTTATTTTTGTGGATATAATTAAACTATTAGTTTTAATTGAAAAATTAAATAATCAATCAATTAATGCTTAAAATATAATTCATTTGTGAATTCCAAAAGGTTCACTAATATATTCTTAGTTTTAACTTAGAAATCTAATTGTTAATTAATTAATTTTTAAAATTAATATTCATATGTGAATTTCAAAGGTTCAATTTCTTTTATATATATATATATATATATATATATAATTTGTTTTAGTTTAAAATTTTAATTACTAATTAATTAATACTTTTCTATTAAAAAATAAATTCGTGCAGAGTACGAATAAATTTGCACTAATAATCAATTAAATTTGTTGAGTTATAACCTGTCTCTAGATATGGAAGTGGCTGCATAACCTGTCTAATCAATTACTTTAGCCTTCTGAACTTTATCTTTATTCAAACTCACATGAATCCACTAGATTCTTTATACCATAAGAAGTATGATTGTTGACTAACAAAAACTAGTTACAAATATAATAATATTCAATTAGAAAATAAATTTGTGATAAAAATAAGTATAAACAATTTAAAAAAAAACCAAAGTGTTAAAGCATGATAAAAAGAATCTCACACATTGAATCATGGGACTTTAGGGGCAAAACTTCTATATAACATAGCAACGTCTTAGCAAGGCACAGATAGAGAGAGAGAGAGAGATAATGACATCATATAAAACTGCTTTAGTTATTTTCTTTATTGATGCATAGGCAATGTTTTATCAATTTTTGAATTTTAAAAATATGTTGTATTTGTTATGAAATTATTAAGTATTGTGAATATTCATCTTAATGCTAGTTTATTATTATCTAAACTCTAGATATAGTTCATCATTATCTGGACTCACATGTGATATAGTTGGATCAACTTATGTATTCTAAGTTCATGTAAATTCTAGTCCTATATAATTACTCTTGTATTGCTCATATAGATAGGGGCCTTTACATTGTAAATTTGTATCATGTACTAGGTACAACAATCAAGAGAAGCAATAAAATATTCTCTCCTGTTTTCTCTCTTACATTTTATTTCTTTTCTTGTTATTTATATTCTCTTTATTTCTCTTGTTCATATATATCTCTTTTCTATTTTGTAGTTATTTTTATAACACATTATCAGCACGATTAGTCTCTATTGATCAAGAGATATGAAGAGATTATTATGAAGATCTGAAGAGAAAGAATTCTTAATAACATGAGGATATTCATATCGCAATTTTTGGTAAACTGATATTGCGTTTATTTGTAAAATTTATTTAAGCCTTTTTAATTTTATTTTGAATTATATATATTTCAAGATGTCAAATATTATGAATTAAAAGTTCGTTGTTTAATTATATTATGCAATTTGCCTGGAAAGTTGAAATTGATATCCATATGGTCTCGAACTAGAAATTCGACGTTTTATTATATTAGGCAATGAAAATATGATATGAACCCTTTGATGTTAAAATCCATATGGATGATATGAATTATGGAGAAATTCTTTTATGGAAGGAAATTACGCATCCATGAAGGATTGCGATAAATTAATAATATTTCTTCATTATCTCTATCGAGCCAAACCCAAATATCAATTGGCAAAGGATTTTTAGATCCTGAAATATAACCATCAAAAAGCAATATTTTCAAAGCTTGCTATGAATAAATTTAACTATGATGGTAGAATTCTAAAGTTGAAAGTGAGTATAAATCTGTAATATTTCTCAAATAATTTTATGCGGAAAAAAATATGAATGCCCTAAATATGCTCCAATATTATTAATATTAAGAGCATGATTTGAAAATTATTTTTGGTCATTTTCACATCCTATGAGCAAAATAAGGTATGACAAATTACTATCAATTATATCAATTTGCTCAAAATCATTCCTTAAGTAGAATGATATATTATCTTATTATCATGGATGTGATTATAGATATTATGATGGTCATATCGGTGCAATAATAATGAGGAGAATTCTTAAGAATTCATATATGCACAATAAATGTGTTGCTTGTTCCCAAGAGAAAAATGATAAATAGACAATCCCCTCAAAGGACGTTGAATCGTCTAAATGTCTATAATAAATTCAAAAAAGGTAAATAAATTGGTCTAGTAAAATCTTTTATTGAGAACTTAAAAAGCATATATTCCTAAACCATCATTGATGTTATTAAAAAATTGCCTAATTTTATCTTAGGACATGTTGTGTAACATATTGCAACACTTATTAAAAAAGACCAATTACTTATCAATTACTACTCCCTATTAGTCTAGAAAAAGAAATCCCATCTAAATATTTTGTTGCTGTGCAAAATATACCTCAATTACTTCACTATAGCGCATTAAAATGGGAATGTGAAAAAGGAGTTGGGAATTTATATTGATTTTGAATCTTAGTCAATTATTAAATATTTTGTATCATTGACTGAAAATATTGAAATAGCATATATTGCTAATTGTTGAAAAATATTCCCAATATTAGGAGGAGAAAAATAAAAGCTGAAAATTTGAAAAGTTTTATAGAATGTATAGTTAATATGAGTTGAATGTCCCAAAAATTATTTATTTGCATGAAGTTGCAAAGATGCATTTATTGATATGAAAGAATGTGATGAAGTCATATACCAGCTATAAATGCTCCTATCATTGTCTTAATAGACAAATTACAAAAATACATCTACTGGATGCTAAAAACATAGTAGACTTCGATTCCAACTATAAAGGAGCAAAACAAGAAAGTCGATATTTTTGAAATATTTGATATGCTGAAGATCTCAAACCAATCAAACAAGTTATAACTAAGAAATATTACTCTATTCTAAAAGAGTATCAGGTACCTGAATATGATTGAAATTCTTGAAAATGAAGAGATCTCACTTGCTTATATTACTTTACTCTTGAAAAGAGTGGAACCGAAAAGAAAAAAATGATCATAATCTAATATTTGCATATGCAATAGCTACTTATTATGATGAAAAGCAAGATCATAAATTGAAGTCCATCTAAAGATGTTGACATAAGTAAATTTGGTTATATATTTATAGATGCAATCCAGGCGTATCTAATTGTTTTGATCCTTATTGGTCAACACATATTGCATGTGGGATTGAGGGGAGTGTGATATAAACCAATCCCATAAGAGATATATTTTCATGTGGTGGATGCAATATTTGAAAGGACTTCAATATATGCGTCTTATAAATATGAAACAACAATATATGTGTGTTTCATGAATATGATATTTGTATACAAGTCCTAAAAATACTAGAGATATTTGAATCATAAATTTCTGGAGAAGTATATTCAAAGCTCTTTGTGTGAGCTGAAACATGTCGAAAATTGAGACATATTTGCTTTAATGCAAATCTTCTAAAGAAAAGGGTTTTAATAACCCACATTTTTCTATGAAGAAACATATATAAGAGTTATTCATGAAGAGTTTTCATAAAGAATTTTGAGATGATTATATTGGCCCGGCCTGAAGTTCAATTATTATTTAGATGGAATATTATCCGTCAATCACTTTGGCAAAAGAAAGTTTGAAGCCAAAGAGCCCATACGTTGAGTGTCTAAATATTTTGATGGACCATCTTGATTTTGCAAAGATAACGAAAAATTCTTGGTTTTAAAGTATCATACCTAAATATATCTTGCTATATTATATCTGCCAGCACAACTATCTCTTACTTTAGCAAGAGTTGGTTTGTACCAATAGAAAGGCCTTGGAGGTATTACACAATTTTTGATATCATTATTATCAAGACACTCAAAGTCAAAGTTGATTGAGCATGAAAATTATTGAGTATTTGTTGACTCACAACAAGCATTATGTTTTCATATATGCTAAAATTATTACATACTCATGCTCGTTAAAGCTTATTATTGTTATCTCCCCAAAGCATGGCAATTTATTACACGGCAAATGAATGATATATATATATATATATATATATATATTGCTTGAATAAGAAGAGATTATATTGAATATGATTGAGTCTTACATATTATGCTGAATCCATGCATGAACTATTCAAGAAATATGAAAAAATGCTTATCAAGTTTCTCAAGCAAGAACTTGGCAAGTTCATCTTAATTGATATCATGTATAATGATATTTGAGAAACAACAAGATTGACATGTGTATTCAAAGATTTCTTGATATGTTTAAATAAGGTGGAGACAAATACGAGCTGTATTCTTTTTCTCTTAGCCTAGGTTTTATCCCACTGGGTTTTCCTGGTAAGGTTTTTTATGAGGCAGCATGAAGTGTATAACAAGAATATTGTACTCTTTTTCCTTTACTAGGATATTTATGCTATTGGGTTTTTTTTCCAGTAAGGTTTTAACGAGGCATATTTTTGATAAATTAATATCCAAGGGGGAGTATTATGAAATTATTAATTATTGTGGATATTCATCTTAAGGCTAGTTTATTATTATCCAAACTTTAGATGTAGTTCATCATTTTCTAGACTCACATGTGATGTAGTTGGATCAACTTATATATTCTAAGTTCATGTAAATTTTAGTCCTATAACTACTCTTGTATTGCTCCTATAAATAGGGGCCTCTACATCGTAAACTTGTATCATGTACCAAGTACAACAATAAAGAGAAGCAATAAAATATTCTCCCCTATTTTGTCTCTTATATTTTCTCTTTTCTTGTTATTTATATTCTCTTTATTTCTCTTGTTCATATGTCTCTTTTCTATTCTGTAGTTATTTTTTATGAAAGTATTCACTATATTTCATGTTTCGTTGTACTTATCTTTTGTACTAGTTTTCCATATTGATAGGAGGGCTTATCACATAGCTTTGTATAAATTGTACCATTGGAGATAATCAAAATCGTTGGAAAGTTCCACCTTCACAATTATGATGCCTCGTTTCATAAGATTCTTTAGAAGATATATTTTCAACTTGTTATGACTCGAGTTCAAATTGTCACCGTGAGTCGGGTTTGAATTATTTTAGTTTGAATTAATTATTCTCAATGCATTATTAGTACTCTTGGGTTGTGGCTTGAAGTTCAAGCCCATACAAATTAGGAAACATATAGAAGAAGGTAATGTAATTAACAGAGTTCCTAAATTCAAAACCTGCCTAAAATAATGTATAAGAAATCTTAGAGAATAAGGATTTATCTCCTATATAGAGAGGGCCTTGTAGCTTGTATTTGATGTGCCTTGGAGGCACAACTCATGGGGGGTGTGGATGAGAGAGCCTGATAATAACAAAGAGACTTTTACGTGCTTTTACTAGAAAAAGCTGCATGGAAAGGGTTTAGACTTTGTCCATTCATAAAGTCCTATTTGTGTATTATATTCATTTTAATCCTGGTGAGAAAAAGAATCATTGTAAGCAATGTGAGGGATGGTTTTTTGCTAGAGTTTTGTCTGTGCAAAAACTGTAACACCCATAATTTTTTAATAGTGGAATTTATCCCAGAGGGGGATCTTGGATATAGGCAGAAGGCCAAATCACTTTAAAAATATCACATATTCTTTGTGTGTGTTTCCGATGTGCTTTGATGTGTGCGTATCCTCCATTTTCCAACAGTTGATATTAGTGCCCGCTTGGTAAACTGGGCATAACGATGATGATGCGAGGAAACCAATAAACCTACTGTGCTGAGAGACATGCAGATTGAGAGAGGAATCACTGCTAATATCGTTGGTGAAGTTATTGTAGCTAAGAAAAAGAGGGGTCGTCAAAAAATATAAAGGTAAAATACGAGGTTTCGATTTTGACTGAGGGTTGACCGTGTTGACCAAGGGTGTGCCTACATTTTTTAACGTCCTAAGTTTATTTTTGAGGTCCGTTTTGTCAAATTCTTGATGTGTCATGAATTTGGTTGAAACGATGGAGTTTTTGTTGGAATTGTGATAAAGTTTGAAACATTGTGTGAGCAAATACATTTAACCAATGAGTGATCAAACTTCTCGAGGAGAGATGTTTGGGTGAGTAGACTTGTTGAAAAAGGTTCGGTTCAAGAGACGAGTCATGCGAGAGTGCCATGTAGATGAACAATTTGAGTCATGGCCAGACAACTAATAGGGGGTATGTTGGAAAGAAAGCCATGTCTAAGATGCCTAGTGTCGAGGAAGGACATAAACAAGGTTGACAAGCCAAGGTTAGATGGCATGGAGAGGGTTGTTGGTCATGACTCAGTAAACTTGCTAAGATGTTTTGGTAGTCGTTGCCGTAGAGAGGGCTGTCGAGCGGTGGCTCCAGCATGACATGTGAAGAGGTTCCAATTGTGGCAAAGAAACTTTTGAATTTTTGCCAAGGGAGAAATTTATTGGATTGTGGCTCAAAGTCCAAGCCCATATAAATTAGGAAACATATCAAAGAGGGTAATAACATTAAGAGAGTAACTAAATTCAAGACCTACCTAAAATAGTGTAGAAGATATCTTGGAGAGCAAGGATTTCTCTTTATAAATAGAGGATCTTATAGCTTGTATTGATGTGCCTTAGGCTCAGACCCCATGGGGGGTGTGGATGAGAGAGCTTGAGAGTACCAAAGAGAGTTTTGCTTGCTTTTGCTTGAAAAAGTCGCACGAAGAGGGTTTAGACTTTGTCCTTCATGAAGTTTTGTGTGCGTCTTATATTCGTTCTAGTCCTAGTGAGGAGAGAGTCATTGTAGACAATGTGAAAGACGATTTTTCGTTAGAGTTTTGTTTGTGCAAAAACTATAAAATCCATAATTGTTGAATAGTGAAATTTATCTTGAGGGAATCGTGGACATAAGCAGAGGGTCAAACTACGTTAAAAATATTACACATTCTTTGTGTGTGTTTTCGCTGTGCTTTGATGCGTGTCCTTGATTTTCCCAAGAAGTACGCAAGTATTTGGCCGTTGAATGTTGGTGTATAAATAAAGCTCTGCTCATTTTATTTGACACAAGGAAACCTAATGATAAACAAGAAGCAAAGAGCAAAGCTACAATCTAGAAGACCATTGGTAAGACTCACACTGCATCCGGAGACAGCAAACCTCAAAACACATAGATAGCTGCAGATGATAACCACCCGTTTTATGTTCAAACCAAAGTTAATATATGATGTATTTATTCGCGAGCAACGACTACCACCTGCTTACCAATGTTGCGGCCATGGAAGAGCCCAACAAGAGCGCCAGGAGCCTGTTCGAGCCCTTCAGCAATGTCCTCCACATAAGCAATCTTCCCTTCTTTTATGCTTGGCAGAACCATCTCCAGAAACTTGGGGTACAGATGATAGTAATCAGAGACTCGAAATCCTTCCACTCGAATGTGTTTTGGGGTGAGACAGAACAAATTGTGTACACCTTCAGGCTGCTCAAGGTTGTATTGTGAGATCATCCCGCATACAGCAATGCGACCATGGGTTTTCATGTTGAGTAGCACGGCATCAAGCATCTTTCCTCCGACATTTTCAAAGTAAATGTCTATGCCATCAGGAAAGTATCTGAGGGCACAAGAACACCAATTAGAACTAAACATTTTCATTATGATGAAACGTCGAAAAGAAGATATACGATTACAGAGTTAATTGTGCGATAACTAGGATCACCCGATATTGAATTAACAAGGTGCCATCAACATTGAAGCTTCTTGCGGTGTCCTCTTCTATAACGTCAAAAACCAAGTCTAAGGCCTTATAATATTAACATAGCTCTCCCTTAAACAAACATAAAACTCACCTTTTCAATGCGGCATTCAGGTCCTGCTCCTCTTTGTAATTAAAAGCTTCATCAAATCCAAATTTATTCTTCAATATATCAACCTTCAATAGAAGGAAAGGAGATCAAGAAAAGCGCTAAATAACACAAAAAGCACAGCTTAATGCTTTGGTCATTGCCACTACTTGGCCCCCTAACATAACCTAATGCCAGAAGAGATGGCGTTATTTATAGAGAAGCAGGATGCGTTGCTCACGTATATGTAGTTTTTGATAAATAAACTACAGATTTTGATACGAAAAAATTGGAAAATTGGCTGCTCTTGCCACAAGATCAGCTCATTGGTAAGTGGTTTGTGGAGAGAAGGTGCAAACCAACTAGAGTGTCAGCAAAATTTTCCTTAGCCAAAAAAGGTTAACTAATGCCACCAGATAGTCGCGAAAAGAAGAGATTTTACTCTTGAAGTAGTTCTTCCATAATGGTTAAGGCCATTCGACAAAAGCATTTAGGAAACCCAATTCACATTTGCATAATTTAGAGGGTGTTTGGCTTTGCTTATTTAGGTACTCATAAGCATCTAGAAAAAAACACCCTCTCACGTACTTTTTACTATTTAAGTGCTTAGAAGCACTAAATAAGCAAAACTAAAAACGCTCTTAATTGCGTCTTGGAAACTCAAAAGCATGATTACATGCACTAGAAAGCGTGATTTAACATTTGGGAGGGAATAAAGCTTTGTTCATTGGTTTGATATCATCGTTAATCTTTTCTTAAGAAATGGTGAAATCTGAACAGATTGTACGCAACCAAGTTGCAATGAGCTATGGTTCTACTCCTCGTGAAATGTTTTAAAAAACAAGATTTTTTTTTCTATTCCTATTATTTAAAACCTTATTTTATCTCCTAATCATTTATTTCCACTGGAAGACTATTGAGACAAAGATGCATAGAATAATGTTAATAATTCTTAGTTCCGGAAATTACCGAATCTCAATGATCATCTATATTCCCTTGAATAGTTTTTCACCAGTCAAAATCGCCCTCATCTTTTGGAAACTGTGGGTTCCAAAATTTCAATTTTCTAAAATAACACCGCCTGATTTCATATTGCCAAATAAAGCTCAAGACAAAATCAAAACCAATTGAAAATCTAGTTTGAAATTTTCTGTTCATTGAAAAGTGAGAACTTATTTGGGCAATAATCTTTATACTCTATTTGTTATAATCTTATTTTAACATGCTTATTCTATTGAAATGAAGTACATCTTATAAGATTTAAGTACATTTTATCACATGCGCCCTATAAAAATTCAAAACAAACTATACTTTTTATCTTATAAAAAATAAGCAATCCATCTTATCTTATTTTTTACAACTATAAAATGCATTTTTAAGATATCTTCAAATTTCAATAGGATAAGTATCTTAAAATAAGATTATTCCAAATGCACTATTAATTCCCTATTCCTTTATCATTGTCAAACAATGAGAACTGGGTATTTCAAAATAACTTTTCTGAAAATCATTTGCAAAATGAAGTTGTGAAAAATTCTGTTGCAAAAGGTTTAACGAAGGCATTGGTGAAGTTCTTAGAAATTTTGCACGTGATAAAACTAAATTTATATTGTAATTAAGCATGGGAAATTAAGTGCAAAATCTACAACCTTATACATTTAAATGATCTTGCTCTTAGTATCATTTATTAGCATACTATGTACTAAATCATAGTGTCACGATAATAGAAGTAGGAACAATATGAATTCCAGATATGCTAAAAGGATACCATCACTAGAACGAAGTCTAATTCTGTTGTCCACACTGGAAATGTAAAGAAAATACATTGCGAGCTACTATTGATCTTTCCCAGGAAGTAAAACCCACGATTTTCTAAGGTTATGGTCTAATATGTACTAGAGATATAAAGGGCACTAACCTTCTCTTTGCTTCCAGCACTTCCAACAACATAGCAGCCCAACAACTTTGCAAACTGCCCGACAAGTTGACCAACTGCACCAGCTGCTGCCGAGACAAAGACGCACTCGCCTTTCTTGGGAGAGCAAACCTCATGAAAACCAGCATAAGCAGTCATCCCGGGCATCCCTACATCAATAATTACATTAGTCCTCATTTAAGGCTCGGTTCAACAACAATAAAAAAAAAAAACTTTTTAAGTAACTTTTAGCGTTTTAATTAGGTCAAACATTACTTGTCTAAGTTATCGTTGTTCACTAAAGTAGTATTTCAGATAGTTTTTAGTGTTTCAACTAGCTTTTCTCAAATATTAAAAATTTTAATATATCACAAATTTAGTGTTTCATTGTATTTTTTTTGGCAATTCTACCCTTTCTCTACTTTTTTTTGGTAATCCTAATTTTTCTTCAATCTCTCTATATTTTTGTTTTTTCTTTCACAAATATAAATAAAAATAACAAAAAAACTTAATTTCAACTTCTATTTATCCATATCAAAGTATGTCAAAAAAGTTTAAGTTTTATTAGTCTATTTGTTACTTCATTTTGAATCTATTAAAATATTTTTTATAATATTGAACAAATGCTTAATGAAAAAAAAAATTCATCTAATAATAAAGTAAATCATCTTATTCCAATAATAGTAATAATAATTATAATTATCATAACAATAATAACAATATATCAATCTTCTTTTAATCGTTTTGCATCCGTCAGTTAGTTTAACAGCTAATTTTACCAAATACATTTTGTTCAATTAGCTACCAAAATAGCTATTTGCTAATAACCAAAATAAAATAACTACCAGCTTCCTAATAGCAAGTTGTGCCAAAAAGACGCCAAATACTAGTATCTTAAGAACCTATCAACGAGCGGTTTGGTAGTCAAATTATTGCTAGGTGTCATATTATTGGACATCTCAAATACTAATTTCAACTCGTTATTACAATTTTTCTTTTATCTTCTAATCCACACCACGCTAGTGATCCATTCCCACATCCTGCAACAAAAGCCTCATTGACTACTTCTTTAGAACACGTCGTAAAATGAGTATGCTTAAGTCCTGCCCACAACAAACTCTTTCTCTATTGTCATCAAAGTAATCCTAAGGAGTAAAGAAAACTTTCCACAACTCAACCTGCCATGTCCAATAGATACCATAAATGCACATTATATTGCTCTTTTACATCCAAGACAACAAGCAATTCTGTTTGCAGCGTAAAGAAGACTAAAAATTTGCAGATATGCAATCAAAACGAAAGCCTCCAGTAGCTACGATAATATGTTGGGAAAAACTTACCGAGGATTCCTGTATAGTATGATAGAGGCACATCTGTATGTTGAATCTTAGAGAGAGATTCTGAAGCTGCAATGAGACTGTATTCTTCCCATCCAGTCGTCCCCCAGACTAAGTCACCTTTTTTGAAGTTCGGATTAGTAGAATCCAAAACCTTGGCTACCCCATATCCTACAATGGGCTGCACATATCAATAGGAGAAGTTATGAAAACATGCCATTGTAGTTCCGCATAATATGATGGAGACCATAGTTATCAAAATAATATAATCTGCTCTTCATAGCTTATGAATTATATTTCCACTGAATTTAGGAGTAAGTATTTGTTTGGTTCAACTTTTAGACACTTTAAAAGAATTTTTTTATTAGTTTGAAAACTAAAATTAACCTACTTGACCTATTTTTTAAAATTCTTTAAGGTAAAAATCAAAGCTAAAAATCAAAATGAAACTTTTTGAGAAAAGCTTTTGAGAATCTATTAAGTTGTTCATTTTAATTCATAAATTTGGTAAAATTATTTTAACAAGTTAGAATGGAACGAAAATTATTCGATTAACGAAAATACACTTGTTTTTTAATATAGCATAAATTTAAGTTTATGCATGACAATTAATTTTATACAATACTAACATAAACTAAAATACTCTTGCCAATCTTTTGATCAATAATAAAATATAGCATTACTTATTCTATCATTTTTACTTTAACATCATATTTCAATTTGTTTACTTTCTTTGACATAATTAAGAGAGAAAAATTAATTATCAATAAAAATACACCTTTTCAACTAGAAAAGAGTCAATTCGTACTATTAAAGGTTTTGAAGTTCAAGTCATTCTTTCCATATTTTGCTAAGATCAACCTAAAGTTACCTTTTTTCCTAAAACAAAACAATATAGAAAGAAATGAAACTTAAATTTTAATTAACACAAAGTGATAAAAATAAGACAATCAATTAATACATTACAAAGTTGAATCTTGCACCAATAATCCAAGAAAAGTTACACTAAAGTCACGTGCAAAATATGTAAAACTTATACGAGTTTACAAATAACAATACCACTTAATCAACTAAGTTAATATGATTAGGCTAATTGTATTATAAAAGTTAGTTTGTCATATAACTACAATAATTTAAGTTTAGCTTGATTAGCTTATACATTAAATCATTAAATTAGTAATTAAATAATATAATCAAACTCAATTAAACTTATTGTGGTTAGGTTAGGAATAGCAAGTTACATAAATAAAGTTAGTAGTATAATTGGAACTAACAAAGTATTGTAATATAACCAACATCAATTAATTGTTATTAGTTTAAGTTAGTAGGGAATTAAGCTAGCAGGGAACTAAGTTGGTAATATAATTAAAATTCACTAATACATATGTTCATATATTAATAAAGAGCTAATATAATTTTAGGATTAATAGTTGTTATGTTTGAAAACTAGCTTTGCCTTCCCCTCTAACCTTGGTACACCTTAGTCACTTTTTTAATGATTAACACATAAAAAAGTTAACATGATTAAGATAATTATTTTAAAATTAATTGAATAACTAAGAAATATGATATGAATTCATTAGGGTAATTGTGAGTAGATTAAATATTAAAGACTTAAGATACATATATAATGTTAATAATAATATAACTAAAATTAATCATGTGTGAAGTTTACCTAAAAATTAGAATCAAGTGCGATTATATTATACATATAAAGTACTTTTTTCTTAATTTTTCTTTTTCAATAAGAATGTTAAAAAATGTTTCTGGCCTTAAAATAAAAATATTAATATTAAAATATCATATAAATATATAATATTGTAATATTAATATTAAAAATTATACATAATTATTAACATTAAAAATTCGTTTATTTTAGTTCGGTCTAGATTGGTACAATTTCGAGTCGGTCTAGTTCAATTCTCAATAAACTTCTCAGTATAAGATCCAAGACCATATCATAAAGGAATTCTCAATTCAATTTAGTTCAGATCTTATAGATAAGTCAATGAAACTTTCTACTTTAATATTATCTAATACGATTTTTTGGTTCAACTCGAGATCTCTAAGTCTCATATACCACCCTAATTTTGAATATGTGCAAATCAACGAATTTGCGCATTTCTCTTTTAAATCTTTTCCCCATCTATATGTCCATGTCTATTTTAACTCTGCAACGCGTGTCATGTCATATTATTTTTTTCCCCCTAAAAATATTTTCTCCCTCAACAAATCTTTCCTCAACTAATGATCTGATTTTCAAAATAAATTGAGTAGTATTTTGATCAACAAAAAAGCAATTATTTGATGACCATAAACTTATTCTGGTCAAATTTCACGATTGTGCATACTATAAAAAGGGTCCATGCATGCCATTTTAAGCAACTAGAGTATATCATGAGCGATGCACGAAAAAAATGCATGCTTTTATATTTTATTTATTATATATGGCTAATTTTTACAATTACTAGAAGGATAAAATATAATTTTTTTGCAAGGTTTAATTTTTAGTAAAATTTTAATACTAATCATTTTTTATTATAAATATGCAATAATTAAATTAGAAAGGTAAGTTTTCTATACTTACATTGATGATAAATTCTTTTGTAAGTCAAGGATATCCATTAGATATATAAAAAAGTATGTAACATAAATTTATTTCTAATCTACAGAATTATAACTAGATCAAGCTATCCTTACATTGATGATAAAAATTAGCGATCAACCATAAATAAAAATATAAAAAGTATGCATTTTCCCGTGCATCGGATATATTTTAATAAAAATATATAAACTTGAACGTTGTACTCACTGCGTCCCACTTGTACCCTGACCCATTGCAATTTTAAAGAAGCAATCATGTCCAGATGTCCTATTCAGAACATTCCAGAACCACGACATTATTCAATGAGTAACGAAAAGGAGTTATTAAGGAAAGTAAAGAAAGCGTACGGAGCCAAGGGTGTTTGTTTACCATCATTTGTTTTACCCATAAAACCTATTTACTATCGTTGCTCTGTAATTGTTCAGAATGGTTATTAATCACTTATTGTTTTTTAACCTTATTTTAACCTTAAAATCTAAATAACACAATTATTCAGATGGGTTGATATTTTAAAAATTTATATAATAAAATTAATATCAGAAATCAGTTCAGCTCCTATATGTATACGTGTATATATACCTGTTAACATAATAAATAAATTAATATTTTTTTTACAAGTTTAAACTTTTAAAGGAAGTGATAATTTTAATATAGTACCAGAGCCTAAACTCAAATAATCTTAGGGTCAACCCTTATCACTACCTATTTAAAAATATTAAATTATTTACGTACAAACTTCTAAACAAATTACGTTATATTTGAGGAGGCATGTTAATATAATAAATTAATAAATCAATATCCTCTTTGCAAATTTAAATTTTTAGATAAAGTAGTACCTCAATAATCACAATAAATAAATAAACTAATATCCTCTTTATAAACTTAAATTTTTAAATGAGATAAAGTAGTAATTCAATAATACCAACTTGTACTCTATCCTACTGCAATTTTAGATGAAATAATAACTCAATAATATCTATAGATATGGTGGTAACTCAATAATACCTACATGTACTTTGATATACTGTAATTTTAAATGAAGTGATAATTTAATAATACCAACTTGTACTCTCCTCTACTACAATTTAGATGGAATGATAATTCAATAATACCTACTTATACTCTAATGCACTGCAATTTTAGTGAAGCAATCTTACGTTCTATAGAGAACTACGGAGGACCATGACATTATTAGGAGACCAAAAAAAAAAAAAAAAAAGGTCAATAAGGAAAGAAAAGAAAGCATACGGAGCCAGGGGTGAAGGATTCAATGTCGCCGCCTTCCATCTTACGCATGCGGATGCCCAGGTAAGGATCACAAGACAAGTACAGATTCTTAACCAAAACGGCACCGTTTGATCCCTGCTCTGCTGGGACCTTGAGTTTGATGGAAGTGGTCCGGAACTGCAAATCGGATTCTTTAGGAAAACCAGCGACGTGGTGTTTGAGAATGACTTGCTTGTTGATCACTTCTTCCTCCGCCATGTTGATGTTTTTTGCTTTGTTTTGCAGTGTGTGTGTGTGTGTGTGTGTGAGTTCTGCTTTTACGTTAAAGATGAATAAATATATATAATGATGTGTAAAGTGGAAGAACGGAAAATTCTTGCATCATTACGTGTTGATGTCAATATAGATAAAAAATTTATAGGTGTAAAATAAAAATTTGCATGTTTAGAATAAAAATTTATATGACATTTAGATATACAATTTTTCTATATACTGATATTATAAATTTTGTAATCTTATCAATTTTGTTTTAAACCTACAAATTTTTTTATGAATTGATATTACAAAATTTTTTAAAAAACCTACAAATTTTATTTTAGACTTACAAATTCTCACTTTAAATTAAACCCGTAATTTTTTTTTATATACTAATATTAGTTGTACTGATTGAAAAGTCTTCCGGAATGAAATAGTGCAGTTTGTTTGTCTAATCAGCTCTAGTGTGCGCTTACGTGCGCACACATGTCACATGTGAAGTGTGTAGTTGACTGTGCTAATTTTACATTTGGTTTATCCCATGACCTTTGGTATACGTTTTCTATAGTTGCGTGTTTGGATTGCTTATATGATATTAATTATTAACTTGCTAATTTTATTTATTTATTTTTTCTTCACAAGACAAGTTTTATTAAAATACCAGCTTATATTGAAAAGTACTTTTATAATGTTGTTTAGTTCTTGATTGTATTGTGCTACAATGGCCCAAACCCACTTAAGGACACTGCTTGATAGGCAGATACCCCTCAATCAATGGTTTTTGCTCTCTCTCTCTCTCTCTCTCTCTTTCTCTCTCTGTATGTAGTTTAATTTGCTTGCTTATGTTGAGACAATAATTGATAAGTCTCAAGAGCGTTTGGAAGGTGTGCTTGTTATATAATGGTGGTGGTGGTGTTGCATGCCTGTGGAATATGTGACGATTAAGTAATGACCATCACTAAAAATATTAGTAACAAAATTTTAATTTTTAATAACAAAATTATGCTTCATAAAATGTCAAATTTCTTGTACATATATGTTGAGAAAACTGAAAAAATTAAAGACGACATGGGCAAGGAAGCAAAATTCAAATTGTTGATGGGTGATATTGAAGTGACTAGCACATACTATGGCGGCAGTCGACCAAGTCATATATGAAGGTGGCAACGTTGGAAAAACAAACGATGCTCAGAATTGGAGTGACTGATCGGGTGACATGAAAAGTGAAGGCAAATTTTTATTTTTACCCTTTTTATTTTTAAATTGTTACAAAAATGCCCTTCTTTTAAAATGGATTTCAAAAATACCCTTTTCGGTAAGTCACCTACTATTTCAATAGGTGACTTGCCGTTCTTCCAGATATCAGAGAATATATCGAGAAGTGCCAGCGTGTCAGCAAGAACGGTAGGTGACCTACCGTTATTAGGGAATAAATGGTAGGTCACCTACCGCTGCAATTTTCCAGGAACGGTAAGTGACTTACCGTTATTAGCTTTGACCGGTAAGTCACTTACCGTTCTTTGTGCCATTATTCCCCTTGACCGGTAACTCATATACCGTTTCTTTATGGTTTGAACCCCTATTTAATCCCCGCTCTCCCATCCCCGAACGCCCTAACACCAAAGTACATAGTTTCTTATTCTCTTCCACACTCCGCCTAGTATCCTTGATTTTCGAATCGCAAAAAATCTTTCCAATTATTTTCCACACATACATTCTTGTGTACTATCCATATAATATTTTATTCAGTAAGAAAAATATGAATACAATCTCTGTTCTTTTATATTATGGTGGAAAAAAAATTAATGGCCCGTACGGTATCGAATATAAAACTACAAGGCCTGTTCGTAAGGTCAAAATAACACATGAAACATCATACAATGAATTTGTTTATAGTGTCTATGAGAAGCTTAATTTGTGTTATGGCATCGATAGGGTGGAGCTATCGCATCATTTCCAATAGGGGGTCGTGCAGTTACAGTATCCATATTTTAGCGAGGCGGCAATCAGCAACGATGATGATTTGATGGGCATGTTTCGAATAGCATGTAATGATAATAACATGAATAATGCTCATGTTATTGTCGAAGTAAAGGCAGACGACGTGTACATCCCGCAACGAAGCAGTGATTTCCAGCGTGGTTGCTCTGTTCCCGACTTGAATGTCGAACCATCACATGACGCTGCTGGGAGTGACATAGCAGGGCCATCTCATATTGTGATGGTGGACTTGAACATGGACACATTTACGTCTGAACTTGACGAAGAAGATGAGGACATAGCCCTGAACGAGAACGACGCCTGATACGATGATGATGTCTTCAATGGTAACGAAAACACTGTAAACGTCAATGAGGAACATGAAGGGCCATCAGTTGGTGCAGGGTCCACTGACGGGGCCGTATCGATGCACAATGTACATGAAACTGATCTACTTCATACCGTTAGTCAAGAATATTATATGGATAGTATGGAGGAGCACAAAACGTAAATATTTTGGGCCGAGAAGGAATTGGCCAAAGGAATGATTTTCCCGTCAAAGAAGGACGTGATTCAGGCGGTTCAGATGTACTCGATAAAGGTACAACGTGAATACAAAGTGAAGAGGTCTGAACCAGATTTATGGGTTGTTTGTTGCGTAAATGCTTCCAACCTTAGAAATCCATGCAGGTGGGAGTTGCGGGCAATTCGAAAATCCACGCATCGTCAGTTTGAAATAACGAAGTATTGGGGCGTGCATAATTGTTTCAGTGATAGACGAAGGGCCGACCATAAAAATGTTACCGCAGCATTGGTCGGTTATACGATTATGCACTTCGTAAAACATAAGCCTGATTTCGATGTGGGTTTTGTACGAGCACACATTATAGACACTTTTCACGTGAACATTTCATACGGAAAGGCATGGCGTGGCTAAAATAAGGCCATTGAAATGGTGTACAGCAATTGGGACGAGTCGTACCAGTTACTTCTGCGATTTTTTAGAGCTATCAAGGCAACTAATCCGGGGACAGTTGTAACATACAAGTTCTTCCAAGGGTCGACGCAAAGAACCAAAATTTTCGATTATGCGTTTTGGGCATTTGCCTCATGCATTGCAGCATGGAAGTATTGTCGTCCAGTGCTTTCTCTCGACGGTACTCACCTGCGCGATCCATGTAAGGGCCATCTACTAACGGCATTAACAGCTGATGCGAACGATCAGATTTTACCATTGGCATTTGCAGTTGTCGATGCAGAGACAACTGAAAGTTGGTCATGGTTCCTTCAACTTGTACTGATGCATTTGCTGCATGATATGAATGAGATTTGTATAGTGTCTGATAGACATGCTGGAATTTTCTCTGCCGTGAATTGTATCTCATCTGATGGGCAATTGCCGGTGAAGCATTGGATGTGCTTGAGGCACCTCAAAAGTAATGTCATGAAACAGTTCCACAACCAGTATATAAAGGACTTATGTTGGACAGTGGTAAGGAAAATCAAGTACGCAAACACATAGAAGTGATGTAAAAAATTTTAGGAGTTGACCCAACACCAACTGGGGTTGGTAAACGTGCATACGACTATCTCACCAATATAGACCAGGAGATGTGGACGCTGTGCGCCGATAGAGGTTCAAGATGGGGTGTGATGACTACAAACAACATTGAGTGTTTGAATGGTGTCCTTGTTGGGGCGAGGAATTTGCCTAATACAACGTTAATGTCGCACACTTTCACGAAGTGTGCTGAATACTTCTACAACCGGTCTATACATGCGAGGCACTTGGCTGGACAACAATTTCTCCTGCCTGCTAGAGTCAGGGAATTGTTTGACAAATGGGAGGCAAAGTCACACCTTCATAACGTGTTTCATTTTCACTACGAAACAGGTACAGCACAGGTAGGCCGGTTGCTGGAATCATTTACTAACAGACGTCCTGTACAAGTGGTCAGGTTTAATGAGAAGACATGTACCTACAGTAAGTGGATAGCGTACCATTTGCCATGTTCACATACACAGGCTGTTGCACGCTACTTGAATGTAGCGTTAGTTAACATGTTTCCAGTTGAATATAAAGTCGAAGCATACACGAATACGTATGCCATCCCATTTCAACCTTTGGGACATGTTGATTATTGGCTAGATCTACCTGCTTGGCAATTGCAGCCCAATCCAGGTAGATTGTGTCACAGGAACAGAGGACCCCCCGGAGGTAGCCGTATCCTTAATGAGATGGATCACTTGGACCAAGTTCGTAGACGAAGGTGTTCAAATTGCGGTCAACCGAGTCACAACGTGGCCAGCTGCCCTTAAAATCAAACTAGGGCCACACAACAATAGTTCTGATAATGTTTGCTAGAAATGTATTGTACTTTATTCACTACGTGTAATTTTTAGAGTTTTGAATGGCTTTCAAGTTCAATGTGTTCTGGGATGTAATGTATGATGTAATGTAGGTAGATTGCTTTAATGTTTGTTAAACTTTGTCGTACACATATATAGTGAACTTGAACTGAAATGTAATTCAAGTAAAACTAGTTTGTTAAATGACTGGTATTCATTTACATAGTGGAAAAGATAAATTACATAAATTAAAAATTGAAAGAAAAAACAAATCTAATGCGTCCCACACGCCGGAGGATATCCCTTCTTCGCGCGAGGGGGCTGGACTCGTTGCGGCTGCGACGCAGAAGGGCGCTTCCCAGCTCGATATGGCGGTACCTCCTCAGCTGGTGGCTGCTGCTCCCCACCCTGTGCATCACCCTGTTCACCACCGCCCTAATCCTCACCCTCTACATCCTGTGATGGGGCAAGATAGTCTTTAACTACCAGTGGGGAAGTGGACGGGTCCGTCCATACCCCCGTCGGCATGGTCATCTGCGTTGGCTCGTACACAAACTACGATGACATGGGCGGACGCGGTGGGGCGACCGGTGTGGATGTAAACGGATGGATACCCTGACTAAATGGGGTATACTGCATGTAAGACGATCCACTCGGCCCCGGCTGGCCCCATTGTGTGGGCTGAGACCACTGTGTGGGATGTGGTGGAAATGACTGGTAGCCCCACTGGTATGTCGGTGGGGGCTGCTGCGGTAGGGTGTATGCCTATGGGTATATCGGTAGGGGCTGTTGTGTAAGTGTCTGCCCACACGAATAGTATGACGGAGGCGGCTGGGACTAATGGGGCTGCATCTCTGGCTGGGTCGATGCATCGGGCAGGTCAAAATACGAGGGCGTCGCCAAAATATCGTCGTGCTTAGTCTGTTCCAGGGCCCGCTGCATCTGGGACACGACATTATCCATCTTCCACCAGAAACGATCATGTGCCAACTTTCCCTGGCTGTGCTGCTATGAGGCCCGCCGTATGTGATAGAATGCATAGCCCAATGTCGAAGCCTGCAAAACATAATTACGAAAAAAATATTTACTTCGTATCATACATCTATCAAGAAAAACATTATGCAGTATGCTAATAACCAATATGGTCGACTTACCATAAAATTCTCGTCTTGTGCTGTCGCCATATATCCCACACAACGAGGCACCCATGACGGATGGCCAATCCGAATGATAGATCGGCGTCGGTACCACTGCATGTACTATTGCAGGTGCACTGGATCTGGCCTATCCTCAACGACACCGTTCATTACAACGTCCTGCGCCCTGGCCCATCGCCCATGCCACTGCTCCACGTCCAGGGGCTTCAACATCTTCTTCCCTTTCAAGTGTGCCTGGGAGACGAACGGCTTAGGGGCGTCTGGGATAGGCTGGCGCATCCCAAACTGGCGTAGCACACGATCAGCTCGATGCCATTCAACCAATCCACCGCAGAGCAGGGGCACCTTCGTCCTCCACCAGTCTGACCTGTCTGTACAGTACTCCGGCAGATCCCCTATAATGTCCCTATACGGCTGCCAAATAAATTGCAATGTAAAAGTGCATAGATACTTAAGGTTAGTACTATTTCACTAGCATTGAAATAAATTTAACATACTACCTACATTTGCTATGAAAAAAGAACCTAGTCGGGCTGAAGCTTGTCAATGACATCGCGATATAGTAGTAGGCCCCCGTTGGCTGTGTCTACAAAGGACTTCTCCATAAGATACATTGCCTCCCGTGGTGCGTCTAGTAGGTTCCATCCGACCTCGTGCTAGTGCATCCTGCTCTGGATGTCCTGGGGCCTGGACTCAATAAGTGTGGGACGGAAACAGTCGAACCTGTCCCATATCCACCACTGCAAATAAGTGGACAGTTAAGTTAATCCCATATAGAAATCACGTGATATTTACAAACAATGATTAAGTGACTTATGCGCAGTACCTGCAGCAGGGTGATACCGCCACAGAGATATGTCCTATCGGAATATACAAAGGCATCCATCCCCCTGTACAAATGTGCTAGCGTAGCAGCACCCTAGTTTAATCCCTTCACAGCCTCAATGTTCGTGAGCAAAGTCAGCCAGTTCATGTTCCCCCAGCTGCCACTGGTATCGATAAAGAGATGAGAGACTATGTACCCGAACATCTATAGACGGGCACGTCACGCTACGGCTGCACCCTCGACCTTGTGCTGGTAAGTCATCTCATACAACCGCTTCACCTTAGAATGCCTGATCTTTTCGAATTTCAACTCCATATGTTTATTTTCCACTGTAATGCCGCAAAGATCATAGAAAAGCGCAGCCCACTCACCATAAATGCACCTCGTCGTGGATAAGTGCGGGATGGGGTTACCAGACACCGGTAGTCCCATAAAACGGCCACATCCTGTAGTGTGATAGTGGCCTCTCCAACAGGCAAGTGGAAGGTGTGTAT
The DNA here is from genome assembly GCA_028554755.1 of Cordia subcordata. NCBI lineage: Eukaryota > Viridiplantae > Streptophyta > Magnoliopsida > Boraginales > Cordiaceae > Cordia > Cordia subcordata. Next base: position 13,363,105 of record JAPTOF010000010.1, on the reverse strand, counting down.
TTCCGTCCGCCACCTCTCCACGTCGGCTGTCAATAAGGCGTGGTCGAGTTCATGCCAACCTGCCTTATAACAGCCATAGAACCCCACACGCAACAACTCTTCCTGTACTAATGGGTACACCGGGGTCTAGAACAAGTACCCATCGCCTTACTGCGTGCACAAGTCCTTCGACGCAGTCTCCCCCGTCAAAATCTGCGTCCTATGCTGGGTGTAATGCACCAAAAGGGATGCATCCTGGGGTTTAAGGCAGACATCCATGATACTATCCTACGATCAAACAGTTAATATGCGTAACTAATTTTTTATAATGATTTTTTGGCAAATAAACCATATTCTTGTTCCTAGACAGTTGTACAATTTTGTTAATAAGTTACAAACATTTATATTAATCTTCTAATCAAATAATTTCCTAGTACATTTTAAGAAAATCCTAAGGAAATTCCTTAGGAATTATTTTTCAATAAATTAAATTAATTTTCTATTGAATTATATTACGTTTCTAACTAACTAAATATAGTTCTTGTTCCTAATAAACGACACCATATTCCTAATAACTTTTTCTAAAAGCAATTTCTAAAATCTTTCTAAATTTTCATAACTTTTTATAAAATCTTTCTAAATTTTCTACATACTATAAATCTCGGCTCTATGAAATTTTTAAAATTCATAACTTAGGAACGAGATCTTTCTAAATTTTCATAACTTTTTCTAAAATCTTTCTAAATTTTCTAAATACTATAAATCTTGGCTCTATGAAATTTCTATACTTCATAACTTCTTCTAAAATCTTTCCAAACTTTTTCTAAAATCTTTCTAAATTTTCTAAATACTATAAATATCGGCTCTATGAAATTTCTAAATTTTCATAACTTTTTCTAAAATCTTTCTAAATTTTCTAAATACTATAAATCTCGGCTCTATGAAATTTCTAAAATTAAAACCTTTTTCTAAAATCTTTCTAAATTTTAATAACTTTTTATAAAATCTTTCTAAATACTATAAATCTTGACTTTATGAAATTTCTAAAATTCATAACTTCTTCTAAAATCTTTCTAAATTTTCATAACTTTTTATAAAATCTTTCTAAATTTTCTAAATACTATAAATCTCGGCTCTATGAAATTTCTAAAATTCATAAGTTCTTCTAAAATCTTTCTAAATTTTCATAACTTTTTATAAAATCTTTCTAAATTTTCTAAATACTATAAATCTCGACTTTATGAAATTTCTAAAATTCATAACTTCTTCTAAAATCTTTCTAAATTTTCATAACTTTTTATAAAATCTTTCTAAATTTTCTAAATACTATAAATCTCGGCTTTATGAAATTTCTAAAATTCATAACTTCTTCTAAAATCTTTCTAAAATTTCATAACTTTTTATAAAATCTTTCTAAATTTTCTAAATACTATAAATCTCGGTTTATGAGATTTCTAAATTTCGGAATCAACTTCTAAAATCTTTCTACAGTTTTTAAATACTATAAATCTCTACCAAATAAAGAGGTCATACATTACAAAATTACGATAAATATCCTATTCATATGCATGTAAAAAAAATATATACATATTCATGTAAAATAAACACACACCCGCATATATGCAACTAAAATAAATACATATATATATAACACATAATAATACATATCAAGATTGTAGACCTTTTAATATCACATGTACATATACTATATACATACATACATGCTATATACATTACATATATACATACATAAGATGCATATTAACAACATGTATATACATATAAAATTCAATATATAACAAACAAAAAGGCGAGAATGTAGAAAACTTACAAGTAAAGGCACTTTCCTACGCGTGGAGCAAACTTTTTTGTAAAAAAAAAAGGACCAGAATATATATTTTTTTTGGCACAATATCAAAGCTGGGAAAGGTGAGGGGTGGGGTAAACTCGGGTGTGGGGAAAAATGGCGAGAGGGAGGGGGTATTTATAGCCAAAATAAAAACTTACCAAAAATCATAATGGCCCAACCATTTTTTTTTTGAATTTTAACGCATCTCGGTAAAACAGTACACGGTAAGTCACCTGCCGTTTCTGTGCTTATATCGATAGGTAACTTACCGAAAGTATTTAAATTCCCAACGGCTTTTTTAAAATTTTTTTATTCCCGGAATTAATGGAAACGGTAAGTACCAAAGAGGGTATTTTTGCAAACGATTTTAAAACTAGGGTATTTTTGTAATAATTTTTTAAAAAAAGGGTAAAATTAAGAATTTTCCAAAAGTGAACATCTGCATTTGTCTGTATACTTTCAAGTGTTGTAATGTATTTAATGGGAAATCTTTGGACTATATTAAGTATTTGGTCAAATGGTTGTAATTTTACATTTGTCATCTTGTGTCAAGAATCAAATAACAATTGAAATATTGACTTTTCTAGTTGATGCATCTCACCAAGCAAAAATCAGTAAAGCCAATTGTTTGTGTAAAAAAATTCCTAAAGGATGAATGCACTCATGTACAACTTTGACCAAATATTGACTTTTCTAGTTGATCATGTACCAAGGCATGAACTATATTCGATCAACTGATGTTTGGACAAACCAACTTTAAAGGGCTTGTTATTTTGCACTGGATTTGATCCAGGAACTAGTAATAGTTGGTGTGCAAGTCTACCATAGCACGTTAAAGACCTAATGGACTAACTTAAAAGTGAAGCTTTGGGACTTTGTCATGACAAATCTAACCGAAGGTGCCACCATAACAATCTCTTCCTGTGCTTTGGATGAATTTTGAGATTACAACAACGATTAAACTACTCCTAGTACTACAACATTGAAAGCTTGTCACAAAGGTTGAAAGCCATTGCAAAAAGGTTAAAAACCGTTGCAAGTGACTTTTTGCAATGGTTTTCTAACCATTGTTTGAAGCTGCAACAGTCTTTTAGGGGCAATAATTGAAAAATGTTGCAAATAATACTTTTCACAATAGTTTTCTATTAAAAAAAAAAAAAGAAAAATTGCTTAATACACACTTGTTATATTTGTTGAAGTATATTTAGATTTTTAATGTATTTTCTTGTCTTATGGAATTAAATTGGACAATAGTCTAGATTAGGTAATTATTAGCTTTCGTGCAATTTCCCTTGGTTTTGCTTGTAAATTATCACGCCATTTGCCACAATATTAGCTTTCAAGTAAACTTCATGCAAGCTTGTAACATCTAATGCATTTGTTTCAGATTCAAGCTTCACATTTGAGTTCCAAACGTCTATCAACCAAGAATATGATGATAAAAATAGTCATTAATTAACTAATAAATCCCCAAATTATATCAAGGATATAATTTACATATTTTTATCATGCAATTTTTTCATTCGCAATTCATTCAATTCCAACACATACTAAGGTCACCAAACTCTTGTGAGGTGTGTATATATGCCACTTTGTGTGTGTGTGTACATTATATGTATAGGTATGTGTGTGTGTGTATATATATATTGTTGTCATCTATCTATTTACATGTAATATATATCTCTTTGTGTTTGTCCATATGATAAAAGTCCTGAAAAAGTGTTAAATTAAAATATTATAAGAATCTTTGGTTTCCAAACTATCTCATAGTACCAAATCTTTTTGAATTTTCAAACTCATTTTGTATTTGCAAATTAATAATGGTACATTCAGAGGCTTAATGATCACTAGATTGTTCCAAGGTTTTAAAAGCTCTTGTAAGATACAAGTTTATATAGATTATTATATGTATTGGTATATAGATATGGATATATATAAATACATAGGTTACATATATATAGATTTAAAATTAAACATAATATGTTAAAAAAATTGTAAAATAAAATGATCTAAAATTATAAAATTTAAAATTAGTATGGACATCAATATTTATGAAAGTATGAAATTTTGACTTACTTTCTCTTATGTTGGCTTATATGGCATAAGAATTCCTCACTTGAATTTAATTTTATATAATACTATAAATATAGATAGATACATATTTCTTATTAAGTATTTCATGATATAAATTAAATTGATCACATCTTGAAAATAATAGAAATTGATTTGGATCTTTCTTAACAATGAGGACTAACTTGAAAACAATGGGGACTTGTAGAACTATTTTTTTTAATTTGTTAGTGTTAAAGTGTAATTAATAAAAATAAAACAAATAAATTAAATTATGATGATGTGGCATTTCCTAAGGCCTCTTAAACTTTAATGAGATAAAAATTTATTATTACTATTACTACTACTATTATTATTACTATTGTTATTGTTATTGTTGTTGTTGTTGTTGTTGTTGTTATTGTTGTTGTTGTTGTTGTTGTTGTTGTTATTGTTATATACACTAGCGTTACCTATATCATGCTTTGCCCAAGTTAATTTATTTTTAATAGCAAACTTTACATTTTTATTGAGTTTATTTATTTTTAATTAAAGACAACAAATTGTTATACACACACAAACATACACATATATATAACTTATGTGTAAATAACATGATAATTATGAATAAACTAAAATTAAAAAATAATTCAAAAAGTTTTTTATATGTGTAGGCTTGTGTGCGGAACAGAACATGTAGTAATATTAAAGAATTAAGCTAAAATTAAAATAACCAATTGAATACACGAGTAATATAGATTACTTAAACAAAATAAAATGAATTACAAGAAATTGAAAGAAAATATTTATAAGAAAGAAAATGAGAAAATATCAAAAGCAAATTAGGATTGAGGCTTGAGCTGGATTTAATCTCCTTAAGAGTTTAACGCTCTGCGACAGTGTTGACAGTTTCTCACATAAATCTCTTAGGATACAGTGGTTTGCCTTTTGTGAATGTGTCGCTCAAATTATGGAAGCCAATGATTCTTATAGATTATAAGAAGAACTTTATGCAAAAAAGAACCCTGTTTTCTTTGTATATCTTGAAGTTTGACAATGCAACTATTTATAGATGAAAGAATTGGTATGGCAAAAAGTCTACCATTGATAAGGCATTCAAAGGGTCTCAAAATCCCTTTATATTAACCTTATAGTTTAAATCATCTTAAATATGATACTCCTAGGTTTCAAAACTCATATACATTACATCTATAACCAACATTGTGGGGAGATCAAAAGTCTTCCAAATGAATAATATTGAAATTGTTATTAATAATATTTATAATATTAATAACAAATTTTAGCTGAGTTGGCAAATAAATGAGAGTTGATGTGGTATACTTCTTTAAGCTACAATCTATACATATTTAAACTATATATATATATAGATATAGATATATAGATATAAACTAGTACACTCTTATATGTGCTTCACGCGAACTTATTTTTTAATAATAAATATTAAATTAAGTTGAAATGATTTATTTTTAATGGTAGATAACTAATTTAGTTATGAATATTCTTGCTCTACAAGGATTCTTTAAATAATAATGCTAAATTTACTTAGGTTTAATTGTTAAAATTCACAAATAAAAAATACTTCAAGATTTTTAATCATTAATTACTTAGCAATTAAAAATTTAAATTAAACTAATAATATATATATTTATATATATATATATTTATAATGGATAAGAAATGAACCTTTCGAAATTCACAAATGAATATTATTTTTAATATTTAATTAATTGGCAATTATATTTTTATATTAAAACTAAGAATATATATATATATATAAAATAGATAATAAATGATCATTTTGGAACTCACAAATATATTTTAAGCATTAATTGATTGATTATTTAATTTTTCAATTAAAATAATAATTTAATTATATTCATAAAATAAAAATAATAAAAATATAATAAATATTGAATTATTATACAAGCCAATAATAAAATAACAATTGCTATATAAGTGCTAACATGGCACTCATATAATGCACAAAAAATATTTTTTTATAGTAAACGTAGAAAGTAACCAAAGGAGCACAATTTCATTTCATTTTTAATATTTGTTTTCTTTTCTTTTGCAACAGACTAAGAAAGAGTAAAAGAAAGAGCACAATTTTATTTCGTCTTTAATGTATGTAATGGAGAGAGAGGTAAGATGTTAATAATAATAATATTAGAGAAAAAGGTAGCATAAATTTATCTCTAATAATAATAAATTATTTTTAGTTGAGTTGGCAAGCTAATAGAAGCTGATGTGGCGTGCACTTTAATCCATGCTTTGCACAAATTTAATTTTTTATAGTGATACAAGGTCGGCCAGTACCATTGACCTTATCGAAATCTTCCTAATAAGGCTTTCCCAAATTAGGCTTGACCAATCAACCCATTGGCACTTCCTGACCATGTCACTAGCTGGCCCAATGGCTACGTATCCATCCATGAAAGATGACATGCGTCTCTCACCCCAAAACTATAAATAGAAGCCCTCTACGCCCAAATAAGGTAACTCCATTCTAGACACTTTATTCCATCCTTAAGTTTACCCTAAAAGGAAAGTATTGACTTAGATATCGGAGACTCTTTGGCTGGTATCACACCACTGCCTAGTTTCTTCTATTTTGCAGGTCAGATACACTAGAGCAAGTCAACGAGAAGGTTGTCTAATTCTTCACAGATCAGATTGAAAATGTTAAATTAAGTTGAATTTATTTATTTTTCATAACATATGAAGAATTTAGTCATAATTATTCTGTGCTCTGCGTGGATATTTTAAAGCAATAAATGAATATTTTTCTCAATTTTAATCTTTACAATCCACAAATAAAAAAATACTTTGCTTTTAAACATTAATTAATCACTAATTAAATTTCTAAATTAAAACTAATAATAATATTATATATTATATTTTATATATATATATATATATATATATATATATATATATATAAACTAAGAAATGAACATTTTGAAATTCATGAATGAATATTATTTTTAAAAATTAGTTATTTGATAATTAAATTTCTAAGTTAAAACTAAGAATATATATTCATAATTGATAATAAGTGAACCTTTTTGAATTCACAAATGAAATATATTTTAAGCACTAATTGATTGATTATTTAATTTTTCAACTAAAACTAATAATTTATTTATATTCACAAAGATAAAAATATAATAAATAAGATAAATAATACATTATTATATAAGCTAATAATAAAATATCTATTGCCATATAAGTGCTGATATGATATTCTCATAATGTTTAAAAAGGTATCTTTTAACAATAAACATAAAATTTACTCACATTTAATCTTTTGAAACTCACAAATGAATATTATTTTAAGAATTAATTGATTAGAAATTAAATTTCTAATGCTAATAATACATATACATAATAGGTAAGAAATAAATTTTTTAGAATTCACAAATGAATCTAATGTTAAGTATCAATTGATTGGCCATTTAATATTTTAATTAAAGCTAATAATGTATATTTATAATGATAAGAAATAATAGAAAGTTAAATGATAAAAAATAAAATAATCATGCCGTGTAAGCATTGATATGGCACACCCATAATGCTCAAACATAGAACTCTCACAATGATAAAAAAAGTATAACTTATATATATATATATATATATATATATATATATATATATATATTGATATCTATACTATACACTAAGTAGAACCGTTGCACCACAAAGCTTCTCTCCATTTTTGTTGTTAGTTTACGTTGTAATATGTGGCACTTCCTACATTATTATACATACGCACGCAAAAATACTATTTTCACCATACTTCATATTAGTATTCTAGTTTTGCCCCTTTTTTGTTTTCATTGCCTTTTTGTTCTACAAACTCTAACGTTGCATCTAAATCTTTCTATTTCGATGATTCAATTTCTATCCCATGATTTTGTTAATCACATCATACTATGATCAATTTATTAATAGTAATAACCCCATCAATGTGATATTATGTTTTCCAAAACACCATTATATTGCCCATACATATATTCAATGCCTATTTTTGGTAGTCTTGAAATCGTGCTGCTAATGATGATTGGTGTTTCTTTTCCTTTCTTGATTTTTGTTTTTGGTTATATAAACATCATGACAATGCGATGAATTTGTCATCACGATTTTCGTAAGTTTCTCCCATCTATAGAGGTATTATTATCCCTCACATTAGTTGTCAAATTTGACCATGAACAATAATAAAAATATGAAATACTTATTTCTCCCGTTTATCACACGAGTAAAATCATATTATATAAATATCAAAATAATTGTCAAAGATACTTTTTTTAATTTTGAAACCATTATATAATTATTAATATTATATCATATTATATAAATATCAAAACTCGTGCATCACACAGGAAGACACTCTACCTTCTAATTCCACACCCTATGCTTTGCAAGGGTTTATGGAGGTTTTTAGATTGTATTATTTTAATTTTTAAGATTTAGGAAATTTAGCTTTTTAATTTTTTATAATTTAGGTTAGCATTTTGTGAAAGTAAAAAAAAATATATTTAGGTGCTAAAATAATATTTTTTTTCATTTTAAATATTTATAGTTAGTTTGTGAAAAAAAAAAAAAGTTGAATTGGTGGGAGTCCATGATTGGCGTGACCCAACACTAGATTTAAGAAGATAAAGCTAAAAAAGATAGTTTCTTTTGTCCGTTATTTATAAAAATTCTAGTTGAAATTTAATCCCCAAAAAACCTTGATTACTACTATAATAAAAGAGCGAATAAGTTTCAACATACGTGCTTTTTGACGTACCTACTTCTCCAACAAAGCCTGTATATAATGACATACAACGTTGCCAAAGCCACGTGACAAGAAAGTTAACGTGGCTGCTCTGCATCTACTCTAAGTACATATTAGATGTTGATCCATCCCTATTAAAGATATATGCTCATTCATATATATATATATATATATATATATATATATATATTCAACTATATTTTCGGCTATGTAAACAAAACAATATACAAAAAATAGAAAATAGAGAAAGGTTGCATTTTAGGTTTTGAAGGTACGAGTTTTTAGTTGTCATTATGTTATTCATACTTTATTTTTGGAGGCTTTTGGTTAATTGCTGCTATTTATTGATATTTTATTACTACAAAATTAGGTGTTCAATTGGTCAATTAGGGATTTTGGATTTGTTTCTTGTGAATGACTTGATCACCTGACCATTTGAGCAACAGAAGCTTGGGGGCTCATGGTAAAATCTCTTAGCTCGACAATGTGCACAAGACAGAGCAGAAGGGAGTAACCACATCTTCGTTGGTATCGTTTGTAGATGCTGGGCTGCAAGAGTCGCAGAGTCTTACTATAAGCGGAAAAGATTTTGACAGTCATATTTTTTGGCATGTGAAATAAAATGATTGTTATATAAAGGAAGGTTTATCTTTGTAGATCCTTTACATAAAAATAAGGGTAAGAAGCTATTTTATCCATCTCTGAATGTACACCCAATGGATTATTTGATCCATATTGATGCAATGCGGCCAGATGAAGAAGACTGGCACCTACTAAAATAAAGGGGAGTAAATGATGAAGACTAAAAAAACGATTTAAGGTGGCATTGTCCACGGAGAAACCACCCCAAAGCCAGGTTACTATGCTATCTCCTACTACAGGTATGGCGCTAGCTAAGCTTGTAATTACTGTTGCTCCCCAAAAGCTCATCTGACCCCAAGGTAGTACATATCCTATAAAAGCTGTCACAATCATTAATAGGAAGATTACAACTCCGAGACACCGAACAAATTCCCTAGGACTGCTATAACTCGCATGATATAGACCACGAAAAATATGAAGGTGAACCACAATGAGAAACATACTTGCCCCATTAGCATGCATATAACGGAGCAACCAGCCCCCTTCAACATCTCTCATAATGTGTTCTACGCTGTTGAAAGCTAGATCCACATGAGGTGTGTAATGCATAGCTAAAAAAACACCAGTCACTATCTGAATGACTAAACAAATACCAGCTAACGAACCGAACCCCCACCAATAACTAAGATTGCTCGGGGTTGGATAATCTATCAAATGCTGATTAAGTGTGGAGGATATAGGTTGTTTAAGAAGAGAAAATCGTAGGTTCCTTATAGTCATTTCTTTCTTTTTTATTTTCTATCGTGACAACTCTTGTTCCCCCACCTTTTAGCGGGCCGCCTTGCGCAGCTTTAGAAAGGAGAGAATTTCAGAAAGTCACTCTCTCCAACCTTTTCTATCTATCTTTAGAAGTAGGGCGAGAGAAAGTCAATATGATATTTGCGTTGGTTTTTCCAACGAAACTAAGCACTCTTTTTCTTTCTCATTCGGAAGGCTCAGTCCCACACTCTGACTTCAATGATGGGAACAACCTCCGCACTCCGGCGCTCCAATGAACAACAGTTCTCCGCCTTACTATATTTAGAATAGTGGTCGATCCCTCGGAAGTTACATTCGTAACAACATGTTATGTTAAAAGGCTAACATTAGTCAAAGAGGGTAGGAGAGGTAAACATGCTTATATACTAAAGCAATTACATACTGCTATCATATGGACAGGAAACTAATATATTACTTTGATCGTAACTGAAAAAGACTGATAGAAAGTGTTTAGTAATTTAAGAGAGTCAGAAGGTGGACAAATATAGGCTACAACATCATAAGTAAGTTTTCGATATTTATGCTTCATGGGATAATTCAGATGTCTTGCTAGCTCCAATTCGGATATAAATTTTGAGAAAGACTTCTATTATTTCATTATACGTGCTGAAATTTTTTGCTGCCAAACGTTTTCAAAAATATGTTCCCATATCTTTGGAAGAGTATTTTGGAAAGCATTAAGTTTTTGAAGGTCATTTATGACCCAACCATTCCAAATTACTTTTTGTATTTTTTGGTTGACTGAAATAAAATGATCTATCATATTTAAATTGTCATCCCATGTACTTGAGGCTAAAGATTGTTTTAAGGCTTGAAGTTTTTCTCTTTGAGGCCGTGTTCTAGTGGCATGGGAAGTTCTAACTCGTATTGGCATCATTTTTATAAACAATATTGAAATTGTGTTAGACAAAATTAGTTTAATTTAAAAAATGTTGACTAAGCATATTTTCAATGTGGGTTATGGCTCAAAGTTTAAGCACATACAAGTTAGGAAATTTGTGGAAGACAATTAATTGTATTACCAAAATATAAGCTGCCTAAATAGTAGAGGAGAAATCTTGGGGAGCAAGGATTTCTCTCCTATAAATAGAGGGTCTTGTACCTTGTATTTGGTGTGCCTTAGGGCCACACCCTATAGGGGTGTAGGTGAGAGAGAGCCCCTGAGAGCATCGAGAGTGTCTTACATTCGTTCTAGTCCTGTTAAGGATAAAGCAATTGTAAGAACTCCATTGGGGGAAGATTTAGTATTTTCTATCCGTGCAAAAACTTATCACCTAAGTTGTAATCCCATTATTGTTGAATAGTGGAATTTATCCCGGAGGGGATCGTGGACATAGGTAGAGAGCTGAACCACGTTAAAAATATCGCTTGTTCTATGTGTGTGTTTTTTCGCTGGGCTTTGATGTGTGTGCGTGTGTCTTCGATTTTCCTAACAAGTGGTATCAAAGCTAGGTTAGAGGGAGGATGTTGGTTTGCACGAAAAATGAAAAAAGAGACCCCAAAGAGGAGTTAAAAAATTCACAAATCTAATGGTCACGTTTGGAGGCTTTCCCAGAGTCTGATTGACGGTCCGTTTGTTGTTGCGTGTCCGTCATGACAAGGAGAGTAAGCTACTAAAATTTTGTGACGATCCGATAGTCAAGTTGTGAGATACAAACAGGTCAAGTTTTGTGAATTTGTGGTCAAAAGGTCAAATAGAGGGTTTGACCAGCTTTGACTGAGAGCAAGTTGGGGTTTGACTGAGTTGATTGAGGGTCCCCAATCGATTTTTGATATCCTGAGTTCGTTTTTGAGGTCTGCTTTGCCAAATTCTTGATGTATCATGGGTGAGCCTTGAATTTTGAGTAAAATGATGGAGTTGTGATAAAATTGAGAAATATTTTGAAACATTGTGCGAGCAAACACATTTTGCTGACTAGCGAACAAACTTTTAGAAGAGAGAAGTTTTGAATGAATAGACTAGTTGAAAAAGGTTCGGTTTGAGGGAGGAGTCTTGCAAGGAGAGACTGCGTAGCTGAATGATCAAATTCTTAGCTAGATGATTAATGGGAAGAGCTACTACTGGAAAGAAGACCACATCCAAGATGCCTTGCGTTGAGAGAGGACGCAAACAACCTTGAGAGGTTGAGGTTAATGGCAGGGAAAGGGATGTTGGTGATGACTTAGAGAACGTGCTAGGATGCGTTAAAAGCTATTGCTATGAAAAGTGCTGTTGAGTGAGGGCTCCTGCATAAAGACTGTGAAGAGGTTTCAGTTGCGGTAAAGAAGCTCGAGACTTTTCACCAAGGGAGGAATTTGTTGGGTTATGACTCAAAGTTTAAGCTCATACAAATTAGGAAACTTGTGAAAGGAAATTAATTATGTTACCAAAATATAAGTTGCCTAAATAGTAGCGGAGAAATTTTGAGGAACAAGGATTTCTCTCCTATAAATAAATGATCTTGTAGCGTGTATTTGGTGTGCTTTAGGGCCACACCCTATGGGGGGTGTAGGTGAGAGAGAGAGAGCCTAAGAGCATCGGGAGTGTTTTACATTCATTCTAGTTCTGTTGAGGATAGAACAATTGTAAGAACTCCGTTGGGGAAGGGTTTAGACTTTTTTGCCCGTGCAAAAAGTCATCACCTGAGTTGCATCCATTATTGTTAAATAATGGAATTTATCCCGAAGGGGATCATGGACGTAGGTAGAGGGCCAAACCACATTAAAAATATCGTGTGGTCTTTGTGTGCGTTTTCTACAATGCTTTCATGTGTGTGCGTGTGTCCTCGATTTTCTTAATATTCAAATTAGTGCAACATACAATAATAAACCTTCTAATGTAGAAGGTATATTCTGGTTAATATATGTAATAGAGAGCTCCATAGAGAATAGTTCAAAAGTTATTTGTTTAATTTCAACTTTTCTACCATTATCTTTGTAAATTCTCGTGTATTACTCATGGATTGTATTTGGATTGGTTAGATTGGATTGGACTGGAGCTACTAATAAGAAGAGATTTCCGTAGGGAGTTTGAATATGTAGGTATTTTGATAGTTGTTAGATCTCTCTTTGTGAGATAAATGATATTGAGGAATTTATTTTGTATCTCAATTTTTTGACTTTCTACTCTTTGTTATAATGCTTATAGATTCTATTGTCTTCAAATGATATAAAGTATTGATTTATAGTTTATAAATTCTAGCTTTTCCTTTTTATTGTAGGGCTTAATCATATTTTGCTTATTAATTAATATATAAGAATTATCTTCTATGGCAATGTAAGTTATGCACATGTAAGCATCCAAACATGAAAAAGCACATAGATGCAGAGTGAGAAAAAGAGAGTCAAATTACCAGTTGAACACAGAGCAAGAAAATGGCAAAAGTAAAATAAGCAATGCGTGTCACTAACTTAGAAGTGTTGAACTTTAAATGCCCAAGAATAGAAGCCAACACCTGCAATGCAAGAAGAAAAACATTGTATTGAAATAATCGTGCTAAAACATAAAATTGTGAGGTTATTAAAGAAATATGAGATCATATATTTGCTTTGAAATCACAAAAAAAACTATAAATTTAAAATTTGAAAAGTCTATTCTCTGGCATCCGCAGGTCAAAGCAAATCAATAGAATGGCTATTATTTTTAATGTGTTTGTCACAAATATTTTAGCGAGCACATTACTTTTTTATTTACTTTAAAATTTTTAATATCATTTCTTTAATTCATATTTTTAAATTTTCACTTCTGAGTTTTTTTTTTAAATTATTAGTTTCTAAAATTTTCTATTTTTAGTTATTCAAATATTTCAATATCTGGTTTGGTGTTTCTTTATTTTTAAATTTTCCATTTTTTTTAACTTTTTGGAATTTTAGTTTTAATTTCTTAATATTTCACCAATGAGAGCTTATTTTTATAATATTTAACTTTAATTGCCCTTATTCCATCTTTAGTTGTAGTGTTGATTCCTTGGGACGAAATGAAGAATGATGCCATCTTTAGCATGTCACAGGTAAGTATTATTTTTCAGTGTTTTTATGTTAGTAGAATCTATTATAACCTCAAATTGTTTCACTATTTCTGGTCCAATTTCATATTTTGTAATCAAGCTTACTTCAATATCACTAATTTCCTTTTATGTTTTCATATAAATTTTGTATTTTCTATTGACAGCTGATTTTCATATCCATTAGTCAGCACTTCCACTTATTGCTTAGGCTGCTGTTTCTTTATATTTACCTATCAAAGGTTGACACTTCATTAATTAATTAATACTCTACAATAATTTGTTATCCATTTCATTGTTGTTAATATTAAATTAACAATTAGTTGATCTATTTAATGAATTCATTATTAACCATCTTTAAATTATTGTTTTAACTAATTTAGTAACATGTAATGACGCTTGCTAACACCGGTGTATTTGAATGTTGTTTGTACATGACTTGATCATTCCATTTAGACATTTGTCATCTATTTTCATTATTTAAATCTTACTTTATCGAAGAATTGGAAAAGTAGAGGCTTCCCTTAAATGGACCCACGCAATTAATTTTAGTTCATAATTATATTTTGAAGGTATCTCAGTATTAAGTATTGCTTAGAATTCATTAGAAACCTGTTGAAATCTTTAAAGAGTTATTACCTATAAATTAATACTTAAATAATTACTACAATTCCTTATTCTCTGTTCTTATTATACTACTAAAATCTCAATCGTTTACTAATTAATATCTTTTAAAAATCTTAACTAATTACTATTTAGTTCTTATTTTCTTAAAGATGAAAAAGTTTACATTTAATTAAAAATACATATCATTCCTACAATTCACGAAAATGGGATTCGCATTCGTTTGTGTCAGAATGAGCATTAAGCGAGTAAACAAAATGTTGCATTTTAAACCAAATGTCAAAATGTCACATTCTTGAATGAATATTTTATTTAAAATCCATTACAATTCCATGGAATAAATATCCCCTAAAAGCTACTAATTTGGAATTCAACCAAAATTCTCTCTCAATTTATGCACTAGTTGTAACCGGTTCGATGTTGGTTATTTATTGAAGAATACTAATAAATAGCAAGAAAACAAAGTAAGCAACAATTGAACTAGTACAAAACTAACAAATTAATCTAAGAAATGCTAGAAACTTCCTAAAAATATCACAAATAAAACCCTTAAAGCTAACCAAAACACAAAAGAATGCACGCCTAAGTAAAGCCCAAGACCACACGCACATCACTCATCATGCAGTGGAACAGGATGAATAGGGGAAGGGTGGGACCTTACCAACGCTCGGCCATCTCAAAAAGAAAACTCCTTCCACTTCTCGACCCCTAATACTTCAACAAATTGTATATCTACAGCAAGTAACCCACAAGTCCTAAGAAACTACTAAAAACAAGAAAAAGGAACTTAAGCAATGCAAACAAAATATATAATGTTAGCTAAATATTCTTTATTGATTTTGATGATGAAAATATATATATGCATTTGACTAAACAGCTTCTTGTGAAATGAGAATATCATATGAAGCTTGGAAAATATGAAGATGTGCATAAAGGATCATTTGGAGAAAAGAAAAGTTGAGAAGGCATAAGGAGGAGAAGAGAAAAGTTGAGAAGGCATAAGGAGGAGAAGAGAAGACATAAGGGATACCGGACTTATTTTTTTTTGCTCTTCTTGTGAAATGCCTTTATATTGTGTAGACTTGGCTCAAAACAATTTTCCTTATCATTGCAAAATTTTTCTCAAGTATTGTACTTTTAAAATTATGCACAAATGTATTTGAATGCATATATTGAGTCAAAATAAGTTTTTGGGGTGTTTTCATTCACAACACGTGTTTACATATTTATACAAAATTACTTGGAGTTGTGAAAATATACTTGAGCTTGTTTTTTCAAAGGAATCTGGCTTTACTTCTTTTCTGGAATGGCCGAACCCCTAAGCCGGTCGACCGGCTGACTGGGGTGGTCGCCCGGCCTATTCAAAGAGTGAAGGTAAAAGCCGGACCCCCTAGCCGGTCGACCGGCTAAGGCGTCCGGCCTAGTCAGAGAGGGTGAAAGGCAAGCCGGACGACCAAGCCGGACGACCGGCTGAACGGGGCTGTAATAAATGCACTAGTCGTTTCTTACCGTTCTGTCCGAGTTTTTTCAATCCCCTTTCACCTACCAAATCCCTAACCCTCAATCCTCTATAAATACACATTCAAATACAAGTTTTAATCAATCAAGTGAAGTGTGCTAAAGCTTTTATTATCATTCAATCCTTCTCGAGCCAATTCTTGCAATATTTTGAGCTTTCAAGAGCTTATCATTTTCTCTTCTTGAGGAAATTCTCATATTCAAATTCTTGTCATACTTTGAATATCTACACACTTTGTGAGCTTAAATCATTGTGAGAAATATCCATTCTTAGCTTGTAAAGTGTGAGGAAATCCTATAGAGTGTAGCTCTTGGATTCTTTGAAGAAAGACTTCAAAGAGGGTGTAAAATCTTGGTTTGTGCTTCACCAAGTTTTGAAGAAGCATTCTAGTGGAAGTTCTTGAAGTCCTAAGGGGAGATTCCTTGGGCGGTGGACGTAGGCTTGGCCGAACCACCTAAAAATCGTTTGTCTCTCTTCTCTTTGCCTTTAAGTTCATTCTAATTATCTTGCCTTTATTGTGTTTGATATATTGCTTGTTAGAGTTGTAAATTTACTGCAAATTTTAAAAACGAAAATTAGCATTTATATCTTAATTCACCCCCCCCTCTTAAGATATTTGCACCCACATATAAGAAGGCAAAAGTAAACTCAAAATAGCAAGATATATCAAATGGAAAGCAAGATGATAAACTAATGAAGGAAACTATACCAAGAAAGCCAATGAAACATGTAATCATTTAAAACAGACAAAATAAAGAAACCAAACAATCGTACCTCCTCAGCAACAGCGCCAAAAACTTGGTGCGAATTCCAAGCATAAGTCTTAAATTACCCCGCAAATGCGCTAGTCATTTGTAGCCTAGTTGTGCAAGTATGGGTCGTACCCACAAGGAGGCGAGAATGGGGAGTGGTTCTAAGCTATGTGTTTTAGGAAGCTACAAAAGAAAAGACCTAATCTATTGATCTTTTTGGGTTTTAGATTGAATGGAGCTTGAGGAAAAATAAATCTAAGCTAAATACAAGAAAAATAAAGTGTGTGTGTGTGTGGAGATGGTGATGGAATCAAGCTATCTAAGGGAGGCAAATAACGGAATTGAAGATTAGGGTAATCTACACTTACTTGTGGGCAATTATTGCACTCTTAATGAGGGCTTTTTTATAGGTTTTCTAGATTGCTCTTAGCTAGAGTCCTAAATAACTACCTTATTATCTCCTAGGCCTTGATGCGGGTCTATCGTTAGGTTGATCGTCCCTAGAGTATAGCGTGGTCCTTATGACCTAGTGTTTTCGAGCTAGGTACTTAGGGTTCTAGGTGACGTTGATTGATCTTACCATATTGTCTAAACCATTGGCTAGGTTTAAAGGCAAGACCATCTAAGGTCGATTTAAATTAAGCTGGAAGCCTATTAGCTAAGTTTAAAACTAAAGGAAACTCAACAAAGCTTAATTATTACTTAAGCGCCATCAATCAAAGCATCACAATAGCAGGTCAAGCTTTAAAGCAAAAATCAATACATGTTCTCAATCATGGCATTTGTGAACACATAGACATATTCAACTACTAAGCACATAGACATGCTTGGACTACACCATATTGAGCAATAAGAACCAACATGTATGCTATTGAAGCATGGTTTGCTATTAAGACATATAAACATTGATGTATGTTTTAAACCTATAAGCATACGGATTGTTTATGGTGTAGTGGATACAAATGTGGGTATGTCTCCACAGGGCGCCTACCTTAGTTTGGTCTCCATGTGCTCAGGTGTCTAAAACTAGCTACGTGTGTGTGTTGAAGTATTTTTGGTCTTTTTGATTGAAGGGGGTTCTAAAATAAAACCTAAACCTAAAACTATCTTTGTAAGGTGGAAAGGGATCTCGGGTGATTGTGTTGCAACTAGACTCGGGCTATTATAATGGTTCAGGCTATCTATGGCTTAATTGCCGTCTTTGGTGTTGATTAATGTCCTAATCAGGAGACTAACCTATTAGTATTGTTTCAAACTAGAAATTAGACACCTAGAGCATTAACAAGTGCTAGTGGGTACCCTTTTAGTATTTGTTTTAGATTAGAGGTATACTCCTATCACACTAAATCATCAATTAAGCATATTAATCAACACATATTAGTTGCAAATAAGACTCTTGTCGTTAGCATGGATTAAGGCTAAGGTGACACCACTATTGATAGCATTTAAGCACAAAAAAACACATACATCTTTACTTAGGCATTTTAACAAACACATAGACATGTTTGATTCTCAACACATAGACCTATTGATTCATGCCATTAATCAATGTAAAGATACATGTATTAAGAGCCAAAGATATGCACAAATCCTTTATTCAAAGCCCTAATCTAATATACAACATTAATCAACCCTCGATCTAACTCAAATACAAAGTATATTTACAAGAATAAGAAAAGGAATAAGAAACTCCCTTCAATCCCTTGCTTAAATCCAAAGCAAAACCCTCCAATCTCTTGTTGCAAGCTTCAATCCTTGCTTGGTTTGGTGTGTGATGATGGTTTTGGGTGTTTGGTGAAGTGGAAAAAGGGTTAGGATTTATTAGGGTTTTAAGAAATAAAAGTTCCTCCCCCTCAAAATGGCCATATAGGCAAAATTTGCAACTACAGATTGACCTAGTTGGTCAACTGGCTCCAGGGCATCACTTAGCCAATAGTGGAGCTTTTCTTTCTGGTTTTGGCAGCTGAATGAGGTGATCGACCGCCTCCCTAAAGGCCACTTAGCCAGCTTCTCCAATTTTGCACCTTTCAGGTTCATTTCGCTTACATTTTGCCTCATTTTGCCTCGAACCTCTTCTGATAGCCTCCAAGCTTGTTGTCCTTCATATCTTCATACCTAGATGTATCGTCAAGCCTTACCCATGCCTTATACATCTTCCATTGAACTCAATATGGCTCCTAAACCTCACCTAAAACATTGAAATAAAGCACTAAGTGAAATATTTGTGCACTTAGACTTTATATGCATAAATGTCTCTAATTCTTGCATAAGCACACACCAAATGCCTTCAATTAAACTCAAAAATACCCTAAGAAGTGTATGCAAACACTATATACAAATATACACAACTCATACACATCAAACACGTATATGTATGAATACATTACCCACTCCATAGATTCTTTATATAAACACATAGACATGCTTAAATAAAGATATAGAAGTGATTAATAGCAAGCAAGTATTAATTTATATATTCTATTTCATTGAGACATATCATCAAACACATAGACATGTAAGAAGATAGTCATTGAAACCCTAAAAAAAAAAGCATACATATATATATATATATATGTATAGATAACCATCAAAAACCCCTTACAAGATTTTAATAAATCAACCCATAAAACAAGTGTTAATTACCCATTAAATCTCTACTTAATCATAAAAGAAACTAAGAAGAAAAGGAGAATCTTCCCTTCCATCCTTAGCTTCTTCTTTACAAATGTTGCTTCAATCTCCAAATCCAAGTGTTTGATCCCAAAGATTAGCTTGATTCTAAGTGTAAATGTGTATGAATGAGTATGTTTGAGATGGGTGAGACTGATGGAGGGCTAGGGTTTTAATAGGATGAGGATATATCTTAACAAAAATGGCCTAAAACCCCTTTAAATAAGCTATTGAAATTTTTGCTGGAGCACTTCTTAGGTTGGTCATGGAATTTCTTTTTGACCATAACCTGGTCATGAAGTTCTCTGTCTACATTTCATGAGCCGGTCATGGAAATTTTCTGAATTCAGGGGCTGGCCATGGAATTCCCTATTTTGCTGCTTTCAAGCTCAGTTTTGCTTGATTGCATCGTTTCTTGTCTAGGAGCTTCCAAAGGCCTTTTTCTTCGCATTTTCTAAATTACTAGTTTGTGCAGTCCCCTTCAGCACTTGGCATGATTAGTTATGCTTGTGTGGTTAGGGATGATATGTAATGACAGATTTTTTTACTAATTCAGGTTTTGACAAATGTAAGATGCAGATCGTTTACGAAGAAGATCTTTTATTATAGTAATGACATTTGATACAAAGTGACAAATCAGGGCTTTAATATATTAGGGGTTAGTTGTATTTGATTTCCTTAACTCTTCCCTAACTATGCATTTTTCACATTCTAAGAAGAACCATATTTACATATAGATATTGGTCATATGTTATACATATAAAGATTGAAATTCTTACTCCAAGTTTGTCCGACTATATACAGACTGTAAGACTTTCTAACATATATACAGTGATATAATTATGCAAAGATCAAAACATGACATACAATGTTATTGCAGTATTACAACTGCACAAAAATCAAAAGTTGCAATGGAGGAGCAGTAATGTTCTTTAGTTCTTGTAGTAGATCAAAACTTACCTTACAATATTATTCTAGTATTACAACTGCACAAAAAGCAAAAGTTGCCTTGGAGGAGTAGCATTATTTTTCAGTCCTTATAGCGTTGGTAGTTGTTGATGGCTACGATTCAATGTTGATATCCTTTGAAGATGATGTCTGTGATAGATGGAGCAAAACATGAAAGTAAATGGGTAAAAATGCGGATTGTTTAATTATTGCAAAACCATGCTATAGATCAAATTTGAGGATATGTTGGTTAGTAAGAAGTATAGTAGTTTAATAATGTGGATGACATATGCTAAAAATGTACTTGCACTGGCCGGAAAGATTTTCTGGTTAATTGAAATAACGGTATGCTAGATTTGTTCTTGATCCCGATAGCTTAAGTCTCATCTTTTAGCTTTGATTTACATTTTGTAAACCGTTTCTCCAAAAGCATTGTTTATGTCATCAAAGGACAGTTTTCATCCTATATGTTAACTTATGTCTTTATTACAAATATTAATATTCAAGTTAATATTGAAATTGAAAATTTGCAGTATTACCTTGGTAATCTTGTTCATGCATTCTAGTGCACTCATTCCTTCAAAGTTCTTTGTATTATTGTTGTAAATCGTAACCGGAAGTACTCCTATTTTATCTCTCACATTTACGACAATTTTCGACCTAAAAAATAGAGATTGAAAATAGAAGATTTGTCAATTGTTATATAAAATAAATAGATATTTATGGTATAAATAAGTGTGTTTGGTAGTTGAGTCTAGAAATTTCTACCATGGGTTTGACTTGGTTATTTTTTGACAGCCAATATATTGATAGTCCTAATCATAATCCAAGCACATTGGTCTCTTACAATTCTCACATTCCATGTAAGAAAACTCTTGCTGTTGATCACTAATGTTAAGTTTTCCTTCAACATAGAACTTCTTGAGTTGTTCATTGGATAGGATTAATGATGTTGACCATATATAAAGAGAATCGAATTGAATTGCATTTCTTGGAAAACTTTCATTCTGATCTAATAGCACATTGGCAATTGTAAGTGTATTTAATGTCATGCTAGAGGTATCACATGTTGTATGACACCAATATTTCTTTTCAGAAATTATTGCATTGAGCACTCCTTGGTTCTCATCATGCCTAAATTGAGCAAAAGTTATAACATAGTTGGTAGATATTAGAAATTGTTAGTTAAAAAATAGGCTAATGATATTTGATAATTGGTGATGGTAAATTAACTGAAATTGAGGTATAATGTCAAATTTTATCAGAATATACGGTGGTTTGAGGAGACAACAAGTCTGATCACAATTAGAGAAGAAAGGTGGTCAAATTAGGATATACAAATAATATAGGCTAGTTAAAGTATTTCATAAACAACATACCACCTACGTAATGCTTCAGCTTCAAGAGTTGAAGGGTCAACTATTATTGTAGAATTTCCTGTTGAGCATAATGATTTACCTACAATATCATGTTTACAATAATATTTAGTTGATGATGCATATCATCTAAGTGATTGAATCAATATAGTTCAGTTCCAAGAAAAAAACATTACCATAAAATATTGAGGTGACAAGTCGTGTTGCTATTATGATTGTTTTAATTTCTGTTCAAGTCATGATAGCAACACCTGCAGCAAGTATAGGCTCTTTCCAGCGAGTACATGCTCCCTCCAGAGAGTCAAAATCATTGGCCTTACCCTTTAGTTTTGAAAGTTAACCCAAAAACCTTTTACATTATTTACTATAATTATCAAAAATTGGCAAAAACAGAGTGTGTAATGATATAATGGCTTACACTTGGTTGATGATGATGAATTCTTATAGAGTAGTTTCACCACTAACCGTTAATACTGTTTTTCGCTCACAATGGTCAATGACAATCCTGATTACATCTAATATGGATAATGTAAAGTTAGGAACCAAAGTTATGTAAGATGTAATAATGAAAATTATTCAATAAGCTTATTGCAAATTTGGTACTTACCCATTGGTATATTAGAGGTTGCATCTTGGATTATGTCCGTGTAAGATGTAAAATTGATTGTCATATGGGTAGCATATGGAGCATCTTGAGGTTGGCGCATTATTGTTATTCTTCCATTGATGATCCACTAATATGAACGTGGAACGATTCTAAACTTGGGATCAATAGGCTGCACCTTTGAACTTGAGATTAGATATATTTGATAAGCTTCAAACCATTCACTTACTTGATCTACATCAGAATCGAATATGACTGCTTGTATTTTTGAGCCCTAAAACTTTTTCTTTGTATAGAGTAAGAACGTATTTTCTAATGCAAAGTAGAGAAATGAAGTGATCACTTATGGATTGAAAATTCTTACATGGGAGTCAGTGAAAATCAACCTTTGATATCTTCTTCTTGTGTTATATGATTGTATTACGTGTTGTTTTTCAATAAGTTGAACTTTTGCTGTCCACTTACTTAAGTTGGGAAATATATCAGCCACAGGGGTGATGACACTTCCATTTTACCTGCAAAGATCAATAACAACCCATATATGAAAAAGAAAGAACTACACTTGAGATAAGTGATTTGGTATATAAATGCGATAGATTTTAAAAAGAATAAGAAGTGATAATAGAAATGCTATCTTTAGAAGCCTGCAAGAAATATGTTTCTCACAGTTTAGCAAGTTTCAAAACTTCTTGATATACAACATTCTTTGTGTTATTGCTATAAGTATTTTTAGAAATTATTAGATTTATCAAAATTTTAACTCTTGTTGAGATTTTAGCACGAGAAAGATCTACATAAAGTTGGCCATGTGAAAAGACTAGTTCACGTAAATATATGCGACATTTTCAAGTTTCTGTCCTTGAGCTTTATTAATTGTCTTTGCAAAGCACAAACGGATAGGGAATTGGATTTTTTTTAAAAGAAATTGGGCATCTAAGATTTTCTCTAGGCCGAAGAGGAATTTTTGGGATGAAGACATGCTTTTCACTAAAGTCTCTTGTTGCAATGACTGCATGAATGACTTGAGCATGCAAGCCACAATATATGAGTTTAGTACCATTGCATAGACCTTTTGTCGGATTGAGATTTACAAGAAGCATAATTGGGCAATTCTCTTTCAGCACAAGTCTATGAGGTAGTCATCTTACAGCAACTACTATGTTTAAATAATCTTCATGCTGTGCTTGCAGTAAAGGATCAATTGTTTTATTGTAACTTACATATTTTCTAAATTGTCTAGGAAACTTTTTGGTAAGCATATCATTGATTTCATCAACTGAGTCATTTTTTGGAGTTAAAATTTCTCTATTTATCATAGACAACGAATTTTGGATGAAATCCGAAAATGATGAAAGAACTTCATTGATGAGATTACCAAGAGATAATTGAAGATCACAAAATGGTATTATCATGCGTTATGGAATTTTGATATTATTATTACCTATTTTTGGTTCTGTATTATTGCCAATTCTCGGTAAAAAATCTACAAATTGTTGATCCTACTTCGCTCGCATATTTTCTTGTAAATGAATTTTATGCATTATCTTCCATAAAGGCAACTTAAGCAAGCTTACTTCTACAAGATTTTCTTTTGTATCTCCAAGTACAACAGGAAGGATTTGTCGAAAATCACCACCAAAGACGACTACTTTGTTTCCAAATGGAATGTTTTGCTCAATGATATCTTGCAAGATCAAATCTAGAGCTTTAATAGTAGATCTTTTTGCCACACATGCTTCATCCTATATTATCAATTTAACATCCAATAACAATCTAGCAAGAGCACTTTGTTGCTTATGTTGCACCATTGTTTGTTATGTATGTCAATGGGAATTTTAAATCTAGAATGAGCGGTATTACCTCTAGGTAGTACGACTTCTGCCACTCCAGAAGTTGCAATTGTAAGTGTTATACATCCTTTGGACAGTATTTTTGTTAACAAAGCTTGATATAAAAATGTCTTGCTTGTACCTCTAAGGCCGTCAATGAAAAATATTTCTCCTTCGTTAGAAAAAACTTTCGCAACTATCATATCAAATGCTTCTATTTTCTTATTGTTCAATTTAGAAATAGATAATATATCTATTTTTGAAATAATAATATGCTTCTCATGTACGAACTCCTTTGAAAATAAGCTTGATTATCGATTGTTATGGTAAAGTTTACTAACCGAAAATCATTAATAGATCTGTTCATACTTTGAAGCACATTATTAATTGATTTTAAAGTTCTGAATTTTATCTCAAATCTTGATAGGTTGTGAGTTTTTGAAAGTCTTCCGGTAGTGAATAAGGAATTCTAAGCAATACTTAATACTAAGCATAAAGAATAAGGAATTGCAGTAATTATTTAATTATTAATTTATAGGTATAACTCTTTGAAGATTTCAACAGGTTTCTAATGAATTCTAAGTAGTACTTAATACTGAGAGACCATCAAAATATAATTATGAACTAAAATTAATTGTGTAGGTCCATTTAAAGAAAGCCTCTATCCTTCCAATCCTTCGATAAGATAAGATTTAAATAATGAAAATAGATGATGAATGTCCAATTGGATTGATCAAGTCATGTAAGAACAACATTCAAATACACTAGTGTGTCAGCAAGCATCGTTACATGTTACTAAATTAGTTAAAACAATAATTTAAAGGTGGTTAATAATGAATTCATTAAATCGATCAACTACCCATTAATTTAATATTAACAACAATGAAATAGATAACAAATTATTCTAGAGTATTAATTAATTAATGAAGTGTTGACCTTTGACAAGCAAATATAAAGAAATAATAGCCTAAGCAATAGGTGGAAGTGCTGACTAACGGATACGGAAATCAGCTCTCAATAGAAAATACAAAAATTTAAATGAAAACGTAAAAGGAAATTAGTGACATTAAAGTAAGCTTAATTACGAAATATGAAATTGGACCAGAAATAGTGAAAAAATTTGAGGTTGTAATAGATTTGATTAATATAAAAACACTGAAAAATAATATTTGCCTGTGACATGCTAAAGATAGCATCATTCTTGATTTCGTCCCAAGGAATCAACACTGCAACTAAAGGCGAAATAAGGGCAATTAAAGTTAAATGTTATAAAAATAAGCTTTCATTGGTGAAATATTAAGAAATTAAAACTAAAATTCCAAAAAAATTAAAAAATGGAAAATTTAGAAATAAAGAAACACCAAACCAAATATTGAAATCTTTGAACAACTAAAAATAGGAAATTTTAGAAACTAATAATTAAAAAAATTAGAAGCAAAATTTTAAAAATATGAATTAAAGACATGATATTTAAAAATTTTAAATTAAATAAAAAAGTAATGTACTTGCTAGATATTTGTGACAAACACTTTAAAAATAATAGCCAATCTGTTGAATTGCTTTGACCTGCACATGTGAACGAATAGACTTTTCAAATTTTAAAGTAACATATATATATATATATATATATATTTGTGATTTCAAAGCAAATATATGATCTCATATTTCTTTAGTAACCTCGCAATTCTATGGTTTAGCATGATTATTTCAATACAATGTTTTTCTTCTTGCATTGTAGGTGTTGGCTTCTATCCTTGGGCATTTAAAGTTCAACACTGCTAAGTTAGTGACATGCGTTGCTTATTTTATTTCTGCTAGTATCTTGCTCTGCGTTCAACAGGTAATTTGACTCTTCTTTTTCTCGCTCTACATCTGTGTACTCTTTCGTGTTTGGATGCTTATGTATACACAACTTATATTGCCATAGAAGATAACTCTTATATATTAATAATAAGCAAAATATGATTAAGCCCTATTATAAATAGGAAAAGTTAGAATTCATAAATTTCAAATCAATACTTTATATCATTTGAAGACATTCGGATCTATAAGCATTACAATGAAAAGTAGAAAGACCCAAAATTGAGATACAAAATAAATTCTTCAATATCATTGATCTCACAGAAAGAGATCTAATAACTATCAAAATATCTGCATATTCAAGCTCCCTAGGAAAGTCTCTTCTTATTGGTAGCTCTAATCCAAATACAATCCATGAGCAATACACGAGAATTTACAAAGATAATGGTAGAAAAGTGGAAATAAAACAAATTAGTTTTGCACTATTCTCTATGGAGCTCTCTATTTTATATATATATATATATATATATATATATATATTAACCAAAATATACCTTCTGCATTAGAAGGTTTATAATTGCATGTTGCACTAATTTGAAAATATGCTTAATCAATATTTTTTAAATTACACAAATTTTGTCTAACACAATTTCAATATTGTTTATAGAAACAATGCCAATACGAGTGAGAACTTCCCATGCTACTAGAACACGATTTCAAATAGAAAAGATTCAAGTGTTAAAACAATCTTTAGCCTCAAGTACATGGGATGGCAGTTTAAATATGATAGATCATATTATTTCAATCAACCAAAAAAATACATGAAGTAATTTGGAATAGTTGGGTCATGAATGACCTTCAAAAACTTAATGCTTTCCAAAATACTCTTCTAAAGACGTGGGAACATATTTTTGAAACGTTTGTTAGCAAAAAAATTTTTAGCACATAAAATGAAATAATAGAAGTCTTTCTCAAAATTTATATCCGAATTGGAGCTGCCAAGACATCTGAATTATCCATGAAGTATAAATATCGAAAACTTACTCGTGATGTTGTAGCCTATATTTGGCCACCTTCTGAATATTTGGCCACCTTCTGACCCTCTTAAATTACCAAACACTTTCTACCAGTCTTTTTTGGTGAGATCAAAGTAATATATTAATTTTTCATCCATATGACAATAGTATGTATGTAATTGCTTTAGTATATAAGCATGTTTGTCTCTCCTACCCTCTTTTGTGAAATTCATGTATTTTGTACCTTCTATTATCTATATAATAATGGAAGCATAGAAACTACTTGTAGATATGACCAAAGGTTGTTTATAGCCTATGTTTTGCTACAGCCATAATAGTGTTTTTTTTTTAAATATTAGTTCTATCTGCCATTCATGGACAAAGGCAAACGGAAATACGATGATGGCGAACATGACAAACTTGGAAGTGATAAAAGCTGTCGTGAATTCGATGAGAATATACCACCAAGCAAAAATGAAAAACTTTTAGCTCAATCATTTGGGACTTATTTAAGTAAGAATGTCACAAGTAGACTCACTAGCAATGACAAGCGATGTGTAGTATATCTCAATATGCCATCAAAGTGAAAACAGAAACTTCTAGCAGCATGTCATTTGTCTTCCTGGAACAAGAAAAAGGGAATTCAACATGTCCCTTTAGGGGTCACTAAAGAATTGTCATTTGTAGATTGTTCCCAAGAGAAATCTAGTATGTCTTTATGGCTCCAAAAAGACAGTTCTAACAATGTGGCCTCCGGCTCCAATGCGAACACTCCTCTCAGTCAACAATCTAAATTAGTTAAAGATAAAGGCAAGCCGAAGTGTCAAGATCATGAAGACAATAAATGCAAAAGACGTAAATGCGATCGTCCACACAAATATATCACCTTTTTATCTATGGAAATCAATGGTCCTAATAACACGGCTCCATGCTCCTATCTAAAGACTTCATTAAGTCGACCATCTAGCTGAGGTTCGTACTTTGACCAATGTTAGCCTTTTAACAACAAAGATAAGCTTTCCTTTATATAACAATCATTTTATTTCACCCGCCAAAAATATGATCGTTAACATCTTTTCTGCTTACAGAAAGACTCTACGAATCTTGTAGCCCAACATCTACAAATGATACCAACGAAGAGATGGTTACTCCCTTCTGCTCCATTTTGTACATATTGTTGAGCTAGGAGATTTTATTGCGAGCCCCCAAGCTTCTGTTGCTCAAATGATCAGGTTTTGCTAGCTTCAACTCTAATGCCAGAAAAACTCTGTGACCTATTCTTAAGCACCTCCCAAGGCACAAATGAATTCAAAAATTGCGTTCAAACTTATAATAATGCTTTTGCATTTACATCATTTAGAGTTAAATAAGACAAAGACCTCTCCCATAGAAACAAAGGTATCTACACATTCAGAGTTTAGGGTCAACTTTATCATATCTCACGTGAACTTAGTTCATCTAATGGGCAAAAGTCCAATTTACGACTTTATTTTGTTGGTGTTGGAAATGAATTGACTAAAAGATTAGCAGCATTAGATAGGTTAAAAGAAAGCATTGTTTCTTTAATCTTGGAGGTCACTGCGGATAATGCACATGCTTGATTCTTTCAAAGTCTTAAAGATGTGAAAAATTTGAATGAATGCAAGATTGTGATTCAGGTAGATCCAAATTTGGACCAAAGAATTTGCTATGTCCTAATGGTTTCCCAAGTGGCTGCTATTTTGGAATGATATAGATCATGATTCTCAATCAGCACCTAGAGACATTAGAGTCTATATAGGCGAAGGGTGTAGCTATAACATTCAACACTACTATGGATGCTATGATCCTTGACAATATCCTTTATTATTTACTCACGGTGAGACAGGATAGCACTCCAACATTCGATGAATACCAACCATTCTGGGACACATAGATTCTAGAAGAAATAAAACATGTAGAGGTCAAAATCTTGTTCATCTAGCAAATAGAACTACTACAGATAACATTCTTAATTTGGAACACCAAGGTTAGTCCACTTCAATTCCCAAATTACCTAATTCTATTATCTCTATCACTATGATATCTTTCACATACCTTTTCTTTGAAATCTTGGCTTGTTATTAGTGCATGAAATGGTGAAAAAGATTTGTGAAAACGTCTCATGTCGAGAATACTACTACTACAAACTTCAAATAAGAGAAGGTGATCTTTCCATGTTGCTGCACACAGACCGGCTATCTCAATAATATTGTGTTGGCATGTATGTCAAGATTGAAACACTTGACTTGATTTCTTCTAAAATGAACAAAAATAGAAAGAACTACGCATGGAATCATTGCAAGGTGTGCTTGATAGTCTTGCAAAACAAGGAGAAGAAAATGTGCACAAAATTGGTTAAAGAATTATCCTTCCTTCGTCATTCATAGGGGGTCCAAGAGATATGCAAAAAAGCTATATTTACGCAATGGCGTTAGTTGGCCTATATGGAAAGCCAAATATTTTTCGCACAATGACTTGCAATCCAAATTAGCTCGAGATTAAAGAGAATCTCCTTCCCAACGAAGAAGCTCATAATCGATCATATTTACTTGTTAGAGTATTCAGGGCAAAACTTGAAGAACTCAAACATGAAATGCTAAACAAAAGAATCTTTAGACAACCGATTGCACATATTTATACAATAGAATTTAAAAAAAGAAGCATTCCTCATTGCCACTTACTGCTTATCATGACATCTGAATTGAAAATGTACTCTCTAGAAGTTTATGATATATACGTAAGTGTTGAATTGCCAATAAGGAAACACAACCACGTTTACATCTATTGATAGCAAAGCATATGTTGCATGGTCCATGTAGAGCAAAAAATCCAACAAATGTCTGCACGAGAAATGGAATTTGTAAGAATTGGTATCCCAAAAATTTTTGTTTTGTCACGTCTCATGGAGAAAATAGTTATCCAAATTACAGAAGAAGGGATGATGGGAAAACTATAAAAGTTTGTGGTACAAATTTGAATAATCAATGGGTCATCCCATATAATCCTTACCTTCTAATGAAATTTGATTGTCATATTAATGTAGAGGTATGTTCTAACATCAAATTAGTGAAGTATCTTTACAAATATATATACAAAAGAGTTGACAAAATCACATATCACATGTTGAGGACTCATCTTCTAGTGAGAATACAGACAAAATTACACAATTTCAATCAGGAAGATGGATAGCCGTATCAGAAGTTATGTGGAAAATATACGGCTTCTCCTTAAGCGACATCATCCTCCAGTAATTTTTTTTGCAAATCCATCTAGAAAATCAACAATTTGTATCTTTTACACAAATGGAGAAACTAGAAAATGTGATATCAAATCCAATGAAATAGAAAAACAATGTTGACTGGATGAATCAACAGGATGATGGTGCCAAACAATTACGATTGCGATATGTTGAGTTTTCAGAATATTTTTGTTGGTCAACAAAATAAAAAGAATGGACCAAAAAACAAAAATTATATGTTATAGGTAGAGTGGTCACTGTTAATCCCTTTGAGGGTGAGAGATATTATTTAAGACTTCTTTTGGCTAATATTAGATGTCCAACATCTTTTGAATCATTAAGAAAAGTTGAAGATCTACTATCGGAAGACTTTCAAAAACTTCCTAATCTATTAATATTTGAGATAAAATTCTGAACTTTAAAAGCGATTAATGATGTGCTTCAAAGTATGAACAGATTTAGTAATGATTTTCGGTTAGTAAACTTCACTATAACAATAGATAATCAAGCTATCTTTCAAAGGAGTTCATACATGAGAAGAATATTATTGCGTTAGAAATAGATATATTATCTATTTCTGAATTAAATGATTAGCAAAAAAAAGCCTTTGATATGAGAGTTGAGAAAGTTTTTTCTAAAGAAAGAGAAATATCTTTCATTAACGGCCCTGGAGGTACAGGCAAGACATTTTTATATCGAGTTTTGTTAGCAGAAATACGCTCCAAAGGATGTATAGTGCTTGCAACTGTAACTTCTAGAGTGGCATCAGTCTTACTACCTGGAGGTAGAACCGCTCATTCTAGATTTAAAATTCCTATTGACATAGATAACAAACAATCATGCAACATAAGCAAACAAAGTGCTCTCGCTAGATTGTTGTTGGTAGTTAAATTGATAATATGGGATGAAGCATGTATGGCAAAAAGATATGCTATTGAAGCTCTAGATTTGATATTGCAAGATATCACTAAGCAAAACATTCCTTTCAGAAATAAAGTGGATGTTTTGGTGGTGATTTCCGACAAATCCTTCCTGTTGTACTTGGAGGTACAAAAGAAAATCTTGTAGAAGTAAGCTTGCTTAAGTCACCTTTATGGAAGATAATGCATAAAATTCATTTACAAGAGGATATACGAGCGAAACAGGATCAACAATTTGTAGATTTTTTACTGATTATTGGCAATGATACAAAACCAAAATAGGTAATGATAATATCAAAATTCCACAACACATGATAATGCCATTTTAATCTTCAATTATCTCTTGATAATCTAATCAATGAAGTTTTTCCATCAGTTTCAAATTTCATTCAAAATCCGCAGTCTATGATAAATAGAGCAATTTTAACTCCAAAAAGTGACTCAGTTGATGAAATCAATGATATGCTTATCAAAAAGTGAACAATTTAGAGAATATGTAAGTTACAATAAAACAATTGATCCTTTACAGCAAGCACAATATGAAGATTATTTAAACATAGTAGTTGCTGTAAGATTATTGATGTGTCCATGTTGTGTGTTTGTATATAGTGTTTGCACACACTTCACAAGGTGTTTTGAGCTTATTTGAGTACATTTAGGGTGCCATTTGTGCACTATTAGTCATATTTGTGCATATAGGTGTCAAAATACATAAATGCTACACTAAGTGTTTTATTTCCTCTTTTAGGCACATTTTGGGAGAAAGAAGCGAGCTTGAAGATGTGGAGGGCTAAGGAAAAGGCTTGAGGGTGATTTGAAGATGAAAAGATAAAGAAAAATGGCTTTGGAGGTTCTCGAAAGTAGTACGAGACAATAGAAAAAAATCGAGCGCGCATCGGAGCCAAAACGAGCAAGTTATGTGTAAAACTGGTTCTACCGGTTACCTTTCTTGTTCTTGCTGATCAACCGGCAAAGGGAGACTGCCGGTTGATCGGCAAAACTAGAATTCATTGAAACTTTGCTGAGAGACCAAAAGTATCTTGCTAGTCGACCGGCTGGGAGTCCAGCAGAGCGTGCTGAAGCTTTAAAAGTGCATTTTCAACTCATTTTCAAGATGAGGAACTTTATTTTTCTTAAATCCTAATAAACCCTAACCCTTTACCCACTTTACCAAACACCCAAAATCACCATCCCATACCAAACCAAGCAAGGATTGAAGTTTGTAACAATAGATTGAAGGGTTTTGCTTTGGATTTGAGCAAGGGTTCGAAGGAGAGTTTCTTATTTCTTTTCTTATTATTGTAAATATGATTTGTATTTGAGTTAGATCTACGATTAATTGATGTTGTATATTAAATTAGGGCTTTGAATAAAGGATTTGTGCATATCTTTGGCTATTAATACATGTTTTTTTACATTGATTAATGACATGAATCAATATGTCTATGTGTTGATAATCGAATATGTCTATGTGTTCGGTAAAATGCCTAGGTGAACTTGCATGTGTTATTTCGTGCTTAAATATTATCGGTAACGGTGTCACCTTAGCCTTAATCCATGCTAATGGCATGAGCCCTATTTGCAACCATGTCTGTTGATTAGTGTGCTTAATTAATGACTTGTGTAGTAAGAATATACCTCTAGTCTGAAACAATTCAAAAAGGTTCCTACTAGCACTAGTAAATGCTCTAGGAGTCTAACCTCTAGCCTGAAATAATATTAATAGGTTAGTCTTGAGTAGAACATTAATCAACACCAAAAGGAGCAATCAAGCCATAGATAGACTGAATCGTTATTATAGTCTGAGTCTAGTTGCAACGCAATTACTTGAGATCTCTTTCCATCTTGTAGAGCTTTATTTCCTTAGCTTGGCACCTATAGTTTCTCTATTAGCTTAGTTTTAGATTTAGGTTTTATTTTAGAACCCCCTTAAATCAAAAAGACCAAAAATACTTCAACACACGCACATAGGCAATCTTAGGCACCAAGCACATAGAGACTGAACTAAGGAGCCTCCCTAAGGAAGAACAACCTTGTACTTGTACGTTTCACTACAGACGACCTGTGTACTTGCAGGTGTAAACACACATCAAGCTTTTGACGCTATTGTCGAGGAGGCATAGTATTGGTTCTTTGCGTGTCTTTGTGTTTTTGATTAGTTGCTTGCACGTGGTTTTATCTTTATTTGCTTTCCTTATTTGAAAAGCCACAAAAAATTGAAAAAAATTTGAAAATTCAAAAAAAATGCCAAAATTTTGAAAAAAAAAAATTTGAATTGAGAAGAGGTTTGCTTGTGTTGCTTTTGTATGGATAACTCCAATACTTCTTGGTGGTCACTTGTATCCTCTTCCCCACCCCCTATATATGCTCTCAATGATTGTGTTCTATATGGTAGTTGTGAGCATCATACTACATGTTATCCTCAATATCAGGCTAATGCAAGTTATGGCCCCTATAGTCATGCATCACCATCTAGATATAATGATTATAAGGAGTCATATTATTATTTTTGTGATCTTTGTGGAAGCCACAACCATGATTTTGATTCTTGTCCCACCTTTCTTGTAAGGCCCAAAAATGCCACTAGTAATCATGTGCCTATGCATGCATCTTCATCTAGTCATCGTGATTAGAGAGAGCCACATCATGCATCTTTGTCTGAGGGTCAAGATGACTCTTCATTCTACCCACCTCCTTGTTTTGAGAGTCCATCTTTCATAACATCCTTTCCCATATATGCCTCTTATGAGTTTTTTGATGGTTATGCTTATACTAATTTTGATCAAAATGCCCACTAATTCTACTTGGTTGAACCTTCTTCTTTTAGGTCTCCCTAGGTGAGGACACAAAATATGAATACCTCAAATCCCTAATTCATTCTAACCTTGAGAGACTAAAGGAGATGAATGGACAATTCTCTGGAAAAGTCAAATGCTTTCATAGAGAAGTTGAGAATGATCAACCAGTGAGTGAAAGTGTTGAGATACCTTTAGACTGGGTTGAAGGGACATGAGTGAGACCTATGGATGAAGAGATTAATGGTGAAAAAGACAATGTTTGGGAGGAAGAGATAAATAGAGAGATAGATGGAGAGTTTACATCTTGTAGTGAGGAAGAAAATAAGCTTAATGATGTTTTGGTCTTGATGACAACTCTGGGTATGTTTTGGAGGAAGTGATACCTTATCCTTCCATGCTTTCACTACCCCCGTTGAGTCATGCGAACCTATTATTACCTATCTTCCCACATCTCAACCATGTTTGGAGGATGAACTTGATATTATTGCTCAATTCAACTCTGATGCCTTTTGGAGAGAGATAAGTGTGCACACTCCCCTTGCACTTACTTGTTTGCATGATGAGTCACTTGAGTCTAATTTACCAACTCCATGCATGTCCACTCCTTGTGAGGAGTTAGAGCGACCCTTGTTTGATGATGCCAAACCTCATAGAGAGGAAGAGTCTAGTCCTTCCACCTCTCCTTCAATTGAACTTCCTTCTCTGGATGTCGCCCAAACTCCCCATTTTGATTCCGTCGAGTCTCCCCATTCTTTGAAGATCACAATTGTGCCTTCTTGCATGGAACGCTTTCGTTTAGGACTAGGACACACACCACCCACTTTGCATGCATTAGATCTAC
Source organism: Cordia subcordata (assembly GCA_028554755.1). Classification (NCBI taxonomy): domain Eukaryota; kingdom Viridiplantae; phylum Streptophyta; class Magnoliopsida; order Boraginales; family Cordiaceae; genus Cordia; species Cordia subcordata. Next base: position 13,328,090 of record JAPTOF010000010.1, on the reverse strand, counting down.
CCGTGACCAATGGGGAGGATGTGTTCTTAGTCTTAGATAATGAGAAGAAGGTCATAGAGTGGTTAGTTAGTGAGCAAGGGGAGCATGATCTTTCACGTTTGCATATGACACCTCCCACATTTGAGCATACATCTATTTTTCATACTTTAAGGTGGGACATTTTGGAAAGGGCTTGCATTGTTCATTCTTTGCCCTATCATTTATTGCATGATCCTTTTCCCTCTACATTCTGTGCTTTGATGATTATTTGGCAATTTGTGCCACACAACTTTAAACATGTTCTATTCTAACATCGGCGCCCAGCTGGGGGCGTTAAATCCACGCTACTAGGAGACACCCTAGGCTTTTTCATATTTTTCTTATTCTCCTTGTATTTACTTTCCTTTGCTTTTGTATGCAATAGATTAATTTTCATTCATTTATTCTTGCTTTATATATAGTAGATTGGATTGCTTTTGTTTTTTTTTTTTTTTTTTGTTTTCTTTGTCTTTTAGTAGTTTAGGTTATACTTTGTTTGCTTTTCTTCTTATTAGGATTAGATTTTTGCTCCCTTACTTATTCGTGCTCCATTTTATCATTTGTGCATCAATTCTATACCCTTTCATACATCTTTACTTATCTTTTAAATGCCAATGTGAGCTTACATTATATTGACTACTAATCTCTTCTTTGTTTTTTGAGCATTAGTGCTTTTTACAAAAGATGGAGGCTAATGGACCATTGGATTGTCTCTGGCATTTGCAGACTATATGAAAATATGGTTGTATCTATCCATTTTTTACTTGTCCCTATCTATCTCTTTCCACAGTCTGCATATGTGTTTCATGTTGATTGCTTGTCGTGTGGCTTACTGCTATTTGCTTGAGGACAAGCAAAGTTTACATTTAGGGTGTAGTTGTTCCTTTAATGTTTATATCATGTTTGGGGTAGATTTGCATAGCACTCCATGCTTTTGCTCAAAAAGTGTTCAATTTTTTTGACTTTTTGCATGTTTGGAGTTGGTTTATCTCTATGTTAGTTGGAGAGTTGGCATTTGTTATTAACTTAATTGATAGGAGAAGATGAGGGTGTATTTTGGGGAGTGAATGGAGTGTAAAGTATAAGCTAGACTTTGAATAGAATCCTTTTGAAAACTGTGGGTAGTGAGCATTTCTAAGAATGCACCTTGTAGTTACCCCACAACTTGGTTGAAAAAAGTGTTTCTAAAGGGTTGTTGATATAAGTGTCAATTCCTTGATTGGTTCTTTTAGTGTGCTTTAGCCTCTTCTTTTTCTTTTCTTCTAATTTATGTTATGTATTGAGAAAAAAAATGCAAAAAATAAAGAAAAATAAAAAAAATGAAAAAATGAAAAAAAAAATGAAAAATGAGAAAAAGCCAAAAAGGCAACAAAAAGATGAAAAAGTGAAGTATATTGAATAAGTGTCTAGTGAACAATGTCAATTTGACACAAATATCTCTTTTATTCTTTCATGCGTTGTGAATAAGGCTTTTACATCAATTGTGAGCCATTATGATATATTCCTCTCTTTCTGGTATCTTTGGGGCTAAGTGCATGTTGAGAGGCCATGTTAGATGATAAGGCATGAAGTATCAACATCGTGAGTGCGTGAGTTAGAACCCTAAGTTTGTAGTGGTTCTAGCTACTTCGTAAGTTCCCAAGAGGTGCAAGACCTCTTGTGCTTTAGAGAAGAACTTGAAATGGCTAGGGAAGCCCTTATACGAAAGGAATGATACCTAATACCCCTTGGAGGCAAAAAGATAGCAAGTCAATACAACCAGCAACTCTTTGAGAAGCACGTGGATAAACTCGGTTTAGGCTTGCTTGGAGACAAGTAGGGGAAACGTTTGGGGGTGTTGATGTGTGCGTGTTGTGTGTTTGCATATAGTGTTTGCACACACTTCACAAGGTGTTTTGAGCTTATTTGAGAGTGTTTAGGGTTGCATTTGTGCACTATTAGTCATATTTGTACATACAGGTGTCAAAATGCATAAATCCTACATTAATTGTTTTATTTTGTCTTTTAGGCACATTTTGGGAGAAAGAAGTGAGCTTGAAGATGCGTAAGCCCAAGGACAAATCTTGAGGGTGATTTGAAGATGAAAAGATGAAGAAAAATGGCTTTGGAGGTTCCCAGAAGCAGTACGAGGCAATAGAAAAAAACTGGGTGCAAATCAAAGCCAAAACAAGCATGTTATGTGTAAAATTGGTTTTGCCGGTTACTTTTCCTGCTCCTGCCGGTTGACCGGCAAAACCAGAATGCATTGAAATTTGCCGGTAGACCAAAAGTATCTTGCTAATCGACCGGTTATGAGTCCGGCAGAGCGTACTGAAGCTTTAAAAGTGCATTTTCAACTCATTTTCAAGAAGAGGAACTTTATTTTTCTTAAATCCCAATAAACTCTAACCCTTTACCCACTTCATCAAGCACCTAAAACCATAATCTGACACCAAACCAAGCAAGGATTGAAGCTTGTAATAAGAGATTGAAGGGTTTTGCTTTGGATTTGAGCAAGGGTTTGAAGGGGAGGTTCTTATTCCTTTTCATATTCTTGTAAATATGCTTTGTATTTGGGTTAGATCTAGGGTTGATTGATGTTGTATATTAGATTAGGGTTTTGAATAAAGGATTTGTGCATATCTTTCGCTCTTAATACATGCCTCTTTACATTGATTAATGGCATAAATCAATATGTTTATTTGTTGATAGTTGAATATGTCTATGTGTTTGATAAAATGCCTAGGTGAACTTGCATTTGTTATTTCGTGCTTAAATGCTATCAGTAGCAGTGTTACCTTAGCCTTAATCCATGCTAATGGCATGAGTCCTATTTGCAACTATGTGTGTTGATTAGTATTCTTAATTAATGACTTGTGTGGTAGGAGTATACCTCTAGTCTGAAACAATACAAAAAGGGTACCCACTAGCACTAGTTAATGAAGTCTAACTTCTAGTCTCAAATAATACTAATAGGTTAGTCTCAAGTAGGATGTTAATCAACACCAAAGAGAGCAATCATGCCATAGATAGACTGAATCATTATTATGGCTTGAGTCTAGTTGCAAATGCAATTACCCGAGATCCCCTTCCATCTTGTAGAGCTTTGTTTCCTTAGCTTAGCACCTATAGTTCCTCTCCATGAGCTTAGTTTTAGATTTAAGTTTTATTTTAGAGCCCTTTTCAATCAAAAAGATCAAAAATAGTTCAACACATGCACGTAGGTAATCTTAGGCACCAAGCACGTAGAGACCGAACTAAGGAGCTTCTCTAAGAAAGAATGACACCGTACTTGCACGCTTCACTACACACGATCTATGCACTTGCGGGTGTAAACACACATCAATTACCACCTCATAGACTTGTGCTTAAAGAAAATTGCCTAATTATGCTTCTTGTAAATCTCAATTGATAGAAGGTCTATGCAATGATACTAGACTTATATGTTGTGGCTAACATGCTCAAGTCATTCATGCAATCATTGCAATAGGAGACTTTAGTGGAAAGCATGTCTTTATCCCAAAAGTTCCTCTTCAACCTTGGGAAAATGTTAGATGCCCAATTCCTTTTAAAAGAATCCAATTTCATGTCCGTTTGTGCTTTGCAATGACAATTAATAAAGTTGAAGGACAGACACTTGAAAATGTTGGCATATATTTACGTGAACTAGTCTTTTCATATGGCTAACTCTATAAAGCTTTTTGTCGTGCCAAAACCTCAATAGGAGTTAAAATTTTGATAAATCCAATAAATTCTGACAATATCAATAGCAAATACACAAAGAATGTTGTATATCAAGAAGTTTTGAAACTTGTTGAACTATGAGAAATATATTTCTCGCAGGCTTCTAGAGGTTTCTATTATCACTTCCTATTCTTTTAAAAACTATCGCATTTATATACCAAATCACTTATCTCAAGTGCAGTTCTTTCTTTTTCATATATGTGTTATTATTGATCTTTGCAGGTAAAATAGAAAGAGTCATCACCCTTGTGGCTGATATACATCCCAACTTAAATAAGTAGATAGCAAGAGTTCAACTTATTAAAAAACAACATGCAAGACAATCATATAACACAGGAATAAGATATCAAAGGTTGATTTTCGCTGACTCCCACATAAGAATTTTCAATACATAAGTGATCACTTTATTTCTCTTCTTCGCATTAGAAGATACATTCTTACACTACAAAAAGAAAAAATTTCAGGGCACGAGAATATAAGCAGTCATATTCGATTCTGACATAGATTAAGTTAGTTGAATGGTTTGAAGTTTATCAGATATATCTAATCTCAAGAGCAAAGGTGCAGCCTATTGATAAAGTTTAGAATCGTTCCACATCAATAGCAGTGGGTCAATAATGAAAGAACTACAGTAATGCGCCAACCTCAAGATACTCCATATGCTATCCATGTGGCAATCAATTTTGCATCCTACACAAACATAATCCAAGCTGCAACCTCTAATATATCAGTGGGTAAGCACCAAATTTGCAATAAGCTCATTGAATAACTTTCATTATTACGTCTTGCATAACTTTGGTTCTTAACTTTACATTATCCATATTAGATGCAATTAGGGTTGTCATTGACCATCGAGAGCCAAAAATGGTATTAACGATTAGAGGTGAAACTACTCTGCAAGAATTCGTCATCATCAACCAAGAGTAAGCCGTTATATCATTGCACACTCTGTTTTTGCCAATATTTGCTATCTACAACAAATAATGTAAAAGGTTTTTGGGTTAACTTTCAAAATTGAAGGGTTAGGCAAATGATTTTGACTCTTTAGAGAGAGCTTGTACTTGCTAAAGGTGTTGCTATAATGACTTCAACAAAAATGATGCCAATCACAATAGCAACACAACTTGTCACCTTAACAATTTACGGTAATGTCTTTAACTTGAAATTGAACTATATTGATTCAATCAATTAGATGATATGCCATTATCAACTAAATATTATTGTAAACATGATATTGTAGGTAAATCATTATTCTCAACAGGAAATTCTACAATAACAGTTGACCCTTTGATGTGTGTGTTTTTGGAGCATAAATTGAATGATTTGGAGTGCATTTAAGTGCTTGTTTTGGTGCTAATTTTGCCTATTTCGAGTTTCTGAGTGCTTATTGAATCTTAATGAGCATTTATGTGTGGTATATCAATTTTTTATTGTTTTATGTGTTTTCTATTCTATTTTCATTTTTTATAGTAATTTTGATTAATTAGGAATTAGGAAATTAAATTCATAAGTTAGCTAGGTTAGATTAGAATTAAGTTATTAAATAACTAGGATTAGGATTCTAGGAATTTTAGTTAGTTAAATTAGAGTTTACTAAATTAGTTTAGGACATAATTAATAAAGCTCTCGGGTTTTAAGACATAGTTAGAGTATTATATATTATATATTATATATATGTATGTACATAATACGTAAGCCAATAGATAGTATATTATATATTATATTAACAAATGACTTGAACCATACTATTCATTTTCTTTTCTTTTCTTTCTTTAGGGCATACAAACACAACACCCTTATATATATCAACTCATCAACAACCTTTTGGAGAGCAGGAGAAGGAGAGCAGCTAGGAACGAAAAAAGCAGCACCAAACCAGCCCTTATTTCTCCGATTATTCATTCTTCTTTTTCACACAAAAACACCCATCTTCTCACATAGATACTCTCACACATTCACACATAAAAGGGGAATTTTTGGGGCTAATTTGGGGGTAAAAAGAGGCAAATTCCAGCAAGCCTTTTTGCAGGAAAAAGCGGAGAAATTAGTCCGAAAAGCTGCATAAACAAGAGATTTTGTTTGTTCTTTTCTTTGAGTTTACTTTCTACTAATTAGGGCCTTATAAATACACTATTTGTGTGCTTATTTCTGCAGGTTTTGGGGCTGTTTTGGGGCTGAAAAGAGAGCTAAATTGGTGCAGAATTCTGTAGAAAAGTTGCTGTCAAGTTGGAATTCATTGCTGAAAATTGTGTTTTGGAGTTGAACTTAAGCGAAATTGAAGTGGGAAGAGGTTATAACCTTGAGATTTAATTTCTTGGACATGGAATTAATGTTTTTGATATTAAATTTCAGTTTTTCCCTCTCTTTTAATATGTTGAACTAATTGCCTTAGGCTAGGGTTGGATTATGGATTATATTATGGCTTCGTGTTGGATTTTGACTTTTTATGGATTTTGTGAGGCACGATGATTGCATAACTTGTGGAGAATTGTTAATGACTTTAATATAACATGTCTATATATTTGTTGAAAATCCAAGAGAGTTTATGCATGCTTGTTTTGTATTTATTTATGATTATTGGTCTTGTGCTTAGCATGAATCATTGTTAATGTGTGAGCCATGATCTATCGCTTGCGATATTTGCTAATTGTGCTTGAATAGGCTTAAGATTAATTGGTTCCATCCTTAGTTTGAAACACAATTAATGGGTCTGCCTTAATCAACTTGGATTAGTCAATCACTTAGGTTGTTGGTGTAGTTGCAAAGCCTTAATTAGTAGGACAAACCTATGCTCTAGAAAGGGTCCGTTTAGGGATAGGAGTGCACCTTTAATTAAGGGTAATAAGCCTAGCTAATAAACTAAGGCATTAAAGCTATTGATTGCCTACGGTCCATAGTTAGTCAATCTAATCACTAGCCGAACATAGGAGGTAATCCGACCCTAGGCCGTTTCCCATTACCGAATTCCCCTAGTCGTTTCCAATTGCCGTCTTCTCATTGTTTTCCATTTACTTTTAGTTTAATTTATGCACTTTAGTTTCAATAGGATAGTTTGGAGTTCCCTTCAATTCAAAATTCGAAAAAATCTCAAAAATAATTTTGTTTCTACACGTAGTTAATCTAGGACACATAGGACTTAGAAACCGTAGTTAAAGGCCTCCCTAAAGAGATGAAACCCATACACTTGCAGACACTACACTACTTCCGATCCGTGCACTTGTGGGTTTTTAAAACAACACCAAGTTTTTGGCGCCGTTACTGAGGAGGCACAGTTGGTTTCTTTGATTTGTATGTTTTAATTGGTTACGTGCTTTGTTATTTTTATTATTGTTCTAGTAGTAGTCTTAGTTTCATTGTTCTCTTTTATTTTGGTGATAGTTTATGCTTTATTTTTGCAATGAGTTTTGTTTAATTTAGTGTTTCTATTTAGTGTTATTTTCTTTTGTAGTTTTTAGGGACTTGTGGTTTCTGTGCTGTAGATTTAGGTTGAAATTGCAGTTTCAGGGGTTGAAGAGTTGGAAGAAGATTCTGTTTCTTTTTGTGCATACTTAGTAGACGCTCACTTAGACCTAACTTAGTTCCTTTTAATTCTGAACCACAGGGAATTCACCGTCATCTTAGGAACTTAGAACGCAATATAGGTGAAATGGCAGAAAAAGGAAATGATCTCCCTCCTCTTTTTCCCCATAATGGGAATGATAATCCTCCTTATCCTCCTTATTTTTCGCCTTCTATTGTTCCACATAATGAGAATGTTAAGCTTCCTAGGCTTCTGAATCCATGCCAAGTAGCCGATGACATGACCCTTATGCAATACTTCATTCCTCATACCTTTGAGCCGAATATGGCCATCCTTCCACCGGGTTTAGGGGAGGTGAGCTTTGAGATTAAGCATGGGATATTAGTTATGCTCCTGTCTTTCTATGGTAGGAGTAATGAGAGTCCCCTAGCATATGTCACTGATTTTGTGGAGATTTGTTCTATTTTCAATTTTCCAAATGTGTCTCAAGAGAATAATAGGCTCAGACTTTTCCCTTTCTCCCTCAAGGAAAAAGCCAAACAATGGCTTCAGTCCTTGCTCGATAGAGCCATTACATCTTGAGATGAGCTTCAATCCTGATTCTATCAGAGGTTTTACCCTATGGCTAAGACCGCTGACCTGCAAGCTTCGATTATGAACTTTTCTCAGCACGAGTTTGAATCTTTCTATGAGATGTGGGAGAGGTATAATGATTTATTGCGTCAGTGTCCACACATGTGTATAGTACCACAATCTTCTGCATTACTTCTTTAGGGGTCTTACCGAGTCCCAGCGCATGACAGTGAATACCATGTCGAGTTGGGGATTCTATAATCTGAGACCTAGTGAAGGTAATTTTAGAGTGTGTTGCTGAGGATTCTTTTTAGAACGTGGCATTAGATGGGTCGAGTAGGAGTAATCCTAGGAGAGGAGTGAATGAAGTAGGCACATCTCATGATTTTCCATCTAAGGCAGAAGCATTGACCCATAAGCTTGACCAGTTGATTTCCTTAGGTCTGACACCTACTCCGGGTTGTAAGGCCAATCTGCTAGTATCGTCATCTTCTCCTTCTGTCATTGGGGTGTGTGCCTTGTTTTCTGAGTCGTCCCATGAGACAATAGCTTGCCCATTAGTACCACAGTTTCCAGAATTCATTCAGGAGCAAGTTCATGCTACACAAGGGTACTCACGGATCCTTATCTCTTTAAGATGTGTGCAAATCAAGTGATTCGTAGATGTGTTCCGGAGAGCGAGTTTGAAAGTATTTTGAATATGTGTCATGGTGAGACGCGTGGAGGTCACTTTAGAGGAGAGAAAATTGCAGCTACAGTCTTGCAAAGTGGATTCTTTTGGCCCACACTCTGTAGAGATGCCGAGGAATTTTGTAAAAAGTGTGTTAGATGCCAAAAATCTGGATCTATTTCTAGGAGAAATATGATGCCTCTTTCCCTTATTTTTGTGTGTGAACTTTTTGATGTTTGGCGAATTGATTTCATGGGTCCGTTTCCACCTTCCTTTGAGTATCAATACATCTTAGTGGCTGTTGACTATGTGTCCAAGTGGGTTGAGGCGATTGCTACCTGAACCAATGACCACAAGGTTGTGGTGAAGTTCATCGAGAGTACATCTTTTCTAGGTTTGGGGTACCATGAGTCTTGATTAGTGATGGAGGGAAGCACTTTTGCCATAGGACACTTAAGGCTTTACTTAAAAAATATTCAGTCACTCATAAGATTGCTACCCCGTATCACCCTCAGACGAGTGGACAAGTTGAAGTTTCAAATAGGGAGGTCAAGTCCATTCTAGAAAAAATGGTTAAGCCTGATAGGAAAGATTGGTATTGTAGATTGAGTGATGCATTATGGGCCTACTATATTGCGTATAAGACCCCTATAGGTATGTCTCCATATAGGTTGGTGTATGGGAAGGCTTACTATCTACTTGTCAAGTTAGAGCATATAGCATATTAGGCTATTAAAGCTTTAAATTTTGACATGTCTATTGTAGGGGAGAAAAGGAAGCTTGACTTAGCTGAGCTGGAGGAATTGAGATATGAAGCGTATGAGAATGCTAAGCTTTATAAAGAGAGAATGAAGAAAATGCATGATCGGCATATCGTTAGGAAATCTTTCTCTTCTACTGACAAAGTTTGGTTGTTTAATTCTAGATTGAAACTCTTCCCAGGTAAATTGAGAAGTTGATGGGATGGTCCATACGAGATTATTGAAGCCTACCCTTCTGGAGCAATAAAGATTAAGGATTTGAAGGATGGATGAGTTTTGACTGTGAATAGGCAGTGCCTGAAGCATTTATTTGACCCGAGCATGGCTAGAGTGGAGACCATCGAGCTTCAGGAGCTTTCGTATGACACTTGATGAATGGAGCTAGCCTGGCTGACGGCATGATGGTTAGCGCTACTAGGAGGCAACCTAGATTTTGGTAATTTCATTCTTTTTTTTTATGTATTTGTCTTTTTCTTTTCCTTTAAATAGCTAGACCTTTGTTCTCATTCCTTGCATTCCCTTTCTCCACTTTTGTATACATCCTTGTTCTTATTTGTTAATGCCAATACGGACTTGCAGGGCATATGTTTACTAATCTCATGTGCTTTTTGAGTGTTTGTGTATTGATGAGAAATAGGTTAGTAGATGATTGGAATCCATTGGCATTTGTGAAGTCATGGCGAACACCAGGTTGTATCTTTCCATCTTCTTGGCCTTATTTTTCTACCTTTTCCACACCTCCTATATGTGTACTTTTATTGTTCGTTGGTTTGCATGGTTGATTGCTATTTGCTTGAGGACAAGCAAAGTTTAGGTTTGAAGGTGTGAAAGTTCATTTTGTTTTTCATTTTTTGACATAAAGGGTAGATTTGCATGGTTTTGCTCAAAATGGTGATTTTTTTTTGTGCATATAGAGTCGTTTATCTCTTTGTTGAATGGAGAGTTGGCTCTTGTTGATTGATTTAATTGATTGGCAAAGATGAGGTAGTATTGTGGGGAGTGAATAGAATGGAGGGAGAACTAGGACTTTGAAGAGAATCTTTTTGAAAACTGTGAGCAGTGAGCACTTCTAAGAATGCACCTTGTAGTTGCCCCACAACTTGATTGGAAAAAAATATTTTTATAAGGTTGTTGATGTGAGTGTCCCCTTACTTGTGTGGTTCTTTTAGTGTACCATAGCCCTTTTTTTTTCTTTTCGTTGTGTTGATGATATGCATTGAGAAAAAAAAAATCCAAAAATAATTGAAAAATGCAAAAATGGAAAAAAATTGAAAAAAAAAGTGAAAAATGAGAAAAAGTCAAATGGCAAGAAAAAATGAAGTATATTGAATAAGTGTCAAAGGACACAATGTCAATTTGACACATGTTGAGTTCTCTTTCTTTGATTTTCCATTTGAAGTGGTTGGCAAAACCCGAGTTAATATGCCCAAGGGGGGTTTCTTCCCCTAGTACCCTAAACTTTAGGTGGCTGGAATGTGCTGGTTGAAAGCTCGCAACACAGGAGCCCCAGTCACCAAGAACGTCATTTCGTTGTATCGTGAATAAGACTCTTACGCCAATTGTGAGCCATTGTGATGTAATTCTCCCTTTTCCTTGTATCTTTGGGCTAAGTGCATGTTGGGAGGCCATATTAGTTGATGGGGGCACAAAATATCAACATCCCGGGTGCGTGAGTTGGAATTCTAGGTTTGTGGTAGTTCTAACTACTTGGTAAGTTCTCAAGAGGTGCGAGAACCCTTGTGATTGAGAGGAGGATCCAAAAGAGGCTTGGAGATCCCTTTTACGATAAGGAATGACCCCTTCATACTCCTTAGATTCGTCAAGATAGCAAGTCAATACTTTTGGCAACCCTTTGAGCATCATGATATAAGCTTAGGAGTAGTCTTGCTTGGGGACAAGTAAGGAGAAGGTTTGGGGATATTGATGTGTGTGTTTATGAAGCGTAAATTGCATGATTTAGAGTGTGTTTGAGTGCATATTTTGGTGCTAATTTTGTCTATTTCAAGTTTCTGAGTGTTTATTGAATCTTACTGAGTATTTATGTGTGGTGTATCATTTTTTTATCGTTTTATGTGTTTTCTATTCTATTTTAATTTTTTTATAGTAATTTTGATTAATTAGGAATTAGAAAATTAAATTTATAAGTTAGCTAGGTTGGATTAGAATTAAGATATTAAATAACTAGGATTATGATTCTAGGAATTTTAGTTAGTTAAATTAGAGTTTACTAAATTAGTTTAGGACATAATTAATTAAGCTCTAGGGTTTTAAGACATAGTTAGAATATTATATATTATGTATTATATATATGTATGTACATAATACGTAAGGCAATAGATAGTATATTTTATATTATATTAACTAATGACTTGAACCCTACTATTCATTTTCTTTTTTTTTTCTTTCTTTAGGGCACACAAACACAGCACCCATATATATATATATATATATATATATATATATATATATATATATATATATATATATATATCTATATATATATATCATTTTATCGATAAGCTTTTGGAGAGGAGGAGAAGGAGAGCGGCCAGGAACCAAAAAAGCAGCACCAAACCAGCCCTTATTTCTCCTGTTATTCATCCTTCTTTTTCACACAAACACACCCATCTTCTCACATACATACTCTCACACATTCACACACAAAAGGAGAATTTTTGGGGCTGATTTGAGGGTAAAAAGAGGCAACTTCCAGCAAGCCTTTCTGCAGGAAAAACTGCAGAAATTAGTTCGAAAAGCTGCAAAAACAAGAGATTTTGCTTGTTCTTTTCTTTAAGTTTACTTTCTACTAAATAGGGCTTTATAAATACACTATTTGTGTGCTTATTTCTGCAGGTTTTGGGGCTATTTTGGGGCTAAAAAGAGACCTAAATTGGTGCAGAATTCTGCAAAAAAGTTGCTATCAAGTTGGAATTCATTGCTGAAAATTGCGTTTCGAAGTTGAATTTGAGCAAAATTGAATTGGGAAGAGGTTCTATGCTTGATATTTAATTTCTTGGACGTGGAATTGATGTTTTTGATATTAAATTTCAGTTTTTCTCTCTCTTTTAGCATGTTGATTGCTTTAGGCTAGGTTTAGATTATGTATTATGTTATGGCTTACTGTTGGATTTTGACTTTTTATGGATTTTGTGAGGCATGATGATTGCAAAACTTGTGGAGAATTGTTGATGACTTTAATATAACATGTCTATGTGTTTGTTGAAAGTCCAAGAGAGTTTATGCATATTTGTTTTGTATTTGTTTATGATTATTGGTCTTATGCTTAGCATGAAACATTGTTAATGTGTGAGCCATGATCTTTCACTTGCTAGATTTGCTAATTGTGCTTGAATAGGCTTAAGATTAATCGGTTCATCCTTAGTTTGAAGCACAATTAATGGGTGTGCCTTAAGCAACTTGGATTAATCAATCACTTAGGTTGTTGGTGCAGTTGCAAAGCCTTAATTAGTAGGACAAACCTATGCTTTAGAAAGGGCCCGCTTAGGGATAGGAGTGCACCTTTAATTAAGGGTAATAAGGCTAGCTAATAAACTAAGGCATTAGTAATAAGGCTAGATAATAAACTAAGGCATTAGTAATAAGGCTAGCTAATAAACTAACGCATTAGAGCTATTGATTGCCTACGATCCATAGTTAGTCAATACAATCACTAGCCGAACATAGGAGGTAATCTGACCCTAGGCCGTTTCCCATTACCGAATTCCCCTAGTAGTTCCCAATTGTTGTCTTCTCATTGTTTTCCATTTACTTTTAGTTTAATTTATGCACTTTAGTTTCAATATGATAGTTTAGAATTTCCTTCAATTCCAAATTCAAAAAAATCTCAAAAATAATTTCGTTTATACACGTAGTTAATCTAAGACGCATAGGACTTAGAACTATAGTTAGAGGCCTTCCTGAAGAGACGATAACTGTACTCTTGCACACGCTACACTACTTCTGATCCGTGCACTTGCAGGTTTTTAAAACAACACCACCCTTCAACTCTTGAAGCTGAAGCGTTGCATAGGTGGTACGTTCTTTATGAAATATTTTAACTAGCCTATATTATTTGAATATCTTAATTTGGCCACCTTTCTTCTCTAATTGTGATCATGCTTATTGTCTCCTTAAACCACCATATATTCTCATAAAGTTTGACATTATATCTCAATATCAATTAATTTACCATTCCAATTATCAAATATCATTAGCCTATTTTTTAACTACCAAATTCTAATATCTACTAACTATGTTATAAATTTTGCTTACTTCAAGTGTGATGAGAACCAAGGAGTACTCAATGCAATAATTTCTGAAAAAAAAATATTGGTGTTCTACAACACGCGATACCTCTAGCACGACATCAAATTCACTTACAATTGCTAATGTGCTATCAAATCAGTGTGTAAGTTTTTCTAGAAATGCAAGTTGATTCTCTTCATATATGGTCAACATCATCAATCCTTTCTTTTCCAACGAATAGCTCAAGAAGTTTTATGTGGAAGGAAAACTTAAAATTAGTGATCAACAACAAGAATTTTATTACATGGGATGTGAGAATTATAAGAGACCAATGGGCTTGGATTATGATTGGGAATATCAATGCATTGGCTGTCAGAAAACAACCAAATCAAAGCCATGATAGAAAATTTCTAGACTCAACTACCAAACACAATTATTTATACCATAGATATCTATTTATTTTATATAACAATTGACTAGTCTTCTATTTTTTATCTTTATTTTTAGGTAAAAAATTGTCGTGAATGTGAGAGATAAAACAGGAGTACTTTTGATTATGATTTATGACAAGAATGCAGAGAAGTTTGTAGGAATGAGTGCCCTAGAACGTATAAACAAGAGCACCAACGTAATACCATTAATTTTCAATTTCAATATTAACTTGAATATTAACATTTGAAATAAAGACATAAGTTAACATACATGATGAAAAACTCTCCTCTGATGACTTAAATAATGCTTTTGGAGAAACGATTTACAAAATGCAAAATCAAAGCCAACAAAGGTTCACGTCTTCGTAACTAATCAAAGCATAAGATAGGACTCAAGGTATCAGGATCAAGAGCAAATCCAATATACCATTATTTCAATTAACCTGAAAGTCGTTCTAGCCAGTGCAAATAAATACATCTTTATCATATGTCATCCACATTATTAAAGTACTACTCTTCTTACTGACCAACATATCCTCAAATTTGATATACAGCACAGTTTTGCAATAATTAAACAATCTGTATTTTTACTCATTTACTTTAGGTTCTGCTCCATCTATTATAGAAACATCATCTTCAAAGGATATGGACATTGAGTCACAGGCATCAACAACTACCAATGCTACAGGGACTGAAAAATAGTGCTACTCCTCCAAGGCAACTTTTGCTTTTTGTGTAATTGTAATATTGCCATAATAATGTAAGGCAAGTTTTGATTTGCTACAGGAACTGAAGAATACTACTCCTCCTCCAAGGCATCTTTTGATTTTTGTACAGGTGTAATATTACAATAATACTGTAAGGCAAGTTTTGATTTTTGCACAATTATATCACTGTATATATCTCAAAAAGTCTTACATGTATATAGTCAGACAAACTTGGAGTGAGAATTTCAGTCTTTATATGTATAACATATGACCAATGTGTATATGTAAATGTGGTTCTTCTTAGAATGTGAAAAATGCATAGTTAGGGCATAGTTAGGGAAATCAAACACAACTAATGCCTAATATATGAAAGCCTTGATTTATCACTTTGTATCAAATGTCGTAACTATATTAAAAGATCTTCTTTGTAAAAGATCTGCATCCTACATTTTGTCAACACCTGAATTAATAAAAAATAACTGTCGTTGCATTATCACGCCTAACTACACAAGTATAACTAATCACGCCAAGCATTAAAGGCGACTGCAGTCGTATATGTAAAAAGAAAGAAAAGAAAACCACGTAGTTTTTTCTCTTAAGATTAACTCTTCTCCAACAAAACACACCAAAAAATCTTTAAAAAAAAAGGCAGTAAAATTTTTCTCTCGAGAACCAAAAGATAGCATTGGGAACTTTTTGTCCTTGTAAAAGAATTAAGGACTAGTAGGTGCAATAATCTTTATGCTACAAGAGGTAAGCAATTCCTATTCTTTCAACAGTTTGTAATGCAAAATGTCTAAACAAAACAAATATCATAAAATATCTAGACACAATTTTATTTTCTTCGTCGGACGCACATATGGGTCATGAGATATGGTGGCCTTTAAACATCTCTATACTCTTCTAACAGTTGTCTAATGATTAGCAGTTGGTTGATGCAAAGAAAACCTGTTTGCCAGAGAATTAACAATTTTTTGCACTGCCTTTTGAGTTAGTGTAGTGACGATGATATTGACAATGTACACCAAGAGACACACAATAATGTTAATAAAAATTGCTAATTGATTATAAAAACATATACAATGGAAAATTATAAACGTCATAAATACTATAATGATGTGTTTAACTAAAATAGGTAGAGATATTAGAGTGAAATAAAAATTGTGGACCTTTTGGAAAAGAAATTATTGGTGTAAAACTAAAATATAGATTTCCTAAAATAAGTATTTGATTAAAAGTAGAAAAATAGGGGTCCCTAAATATAGACAAATTAAAATCCTGTTAAGTGCAATAAATAAATAAACCAATATCCTCTTTATAAATTTAAACTTTTAGATGAGGTGGTAACTCTAATTAGTTTAAACTTTTAGATGAACTAGTAATTTTAACTTGTTATCAAAGCTTGAAACCCAGATGACGCAAGTTCAAAACTCACTGCCACCTGTTTAAAAATATTAAATTGTTCACATTCAAACTCTAAATTAAGTACAATAAATAAATAAATCAATATCCTCTCTACAAGCTTAAGTTCCCTCAGGTTCGAAACTCACTGCCACCTGTTGTTTAAAAATATTAAAGCTTCCCTTTCGAGCTCCCATCAGGTTCGAAACTTACTACTACCTGTTTAAAAATATTAAATTATTCACGTGCAAGCTCTAAACAAATTATGCTACCCTCAGGTTCGAAACTTACTGCCACTTGTTTAAAAATATTAAATTGTTGACGTGCAAACTCTAAACAAATTACGTTGCATGTGAGACGGCGTGTTATGTACAATAGATAAATAAATCAATATACTCTCTACAAGCTTAAACTCCCCTAAACATTAAAAGGAAAAATAGTTAAGCTGTTAGAGTTAGCCAAACAAAATTTCAATGTTAATCTTTCATGGAGGAAGTTGAGTATGTATGAATGCTTATAGGGGTGTTTGGGATTTCGTTAAAAGCTTATGGGGCAAAATGGATTTAATCATGTTAGCGGCAGAACTCTTTCTTTAGTTGAGCCAATCATCCTCTGCAAGTTTCTAATATTATTTCACGTATGTACTATATATGATATGTCGTTTGATCCAATTCTAATATCATTTGTTAATCAACAAATACAAGGTACCATAGTCATAATTAATCCTAAAACTTGAAGATTAATTAAAAAAATATATAAGATGTCAGATTGTTACATGAGAACCATAATCCAAATTGGCAAATGTTTTAAAATATTATGCACCATTTCCAATTGCAACTATGGAATAACGGTTGACATCCTGGGTACATACGTTGGTGTGGTGGTTCTCTATTAATGAAATTGATTCTGAGATGGTACAGTGTAACTTTGGGGGTAATATTCCAAAGAACGCCCTCTCCTAGTTGTTTGAGCTTGACAAAGTCGTAGAATGTGTTGGTGACTCCATTATGGAACTCCGTGAGCTAAAAATCCGAGCCCCATAATGGGTACCAGTCTAATAATGCGGAATTACCAAATGTTGACCTTACCGATCTTCCCAATAGCCTGAGCAAATTATCTTGTCACAGAAAAAGAAAGTAAAAGGGTCGAACAATTACTTAACATAGGTGTGGTGTAGATCAAATTACTTGACACATTATCTTGTCACAAAAAAAAAAAAGTAAAAAGGTTGAATAGTTACTTAACATGAGTGTGGTACCGATCAAATTACTTGACACAGGTGTAATGCCGATCAAATTACTTGACACAGATGTGATGACAATCAACAAACCTCCGAGCTTAAGTTAGGTCGGATCCAATATCGGATCATTTTGCGAAGGTGGATTTGGTTTTGCCTGGGTCAGGTCGGGCATACTACCATTAGTATAGATCATCAAATGAATGACTGGATTTCATAATTTTAATAAAATATTCCAACTTCAAATTGTAAGATGGTGAAACATTATTATTTTTATATATAAAATGAACTATTCTACTCTCAATACAGAAGCACATTGATGCTACAACGGGCAAATCAGTTTTATTACGATAGATGAGCACAAATGCTTGGTTTTTCTCCACACAAGATAACATCTTTCGTAGGAAAATGCTGCAGCACAAGAGACACGCTTGGCTCTTATTATGGCACACAAATAAGGTCATACTACTGAATTTCCATTTTGTCTCATGGTAAATAAGAACAAACTGGATATTGATAAGCAAGGAAAAAGTCCTAAAGACACCTTATGTATTAAACAAAAATTGCATGATCAACGAACAGCAAACATTGAAAAGCATAATTTCTTGTACAGTTAATACGCGTATTTAATCACGAGCAACAACCACCACCTGCTTCCCCACGTTGCGGCCGGTGAATAGCCCGATAAGAGCACTTGGAGCCTGTTCAAGTCCTTCAACAATGTCCTCCACATATGCAATTTTTCCTTCTTTTATATAAGGTAGAACAATCTGCAGAAACTTAGGATACAAATGATTGTAATCCATGACGACGAATCCTTCAATGCGAAGGCGCTTCGTCATCACATGAATCAAGTTGTGTATGCCATCAAACTGCTCAAGGTTGTACTGCGAGATCATACCACAAACGGCAATGCGCCCATGGTTTTTCATGTTGAGTAGCACTGCATCGAGCATCTCTCCCCCAACATTGTCAAAGTAAATATCTATGCCATCAGGAAAGCATCTGTGGGCACAGAGACTCCAATTAGAGATAAGTACGTGAATCGCAAACAAAAACAAGAACTAACTAAAGAGGGAGCACTCATTATCCAACTTGAATGTATGGATAGTGAAGAGGTAATTGTGCCAATAACTATGACGGATGACTGACCCTTTTAATCAAGTTCATATGATGTCTTTTTCGGGAGCTAGAGCAAACACATCTCAGGTACATCAATTAGTAGGTATGAGAGGATTAATATTGGATCCTTAAGGACAAATGATTGATTTACCCATTCAAAGCAATTTACACGAAGGTCTCTCTTTAACAGGATATATAATTTCTTGCTACAGAGCCTGTAAAGGGGTCGTGGATACTGCTGTATGAACATCAGATGCTGGATATCTCGACCTATATTGAATTGCTAAGGTGCTATCGATTTGTAATCCTGTTGGTCAGAATTTCCTTTGGGAAATGAGTTTCTAGTGGCATCCTTTTCTTAAATAAAGAATCAGGACCTCATAACATTAACATAGCTTTCCCTTAAAACAGTTATGAAACTGACCTTTTCAAAGCTGCATTTAAGTCCTGCTCCTCTTTGTAATTAAAAGCTTCATCAAATCCGAATTTGCTCTTCAACAGATCAACCTTCAAGGGAAAAAGAAGAACTGAATAAATGCATAAAATAACATAAAAAGTGCAAGTCACTGATGAGGTCATTGCAGTTATTCCATCACCTGATTAAAGTGATGCCAGAAAACATGGCATTATTTTAAAAGAAGCAGGATATTCTATTCACATTTATGTGGTCTTTGATAAATAAACAATAGAGTTTGAAAGAAAAAAATAGAAAACCCTTTTTTCGCTGCAAGTTCTCCATAAAACACTAACTCATTGGTAAGTGATTCGTGGAAAGAAGATGCAAACCAACTGGACTACCGGAGTGTCAGTAAAATTGTCCTCGGCTGAAAATGTTAATTAGTGCCATCATACAGTGGCCAAAAGAAGAGATTTTACTCTTGCAGTAGTTTCATATTGCTTAAGGCCATTCAACAAAGATTTAGGGGACCGGTTTCACATCCGAATAATCTAAATGTGCTTTGATAGTAGATCCAATTCGTCCATAAGTTAAATGTGTTCTGGAAACTCATATGGATCACTCAGTGTGCTGCAATGCATGATTGTCTGCACTACAATGGGCATTTGCATAATTTAGATGTGCTTTGGAAACTTATATGCATGGTTGGGTGAGCCAGAACGACTGATTTTAACATTTTTGGAAGTTAAAGGTCTGTTCATTTGGTGCAGGTATCATTGTTAACCTTTTCTAAAAGAATTGGTGAACGCAGAAGGGATTGTCAGCAATCAAGTTGCAATGCGCTAGGACTCTACTCCTATAGTTAAGAGATTTAAACAACAAACAAGAAAAATATTAATAATTCTTCCTTTGAGAAATTCTACTATCATATTATAATTTAGAAGAAAAGTGGAAACCCACAACCTGATATCATCAAATTATCTCACTCTACTATCATTTAATAGTAATAGCAGATAACGATTGTACCACATCGTAGTGTCATGACAATAATGGCAAAGCAATACAAATTCTAGATATGCTAAAAGAACACTATTAATTGAATAAAGTCTAATTTTCTTGTCTACTCCGAAAAAGTAAAGACAAGAAATGACGAGCTAATCTTGATCTTTTCCGTGAAGTAAAACCATTAATTTTCTCAGATTATGGTCTAAACTCTAAAATATACTAGCGATATAAAGGGTACTAACCTTTTGTTTGCTTCCAGCGCTTCCAACCACGTAGCAACCCAACAACTTTGCGAACTGTCCAACAAGCTGACCTACTGCTCCAGATGCTGCTGAGATGAACACGCACTCGCCGTTCTTCGGTGAGCAAATCTCATGAAAACCAACATAGGCAGTCATCCCAGGCATCCCTGCATCATAATCACATTAGTCCTCATCCAAGTAGAAGTATCTTGAGAACTTATCAATTATTGCCGTTGTACTATTAATTATTGCAGATCCCAGATATTGTATGTTTCGAGGACAGTTGAACCAAGAATGCTTCTTTCAGAAATTTGCTGAAATGCTACAAGCAATGTTAAATGCCAAATCTGTTAAAACAAGGCATGATGGTTCAATTTAGGCTTATCACCACACTAGTGATCCGTTCCCACTGCCTGCAGTAAATGGCTAATTCACTACCTTTTTAGAATACATCCTGAAGTGTCTAGAGTAACTTATAAGTTCCTCCTACAACAAACTCTTTGGCTGTTGTCATTAAAGTAATCCAGAGGAGTAAACAGAACTCTCCGGCAACCCAACATGCCTTGTCCAATAGATATCATAAATGCACATTATGCTTCTCTTTGACGTTCCAGACAACAAGCAATTCGCTTTGCAGAACGAAGAAGACTAAAATCTACAGAGATGCAGCCAGAATGAAGAACTCCAGTACCTTATGAGAATATGATGGAAAAAAACTCACCAAGGGGTCCTGTATAGTAGGACAAAGGCACGTCTGTGTGTTGAATCTTAAAGAGTGTTTCTGAAGCCGTAATCACACTATATTCTTCCCATCCAGTCATCCCCCAGACTGTGTCACCTTTCTTGAAGTTGGGGTTAGCAGACTCCAAAATCCTGGCCACCCCAAGTCCCAGAATGGGCTGCACATATCAAATTGGAGATGTTAATGAAGATAGGCAATTGTAGTTCAGCATAAGATAATGGAAACCATGGTTATCAAATTTCGTCACGCCAAATTGTTAAATCTTTTTCAACGACTTTTTACCTGAGGATTAACGAACAAATTGCAGAGATAAGTGACTGATTTATTATATTTTAAAGATAAATAACTTGATTGTGAAAAGACTCGAAGACAAAGGACTAACTGGAATATTAACCCGAAGAGAAACAATAATCCACTATTTTCACAAATGTAATTGACTCTTTATGGTAATAGAAACCAATCAACCATGGTTATCAAAATAGTATAATCCGAGCATAGCTTACAGTTCTGTTTGATTTAGGAGTTAATTCATTAACAGTTTGGTGGAATCCACTTTTATGTTGCATATGGATTGAGTCGGAAAACTCAAAGAGGCACTGACTTTAAATGCATCATAGGAATTTGAACTTTTTGGTTCCTAACCGTGATTTATCAAAAAAATGAATCAAAAGGGATGACCCTATAAGAGATCATTGTAATTTAAGGCTAGTTATTAAAAAAAAAGTTGTATTGAAACTACAAGTGTTGTAGGAAACAAAAGAAAAAAAAGGAAATGTGGGTGGACAAGAAATCAGCCAACTTCTTGTCATAAAAACAAAGGCTTAATGACCTGTTTATGTTGGGTTTGGAATAAGCTTATTATAAGATGCTTATCTTATGTTGGCTCAATGACCTATTTATGTAAGGTTTGGAAAAAGTTTACTATAAGATGCTTATCTTATTTGTGAAAGAAGTAATGTTTTTTGCTTTTTTTTTTTTTATAAGATATAAGACATCTTATCACAAAGATCTCATCAAAACTCAAAATAAACCATGTTTTTTTATCTTATAAGATATAAATAATTCATCCTTAATTTATTTTTTACAATTATAAATAAGACATCTTATTACAAATATCTTATAACATTAGCTATTTATTTTTGGTCTTTCGATAATTGAATCTTTTATTTTTAGATCTTTATCTTCATAATTTATAGCGCCTTTAGGACTCACATGAAAAATCGCGAAAAAAATAACAATTTAGACGCGTGATACACATATAGATTAATGATTTGGGAAAAGACGAAAGATAGGTTTAAGATGGAAAGAATTGTTACTTTTGACTTTTTTTGTATGTTCAAATTGTTAAATTCTTTTAGCATTTTTTACTTGAGCACTAATGGCGACACAAATTACAAAGATAAAATTTGACAAGGGATTATCCACCCCTATGGCATCTCGTGGCAAAAATAAGGGGTTGATTTGTCATGCTTTAGAGATAAGTGATTTAATTGTCAAGAGGGTCAACGATACAGAGATAATAGTCAAAGATGAAAGATTAAATAAGTATGTGTATGTGATTCAAAAGTATTTGACTATAGTCATAGAATTACAAAGAACGGCAAGTAAGAGTACTATTACTATCCACCTTGCATTCGGATGCTGACTTCTTTGGTGTTAAAATATTTTTCTTTAAGAATATAGTGTTAAAATATTTTTCTTTAAGAATATAAGTGACAAATATTCCAAAATGGTAAGGTAATTAAAATACAAAAATAAAATAATCAACATTATGTGTATATAGGACTACTTGAACACTTGTACAGCAAACAATAGAATTGAGATAAGAAGATGTAGTTAAGTGATATCAACCTCACTTGGGACTCATAGGTCTCGAGTTCGAATTATCAATGAGATAAGTGAGAAGTCACTATAGATCCACTTAAAAAAGGGGTAAAATGCATCATACCCCTTTGTAATCTATCATAAGTGCACAATACACCCTTGTGGTGCCAAAAGTCTTACAACTAACCCCTGTGATAAGTAAAAGTTTCATGTGTGCCCCTTACTAGTTATATCCCTCATAATGGTATTAAAATTTATATGAAAATGACATTAATAGCCTTAGCCCATTTGTTCAATTTTCTTTTATTGTTATTATTTTTTTTTTCAATTAAAAATTTTTGATAGAAAAATATTTTCTTATTAACTTATTTGTTTTTTTATGTTATCAAACACAAAATACTTAAAAAATATTTTTTAATTATTTTAAGAAATGGTTTTTTTGCAAACAAATGAATAATTAATGGTCGAAGATATCAAAGCTTTAACATTGGTCTGGCTAGATTCGAGCTTCAACAATGTAGCTTGAGTATTTAATTATATTTTTAAATTAATTAGGACTTATTTCATGACATGTTAATTTTTTTAGCCAACCAAAACCAATGCTCAATAAATAAAAAAGGTCATTTGTTCCGAATATCGAAAACACAAAATTGATATTTCTATTCAAGTAAATAAAAGCAGCATAGAAATGTAATTTTTAGATTTCTACAGTTTGCTCAATATTGCAAAAATATTTTTTAAGTATTTAGTGTTTGATAACACAGAAAAATAAGTTAAAAAATATTTGTTTATCAAAAAAATTTAATTAAAAATAATAATAATAATAATAATAATAATAATAATAATAATGATAATGATAATGATAATAATGACTATGGAAAATTAAACAAGTAGAGCAAAGTTATTAACGTCTTTTTTAATATAAATTTTAACAATGTTAGGAGGGATGTAAATAGTAAAGGGTATGTGTAGAACTTTTACTTACTACAAGGGTCTACTGTAGGACTTTTGGCACCACAAAAATGTATTGTATACTTATAATAGATTATAGGGGAGTTTAATACATTTTATCCCAAAAAAGAAGCAACAGTAAAAAGGAAAGAAAGCTTACCGAACCAGGGGTGAAGGAATGAATGTAGTGGCCTTCCATCTGCTGCATACGGTTGCGCATGTAAGGGTCACAAGACAAGTACAGATTCTTGACCAAAACGGCACCGTTTGATGCCTTGAGTTTTACAGAAGTGGTCCGAAGCTCCATATCGGATTCTTTCGGAAAACCACTGACGTAGTGCTTCAGAATGGCTTGCTTGTTGCTGATCATCACTACCTCCTCCTCCACCATTTTTGACGGTTTTTTGCTCTCTCTGTGTAAAGTGGTTTTTGGTTGCTTACGTTAATACTATAATTGGTAAGTCAATCTTAATGGAAGTTTGAAAGGTGTGTATGCATGTTATTATAGTGAGAAAACTGAGAAAATTAAAAGGGCGACATAGCAAGCAAGCACGGTTGATGGTGACATAATGAAATTGTTTGACCAAAACCAATAATAATAATAATAATAATTAAAAATTTGTGCTTTCAGAGTTTTAATTTTTTTCCCTTTAAAGTCAAGTCAAATACTTATTGTAAAAGATATATATATATATATATATACACATATAAGGGAAAAAAGAGTATTTTTCCATAAGAAAATCCAAACAAGTCCTTCATAATTTGAGGAATCCACGTTAGGGAATTAAGGATTGAGAAAAAAAAAATCCAAGAAATAATTCAAAAGAAAATTCAAACATGATTTATTTTAATCGTGTGAGCATAAATTGGTCAACGACAAAATCCAAGCAATTTTAAAAGCTAAACGCAAAGTATCCGTCCACTTGTCGTAGAAAATGCTAATCTGAAAGCCATAGTTCAAATAAGTAGAAACAATGATATATCACGTACTGACTCTGAAAGATTTGAAAATCGAGGCCTATTGACTTTTCGCCGAGCCATCACATAAAAGCCTTCAATCTGTTCATTGGTATCTTAATTTAACAACTCTTCTGATTTCAGACAAACCCCCAATTTTGACCTATTTTTCTTAAATTTTGACTCTACATGTGTCCTCAATTTTTCTTCCCTTACTTCAAAGAACGTCAAAGGCCAATTATATACAATTAACGAGAATTGATCAATAGACTATTCACACTAAAAATGATAAACATACCACTAGATCACTAGGTCTTTCTTTGGTCGTGTTCTCATTTTTCTCAAAATTATTTTGATATTATATATCATTACACATGCATGGTTACATGAAACTTACAGTAAGTAACTATTTAAAATTAATATTATATGTTAGTTTGGAGCGCTTTAACATAGTAGTCAAAGTTACAATTGACTCCAGGTCTCACTTGTCAAACTATTTGGTACTTGTTACCGTTACGATTCTCGTTCCGAGTAGATGAATATGGTATATTTACTTGTCAAAAATGGATTTAAGGTTAATGAGAAATTAGCAATTAAAATTGTATAGTCAACAAGTTTGATTGCTTAGATTGGATATATGTAAGATGGAATCCCACATAGAAAGTTTATAAAGTTTTTGCCCAATTTAAACATAGAAACATTTATGGGTTGGGCCAATAAAGCATATGGAGGGAACTATGCAAAGTGGGCATTATGATAAAATCTACTACACATGCGCACGCACGGCACGGCGAGGCCGAGTTAGGGGACGAGGCGCGAAGAGCATTCTAGAAACGTGGTTTTGAGTGGAGTTGTTATGAGCTGGATTAGTGGGCGTTTTAGAGGAGTCTTTATTTCCCTGATTTTATTGCAGACTTCTCTGACTTCTCTAACTAGTATAAATAGGTTATTGCAGACTTCTCTGACTTCTCTAACTAGTATAAATAGGTCATATTCTTCACTTAGTCAGACACAGAGAAAAGCATAGCTTATAAGTTTATTTTTTGCATATAGTTCTTGGCATATAGAAAATCGTTAGAAAGAGTTCATTTGCTACTAGTTCAGACTTCTCTAACTAGTATAAATAAGTCATGTTCTTCACATAGTCAGACAAAGAGAAAAGCATAGCTTATAGGTTTATTTTTTGCATATAGTTCTTGGCATATAGAAAATCGTCAGAAAGAGTTCATTTGCTACTAGTTCGACAGTTTCTTGCGTTGGAGTGCTACCGTACGCCAAGAAGGTAATAGCCGTTGTATCCTGAGAGGGATACGCCACACCTCTTAGCACCAATAGAGGGGGCATATATCCCTTAAGGATATCGTTTACGAACCTCGGCTAAGTTTATTTTATTTTACACTCCACCACTGAATTGTAACAGTTTCTATTTCTTTACTTATATTCTACTTGTTTGGCTTCTACTTTATTCTAGTTTCCCAACATTATATGGCTCGTCAAATTCTTGACAATTTTTTAGCAAGCATGTGTATTAAAAATATAATTTTAAGAAGGCTTTTTCCCAATTCAATAAATTTTAACTAATATAGATGGTTATACGGTATTACGATTCACATTACTAATGCGTCTGCTTATTTTTCAAGTCCCCAGTGTTGTTTCCTTTTTACGTTTTTCACAAGATTGTAATGTTAAAAGCATGAGCATTCATAGACTTTGACCACGGGATTATCAAAAGGTGACTATAACAGTTTCCACTCAAGGGTTCGCTTTTAATAATTCTATCCACAAGTTTTGCATGAAATGCTTTTTGGAAGCACAAAGTTGAATCTCAAAGCATAAAAGGTATTAGTGAGTTTGGCCATCTCATTGGTAGAGTTTTTCACTAAGGATCACTTAACGGGATGTTGACAAAAGTAGCTACAGTATCGGAGGACTCAAGTCAAGAACATTTCGAGGTCTTTTGATTCAAAGGTGGTATTTAGATCCAAAACATATGAGACCAAGATAAATAGATAAAACCCTTAAAAGTCAAAATATCGAGTGGGAGAGGGGATTGGAAACCCCATGGCCTTCCATGTCTGGTTCATGTTAAGGGTGAGTGGCATTAATCTCCCCATCGGAGGGTCTCACTATTACCTAGATTTAGTAAGGTGGACTTAACGTGTACATTCATAAGGGCTTTGATAAGATTCGGCCATTCCATCCATGGAGTTTATCATCATAGACCATCTCATGGCATGGGGATAAAAGTCACTACCCTATCGGAGGGATCAAATCTAGATACATGACAAAGAATGAGACACTAAGAAGTGGTTAAATACATTCAACTCAAATTATGGGTTGGGTGACCCCATTAGTGGAAGCCCTAAGGCGATTTGAGAGACTAAACAAAGCAGTGATTAATACCGCCAGATAATATCTATCTAGACAAGAGTTATCCAAATAGGCTAAAGCTTAACTCGACTATTCATTTGTTCGACCATGCCATCTATAGAGTTCAAGTTGATAGGGTTGGGACACTGTACATTATAGTACTTTTTTTCTTTTTAATGTATATTCACAATATCGGCAATGGTATCAGAAGGCTATTTTCTTCCCTTTTTCTCGTTCTCCACTGCCATTAATGGAGCCTCACAAGAAATTTCCAGTTGCTCAATTCTAACCTGCTAGAAAGCTTCCTTAGCTGGGTACGAGTTCCTTAGCCGGGTATGAAGCATGATATTGGTTTATTTTTCTTGTTTACCTTCAAAATCTCTTGCTATTAAGCGATCTCTCTTCTTCCATTGTTTTCTGAAACAAAGCTTTTTTCCTTGAGCAATTTTTTTGAAGCATTTTTGTGGCACATATATATATATATATATATAATATATATATATATATGGCCTATTTTATAAGGGAGGAGTGAGAGAGAAAGAGCTAATCAACAGGGAGTGAGCAGAGAGGAGAGAAGATAGGAAGGGATTCCTAGGGTGCACAGTAATATTGTTGTGTGCATTACTTGTGGTGCATAGTAATATTTGCGCGTTTAAACACTTTGTAGTTACAATCTCTTATCTCCTAGACTCCCTAGATCTTTTAAGTTGCTAAACTACAACTGGATTAATTGAACCTAGACTCTTTTTTACATATCATGAGAGTTTGTGACCACATCTTTGTATAGTCAAATAAAATTAATTAAATCAGTCAATGAAAAAATAATAAATTATTCCTCTTTATCATAAGAATGGCTATTACATGGTTAAATTACAGGGAATCGGTATTTATCAAGAATTAAAAAGAAATAAAATTAATTACAAACTAAAAACTGAAAATTTGAAATAAATAAATTAAATACCAAGAGAAGATAATTATCAAATAAAACAAAATTAAAATGAAATTAGTAAACTAAACTAACTAAAAAATTGCATAATTCAACATAAAAAATTGAGAGAATCAAATTTTGTAAGAAACGCGATTCAGGGCAATAATTTATTAAAACATCCTATTCATCTTTGTCAATTTCGGGATTTTCAATTAAGCAGCAACGATTACGTTATAAGTTCTAATTCACTTATATTAATTAATTAAAGCTGTTGAGACTTAATCTATGTCAATGATATAAATTATCTCTCACTTCACTCTAGTTAATTAATCTAATAAGTCCTAGAAAATTAATTGAGACTATAAACACATCATTATCTTGGTGAAATAATCTATCCCAATCTTGAATAAATTAGTTAATTGTAGTCCTATTAATTAATCTATTTTCATACCACAAGAATCTACAAGATCCCTATATAGCATAAATTATGAATTCTTTCCTAACGAAAACTAGCTACAAACATAATAATGATTAATCAAGAAAATAATATATGATAAAACACAAATATGAATATATTAAGTAAATCTCAAAACATCAAGACATGAATAAAATCAATCTGCAACTATTAATTCGAGCCATTGGCGTTTAGTTCATAATTAAATCTAAAGTAAAATGAAAAAGAATTGAGAAAAGAAAAACTCGTCACACTATCCTGGACAAATAATATTCTAATTTTTTTTTTGTCCCAAATCTCTATCAAAGAGCAGCTAAAAGTTTTCTCAATTTAATCTCTCCAATTTTCCATGCTCATGTCTCTGTTTAAAGAAGAAAACGAACTGCAAAAGAAAAGCACGTCTTTTTTTTTTTCCCTTCTTTGGTGGCTGGCTCCCCTGCCCCTCCCCCTCCCCTCTCCCCGGCTAATGAAGCCTCCGTTTTTCTTCAAGAAAGAGGTGCTCTTTTTTCTTCCTTGGACTCTTCTTCCATGGCCCATGATTTACGTTTTAGACCAAAGCTTTTGGAAAAAAAATCTAGTAATGGACCGCATCACTTAAAGAAACTTTTGTCTTTTCTATATTTCTCCTGCAAAAGTCTTTGAGTTAATTTTTCCACATCCAAATATTTGAACTCGCTAGACGCTACTACTCCCAACATAAAAGTTGTAGCTCTCATTTTTAACTTTTTGCAGACTTTGGAATCGCTTCAATTAGAGTTTCAGGGTGAATTTTCAGCTTTTAAATTTGTCTTCTCACTTTTATTCCTTTATTTTAGATCCAAAAGTGTTTGTTCTTTTCCTGTACTTGCATCATACTCAAAATTGTATTAGATCAAACAATTTAGAACCATTTAACGATACAATGCACTATTAATGTGGATTTTTATACAAAATTAAGACACTCATCAGATTGATTCTTGTTAGACACTAAAGTAGCTTGGACACACAATAAGCCAGATACTTTCAGCCATAAGGATAAACAACAAAAGAGAAAGTGAGCTATTTTTTTTTTCTTGTCATTGCTTGGAAGGTCTCTCTGTTCCCAGCACAATCAAATTGTGATTCCTTCAAACTTTGGATGATTGTTCCTAACATCTAAAGCTTCAAATCCAACGGTTATATTGTACTTTTGAGGCTAATCCGATGAGCAACCAAAGTTTCTATTCTATTTTGTTCCAGGAGATAAGCTATCCCATTCTAAATTCTTTCTCTACGCTTTAGAATACACACAGCTATCATAGTAGTGAAGCTGAGAAGGTCTTTGGGCTCCTAGCTAGGCTCTTTCACACTAAGTTTATTTGAGGCTTTTGCAGGTTCTCTTGTAAACTATTTCGTTAGAAGATACTTCGAATGGCCCCGCATTTTTTATAGAATAGCCTTCTCTTGTGAATATAATAAGTATGTGTAGTATTGTTTGCATGCTTATTCCATTGTTCCTAGTTGTGTTTGAAATTGAAAAGAAATGACTTAGGATAGAAATTACATGCACAATAGATCTTTCAAGAAGTTGGGGGTAGGGCGTGGTAGACAGAGGTTGGGGATAGGGTTGGTGATGGGAGCTGAGTGGTAGGTGGTTGGTGATAGAAGCAGGTGGGGTTTAGGGGCTGGGAGGTGAAGGTAAAGGGTGACGCAAATGGTGAGGGGAGGTGGGGACGGCTGTGACGGAAGAGGGGTTTCAATTTTCAAATTTGGGAAGGTGGAAGGTGGAAGGTGGAAGGTGGGTGGGAGGGAGGCCCTTTATATGTGGCTATTATGTACGCGTCTTTTATGTATGTAAGTTACGTGTATATATATACTAGTTTAATACATGTAACATGCAGTGAACGTGGCATATATAATTTAATTTATTAAAAATAATTTAGTTGTTTTATATGATTAAATGTTTCAAACAAATTGTATATCGTTATTTAAGTAAATTTGTATGATATTATAAAAATTAACAATAATAATACATATATCTTTAATAACGTCGTAGTTAAATAATTAAAATATATAATTTCAAAATTGAAGCAACATATATACAAGAGCAGGGATGGCAATGGAGCGAGATAAGGGCAGGGCTCGTATACCCCTATTTGGCACATGTCAAAAATTCACCTACCCCTACACCTAGTACTTGGATGAACTCTTAGTACCATCCCCACACCTGTCGATACCTCTATCTGTACCAAATGAAACGCCAACCTATTAATAAAAATAAATATTGTACAAATGAATCATTTTAAATTTTAACAAAAAAAAAAACTGGTTAGCACATTAATCCAAACTCCAAATCATCAAATTCAAACTCTATACTTGGTTTTTAAGTTTGTATAAAGAACTTTTACCATTAAAACTAAAAGAATTTTTATTCTAATGCTTATAAACATATTGTAAATTATATAAATATATAATAGAAGTAAAAAGAAAGTATGTATACATACATACACACACATAGTGCGGGCCAGGGTAAATAAATCCCCACCTCGCCCTGCCCTAGTACCAGGGTGGAAAGGAAAAACCCCGCCTCATACTACTCCAGAGTTTTTTTCACAAAAACGTCTCCCAAACCCCTATGGTACTCCCACGAGGCAAGACGAAGCAAACTATCATTGTTATCTCTACATGAGAGAGTTGAGTATTTTTATATTTTTATTATTGTTAATGTCAATTTTGACAATTAATGTGAGTGATAAAAGATAAATATCTTTGTTATATTAAAATTTCAACATTGATTACAACTTTTATAGTTTTGTAAAGTCTAATAATTTTAAAAAGAAAAATCATTAATGATGTAGATAGATTCATTTTCATCACTTATTGAGCATATTTTTAATATAATAAATTAATCTATTCTTTTTTAATGTACAGATTATTCTTTTCCTTTTTAATGATGAATCAAAAGAGAAAAAAATTAGTCCTTTGTATGCTAAATAATAAAGTATACGTGACAGCTGTAGGAGAGCCATCAGTTTTGGAGGAAATCATTACGGTACATCCATTTCTGCTATATATAATAGTATAGATTTGTGAAGCATTTTTTGTCCAAAAATTGGATCTATTCATGTATGATAAGGTTT
Organism: Cordia subcordata; assembly: GCA_028554755.1. NCBI lineage: Eukaryota > Viridiplantae > Streptophyta > Magnoliopsida > Boraginales > Cordiaceae > Cordia > Cordia subcordata. The sequence goes on along the minus strand of JAPTOF010000010.1, from coordinate 13,296,714 downwards.
CAAAATTAATTGATATATAATTTATAATTGATATTTTAAAGTTTTATTTTGCAAGTTGCTATAGTTTCAATTAGGATTATTGTTTATATATATATATATATATATATATATATAATCTGTTATTTCTAAAATATTCTTTAGGATTTAAAATAGGCATTTAAGGTATTTTGCAATAAACTTTAATTAGGATCCCAACTTGAATTAGGATGCAAATATCTTAAACAATGCAAAAAAAATGTCTTAAAAATTATAGAGAAATCTATGATGATAATTGCGGAGTCCATATATAATTTGAACAAAGAAATCAAAAGAATATTTGAAGCTAATATTATGGAGGTATCATAGGAATAAAATAAGTATGAATTCCAAATAAGAAAGGGGCAAAGCTTTTTGGAAAAATTAAGATGGTGTCCATATATATCTCAAAATTAGGATTTTGAAAATAGAGATCTTTTACCATGTGCTGGTTATCATTAGTGGAAAGAACACGTTTTAATTCACCAACGAATTATTTAATCGACACGTGCCAACACTACATGAACAAAAAAAAATGGCAAGAATGAATATGGCGCATCTAATTCTACAATTTAATGTTGTTAATATGCCTGCACATATGTAATTGAAAGTGTTAAAATCATACTCTTAATCCAAAAAAATTTCACTAAGTAAAACTTATTTATTAATTTGTTTGTGAACTATTAACTAATTATAATCATGTTTAACTCACATAAAAATTAAATTACAGTTACTAAATCATTCTCATAAGAATGAATCCTTTTAATATCATTAAATTCATGATGAGTATTTCTGGGGCATGGTGTATGCGTAAAAACCACAAGCGCACGATATCGTAACAAGTAACAAAGTGATGTGTAAAGTATTGTTCCCACGAGAATTGTGTTGTCAAGTAATGAAATTAACAAATCTTATTACTATTTGAATAATCGAAAAAAAATAATAAAGAAGACTCTAATCAAAATAAATAACTAAAATTCTAATTAATTAATAAACTAGCAATGAAAAAGAAAAAAATAAAAAAATAATTAATAAAAGAAAAACAAATTAAAATTAAAATTAAGAAGCTAACAAGAACCTGCAGATAAAGATAACTAGGGCACGTGATTTCACGTTTTATTTAGTTGTGCACTTTCCTTCTATTAATTTAATCTAAGTAGCCGGATTCTCTAAATTAATCAATTATCTCTCTCGAGCATAGTTAATCCTACACTCACAAATTTCTCGGTTATATCTCTATGCAAAGACAACCTATGAGTGTGCCTAAAATTTCAGAATCCTTACATAGGCTATGCTAGCTTTGTCCATATCTCTATGCAACAAATAATTAACATTAACTCATATAGGTCCATTATACATATCACCTCTCGATCTCAATATGCAATTAAAATTAACTCAATTGGTGGCCAATCAAAAGAGAGCATTAAGAACAATATAAATTGACATAAATTAAATTAATAGCATAAAAAATTAAGCCCAATGCACAACCTCAAATAAAAATATCACATAATAGTCAAAGATTTATCACAGCCCTAGTACAAAAAATTTCATGTTCTAAGCCATAAATCCTAAACTGATAAATTGAAACATGATAAAAATAATTAAAATAGAAATCCAAAAACTAGAACTAAAATGTAAATAAAATCTGGAATTAAAATTCAAAACTAACATAGAAACCTAAAATAGAATTAAAGTCTAAAACAGTCATCTAAAATTAATCCTAAAGACAAATATTGAAGCTGAAAAATAAATAAAACCTAAAATGAAATTTCAAATTTAAAATCTAACAAAAAATTGGCTCGAATTAATTTAAATACGAATTTAAAAAAAAACTAAAGACGGAACGCCTCTTCGAATTTTGCTGTGTGCGCAGCTTCCCAGCTCTTTTGCTCTCCCAGACCTCCAAATCTTCTCTGCACGCGCACGCGCGCACACACGCACACACGCACATATAGGCTCAAATCTCCACCGCCTCAAGTCTTTTAGTTGGTCAACAAGTCCTTTCTTTTTATTTTTTCTTTTCCTTATCTTGATAATATGGGTCCCACATCATTCAATCCTTCTAGCCTTGTAATTTGACCGAGGCATTCAAAGAACAAAGGAAAAGCTCAAATCTTTTACATGCCAATTAATGTTGTGGTCCCCACTTTTCCTATTCTTAACCCAAAACATTTAGTTGCGATTTTGACTATTTTAACGTAAAAATTTGCTTGAGCCCCGAACAAAGAAATTATAGATCACGTCGTAAACTTTTTTATTGACATCTTGAACTACCTAATTATGATATTCGAACGAGAAGTTACAGCCAAAAGACAGAAAAAACTTATTTTCCTCCAATTCCACATATATTCCACTTATGAAATTAATAGAAAAATGACACTCGTTAAGTAAAATTTGTTTTAAAATAAAATTCAATCAAACTCAAAATTCAAGTTTAAGAGGTATAAAAATATAGGAAAAATTAAGCTTATCACATGGGTTAGGGAATTAAGTTGCAAAATCACTTAATCAACTAATTTGATGTGATTATGATTGGTATTATAAAATTAAGTCAGTGATATTAATAAAATAAATAATTTATGTGACTTATTATTTTTTTTACATGACTAAATAACTATAAACATGATTAAGCAGCATAAAGTTTAAGTCATGATTTAATTATAATTATTAATATTATCTTAATAAGAAGTAAGTTTTTAATATCACTAGAATCAGGGCAGTCGATTCAAGAGCATAGGTTAAAAGTCAATGAATTTACTTAATAAAACCGCTTAATAAACTATATTAATAGCATTATGATAACTATGATAAAGTTAAACTAAAAGCATCATAAACTATGTTAATAGCATTATGTTAATACCACATGTTGGTCATCCTTCTAAAGACGAGGGAGCAACCCGCACCATAACCTTCACGCTCTCCCCGAGCATAGAATAAAAAGTTTGCTGCTATTGCAGCGAATTATCAACTTTGATACAGACTAAGATGAGGCTGATTAAGAAATATCAAAACCTACCTACCATAGTCTATTCTACCATGAAAGAAGATGCTTTAGTGTCATCATATGCGTATGCTTTGATAGGACATTTTTCTACAATGCCCAACCTTGAAATAGTTCACAGATGGTTGTGTCGATTAAACTTACTAGAGGATATGAGATCTTTTGGTTGGAATCATCAGGGGTGGTATTAGGGGGGCCAGGGGGCATCGGCCCCCTCCCCACAATAATCAAATTATATATATATATATATATAGTAACCTCTACCCCTTCCACCAAACCTCGACCATACGTAGATTGTACCCTACGTGCCATGCCTTTTGGCTGAGCCCGTCAACGGCTTCTTCTTCTTCTTTCTTTCTTTTTTTTTTTCCGTAATATCTTTGACTTTTGTTGTTATACTCCTCTCATCCCCACCCACCCACCCACTTTTTCCCCAAATCCCAAGACCCAAATCCTCACTCATTGTCTAGTTTCCACTCTCCAGCAATAGCAGCGGTCCCCTTACCCTACTCAACCTCACCCCCACCTCTTTCTCTCTCCATCTTTATTTTTTATTTTTACAACAAACAAGCAGTACAAAACAATAAAAGGTAAATCATATTATATTTATTTATTTATTTAATACATAACTTTGTACATCTTCTTTTTCTTAATATTACTTTTGTCTTTTCTTAGGGGAATAAATATTTTAAAGTGCAAGAAAGTTAAAAAAGTAAATAACTTTTTCTAAACTATTTCTCATTATGATTTTTATCTGTTTAGTTGTAATGATAAGTTTTTAGTATATGTTTTCTTTTATTTAGAAGTAAAGCCATGACATAGAGTAACTAAACAATAATTTTTAATAATTATGTGTAAAGTGAAATAATAAATATTTAGTTGTAATAATAATTTTTATTATATGTTTAATCTAAGCTAATCAAGCCATGGCATGGAGTAATTAAAATAAATTCACAAATTGTAGTTAGCAACAACATGACTATAATTTTTAATTTGTAAACAGTAATATAGAACTGACAAATTAGATATAAAAAAGTATTTTCGTTTTTTGACTAACAGTTAGCTCTATTGCACTTTAATTACATACAAATTGCCTTCACATTTAGATTCATATGTCTAATTATTATAATTAACTAATTTGTAATTAAAATTATTTTACTTTCAAGCAAAATTATGCATATATCTAAAACAATTTAGTCCTTTTTTTAGAAAAAAAGAAAAAAAAATGTTAACTCAGAATCTCACGAGCAACCTTCTATATCCACTATTGAGACAAATGTGGTTTTCGAACTTGTAGCAAAATCTCCAAGGGTTGAACGTGAAAAAATTGATATTAGTTCTTTAGTTCGTAACTTGAGATTACGTCCTCAAATTTGGAAGTACGAAGTGAACCAGAGAGATGAGATTCGTGATCATATATTCAATTTGGTCCATATCAACATATTCAATTAGAATATCCATACTCTGGATCAGAAAGTCATCCCCATCTGTTTTAGGCTAATTGGTTGCAAAAATTTTCTTGGTTAGAATATTCACCTGCTAAAGATACTACATTTTGTTTTCCTTCCTATCTTTTTGCAAAATCATCAATAGGATCAAGATCAAATGCATTCACTGCTAAGGGATTTATAAATTAAAAGAAAATAAATCAAGGAAAGGAGTGTGCTTTCTTTTCCCATATAAGTAGAGATCCGAACTCTACTCAAAATTCAACTATTAGATATTGTGAGAACTTGAAGAATCAATCTTTGCATATTGAAAAAGTGATGCAAAGGCAAACTTTGTTACAAATTTTAATAATCGCTTGCACCTTAAAGCTTCCATAGATGCTGTTCGAAGGATAACATTTCAAGGTGTGCTTTTAGAGGACACAATGAAACCGTGGATTCAAGAAATCAAAGTAATTTTCTTGAAATGTTAAAGTTGTTAGAAAGTTATAATGATCAAGTGTATAAAGTTAGTTTTGGACAATGCCACACAAAATGCAAAATACGCATCATATAAAATTTCAAAGGAAATTTTATCTATGATGGCTAGAGATGTACAAACAGGATTCGTAATGAGATTGGTGATGTTATATTTTGCTTAATTGTTGATGAAGCTCGAGATCAATCCAAGAGAGAGCAAATGGCCATTGTTATAAGATTTGTTGATAAAGAAAGAGTTATTAAAGAGAGATTTTTGGACTTGATTTATATTAAAGACACAACAGCATTAACTCTTAAAAGAGAAATTTCTTGTGTATTATCTCATTATAATCTCAATGTTCATAACATTCGTGGTCAAAGGTATGATTAAGCTAGTAGTATGCGTGGAGAATGGAATGGATTGTAAGCTTTATTTCTTAAAGATTGTCCTTATGCATATTATGTGCATTGCTTAGCTTATCAATTATAACTAGCTCTTGTTGCTGCATCTAGAGAAGTTGTTGACATACATATATTTTTTCAAAAAATAAGCTTTATTGTTAACATTATGATCTCTTCTTCTAAACACAATTATGAGTTACAAGCTGCCCAAGTAATTGAAAATACATGTTTGATCAAATGTAGAGAAATTGATACTAGTAGAGGAGCCAATCAAACAGGAACTTTGCAATGACTTAGAGATTCTAGATGGAGTTCTCATGTTAGTTCAATTTGCAGTTTGATAAGGATGTTAAGACCAACTTCTATAATTCTTTAGGACATAGCTATTGAAGGATTACATTCTCGTAGCATGGAGATGCAACATTTGCTCTCAAAGTATTGATTTCATTTTATTTTGTATTTATCTTGCATTTGATGAAAGATATCACGGGGATCACTAATGTACTTTGTCAAGTTTCGCAATAAAAATCTCAAGACATTTTAAATTCAATACATATGGTTTCTACTACAAAATCATTATTGTAGAAGTTAAAAGATGGTTAGAAGCTTTTCTAGAGAATGTGACATCATTTTTTTTGCATCATAATCAGTTTTTTCTATTATGAATGTTATCAAAACAACGCTTTGCAATAGGATCAAAGATGACTTTTTGAAAGATAGTTTGATAGTCTATGTAAAAAAAGAAATTGCTAAAGATATTATTGTAGATACCATAATTGATTAAATTTTATTGCCATGAAAGAAATACGGGTACAACTTCATTGATTGAATCGATAAACTTTCGCTTATATTATATTTATTCTTTATATTTATTATATTCAAATGTTTAATACGATAATTTTTTAATTATATGTTGGCCCCCACCCCCATATTGAAATCCTAGTTCCCACCCTTAGGGATCACAATATATTTGGAACTCACTAATTCTTTGGCTTATAGAAGGCTTTGGACGAAAGGTGATTGGGATATCTTTGGTTGCATGTCATGCGAGATGGACTTGGGAATTCAAGCATGTAAAAGAACCTCCGATTTCTCTAGTGTGGATTAACATAGAAAACCTTCCATCACATTTTTATAATAAGCATGAAGTGATGAATATAGCAAGAGCTTTTGGAAGACCACTTCGTTGGATGAGCCGACAGCGAGGGGGACACGACAAAAAATGGCTTGGGTGTGTGTTGAGATGAACGTTCTATATAAACATTCGTCAAAGGTTTGGATTCGTATTCATTACCCAAAAACGGGAAGCTTTGTTCGTAATCATTTGCAGCCGGTGGAGATCGAAGATATGCCTAGGTATTTTACTCATTGTTCGTTGTTGGGTCACGATAAGAACACTTGCTTGAACTTGGGTAAAGACCCACCGCCTAAACCTTAAGCCTAAACCACGCCCTCAACGGAGATACAGAGATTTTCCTTTCCACAATTTTGCAATCATCTTCATTATCTTATGAATAAGTTTCTAATCTGGAATGTTAGGGGACTTGTTAAATCTGAAGGCTGTCGTAGACTTTAGGAATTAGTGAGAATGCATGGTGCTAAAAGGGTGCTTGGCTTTGCTTGTATAAGCACCTAGCAAAAAAATACCATCTCACGTGCTTTTTAGTATTTAGGTATTTATAAGTACCAAAAAAGTAAAGCCAAGCACCCTCTATGTTGGATGCAATTCAGGAAACCATGGTGGATATAGATAAAATGCCTAAATACCTTCGCAAACTTCAAGCTTGCCCGAATAGTGATTCTATGTAGCAGTTTTCTAATTGTATCATGGCATGTGGTCTACAAGATGGAGGTTTTGAGGGTAGTTATAAGAACATATTAGTATATAACTAGAATCAAACTAATAAGACATTCTTTCAGAGGCTTAATCGCATTTGCATTAGTGCTGACTGGAGCCTTATGTGTTCTCTTACAAAGGTCAAGCATTTGGAGCATGGTAATGTTTCTGATCATTGCGCATTTCTATTCTGTTTTGATGTCTTTGCCATGAGAGTCCCTTCGTCCTTTCGGTTTTTTAATGTGTGATGCAGGCATCATGAATTTCAAGAAGTTGTTAGATAAAGTTGGGAAATGCCAATTTAGCCACTGAGATCTGAAAATTTTGGCTTAAATTGCAAAGGCTCAAGCAAAAGTTAAAATGGTGGAACAAAGACATTTTTGGGGATGTTTTTACTGAAGTCAAAGAGGTAGAGAATGAAGTGATGTAAGAAGAGTCCAAGTTTAAAGAAGATCTTTCTCCAGAAAACATGGAAGCGCTTAATCGTGCTACAGCCAGGCTTAATTATGCGTTAGCTAATGAAGAGAAATTCCTGCAACAAAAAGTTGGGTATAGATGGTTGGTAGGAGGGAGGGAGGAACACTAGATATTTTCATAATTTACTTTCTAGCCAGCGGGTTGATAGCCATATTTGGTCTGTAGAGGATCTTCATTCAGGATTGATAAAAGGTTCAGATAATTTAAAACAATCAGCTGCTGCATTCTTTAAGCAGCTTTTAACTAGTGAGGCTAGAGATTAACAGATGAGGCGTTAGCATTTTATTTCTAAGTCAATCTCGATGGAAGATAATGTAATGCTAGATGGTTTTCCTACCCTGGAAGAGGTGAAAGAAGCAGTATTCTCTATTAATGAAATGAGTGTTGCAGGGCCAGATGGTTTTTCATCGGCTTTGTTCAGGAAGTGTTGGAATATTACTCGTGATTACTTATTGGAGGCAGTTTTCAATTTTTTTAAGGGTGGGGATGTGACTAGAGGAATGATGTCCACGTCCATTGTCCATATTCCTAAGAAAGAAAAATCCGAATTGGTGGCGTGATTATCGCCTAATCAGTTTATGTAACGTCCCTAATGATATTATATCTAAGGTTCTGGCTACCAGATTGGGTGCTTTATTGCCTGAAATTATAAGTCAGAACCAAAGTGGTTTTGTGGGAGGACATTTGATAAGTGATAATGTATTGTTAGCACAAGAGATGATTCATACCATTAATGCTAAATTTCATGGAGATAATGTAATCATCAAACTGGACATGATGTAGGCATATGATATTCTTGATGGAGCTTCTTGTTTGACGTGTTGCACTCATGTGGATTTAGTGAGAATTGGATTGATATAATTAGAAAGAATGACTAACTGTTGGTTTTCGGTGATTGTTAATGGTGAATTGGCGGGATATTTTAAATCCACAAGGGGTTTACGGCAAGGTGATCCACTTTCTCTCTTGTGATTTGTGTTGGTAGCAGATTATTTGTCGAGATGCCTTAATCAACTTTTTGAGGAGAATCCAAAATGTTGTTATCAAACAGGCTGCTCAGTTTAAAGTCTCTCATCTGAGCTTTGCGGATGACTTAATGATCTTTGCGAATGGGATTAAAGCTTCTTTGACGAGAATCATGGAAGTTCTTCACCATTATGAAACACTTTTAGGGCAAATAATCAATAACTAGCAAAAGTGGTTATCTAGTTTCAACTAATTCTTCTCGCGCTCGAATTACTCTATCATAGAGAATCTTACAAGATTCAGGAGGCAATTAGGAGGGCGCCTTGTGATGTTACAGAGTGCTTCGTCTTATATGCCTTTATATTTATTACAAGTTCTAAGACCTTCCTTGATGGTCACTGATCGTCTAGAACATTTATTCAATGGCCTTTTATGGGGAGATAAAGAGAATAGCAGGCGTATGCGATGGTGCTCTTGGCGTAAATTGTGTTATCCCCTTTTAGAAGGTGGTCTAAGGATTCGGAGTCTTAGATATGTTGGTCGTGCTTTGGAATGGAAGTTTTGGGGGAGATTGAGGACATTTGATGGACTTTGGGCAAGTTTCATGCGACAGAAATACTGTAAGAATGCTTATCCATTAACATGTAGTTTGTCTCCTCAACATTCGCCTATTTAATTTGCGATGTCTTAAAGGTACTAGGAGTGTGAGGCCTTTATTAAATGGAGAATTGGTAAGGAGGGAACATGTGGTCTTGGTTTGATGCTTGGATGGAAGATGGACTGCTTTATGATAGTATTATGGTTATTGGTGATCCATCAGCAAGAGTTAAAGATTTTTGGGAGGATGGTCAATGGAATACAGATAAGCTTAGGCGACTGTTCTCCATGGATATCCTTAATAAAATCATGCAGCTTTATATTGAGCTTGATGGATCATAAGATGATAAAAGGTTCGTTTGGATTGACTTTCTTCAAAAGTACTTTTTTTTTTTTATAGTTTTTGAGAAAACAACTTTTTTTAAGAAGTTGAAAATTCTTACCTCTAAAAAAAATTATATTTGAGCTTTTTTTTTTAGAGTTTCAATTTTTTTGAAAATCAAATTAAATAGTTATTGCAAATTTAATGTAATTTTTTCAGGAAATTTTTTTTTTAATTTTTTTTTTAAAGCCATTCCAAATAGGCTGAAAGTGTCTTGGAGCATTCGGCGCATGGGTATTTTTCAACTAGGTCAGCATAGGCATGCCATAAATAGCTATGGCACAATTCAGTACCTCTTAAAGTTTCTTTCTTAGCTTGGAGATTGTTACATATTTTGAGTGCTTGTTGAAGTTAGAATGAAGCAGCAAGGTATGATTATTATTGTATCTCGGTATCAATGTTGTAGCGAGGAAGAAGATTCGAATCATGCCTTTTTCACGAGCTCCAAAATGCTGGAAGTTTCGAATCATTATGCTGCATTGTCTGGGGTGCGTCTTGGAGCATTTGTTGGAGCTCGACAATGGCATTTACAATTGTTTTCTTCGAGGAATGCGAGTTATGTCCATGTGCGTGAGTTGGTTCCATTGTTTGTTCTTTGGTTCAGTTGGCTAGAACGAAATGCTACAAAGTATAGGGGAATTGAATTTAACATGAGGCATATTATTTGGCGGGTTGATAAGTTGATTGCTCGACTTTTTCAAGCTTGATTTTTAAAATGGAAGCAATGGAGAGGAGATAATGATTTGGTTGCAATCTTTCAATGCTTTTATAAGGATGGTGACTTGGAGAGTGCCTAAGGAAGGGAGCTATAAATTGAATGTTAATGGTAGTGTTCATGGTGTTCGTAGAGCAGGGGCAGGTGGTTTGAGTCTTGATGCACAACGTAACTTCAAAGTTGGGTTCTTTGAGCATTTGGGGACAAAATTAGTAATTAAGGACGTATTTGGATTGACTTTTTTAAAGGAAAAAAATATATTTTTTTAAGATTACATTAAATTTACAATAATTATTTGATTTGACTTTCAAAAAAGTTAAAACTCTAAAAAAAAACTCAAATACAATTTTTTTAAAAGTCAAAATTTTTAACTTCTCAAAAAAAATTATTTTTCAAAAGTTGTTAAAAAAATATTTTAAAAAAAAAGCCAATCCAAACAAGCCTCAAGTCAGAGCTCTTGGCTCGGGTCCGAGGCTTGTGTTTGTGCGCCGATAGAGGATATCTTGGCGCATGGGTGGAGCTTAATTCTCCATGGTCCGTAAGACTGGTACATGGTCTCGATGAAGCTTGGGCTCTTTGTCATGCTGTGGGGATATATGGCAAGACGCTTGGTTAAATAACATAGAGCTAGAGTGACGCACATTTTGCGAGAAGGAAATCGTTCAGCTGATTATCTGGCTATTATAGGAGCGGAAGCATCCGATTTAACGGTGGTAGATAAGGTAATGGATGTTCTAGACCGAAAGGTTTTATTCTTTGCGATCAATGGATGATTCCTAACTTTAGGTTTAAGGTTGGTTATAACTTCGTCTTGTAAGGGTAATAATACTATTTTATTTATATTTTGATTGTCTATTTGTAAGGGTAAGTATATCTTGTTTATTTTCAGGCACCTTGTATTTGCATCTTATTTGTGTTGTTAAACAATTGGCTTGTTAGTTCTTCATTCTAGAAGTAGAATAGAGGGTAAGTCTATCCCCTCTCTCTATATTGCACTTTTTTTTTTTTTTTCGGTGGAATAAAACTTGAGAGGTGCTGGCCCTTTTTTTTTTTTTAATAAAAAAAAAGCTAATTATAATCATATTTAGGAAACTAAGAGAGTAATAAGATTAAAATCAATTAATTTAGTAATAAGACTATAACCAATTAAGTTAACAAAGTCAGATTAAGATTAGAAAGCTAAGTTAAATAAATAAAATTAGCAATATAACAATAATTGACAAAGTGTGTAAATGGGGTTGGGGTTTGTAAAAAAGGATTATAATCAATTTAGTGCTATTAGGTTTAAGTTATCAAGTATTCACTTAGTAAAAATATCACTAGAATGAGACAATAAAATTAGCATATTTTGAAGTATAATTCTAATTAAATTAGCCATCTAACTAGAATAAGCAAATTTAGAGATTAGGAAGTGAAGTTAGATAAACGAGTGGGCAATATAATTGGAATTAACAAAGTGCACATTATTACTATAACTAAGTTATTAATATAACCAAAATCAATTAAGTATGATAAAATTATATATTAAACCATTTTGCTTGTAGTTAGATTAATATATTAATGCATTAAAAAGTTTACAATGAGATCATAACCTTTAGTATCATATAAGAACATATTAGTATATAACTAGAATCAACTAATAAATATAAAAATATTAGTCTTATGAAGGCAATGAATTTTCCTGGTCCAACAACTCAACAGTTAACATTATGTTTCAACGGTTGGATAGCATTTAACAAGAGAAAGTTCTGACCATTGTCCGTTGTTATTCCCGTGTATAAGTGCACTGGAGAAGAAGCCAATTTCTTTTCGATTTCCTCAATGCATGGATGCTTCATCAGGATTTTTTTGATAATTAAGGAGAATAACTGGTCATTATCGACAGGGAAAAGAGGCATTATTAATTTTTGGGCTACACAGAAAAGATCGAAAGAATGGCTAAAAGCTTAGAATGTTGCTGTCTTTGGGAACATGTTAGACAAAGTGAAGGAGGCAGAGGAGGGCAGAAAGAAGGCGAAACTTGATTTCTAGGAAAATCCCTCACCTTAAACTAGGAAGGTTCTTAAAGAGGCCGTTAACCATGAAGGAATCATTTTGGCATCAAAAGGCAGCTTGTAAACAGAGGCGCATTCATAACCATATTTGGGCCAGTGTCATCAAATCAGGAATCGTATCGTGAATCGAAATGTCAATTTTCTGAATCGTGAATCGTATCGAATCGTGAATCATAACAATTCGGTTAAAATTTTGATAATAAATAGCATAGACATATTCTATTTCTATTAGTTATTTTGCATTAAAATTCCTTATTTGAATATATATTAATACTTGTCTTTTGTTGTTTTTAGGTTATTCATAGTGGCAGGAGATAGAAGCAAACATATTTAGTATTCAGTTTGTATGAATATGTAATTGTAATTTGTAAATTATTGGAAAAAACAAATATACAATAAAGGATTCATATACAATTGCATATTACTTTGTACTTTGTAATTTATATAAACTATATATTTCTCTTTTGCTATGTTAAATTTTTATGTAACATAGCAAAAGTGAAATATCATGTGATAGATAAGTTTCAAAATTCCAAAAAGTGTATTTCTTAACCCCTAAGTCCCAAAATTCCAGAACGTATGTTTCCTAATTCCTTTTGGTCATTGTCTCCGAGCACTAGATCTAGATCATCATGGTTATCGTCATCATTATCAACTTCATCCACCATGAAATCTTCATTTATGTCATCTTCTCCATCATCACAAGCATCATCTTCAAATGATTCTTTTTCTTCTTCATCTCGTAGAACAAATTTTCCTTTTTTCTTTGCCTTCTTGTTTGGAATTAAAATTCTTGGCCCTATTATAATTATTTCTCTTTAACTCTTTAATTGAGAAATTGCAGTCCAGAATTATCTACAGGGGGAAGATTGGTTTTGCTTAAAAGTGTCCTTAACCCTATGCCATTACATATCATGCACATTTTGAAAATCCCCAAGAGGCTGATACAGAGACTCTAAAGAATGTTTGATAAACTCCTTTGGGGTGAAAGATGTAAGCCTTGCCATGAGTCTCTAGTTGTGGTGAAGATGTCACACCTCTTCATGTCCTTGGGCTGTTTTCATGAGAAATAGACATTGCAAAGGGAGGCTAATTGAGGAAGTTATCATAATAGCTACAGATTCGACAGGGTGGAAAAGAATTCAATCGTGTGCAGCAATGGGGGAGAGACTCTTGTGCTATACAAGATTGGCGAGGAAAATGTGCTTTTCTAGAAGGATATTTGGTGGGGCGATAAACCTCTCTGCCATGGCATTAACATCATTAGTGATCTGATGCTAAAATTTAGAGGGACGAGGACTAATGGACAGAGGAATGATAGCATTTTAAATAGCCTGGTTTCGCGCCAACTTGTAGATAAGATAAAGCACTGGTGATTCGTAGCAACTTAGACGACCAGCCTCTTTGGACTGCGACAACTCAGGGAAAGTTCACATTGGCTTCTGCTTGGAATGAGGTTTGAATTATCATTCTTTGATGGTGTATACCAGGTTATGGCATATACAATTGGAGGTTTCTTTCTTTGTTTGGCATGCTCTAAACAGGTGGGTTCCTATTGATTAATGTCTCAAAACAAAGGGAGTTCATTTGGCATCTAAGTGTTAGTGTTGTGAAGAAGAAGAAACTCTGGAGCGTGTGCTCTTTGGAGACGCAAGATTGCTCTTGCCTGGAAACACTTTGCGGATCTATTTAATATAAGGTGGCCTATGCACAATTCTTTGTGCAATGTCCTTATGCATTGGTTTATATCAGGGAAATTCAATGGTGTTGGGCATGTTCGAAATGTCATCCCTCTGTTGATTGTGTGGTTTGCATGGATAGAGTAGAATGAATATAAACATTGAGGTGCTTTAGTCTCTGCTGATAAGGTGATAAAAAAAGGTGTATACGGTAGTCGGGAGGCTGGTTAGCGCCAAGCTATTGACTTCTCATTTTTAGCAAGGCGACAGAAGTGTCACTAGCTTGTTTAGCGACATGAGATTGGAGATGAAAGTGAGAGCTTGTAGAATGGTTAAGTGGTATCCTCCAGGCCCAGGTTGGCTTAATCTCGACGTGGACGAAAAGGGTAATCTTATTGTGGCTTTTGCTGAACCATTTGAGATTGGTAAATCTGTGGTACAAGCGGAGCTCTACGCCCTTTTGCGTGGTCTTGAGATTTGTTTGAATCATGGCTTGGAGCAGATACGGGTGGAGATGGATTCTTTTATTGTGGTTCGGTATATGAACAATAGCGAGGTTGGTCCATGGAATGTTTGTTATGATGTACATAGGGCAAGAGAGTTAATTTTGAGATTAGAAGGTAAGGTCTCTCACATACTAAAAGAAGAAATGCAGTGGCTGATTTGCTGGCTAATCGGGGTGTCCATTTTCCCAAGTTCAGGATAGTTTACTCAACTGAAGATACTTCCAAGTTGAGGAGTCTTATTCGAGGTGATAAATTGGGTTTGCCATGACGATAGTTTGTATGCCTAACGGCTCATAAAAACAACAAATAACATCGCCCTCATGGTCCTGCAAAATGCCCTTTACTCCCCGCGTGCATAAGATTGCTTTTGATACTACTATCAAGATTGAGATTCGCTTTACCAGTACAGGGCTTGTCCCGTTTGATCATACGCAGTGCCCTACTAGGACTTGACTGAATATTAATCTGGAAGTAACTACACAAATCTTCATCCCTTTGCCATTGCCTCCCCGTTAATCTTGACTTTATCTTTATTCAAACTCACATGAAGCTATAAGATCCTTTAAAAGGTAAGAAGTATGATTCTTGACTAATGAAAAACAGTTACAAACATAATAATAATCAATCAAAAATAAATTTGTGATAAGAAGAAGCACAAATAATATAAAGAAACACAACACTATTAGAAAACTAGCTTTTAGCAACCGCCTGAAATTGATCACTAAAATTTAAGTTTTGTGACCGATTTAATGACCCAAAAAATGGTCACAAAATCTGTTAGCGATTGTCGGTAATTTATAGTGATACAATCACTAAAATTAAAATAGAAAACTGCTATGTTGAGAATTTTGCTACCGATTTGAAATCGGTCACAAAATATAATTAGTGACCTTTTTTATCCACTGAATTTGAATTTTGTCATTAAAATTAGCCAACAAATTTGAATCATTCACAAAATTTAGCAATGAAGTCCCACTCGTTCTCTAAATTTAGTGACCAATATGAATTCGGTCGCTAATTTTGCAACCGATTAGTAGCGGTCACAAATTTAGTAACCAAATGGGAATCGGTCGTTAAATTTATTGACTGAATTAGAATCATCGCTAAATTTAGCAATCGAATCCGAATTGGTCTCTCTCAACAAGTTAAATTGATCTACCCTTTTTTGCTGGTTAATTATCTGTGATATCCCACATCGGTTTGTGAAGTGACTTGTGATTTGTTTAAAAGTAAGTGGAGTGGATATAACTAATAACTTGGGTTAACTATTTTGGGCTTACTGATTTGAGATCCAAGTAGTTATTTGTTATGTCTACAACACCAGTCTAGCTCGCGAGCCTAGGTCCGGGGGCGTGACAAAATGATATCAGAGCCAGTTACTAGCTGATCGTGGGAGCTAAGTGTTATGCGGAACAAAGTGCTACACCATATGTGCGGTAGGAACCATCTCTTGAGTTCGTGGGAGCCATCTCTATAGCCTGGTCTTGCGTGTGATTGTGTGCCCCTGACGAGGGCGTTAGGTCCTCAACGGGGGATGAATGTGATATCTAACATCAATTTGTGGGGTGACTTGTGACTTGTTTATAAGTAAGTAGAGTGAGTATAACTACTAACTTGGGTTAACCATTTTGAATAAACTGATTTGAGACTTAAGTGGTTATTAGTTATGCTTACAACACCAGTATCGCTCACAGTCCCGAGTCTGGGGTGTGACATTATCCTTTTCGATGCTAAGATTAGTTAGTATTTTAGAATAATAAAGATTTTTTTAATGCAAACTCTTCTATTGATAAAGTGTAATTAGTCGATTAATTCATATATGGTTATTATACTTATTTATGTATGAACCATCCAATGTCCTATACTCCTGTTTGCGCCATTTCTAATATAGACCATACTCTTACTATAGCTTAGCAGTAGGAAATGGTTACCAGTCCACAAATTTTTGGTGTGTAGGCTATTGGCTATTGGGTGGTAGGGTTGAGCAGTTTAGGGCTAAAATTCTTCAAATGCTCCTAAACTTTATCATTGATATTTGCTTTTATTAAGGGGGACCTGCATGAATTCGTAGCTTATTATGTTAGACGCTGCTCACATTTTGTAGGAATGCCATTGAATGCTCTTTGTTCAAACACTGGTTGAGGAGCTTACAGATTGAAACAAGTTTGCTGGCCAATGGAGCTATTTTACTAAAGCAAGTGCTCATGCAGGTCCCACTATTTTCATATGTTAGACACCTAATGGTTAAAAAAGAAAACATTGCATGTTACCGGTGTGTACTATAACTTCTGATTCGTTCTTGTCTTTTGTTAAATATTTGTCCTTATTTTGTCTCTCGTCATCCTTATTCTTGTCCTCTTGTTCCACACTAATATGAAATAACTTTGTCACTTTTTGACCAAGGATCTAGATGAGAATTTGAGAAAGGCTTTTCACAAGTGTCTAGAGATCAGGGGAATCAAGTCTAGCAAAAACAAACTTCTTGCACGAGTACATGATAAACAAGGACAACAAAGAATATTTGATGTAGCTTAAGAACCTCAAGAGTTTGTAGATGCATAGATTCTAGCTGGTAAAATGATTCTGCACAAATTGGAGCTCTAAAATTTAGTCATGTTTCATAGTGATATTGTCAGATTGCAGTTAGAAACAAGGTGTTGGAAAATATGGATTGCAGTTTTTGTGATTAAATATAACTGTTTATTGTGTTATATATTTGTTGTCACATGTGTGAGTTTGATATATAAAATTACTAGCAGGTTGGAGTTTAAATTAAAATTGATATGATATTGGTTGTTTAAATTAGGGACCAATTTAGTGTCGATGGCTAAAATTTGAGAAAACGAAATTAGCAACCAATCCGGTCGGTTGCTAAAATTTTAAATAACGAAATTAGTGACCGATTTGGTCGGTGGCTATAGTTAGTGACTAACTTAAAATGGTCGCTAATTTAGCGATCAATTTCAATTTTGCAAGTACATGTTATTTAACAACCAAAACAATGTTTTTAGCGACCAATTTCAAAATCAGTCGCTAATTTTAATTTAGAGACCAAGGGTTCAGTCACCCCCCTATGCGATCACAAAATCAGTCGTTAATGCTATATAAAAATCAGATTAACCAAATTTCTAGTAATGAAAGTATTAAAGCATTAGTAAGAAGAATCTCTATCACATCAAATCTGCATAAAAACCAGAAAAACCAGATTTCTAGTAATGAAAGTATTAAAGCATGAGTAAGAAGAATCTCTATCACATCAAATCATGGGAACTTAGGGTATAAAAACTCTTACATTATCTAACGTCTTAGCAACGCAAAAAGGAGAGAGGGAAAGAAAGAGAGAGGATACTGCATATAAGTCTGCCTTAGTTATTATCATATGATGTCTTGCCTCTTATGATTCTTTAGGAGATATATGTTAAGCTCATAGTGACGAGTTCAAATTGTCAACATGGGCCGAGTTTAAATTATTTTATGTGAGTTAATTATACTCAATGCATTAGTATGTTAGCATTTGGCCATTCATTGTTATGTATACAAATAAAGCTCTACTAAAATTTTATTTGACACAAGGAAACTCGTCTAATGATTTGGGATGCCAAGGAGAGGGTAGAGCGAGGTGCGCTTATCTCTACTCTGCATCTGTTAATAAAACTCCTGCCCCTACTTTTATCATATACCTACACTAGGTTAAACTCTTCCATTACCACCCCTGTTCATGTTGGATGAAAAAGAAACCCTATCTTACCCATATAAGGTACCGATCAACAAGATCAATGACATTAAATATTTTTTTTGAAAAAAAAACTAACAAGAAAAATTTTACAAGTTAATTTTTACCACTAAACCAAAGAAATTTTAGTAATATAAAATTTATATTAACATATATAAAATATATTAAAAAATTAATATAATATTCATATAAAAAATATATAAAAGCATATTAAAGTAACAAATACACATATATAGTGGGGTGTGGGGGAATGGGGTGGACAAACCCCAACCCTCACGCCCCTAATAAGGGTTTTTTAGCAAAAATTCTGCCCCCCACCCCTGCAATACTCTTGCGAAGCGGAATGGAGTAGAGTGCCATTGCCTTTCCTACTACTGATAAACAAGAAAAACTTTACAATCCAGATGACCATCTGTAAAACATGAACTGCATCCATAGACAGCAAACCTCAAAAGACAAAGATAGCTGCAGATAGTAAACCACCCCTTTATGTTCAAAACAAAGTTAATATATGATGTATTTATTCGCGAGCAACGACTACCACTTGCTTACCAACATTGCGACCGTGGAAGAGCCCAATAAGAGCACTTGGAGCCTGTTCGAGCCCTTCAGCAATGTCCTCCACATATGCAACCTTCCCTTCTTTTATGCTTGGCAAAACCATCTCCAGAAACTTGGGATAAAGATGAAAGTAATCAAAGGCTATAAATCCTTCCATTCGAATGCGTTTTGAGATGAGACAGAACAGATTGTGTACACCTTCAGGCTGATCAAGGTTGTATTGTGAGATCATCCCACATACAGCAATGCGACCATGGTTTTTCATGTTGAGTAGCACAGCATCGAGCATTTTTCCTCCAACATTTTCAAAGTAAATGTCTATGCCATCAGGAAAGTATCTAAGGGCACAAGAACACCAATTAGAACTAAATATTTTCATTATGATGAAACGTCAAAAAGAAGATGTACAATTACGGAGTTAATTGTGCAATAACTGGAATCACCCAATATTGAATTAATAAGGTGCCATCGATATTGAAGCTAGTGGTGTCCTCTTCTATAACACTAAAAATCAGGTCTAAGGCCTCATAATATTAACATAGCTTTTCTTAAACAACATAAAATTCACCTTTTCAGTGCGGCATCCAGGTCCTCCTCTTCCTTGTAATTAAAAGCTTCATCAAATCCAAATTTGTTCTTCAACAGATCAACCTTCAACAAAAGGAAGAAGTGCGCTAAATAACTCAAAAAGCACAGCTTAATGCTTTGGTCATTACCACTACTTAACCACTGATGTAACCTAATGCTAGAAAAGATGGCGCTATTTATAGAAAAGCAGGATGTGCTACAGCGTATATGTGGTCTTTGGTAAATGAACAGATTTTGATGGGGGAAAAATGGAAAATCGCCTGCTCCTGCTACAAGTTCTCCATAAAACACTAGTTCATTGTAAGTGGTTTGTAGACATAAGATGTAAACCAACTGGAGTGTCAGCAAAATTGTCCTTGGTCAAAAAAGTTAATGACTGCCACCAGATAGTCATGGAAAAAGGAGATTTTACTCTTCAAGTAGTTCTTCCATAATGGTTAAGACCATTCGACAAAAGCATTTAGGAAACCCAATTCACATTTGCATAATTTTTTTTGTGTCCTGGAAACTCAAATGTGTGACTATGTGCACCAGAAAGTGTGATTTTAACATTTGGGGGGGCGTTAGAGGCCTGTTCATTGGTTTGATATCATTGTTCATCTTTTCTAAAGAAATGGTGACATCTGAACAGATTGTACGTAATCAAGTTGCAAAGGGCTATGGTTCTACTCCCATACTGAAAGTTTTAAACAAGAAGATATTTTTTATTCTATTCCAATTATTTAAAACATTATTTTATTTATCCATCAATTATTTCCACCGGAAGACTCTAATAAGACAGAGACGCAAAGAATAATGTTAACAATTCTTACTTGCAGAAATTTTTGTATCTAAATGATCATCTATGTTCCTACGAATAGTTTTCAACCAGTCAAAGTCACCCTCAGCTTTTGCAAACTATGGGTTCCAGAATTTCAATTTTCCACCACTAAATTTCATAATGCAAACAAAGATCAAGATAAAATCAAAACCAATAGAAAATCTAGTATGAATTTTTGTTCATTGATAAGTGAGAACTAATTTGGGTATTAATCTTTAATTCCCCCATTGCTTTATCATTGTTAAACAATGAAAACTCGGAATCTCAAAATCACTTTTCTGAAAATCATTTGCAAAATGAAGTTTTGCAAAATTCTGTTGCAAACTGTTTAACCAAGGCATTGGTGAAGTTCTTAGAAATTTTGCATGTGATAGTCTAAATTTATATTTTTACTAAGCAAGGGAAAGTGCGGAATCTACAACCTTATATAATTAAATTAGCTTGCTTGTTAGGAAATTAGGACGCTTAATTCACACACACGCCACGGAATAACGCACAAATAACGAGAAAAGGCCAACAAGATTTAGCGCAGTTCAACAATTTGCCTATGTCCACAAAAAACTCCACTAAATGAAATAGGATTACACATGATGATGACTTTTTAATGACCAAAAAAGTCTAAACCCTCTCTCACGGTGCTTACAATGGCTCTCTTCTGTTACAGGACTAATGAATGTAAGGAATGTATAACAACTACACATAAGGTCCTATTCATAGGGGAGAATTCCTTGTCCTCCAAGACAAGGGTTTCCTTTTACATTAATCCTTCTGTAACTAATATTTGGCTCACCCTAGGACTCCTAACTGTCTTCAGTATAGGTTTGGGCTTCTACAGTCAAGCCATAACCCAACATCACTCTTACTATCATTTAATAGTAACAACAAATCATAGCATATATGTACCACATCATAGTGGCATGATTATAGAAGTAGGAGCAATATAAATTCCAAATATAATAAAAGGACACCATCACTAAAAGGAAGTCTAATTCTGTTGTTTACCCTGGAAAAGTAAATTAAATACATCATGAGCTATTATTGATATTTCCCATGAAATGAAACCTACGAGTTCCTCAGTGTTAGAGTAGCAAGGAGAAAACCAAAAGTCAACCATATAGTTAGTTGTAGTCAAGGTCAGCTGGACAGCCAGTGCCACACTCCAACTCAGGAGTTAGACAATTAGTGCTAACTTTGGCAATTTACTAACTCCACAAATAGCGGTTAGTTAATTAATAAGAGAACACATACTTCTCTCTAAAATGTTTTTCAGTTCTCTCTCTGAGCTCCTAAGCTCTCTGTCAGGGTGATCAGAGCAAGAAGATTCTAGGCGCCATTTTTTTAAGACGAGCTTTGAACTTCACAGCTTATGCAATCCTCTCATCGCGCTTCTCTGCTGCTTTAGTGCTCTTCTCTCTACAATAGCACGCCACTTTCAAGCTCTCTCAATTGACTGATCAATCTAGAGTTTCAAATTGGTAAATTCTTGGTAACAATACATTCAAGCTGTTTCTTCTCAACTTGATCATCTACTAGTTGCCTACCTACTGCAGCTAAGCTTATAAACATGACTGGTAACATGGATCAAAATCTATCTTCAGGATTAAAATTGTTGTTACAACATTTCTCTTCATATGTTACCATAAAATTAGACAATCTATCTCCCATGGAAAACACAGTTTGAATCCTTGTTGAAAGCAACTGGACTATTAGATCATGTTAGTGGTCTTGGTCCACAGCCTAATTCACATGAAAAGCAGTCTGATGGCACCTTGGCTGAGAATCCCAAGTATACTCTGTGGATGACTATTGATTAGCACTTTAAGTCTTGCTTTATGCTTTACTAAGTTCTGCTATGCTGTCACATGTGCATCACTTACAAACTGCTCCTGGGATATGGAATACAATTGACCAAAGATTCAAATCCAGCAGTAGAGCTTATATACATCAATTGAGAAATATGCTCCATAATCTGACCAAAGGCACAAAATCTATACACCAATACTTGCATAAGGTGAAAGTCATTAGTGACAATCTAGCAGCTGCAGATGGAGGACTTAAGAAAGAAGAATTAATCTTTTATATCTTGAAGGGACTACTGCCTGCAAATGACTCACTAAAAGCATCCATCAGATATAGAGCTGAACCTATTTCTGTGACTGCACTTAACAGCTTGTTAATTAATGAAGAGCTCAATCTCTCATTCTCCACTAAAGTCACAGTATCTAATATGGCCTCTCCTATTGCATCTGATATTCACTCAGCCCTATACATCTCCCAAAGTGCAAATAGAGGCAGAAACAACTATGGTGCTAACAAGGGGTGGAAGAGGTCAAAGGTCTCAAGGAAGGGGCTCACCTGTTCAAAAGCAACCTGCCAATCCTAATCCATCAGTCATCTATCAAATTCGTGGAAATCCAAACCACAATGCACTTCAATGTTGCATAGACTTGATACTGAGAATTACTACTATGTAAAGCCCAACAGTTCAGCCTTCACTTCTCAGATGAATGGAAATCAAGCAACTCAGTCCTCCAACTCCAATTGGTATCTTGATACTCGTGCCACTCCTCATGTAACTCATGATGTCACTAATTTGCAACAGGTGCAACCTTATTTGGGGTAGGAGAAAGTGGCTGTTGGTAATGGAGCTCATCTGCCAATTCAGCACACAGGTTCTGGTACTCTTCACACTGCACAAGCATCTTTTCATATCCAATGTCCCCTATGTTCTATCTATATTATCCAATCTTATTTCCATTTATCAGCTCGCTAAAGACAACAATTGCACTGCGATCATTAATGCACGGGGTTGACTATCCTAGACAATATATCCAGTTTGGTGATGTTCCAGACCCCTATGACAGAAATATCTACCCCATTCCATCTACTATCTCTCCATCTGGTTCAACCACCTCAATACCTTCTCTCCAATGCAATTTCACTACTTCAACCACAGTTGATGACAGGACCTGGCATCGCAGGCTAGGACACCCTTCAAGACAATCACCAGCTGTTATTTCTACTTTCATTAATAAGCAAACACTGTATTGAGCATTGTGTTGACTGTTCTGTAGTTAAAGCACACAAAGTGCCCTTTTCTAGTTCTACATCCCGTTCCTCTTACCCCTTTCAGCTTATACACTCTGATGTATGAGGTCCATCCCCTATTGAATCATGTATGAAATACAAATACCTAATCGTCTTTTTAGATGATTTCTCTAGCTTCACTTGGATCTATCTACTCAAACAAAAATCTAATTCATACATTGCTTTCGTCAGTTTTCACACTGATCAAAACGCAATTTAAAGCTGACACTGAAATTCTTAGAACAGATAATGGTGGGGAATATGTAAACCAAAGTTTTGGCATTCATCTCCAAGAGTTAAAGAGCAATTCACCAAATTACCTGCCCCTACACTCCTGAATAAAATGAAGGTTGGAGAGAAGGATCAAAACCTCATTGAAACCACCCTTGCATTGCTTAATCATAGTAAACTCCAACCCAAGTACTGGTTAGAAGCATTAGCCACAACAAACTAACTTATAAATAGATTACCTTTCCCAAAACTGCAAAATCAATCCCCTTGCTACATCCTTTACAAGAAACAGCCTGATTACAATATTCCGAGGGTGTTTGGTTGCTTATGTTTCCCCTGGCTCAGGCCTTACACATCACACAAATTGGAAAACAGATCAAAACAGTGTGTGTTCATTGGATATTCTTCTCATACCAAAGGTTATAAGTGCTTAGACTTAGAGACAGGCAAATTCTACTTGTCTAGACAAGTCAAATTCATGGAGTCTGCTTTCTCATGTTCTACTCTAGACACTGCCACCTTATCACGTCATCATTTTCCTCCAATCTTTGCAGTATCATCACCTCCAACTCTCACATCACTTTCACAGAACCTGCTTGTCCTTCCATCAGTGCCCTGCAGCCATCTAGAGAATCACCAGCATTGTGCCACTTCCAGAGTCACTCACACAATCCTACTCTTTCACAATCATATTCTAGAACTCTCATAACTCCTCATCCTAATTCCCTGCTTGAGCCAATCTCAGTCTCAGGCCACACGGAACACCTCTGATCACTACTCTATTACCTTTCCTCATAATTCATCCTTAAACCCCATCAGTACAGCTAAGCAATCTCAAAACAACACACATCACATGTTTACAAGATCCAAAACTGTCACTACCTCATCCGTATCACATACTGCATCACACAGCTCCATTACCCGAAGCAATTGAACCTGTCACTTATAAGGAAGCATCACAATCACCCTGCTGGCAGCAGGAAATGCAGGAGGAGTTTGATGCCTTAACATAACAAGTCCTTAATTCCCCTAACACCTGATAGGTTCCCGATTGGCTGCAAATGGGTATACAAGATCAAAAGGAAGGTTAATGATACTATTTCAAGGTATAAGGCAAGCTTGGTGGCAAAAGGCTTCCGCCAAGAACGGGGCATTGATTATTCAAAGACTTTTAGCCCTGTGGTTAAGTAGCAAATGATAAGAACCATTCTAGCATTAGTATTACACAATGGTTGGGCACTAAATCAACTAGCTGTTTCAAATGCCTTCCTGTATGGAGATTTAGAAGAAACAGTCTACATGACTCAACCAAAAGGGTTTGTTGACCTATAAAGCCTAACAATGTGTGCAAGCTACAGAAATCCCTCTATGTCTTAAAATAAGCCCCAAGAGCCTCCTACTCTAAGCTCTCATCCTTCTTAATCCAGTGGGGATCCACTACAGGGACAGAACTACATATATAGTGGGTCCCGCCCCCCCCCAAAAAAAAAATAAATTTTTTCCCCTTATGAAATAAATTTGTTTATAAATAACTAAAATGCACTGCTCTCGGGATCAAAGGATAGATCAAGTGGTTGAGACTATCTTTCCTAAGCGTGAGATCCTAGGTTTGAATCCTATGGGGGTAGGGGGTTAAAGAAAAGGGTGCACTCCCCCTCCTCCCTCCTTAACCCTATTTTGACGAAGTAGAACATAGATGGTAAATTTCTTTTAGATTGGGAATTTTATTTAATAAATGGTAATTTAATTATTTTTTTCTAAATTAATATCTTTACAAATTACAATTAACCTTTAATATTCTATCTTTTCCATTCTTACTTCACAAAAGTCAGATTTCAAAAGCTTTGAAATTTACAATTAATAACTTTATCCCTTTGCTAAGACTGTTCTTGGAAGGCCAAGAGGATACTTGAACAAGTGTAGGGATTTGCAGCAGCAATATTTTGTGTTCTTCAACAATTATTATGTTAAGAAACAAAAGTACTTAATCAAGAATGCAATCTATCTTTTGACAAATTTTCAAGTTTATATATATTTTTTCTAACGAGTGCAAAATTATACTCGTTAATGTTAGGTTAATATTTCTATTGATATAAAAAATTTATTATTCAAAAAAATCTTAATTGGAACAACATTACACGATTACAAAATTGCACATATGCAATCATTCGAGTCTAAGACATGGGGCTCCTTTGGATTGACTTTTTCATAAGTGTTTTTTATAATTTTTGGAAAAACTGTATTTTGAAAAGTTAAAATTTCATTCAGCCATTAGAAAAATGTTTCCGACAAGTTTAAATTTCTAACTTCTTATACGATTTAAAAATTAGTTTTTAGGTTAATATTTAAGATTGTTCACACTATATTTGTAGACTCGTGGTTTTCGATTTCCTCCTAAATAAAATCAAATAATATTATCTTTAAGGCATTGATTAAATTTGTTTTTAGTATCGGATTTATATAATTCTATACTTATAGATGATTTTCGTAACTTGAAAGAACGACGCGTTATTTTGAAAGGTTACAGTTAATTTGGGACTAAGTTCGCGATGAATATGTAAGCTTTGCACTTCTTAAATTTTATGACTATTTATAATTAACCCCCTAAACATTTCATCCTGGGTCCATCAATGATCCACTATCACTATTGTAGATTCTTCACTGTTTATTCAAAAGACTGCTTAGCACATTCATTCTTTTGGTGTATGTAGATGATATCGTCCTCATTGGCAGCTCGTCTACTGTCATTTTTGACTTTATTCAGACTACGTATTCCTCCTTTACTATGAAGTATCTTGGCCATCTCTTATACTTCTTAAGCATTGAAGTCAAGGAAACAGCTGCAGGCCTCTTGTTACATCAAATCAGATGTGCCAAGGATCTTCTTCATAAGGCAGGCTTTACTTATTGAAAACCTTCCCCTACACCAATGTTCTCAGACTCTCATACCTCCTCCAGCTTTCACAGAGGAACCATACTGCAATACCACACACTTCAAAAGACTTGCAGGAGCTCTTCAATATATCACTATCACAAGACAAGAACTGCAGCATTCAGTTAGCTCAATCTGCAAAAAAATGCATAACCCTACAAAGGGAGACTATGAGTCTGTTTAGCATTGAGGTTCCACAAGCTGGTTTTGCAAAAGAATCCATGGGGTATTTGGTTATAGACAAAACTGAGTCTTGAGAGAACCAAAACGGAGTTGCGTTGCTTTTTCTAAAACTGCGTTTTACAAACCAAAGGTTGTATACACTTTATTAGTTATAAATATTACAACATACTCATTTATGATTATATATTAAACATGTTATTCAAATAAAATTAAAAACTTGGAAATTTAAAAATTAAAAAATATAAATAAAAATTAAATATTAAAGTTAAAAACTAAAAATCAAAATTAAAAATAAAAAATTAAAATGATTAAAAAACTAAAAAATAAAAAGATTAAAAAATTAAAAATTAAAAAGAAAATAAAAATTAAAAGTAAAAATCCAAATTTTTTGAAAGTCACAAAATAATTAAGAATTTATAAAGTAAAAAATCTAAAATATTCAAATCAAATAGATAAATAAATCATAAACAGCACTTTAAATAGCAATTTTAACCTAACAGATTATCAACTACATTTTTATCCCACTGCAATTTTATATTCTTTTACTAAACAATAAAACAACCTTTTTTAACCGTACCCACAACCGCAGCCACAACAACAGCAGATTTCAACAGCAATGCCAAACAAGCCCTATGTTGCCTTGAAAAGAACTCTCAGATACATTCAAGGAATTCTGCACCAAGGCCTTTTGTTTTCACCTGATCCCTTGACATCACATGGTTATTCTAATAGTGACTGGACTAGTGACATTGTTGACAGAAAATCTACAACAGGCTATTGCATATTCCTCAGTCCTAATCTCATTTCTTGGAGTTCCAAGAAGCAAGCCACTATATCAAGAAACTCTGCTAAAATCGAGTATAGGGCCTTGGCACAAACAGCAGCAGAAATCACTTGGTGGACTTATCTGCTAAAAGCACTTCTCATTCTTTTGACAACTCCAACCATTGCATGTGACAGACAACATTTCTGCCTTGACACTTGCTTCCTACCCTGATTTTCATAGGTGTACAAAACACATAAAGATCAATTATCACTATGAGGGAGCAATTCCTTGCAAAGAAGCTGCATATCACTTATCTTCCATCTACAGACCTAGTAGCAGCCTCATTCACCAAACCTCTCAACTCTGCTCAATTCTGTCACCTCAAGAACAAGCTTCCCTTGGCTTCCACCCACAGCCCAGCTTGAGGGGGGCATGTTAGAGTAGTGAGGAAGTACCAAATTGTAAAGTCAACCATAGAGTTAGTTGTAGTCAAAGTCCAGCTGGACAGCCAGCGGCACACTCCAACTAAGGAGTTAGTTAGACAGGTAGTGCTAACTTTAGCAATGTACCTAACTCTACAAATAGCAGTGTAAAGCTCAGCTAAGAGAACACATTACTTCTCTCTAAAATGTTTTCCGTTTCTCTCTATGAGCTCCTAAGCTCTCTGTCGCTCAAGTAATGGTCCAATATGTACTAGAGATATAAAGGGTACTAACCTTCTCTTTGCTTCCAGCACTCCCAACAACATAGCATCCCAACAACTTTGCAAACTGCCCAACAAGTTGACCAACTGCTCCAGATGCTGCTGAGACGAAGACAGACTCACCTTTTTTGGGAGAGCAAAGCTCATAAAAACCAGCATAAGCAGTCATCCCAGGCATCCCTGCATCAATAATTACATTACTCTTCGTTTGAGGCTTTGTTTGACAACACCAAAAAACAACTTTTTAAGTAGCTTTTAGTGTTTTAACTGGGTCAAAACACTATTTGTCCAAGTTATTGTTGTTCGGTAAAATAGTGTTTCATGTAGCTTTTAGTGTTAAAACTGGCTATTTTCAAACATTAAAAATTTTAATATTTAACAATAGTTTTTAGTGTTTCATCCATTTTTGACAATTCTATCCTTTTACCATTTTTTTTGGCAATCCTAGTTCCTCTTCAGTCTCTATATTGTGGTCTTTTCTTTCACAAATATAAATAAAAAATGACAAAAGATTAATTTCAAATTCTATTTCTATCCACATCAAAATATATCTAAAAAGTATAAGTTTTATTAGTCTATTTGTTATTTTATTTTGACAAAATACATTTCGAACCTATTAAAAATATTTTTTGTGATATTGCTACAAAAGCTTTATCAAAAAAAAAAAATTATTATACATTAATAATAAAATATTATTATAAAAACTTATCTCTAATAATAAAATAGATCATCTTATTCTAACAACAGTAATAATAATTATAATTATCATAACAAAATAACAATATATCAATCTCCTCTTAGTCATTTTGAATTCATGAACTAGTCCAACAGCTAATTTTATTGAACACATTGTGTTCAACCAGCTACCTAAACAACTATCAGCTAGCAGCTAAAATAAAAGAGCTATCAGCACCTAAACAACTATGAACTACTCGAACAACTATCAGTTATCCTAGTAGCTTTTGTATTCAAATTATTGTTGTGGTGTCTTATTTTTGCTGATCTGAAATATTAATTTCAACTTGACAACACAATTTTTTTATCTCCTTATCCGCACAACACTAGTGATCCACTCCCACAGCCTGCAACAAATTGACTAAATTATTGGAATACATTCTAAAATGAGCATGCTTAAGTCCTGCCTACAACTAAATCTTTCCCTATTGTCATCAAAGGAATCCTAAGGAGTAAAGAAAACGTCCCTACAACTCAACATTACATGTTCCAATAGATAGCATAAATGCACATTATATTGCTCTTTTACATCCAGGACAACAAGGAATTTAGTTTGCAGCATAAAGAAGACTAAGAATTTACAGATATGCAATCAAAATGAAAGTCTCCAGACCTCTGAGAATATGTTGGAAAAAACTTACCAAAGATTCCAGTATACTAGGATAGAGGCACATCTGTATGCTGAATCTTAAAGAGAGATTCTGGAGCTGTAATGAGACTGTATTCTTCCCATCCAGTCACCCCCCAAACTAAGTCCCCTTTCTTGAAGTTCAGATTAGCAGAATCCAAAACCTTGGCTACCCCACATCCTACAATGGGCTGCACATATCAATAGGAAAGTTATGCAAATAGGCCATTATAATTCAGTAGAATTTAGGAGTAAGGCTTTGTTTGGTCCAACTTTTAGACCTTAAAAGAGTTTTCTATAAGTTTAAAACTTAAACTAATCCACTTGACCTATTCTGAAAATGCTTTAAGGTAAAAGCCAAAGCTAAAAATCAAAAGCTCAAAATTGGAGCTTTTACTCTTTCTCAAAATCCTAGACTTCAATGCATCACAGGAATTTCAACTAAAGAGTTTTTTTGTGCCTGAATCCTGATTTACAAAAGAAAAAAATGAATGAAAGGGGATGACCCTATGTGGGACCATTCTCTTAACTCTTAAGGTTGGTATTAAAAAGAGAAGAGTATTGTAGGGAAAAAGAGTTTTGGCTGGTGTTAGGAGGAAGAGAAATCACCCAGCTTGTTGTCGTAAAGATGTTGGCCCCTATACCCATGTTACCAACAAAGTTACATTACATTCTTTGCAAATCATAAAAAACATGTGACATTGAAGTCTAACAGGGCTCTTTTATAAACAGGGGTGGGTTTTTATTCTGTTACAATTTAGAAGTTAGTAAAGCAACTAACTAGCTAACTCGCCAAATGACATAAATGCCCTAACTAATAGCTGGAAAATGACTTAACCACCCTTCTGCTACAAAAAATCCCTTACCACCCTCACTACTTTTCGAGCCTCTTTTCCCCCTTTTATCATTTCCAAAATCTGACCCATCAATACTCCCCCCCAAAAAAGAACAATCTTTATGCTCAAGGATTGAAAGTAGGAAATTGCTGCTGGAGAGTGTGCAAATCAATCCATGAATTGTCTTATGCCAAGCAGTTGAACCATTTGGCAAGGACTTGGGTAACAGTCCTACGGCCTCGCGTAATGATTCACTTGTCCAAAACAGCTTGAAGTTCTAACAGCACACGTCCATGAGTAGATAGAAACACTGGTAGGTCAGGGATTCCTGGAGCATTGCCAATGAGTTTCTTGAGCATTGCCAATGTGTGGTGAACTTTGGCAGTTGTAGGTAGCTTGAGCTTGTCGGCAACCTTTCACATCTTTTTTCCTACCTTAAATGACCCGAAGAACTTACGACTGAGCTTCTAGCAAGCGTAAGCCTCAAGATTTGTCTATATGGCTGTAACTTGACATAGACCCCATATCCCACACTGAGGTCTATTTCTGTTCTTTTCTTATCAACTTGTTGCTTCATCCTAGACTGAGCATTCACCAAATAAGTCTTGAGTAAACTGATCGTGGCATCTCCGACCTGCAAGCTCCTATCTACCTCCTCTAACACAGAACTTTGTGGTATGGCAGATAGAAGAGTGATTTCTACCCATACATAATTCCATATGTGGTTGCTTGAATAGCTGAGTGATATGTTGTGTTGTACCACCACTCAACTAGTGGCAGCCATTTATACCAATCTGCAGGCCTCTCCCATGTCATGCATCTAAGATAAGCTTCCAAACACCTGTTAACTACTTCTGATTGAGGATGATATCAAGCAGAATGGTCCAAGGTGACTCACTGAATAGCTCCTGCCAAAATTTACTAAGAAAAGTGGTGTCCCTGTCATTCACAATAGTCTGAGGCATTCCGTGAAGCTTGTATACATTGTCTAAGAAGGCCTGTACTACTGTGAGGGCAGTGTAGGAGTGAGGTAGGCCAATAAAGTGGGCATACTTGCTTAACCTATCAACTACCACCAGCATAACTGACTTCTCATGTGATTTAAGTAATCCTTCCACAAAGTACATTCTGATGTCTTGCCCCACTCTGTCAAGCATAGGAAAAGGTTGCAACAAGCTAGGGGTAGCCACATTCTCTCTCTTACTTCTCTGGCATACTTCACAGGCTCTCACATAGTGATAAACAGCCTGCTTCATTTTTCCCATTAGTAGAACTGCTCTAGTCTTACACTGTCGTGATAGATATTACCAATTTGTCATGAGACCTCCATTGTTACCCATCATGAGTTTCCCCTTCCTATACAGCAATCCATTTGTGCAGGCATAATCTGGTTTGAGACTCTGAGCCTGCTGAAATTGTTGAATAAAGGACTACATGGATGGATCATCTTCATAGGACTGCTGAAAGTTTGGAGTCAGAGTTCCATCCACATAACTCAATGTGTACAGCTGCGACTAGTCTATAGGTAACCTTGAAAGGGCATCTGCCACCACTTTCTCTTTTCCCTTATAAGTAATAGAGTAGTCATACCTCATGAGTTTGGTCAGCCATTTCTGCTGTTCAGGGTTAGATACCCTTTGTTCTATTAAGAATTTCAAGCTTTCCATTTTCTTTCTTATTCACTAAGAGCCCTTGATGTCTAAGGCCTAGTGCTTTGCTCATAAAAGCCAAGGGATGTCCCGCCTGCCACAAGACTGCCGCTATCCCATGGTTGCAGGCATCTGTCTCCAAAGTGAATCCATGTCAAAGTTGGGTGACACCAGTACAGGTGGAGATATCATGGCCCTTTTGAGCTCTTTGAATGCAGCTTCAACTTGTGAACCCCATATAAAGGCATCTTTTTTCGAGAAGTCAGTTAGTGATCTGGCTACAATGTCGTAATTCCTAGTATATCTCTTGTAATACCCTGTAAGTCCCAAGAATCCCCTTAATTCCTTTACAATCTTAGATGTAGGCCACTCTTCCATGGCTAGAATGTTTGCAAGATCAACACAAACTCCTTTTTGAGTTATGACATGCCCCAAACTCCACCTCTGGTTGCCCAAAAGAGCATTTGCCATCTTTGACATGCAACTGGTTAAGCAGCAGCATTTTGAGTGCCTCTTCCAAGTGCAATAGGGGATTGCCCCAACCCTTGCTATATATAAGTATATCATCAAATAATACAAGCATAAACTTCCTAAGGTGAGCCTGAAACACATGGTTCATCAAACTCTGGAATATCAAAGAGGCATGAGTTAGGCCAAAAGGCATAACCACAAACTCATAGTGACCATAGTGGGAACTAAAAGCTGTTTTTTTCCGTGTCTTCCTCCCTCATTCAAATTGATGATAATCAGACCTTAAATCCAGGTTAGAGCCTGTTCGGCTCTGCTTATTTTGCAACTTATAAGCTCTCAGGAACAAGTCCCGTCACATGCTTTTTACTCTATTTGTAGCTTATAAGTCCCAAAAAAGCTTAGGCAAACAGGCTGCTAGAGAAGTATTGAGCTCCCTTAATTCATCCAACAACTCTTCTATAATAGGTATCTTCTATAACAGGTATTCTTAACTTGTCTTAAACAGTGACATCATTTAGCTGCCTCTATTCTATGCAAAGCCTACCCAGATGTTTACTTCTTTGGTGCTAACTATTTGTCTTCTTAAAAAATATCCAAAATTGATAATGAAATTTAAAAAAAAAAAAAAAGAGAAACAAAATAAACACATGTAGAAGTTGAACACGTGTGTAGCAAATGAACTCCTAGAATGCATGCATGTACATGTGTCATGTGTGTACTATTCTGCTTTCTAAGCAATTTTACTTGTTAACTGTTGTACTTTATGCAACAAATATTGTACCTTCAATGAATGTTGTAGTATACTGTCGCAACGGATCTTGCACACTTCTCTTTTAAATCCCCCACGGATTGACTTTTTTTTAAATTATTTTCTAGTAAAATTATATTATTTTTATAATAAACATATGAATTATATTTCAAAACAAATTAAAATTCTAAAAAAAAAGCTCAATTTCACCATTTTTCAAACATCAGAGTTTTTAACCTTTTAAAAAAAAAAAAAAACTTTTTTTCAAAAGTTTTAAAGAAAAATATTTTTGAAAAAAGTCAACTCAAAATGAGCCACAAAATATATATATAAAACATGAACATTGTACACTCCGCATTCCTACTTTTTACCCTGATCTATTGCAATGCTAAAGAAGCGAACTTAAGTTCCGTACACAAACCATCGAGAACCATGACATTATTTAATAAATGAATTAAAGAAAAAGCAAATTGTTAAGCAAAGAAAAGAAAAGAAAGCATACGGAGCCAGGGGTGAAGGATTCAACGTAGCTGCCTTCCATCTTTCTCATGCGGTTGCGCATGTAAGGGTCACAAGACAAGTAAAGATTCTTCACCAAAACGCCACCGTTTGATGCCTTGAGTTTTACGGAAGTGGTCCGAAACTCCATGTCGGATTCTTTAGGGAAACCAGCGACGTAGTGTTTGAGAATTACTCGCTTGTTGATTTTTTTGCTTTTTTTTTTTTTTTTTTTTTTGGCAGTGTGTTTTTGTGTGTGTATGTGTGAGTTCTGCTTTTACGTTAAAGCGTGGGGTGTGTTTATTAGTGTGTTTGTTGACTCTTGTAGGAAGAAAAGGATACAGGAATGGGGTGCTAATGGTGATTTTGCATGGATGATGTGGCAAATTTATGTTCACCAAATTGTTGATCAAAATTTATGGCAAGAGCCTATAATTCTCTCCCTTAAAAATCTCAGCTTAATGTAAAGATACAGACCTTCAAAAGGTACACAAGAGCATCTTAAAAACATGTCATGTTAAAGCCAAACTAATTATAAAATGTTGTGAAAAGATTGATGCAGACATTCATAATCCAAAGTCAAATATAATGGCTTTGAAATTGAAAATAAAAGTTGTCTTCTAACCATGAAAATTGGAACTAGCACGCCAAGTTATATGCCAATTTGCATTGGATTTTCTTACAGCAAACATTTATTGTTTTGTTCCTTCCATTCTTAGCTTATATATATCATGGGTTTGGATGAGTTTTGTAAGGTTAAGGAGTAGAAAATTTTTTAGAGAAGTAGAAAGCATATTTGAGAGATTGAAATAAAATTTAGTTCTCTTTATATTTTCTCCCTATATGTTTCTCTCTTTCATAATTATTTTATAACACGTTATCAGCACAAATATCTGTCGACGAGAAGTTCTGCAAATTATTAAAGGGAGCACGATCCTACAAAAGTTTCAGTAACAGTTTTTATTTTATTATATCATGTCTATAGGATAAAGTTTTTTTTTAATACCCTATTTATTTTACATTGCATTTATCCTGAAAATAAAATTATTGTTAAATTATTTCTTTAAAATATTGTAATGTTCTCTATTTAATGAAATAATGATTTAAAAATAATAATAATAAAGATAATAACAAAGACTGTGATTCTTAAGACAAGACTATCGTGACTTCTAGGACGTGATTACCTTGACTCTTGGACATGTGATTACCAAGACTTAAAAAAAATTTAAAAAAAATGATGATGACTTCTAAGGATATAAACACTACTATAGTTACATAACGATTAATTGTAACAATTATACTAACATATTATTTAAAATTGACATCTTATATTATATTATATCATGCTTATAAGTTTTATATGCCATATTTATAATTTATTCCTACGAACTTATATTTATTGATTTACAAGTTACGTCCGGTAAATATATTATTATTTTACTTACTAATTTATTTTTGATATATGCTAGATTTATAATGTCAAATCTCACGAAACTTGAGTTTGTGGCCCTTGATATTTTTGGCAACAATTATTTATCATGGATCCTCGATGCCGAAATACATCTCAATGCCAAGGACTTTGGAGAAATAATTAAAGAAAGAAATAACGCATCCTTACAGGATCGCACTAAAGTATTAATATTCCTTCATCATCATCTCCATAAAGGGCTTAAAGCCGAATATCTTACAAAAAAGGATCCACAAATCCTTTGGAAAAATTTGAAGAAAAGATTTTATCATCATAAAATAGTGATCCTTCCTAAAGCTTGCTACAAGTGGATTCACCTGTGATTGCAGGATTTTAAAACTGTAAGCGAGTATAACTCCGATGTATTTAGAATTACTTCACAATTGAAATTATGCGGAGAAAAGATCACTGATGAAGGCATGTTAGAGAAGACATTCTCTACTTTTCACGCATCTAATATACCCTTACAACAACAATATAGAGAACGTGGTTTCAAAAAAATATTCTGAGTCGATCTCATGTCTTCTTGTTGCTAAGAAAAATAATGAACTCTTGATGAAAAACCATCAAACACGACCAACTGGATTAGAACCATTTCCTAAAATGAGTGAAATTACATCTCCTGAGGTGAATGCTATATCATCAAATAATTATGGTCATAAGCGTGGTCGTGGATATGCTCGTGGTCGTGGTTATAGACATGGTAATGGTCGTAATTTTCATAGGTCAAATATACCAAATTTCAAAAGACAAGAAAATCACGACAAAAAAAAATCCACGAAATAAATCTTTCCAACATATTGAAAGTACTTGCTATAGATGTGGCATGAAAGGACATTGGCATCAAACATGTCGTACTGCTAAACATCTTGTGGATCTTTATCGAGCTTTGTTGAAAGAAAAAGGAAAAGGTGTGGAGACAAATCTTGTTGAACAAAATACTCAAATAAATTACACACACCTTGACTGCTCTGACTTCTTTGAAGATGCTACTAAAAACAATGAGCAATTGATTGGTGATGGAAATGTCCATCCAAATTAATCTTTATGTAAAAATGGGACGTTTTTATTATGTCAAACTGTTTGTCACTTTAATTTAATTTTAGCTCGAATGTAATATCTATATTTTATGAAATTAATGTCGTATCTTTGCTAATATTTGTGTATTTTCTTTATTACTATTGTGAAGAACTATGGGTTTGCATCATATCAATGATGGAGAAATATGTTTGGCTGATAGTGCTACAACACATACTATTATCAAGAATAAGAAGTATTTCTCCCAACTGAAATTAGTCGATGCAAATGTCAATACAATAGCTGGTTCTGCAAAGCTAATTGAAGGCTCTGGTAGAGCTTGTGTTATGTTTCCTGGAGGAACAAAAATGATAATAAGCATTGCCTCATATTCCAGTGGATCACAACGGAATCTACTCAATTTTAGAGATATACAAGAAAATGGTTATCATATTGAAACCATGAAGGAAGGCAATAAATAATATCTTTATATCACATTGCCTATACCTGGCAAAAAGCATATATTGAAAAAATTGCCAACATTATCTTTTGGACTATATTCTACTTATATAAATCTTGTGATGAACCAGAAGATAATTAATCCAAAGAATTTTGCTCTTTGGTATGATCACCTTGGACATCCAGGTACAAGAATGATGAGACGAATTATTGAAAATTCACATGAGCACTCATTAAAGAGTCAAAAAGTGCTCTTATCAAATGAATTGTCATGTGCTGCTTGTGCCCAAGGAAAATTGATTATAAGGCAATCCCCAACTAAAATTGATGCAAAAAACCCTAAATTTTTAGAACGAATTCAAGGGGACATATGTGGGCCTATTTTTCCAGCATGTGAACTATTTGGATATTTTATGGTATTAATAGATGCCTCCACACATTGGTCACATGTCTCTTTATTATCCACTCGAAATGTGGCATTTCTAAGACTCCTTGCACAAATAATTCGCCTACGTGCACAATTTTCGAATACAATCAAGAAAATTCGTCTTGATTATGCAAGAAAATTTACATCCCAATCTTTTAATAATTATTATACATCAATTAAGATTATAGTTGAGCATCCTATGGCTCACACACATACTCAAAATGGTTTAGCAGAATCTTTTATTAAACGTCTACAGCTAATCGCTAGACCACTACTTATGAGAACTAAATTGCCTAGTTCTACTTGGGGACATGTCATATTGCATGCTGCAGCACTGGTTCGGATAAGACCAACTGCTTATTATAAATATTCCATTTTTCAATTGGTTTCTGGTCAAGAACTAAAGATATTCTTTTTAAAAATATTTGGTTGTGCAGTATATGTTCCAATTGCTCTACTGCAGCGCATAAAAATGGGACCACAAAGAAGACTGGGTATATACGTCGATTTTAAACCTCCATCAATCATTATATATCTTGAACCCTTAACTGGAGATCTTTTTACAGCACGTTTTGCTAATTGGCAGTTTGACAAAACCGTATTCCTAGCATTAGAGGGAGAAAAACAAAAGCTGTAAAAGCAAAAAATTACATAGAATGCATCATCTATGGCTCATTTTGATCATCGCACAAATCTATCTTGTTGGCTAAATACTAGTTATTAATTTTGATGATGAAAATTTGATATGCATTTATAATTATTTTACTAAAAAGCATCTTGTGAAGATAAATGTTAAGAAAAGTAGATAGATGCTTGGAAGATGGAAGAAGATGAACAAAAGAGCATTATTTGAAGAAGAAGAAGATAAGAAGGCATAAGGAGGAGAAGAGGTGTCATAAGAGGTACCGGACGTTCTTGCTCTTTTTATGAAATGCCTAAATATTGCAAGTGTTTGGCTCAAATCTTTATTTTTATAACTCAAACAATTTAAATCTCATGCACATTAGATTTCATAAAAGCACAAATGACTTTGAATGCACACTTACTGTAAACATGTGTTTTGAAGTGTTTTTAGTCATAAAAAGTATTTACAAAATGCCTTAAGAGGATTTCGAGTTATGAAAATTGTATTTAAAATGTTTTTCATGTAAAGTTTGGCTTTACTTCTTTCTCTGGAGTGGCCGGACCCCCCAGCCGGTCGACCGGCTAACCAGGGAGGGTCGCCAGGCCAAAACAAAGAAGGGAAGAAAAAGCTAGACCCCCTATCCGATCAACCGGCTAAGGCGTCCGGCCTAGTCAAAGAGGGCCAAGAGGAGGCCAGATGACCCAGCTAGTCATCCCACTGAACGAGGTGCTATAATCAATGCACTAGTCATTTATTACCGTTCTGGCCATTTTCTCCTCTTTTCTTCTACCTACCAAAGCCCTAACTCTAAAATCTCTTTAAATACACCTTCAACACTCATTCAAATCTTCAATTCAAGCTTGCAAAATCATTTATCATATATCAATTCAACTTTGAGCTATTCTTGCAATATCTTTGAGCTTTCAAGAGCACCATTCATTGCTATATTCTCTTTTAAGAAGAAATTTCAGATTCTTCATCATTTCTATTCTTCTTGATTGTATACACTCTTTGTGAGCTAAGAAATATTGAGAAAGACATCTACTAGAGCTTGAAAAAGTGTGGGAAAATCCTAAAGAGTGAGACTCTTGGGTTCTTTGAAGTTTGGCTTCAAAGAGTTGTAAAAATTAGTCTTTGCTTCACCAAGATTTGAAGAAGTACTTAGTGAAGATTGTTGAACTCCTAAAGGGAGCTTCCTTGGGCGGTGGATGTAGGCTTGGCCAAACCACCTTAAATCATTTATCTTCCTTCTCTCTACACTCTATTTATCTTTATTTGCTTATATTGATTACATTGTGTTTGCTATATTACTTGAGTGAAATAGTTGAATTTCTGTGAATTTTAAACTTAGTATATATATCTTAATTGACCCCTCCCCCTTTTAAGATATTTGCAACCACAATTGGCATTAGAGCTAGGGTTCTACTTATATTTTAACAACTAGTAGAATTATATTTAGCAAATACGAAGGAAATTTCTATTAAACAAGCACCCCCGTTTGATGGAACCAACTATGCATTTTGGAAAATGAGATTGAAAGTGTTTATACAATCAAATGATTATAAAGCTTGGAAAATTATAGAAAATGGACCCACCTTACCTACAAAATTAGAAGGGGATAGGAGAGTACTAAAACCCGAAAATTAATGGAATGATAAGGATATTAAACTATTTAAGTTAAATCACAAAGCTTATATTATTTATTCAATTCTATGAATGCCACCAAATTTAAAATGGTAATGGGATACACTTCAGCTAAGGAACTTTGGGACCAATTGGAAGTAACTTATGAAGGAACTAGCCAAGTTAAAGAATCTAGAATTGCTATGCTTGTGCATAGATATAAATTGTTTAAGATGGATCCTAACGAAAATGTTGGGCAAATGTTTTCTAGATTTGTTGAAATTGCTAATGGCTTGAAGGCACTTGGAAAGGACTATTCTAATGTAAAGAAAGTAAGCAAGGTGCTAAGGAGCTTGCCATCATCACGGCAACCAAAAGTCACGGCCATCAAAGAAGCTAAAGACTTAAACACTTTAGAGCTCAATGAGCTC
Source organism: Cordia subcordata (assembly GCA_028554755.1). NCBI lineage: Eukaryota > Viridiplantae > Streptophyta > Magnoliopsida > Boraginales > Cordiaceae > Cordia > Cordia subcordata. Next base: position 13,256,957 of record JAPTOF010000010.1, on the reverse strand, counting down.
ATTGGATCACTCATGATTCATGAGCTTGAAATAAAAGGTCGTGAAAAGGAAGAGAGCAAAGTGAAGAAGTACATTGCGCTCGTTGCATCAAAATATACATCAAGTGAAGATGACGAAGACGATAAAGACCTGGAGGATGAGAAAATTGCACTTCTTGCCCGAAACTTCAAAAAATTCATGAAGTTTAGAAAGATGAAAAGAGGAGCATTCTCAAACAATGCAAATTGGAAGAAGAAAAGAAAAGAAAGCAAAGACTTCAAGAGGACAAAAGGAAACAAAAGGTGATGAATTAAACTTCAATTGCAACAAGCCAAGACACATAAAAGCAAATTTTCCAAAACTTAGAAGAAAGAAGGGAAGGCACTCAAAGCTACTTAAGACACCTCCAAAAGTAAAGAAGACATGGAAGAACAACATGAGATAGCCAACTTTTGCCTTATAGCCAATGAGGATGAGGTACTATCTTCACTTGAGGTACTATCTTCACCTTCTCTATCTTTTTGTTATTCATCTAGTGAAGAAGAGGAAGATGAATATAGCTTTGATGAACTAAAGGATGCATTTGCTAAATTACATAATAATCTATCTCTAGCTTTAGCAAAAAATAAGCAAATGCAATTAAAATTGCAACTTGCTCTTGATGAAAAAGAAATTTTAGAAAAGAAAAATGTCTCTCTCGTAGAAAAGATGGAAATCTTGGAAAAAAAATGATTCATATGCCGAAGAGTTTGTAAAATTTGAAAAAGAGGTTAAGGATTTGAAAAAAGAAAAATATAAACTTGAATGGGATAATTCAAAAATTTACAAATGGCAAGGAGAACTTTGAAAAACTCTTTGGAAGTAAAAAAATGACTTTTGACAAGAGTGGAATTGGGTATAAACCAAACATTAAATAAAAGTATTTCAAAACCTACTTTGTCAAGGCTTCTACTACTACATCCTCTTCTTCACCAAAATCTAACATTACTTGCATATATTGTGAAAAGAAAGGACATGTATCAACTCATTGTTACTTCAAGAAACTTTGTGATAGAGGATCACATGTCCCACATTGGCAAATACTTAAATTGGTGGTCAAAACCAAAAATTGAAACTAATGCCACGGACCCAAAGTGTTGGGGACCCTAAAATAAAAAATTGCATTTGAATTTCATGTGTGTAGTTATGCAATGAAAGCAAAACAAGCAAGATGAAGTGGATCTTGGATAGTGGTTGTTCCAAGTACATGACGGAGAACTCATTACTCTTCTACAAATTGAAAAAGACAAAAGGAGGATATGTTACCTTTTGGCAACAATAGCAAAGGAAAAATAATCAGAAAAGGAAGCATTGGTAACGAAAACTCTCTTGCTATACACAATGTCTTACTTGTAGAAGGCCTAAAATTTAATCTACTTGGTATTAGTCAATTGTGTGACAAAGGTTATAAAGTAGTTTTTCAATCCTCTAGTTGCATTGTGTATGAATGTGGAAATGATAATGTATTATTTGTAGCTAAGAGAAATGAAAATGTCTACACCATTGAAATTGATCTACTTGTCTGTCAACATGTTAAATGCTTGACCATTGTGCTTGATAATGCTTGGTTATGGCATAAAAGATTAGGAAATGCTAGCATGAGCTTGTTGAATGATTTATCTGAGCATGATCCAGTTAGAGACTTACCAAGGCTAAAGTTTGAAAAAGATAAAATTTGTGATGCTTGTCAATTAGGGAAACAACATAAGACATCTTTCAAATCCCTAAATAAAGTTTCGACAAATGGAGCATTGCAATTATTACATATGAATTTGTTTAGACTTATTGATGTGGCTGGCTCAGGGGGTTCTAGATATACATTTGTAGTTGTAGATGACTATACTAGATTTACAGGGGTCATGCTTCTTGCACATAAAAATAATGCCTTCAATGAATTTGCAAGATTGTGTAGAAAAGTGCAAAATAAGAAAGACTATTTTATAACTTGCATATGTAGTGATAATAGTACCGAATATCTAAACACTCCTTTCATAAATCTTTGTGAGGAACATGGCATTGAGCACAACTTTTTAGCCTATCAGACTCTCAACAAAATGGGGTAGTAGAGAGAAAGAATTGTACATTACAAGAAATGGCAAGAACCATGCTAAAAGAACACAACTTGCCAACATATTTTTTAAGTGAAGCCATAAACACCACATGTTATGTGCAAAACAGGGTTTTAATTAGACCTATCTTAAATAAAACTCCATATGAACTGTGGCATGGAAAAACATCTAAAATTTCATACTTCAAAGTGTTTGGTTGTAAATGTTTTATCCTAAATGCTAAGGACCACTTAAGGAAATTTGATGCTAAACTGGATGAAGGTATATTTTTGGGTTATTCCACAAAGAGTAAAACATATAGAGTTTATAATAAAAGAACTCTAGTTGTGGAAAAATCAATGCATGTTACATTTGATGAAACTAACCCATTTGAGCCGATAAAGAAAATTGATGATGTAGGCTATCTTTTGGAAAAGACGACACTTGAAGATCCAACTCCAAAAGACAAAGCAAGAAGATGCAAAGCAAGAAGAAGAATATCAAAAAAAGAAGTCTCAAGCCAATATGGAGAGTGAAAAATGCTTAAACAAAGGAAACATTGAAACCAAAGAGACTCATAGGGATCTACAGAAGAGTTGGAAGTTTGTAAGAAACGATCCTCAATATCAAATCCTTGATGATCCAAATGAAGGAGTAAGAACTAGGCGTAATATTAATGCTTATTGTGAACATTATGCATTTATTTCTCATATAGAACCTAAAAATGTAAAAGAATCTTTGCTTGACGAGAATTGGATAATTGTCATGCAAGAAGAACTTAACCAAATTGATAGAAATAAAGTTTGGAAGTTAGTTGAAAAGCCTAAAGATATACCAGTAATAGAAACAAAATGGGTATTTAGAAACAAACTAGATGAAGCTGGTATAGTAACTAGGAACAAGGCTAGACTAGTAGCCCAAGGATATAATCAAGAAGAAGGAGTTGATTACGATGAGACCTATGCCCCCGTAGCTAGAGTTGAATCCATTCGCATGTTATTTGCATTTGCATGTTATATGAACTTCAAACTTTATCAAATGGATGTTAAAAGTGCATTTTTAAATGGCTTCATTGCCCCCCAATTTTGAAGATTCATGTTTTCCAAATTATGTTTTTAAATTAGAAAAAGCATTGTATGGTTTAAAGCAAGTTCCTAGAGCTTGGTACTAAAGACTTAGTGGATTTCTTGTGGAAAACAACTTTGAAAGAGGAAAACTTGACTCCACTTTTTTATTAAAAGAGAAGGGAATGACATCCTACTTGTATAAATTTATGTTGATGATATAATCTTCAGTGCTACTAATGTATCTTTATGTGAGAGATTTTCTAAGTGCATGCATAAGGAGTTCGAGATGAGCATGATGGGAGAGCTAACGTTATTCTTTGGACTCTAAATCAAACAAGCAAAGGAGGGAATCTTCATCAATCAATCCAAATACACCAAGGAAATTATCAAAAGTTTGAGCTTGAAGATGCAAAGGAAATTGGAACTCCTATGAGCCCCTTAACAAAATTGGATAAGGATGAGAAAGGTAAACCTGTAGACGAGAAGAAATACAGAAGTATGATTGGTAGCTTACTATATTTAACCGCTTCTAGACCTGATATCATGTTTGCAGTTTGCTTATGTGATAGATTTCAATCTAATCCTAAGGACACTCACTTAGTTGCTGTAAAAAGAATCATTAGATATCTTAAGGGAACAATTAATCTAGGGCTTTGGTATGCAAAAGGAACTTCATTTGACTTATATGGATTTTCTGATATTGACTATGCTGGATGTAAAGTAGACCGTAAAAGCACTAGTGGAACTTGTTAATTCCTAGGACATTCTTTAGTATCTTGGTCATGTAGGAAATAAAATAGTGTTGCTATCTCTAATACCGCAGCCGAATATATTGCAGCTGGTAGTTGTGTAGTTGAAATTTTGTGGATGAAGCAAAATTTACTTGATTATGGCTTGTAATATGATCGTGTTCCTATATATTGTAATAATACTAGTGCAATTTATCTCACTAAAAACCGAATTCAACATTCAAGAACTAAGCACATTGAGATTAGGCACCATTTCATTAGAGATCACGTATAAAAAGGTGATATCATACTTAAATTTGTTAATACTTTGCATCAAGTTATTGATTTTTTTACTAAACCATTGCATGAGGATCAATTTTGCGAAATTAAAAGAGAAATTGGAATGATAAAAAGTAGTTAAAATGCATATATATGTGTTTATATGGCTTGGGCATGAAAAAATATGCATTTAGGCATTTTCTGACCCAGCCGGTCGACTGGCTGAAGCTATAGGACATCCAGCTAAATGAAAATTTTTAAGGTGCTCCCTGATCCGGTCGGTCGACCTAGCTGGTCAACCTCTGCAACCAGTCGATCCACCGGCTGAACACGAACAACATTAAAAATTAGGGCTTTTAACCCCAAATTCACTCAATTCTTCCTAAATCTTTTAATCCTAACCAAAAACTCTCTCAAACCCACCTTTGATTTTTCAAATTTCAACAAATTTCTCTCAAAATTCTTTTTATATTCTCATTACCTGCTTCAAAAACAAGTTTTTATCGATTCAATTTTCAAAAAACTACGTGAAATCAAGATGAATCCAAGGGCTAGGGGTCAAGAACGTGGAATAAGAGGAAAAGGACTAGAACACAATCTCCTCCACTGCCCGTATCAAAGATTCAAGGAAAACATTCGATTTTATACGATAAATTTCTTGTGGACTCAGATTTTGCTGGTATTGATGTTCTTCCACTGTTAAATGATTGGTATATGTTTATGCACTTGCATTGTGATGTTCAATATAAATTGGTGATAGAATTTTACGAAAATCTTGATGTGCATCGTAGGAGTCCAAAAATTGAATTAGCATCAACTGTTTATGGGATTAGTTTTGTACTCAATGAGGATACGTTGAATAAAATCTTTAAGATACTTGTGGAAGTAGAAGGGCATTACAATAGTCAAGGTTGGCCGGATGGGATTAAGGGCACTGACACACCAAAAGAAGTTATAAAATACATGTGGAAGGATGTTGGGCCAAAGACTTCAGAGTTAATTCTTCCATTGTTGAAGGATATTGTTCAATAAGAGAATCATTTTTAAAATTATTAGTGAAGTAATTCTCCCTAGGAACATCAATGATGGAAAGATCCCAGTTATGGATGCTTATATTTACTACAGCCTCAAGAAGGGAACTAACATAGCATTGTCTTTCCTTATTCTTCAACATATGTTGTATATAAGTGGAAAAGATGGAGGAAAGACAACCACTCTGGGGTGTGGCATGGCCTTGATGTACATTTTTGCTCACTTTAATATTTCTTCCAATGCACTTGTTAGAAAGTTTGCTTGAAATTTCGATATGCTTTACATGAACTTTATGGGGATTTATTGGTACAATGGTGAACCAATAAACAGAGAGACATTCAAAAACTTACCACAGGATATCCATGCAGCAATTAAGGCTAGAACAAAAAAGTGAACTATTTTACTAATCCCGCCTATGGGCCAGATGCATAACATGCTGATGATGTATTTAAGGGAATAAATATTACCTTAGAAGAAGAAGAATCGCCATAACACAAGAGGGAAGCTAACTTATGTATACCAGGAACAATCTCTGTGGTTGTTAGCACTTCTGAGGATGAAGAAATGGATCCTAAGGAGGTTACCCTTAGGAGAGTTATGAGAGAATCTCGGGCACAGGAGTGTATTGATAAACAACAACGGGTTGAAATGTAACAAGGTGCAGGTTCGACCTCTATGGGACAACAAGAAGATCCATCTGTAATGGCACAAATTCTTTCACAACTGCAAGCCTTAAATACAGGGATGGGCGAAATGAGGACTACAATGACAAATCAATGGACTAAGCTTACTCGGTAGAGAGAGCACATTGATTCAGAAACGGCGAGTATGAGTTCTGATATGCAGTAGTACTTCAGAGGTCACCATGATCACGCACCATGATCTTCTGTATTTCAAAATTCAGTTTTAGTACTAGAAAACAATTTTTAGTTAACTTTTTAGTTTGTTTTCAATTTCTGACTGATGGTATTACTTTTGCTTCATCATTTTTCTATTTCACAGATTAAACTTTTATGACTTATGCTTATCTTATTTTTACTTGCATTTTCTTCCTTCCTAATTTTTTATGATGCCAAAAGGGGAGAAGGAAAAGGAGAAAATGAGCATTTGAGCACATAAGGAACACTAATAGTCTATTACACATAGTATTTGATTTGCTTGAGTTGACTACTTGTGATTCCTTGAACTAATAGTTGATTTGATTTGCTTGAAGAGAAAAGGAGCATGTATAGCTTGATTACTTGAGCACACACTGCTTGAGCACATATATAGTTTGTGCCTTGATTGCTTGAACTAATAGTTAAATTGCTTGAGTTGATTACTTGTGCATTGAAAGGTTTGTTTTGATGATTGCCTTCAAGACGTGCATAAGCTAAATAGACAGGGGGAGTATTTCCCAAAATGATTTTTACTTGAAAAAGAATGCTCATATTAAGGGGGAGTAGTTTTGCTCATATCTTTAATAATTTGTCATCATAAAAAAGAGGGAGATTGTTGGCTAAATACTAGTTATTAATTTTGATGATGAAAATTTGATATGCGTTTATATTTATTTTACTAAAAAGCATCTTGTGAAGATAAATATTAAGAAGAGTAGATAGATGCTTGGAAGATGGAAGAAGATGAACAAATGAGCATTATTTGAAGAAGCAGAAGATAAGAATGCATAAGGAGGAGAAGAGACGTCATAAGAGGCACCGAACATTCTTGCTCTTCTTGTGAAATGCCTAAATATTGTAAGTGTTTGGCTCAAATCTTTATTTTCATAACTCAAACAATTTAAATCTCATACACATTAGATTTCATAAAAGCACAAATGACTTTGAATGCACACTTACTGTAAACATGTGTTTTGAAGTGTTTTTAGTCATAAAAAGTATTTACAAAATGCCTTAAGATGATTTGGAGTTATAAAAATTGTACTTGAAATATTTTTCAGGCAAAGTTTGGCTTTACTTTAAGTTTGGCTTTACTTTTTTCTTTGGAGTGACTGGACCCCCTAGCTAGTTGACCGGCTGACCAGGGAGGGTAGTTCGACCAAAACATAGAAGGGAAGAAAAAGCTGGACCCCCTAACCGGTCGATCGGCTGAGGCATCTGGCCTAGTCAGAGAGGGCCAAGAGGAGACCAGACGATCAGCTGAGTGGGATGCTATAATAAATTCACTAGCTATTTATTACTGTTCTGGCCATTTTCTCCTCTTTTCTTATACCTACCAAAGCCCTAACTCTAAAATCTCTTTGAATACACCTTCAACACTCATTCAAATCATCAATTCAAGCTTGCAAAATCATTTATCATCTTTCAATTAAGCTTTGAGCTATTCTTGCAATATCTTTGAGCTTTCAAGAGCACCATTCATTGCTATATTCTCTTTTAAGGAGAAATTTTAGATTCTTCATCATTTCCATTCTTATACACACTTTGTGAGCTAAGAAATATTGAGAAAGAAATCTACTATAGCTTGAAAAAGTGTGGGAAAATCCTGAAGAGTGGGACTCTTGGGTTTTTTGAAGTTTGGCTTCAAAGAGTTGTAAAAATTAGTCTTTGCTTCACCAAGATTTGAAGAAGTACTTAGTAAAGATTGTTGAAGTCCTAAGGGGAGCTTCCTTGGACGATAGATGTAGGCTTGGTCAAACCACCTTAAATCGTTTATCTTCCTTCTCTCTGCACTTTATTTATCTTTATTTGCTTATATTGATTACATTGTGTTTGATATATTGCTTGAGTGCAATAGTTGAATTTCTGTGAATTTTGAAAACAAAAATTAGTATATCTCTCTTAATTCACTCCCCTCTTAAGATATTTACACCCATATATCTGAACAAGAAGTTCAAAAAATATTCATCTACAAAAGATTGTTCATCAATTGCCTGATGCATTCACTGATATAAAGAGAGTGACTAAGTCAAATATTCTAGCTTGAAATGCTCCTGCTAGAATTGATATTTCAAAAGAGCAATCTAATACTCTAGCAAATGAGTCTACGGCACGTAAAAAATGTTAAAGACCAATTGGTTCCAAAGATAAAAATCCTCGAAAAAGAAAGGAGAAGAATAAGCAAGTTGGCATTTTTGAGTTTCCTAATGATCCTGTAAATGTCACAAAAATTGCTAGAAAGGCAACACAAGTAGAGAATTAGGTACCTGAGTATGAGAAAAATAGCAACAATATTGAAAATGAAGATATCTCAATTAATTATATCTCTACAGGAAAAAGATAGAGCCGAAACGAAATTGTTGTTGATTAAAAATTTTTATATGTAGTAGCTACTGAATTGATGATAGAAAGTGAGGATTATGAACCAAAGTCCGTTCAAGAATGTCAACATAGAAATGATTGGTCTAAATGGAAAGACGTAATGGAGGCTAAATGAAATTTTCTTACAAGGCATAAAGTTTTTGGACATATCGTCCAAACGCCTCAAAATGTAAGGCCTGTAGGCTACAAGAGGGTATTCGTGCAAAAACGAAATGAAAACAATGAAATTGTAAGATATAAAGCAAGACTTATAGCACAAGGTTTTTCACAAAGGTCTGGAATTGATTATGAAGAGACATATTCTCCTGTGGTGAACACAATCACATTCAGATATTTAATTAGCCTAGCAATTTGTGAGGGACTTCATATGCACCTTATGGATGTAGTGACAACATATTTGTATGGGTAACTTGATAGTGATATTTATATGAAGGTCCCTAAAGGACTAAATATGCCTGAAGCATATAGATCAAAACCCCGGGAGATGTACTTCATTAAATAGCAAAGATCCTTATATGGATTAAAACAATCTGGATGATTATGGTACAATCGTTTAAGTATATACCTCCTAAAGGAAGGATATGTTAATAGTCCCATAAGCCCATGTATTTTTATCAAGAGATCAAGAAAAGGGTTTGTTATTATTGCTGTATATGTTGATGATTTAAACATCATAGGGACTATTGAAGAGCTTAAAGTAGTAGTTACATATTTGTGCAAAGAATTTGATATGAAAGATCTAGGCAAATCTAAATTTTGTCTCGAGCTGCAAATTGAGCATTTGCCAAGTGGAATTTTAGTCCACCAAAAGACTTATACTGAAAAAGTTTTGAAGAGATTTAATATCGACAAAGCTCACCCATTGAGTACCCCAATGGTTGTTTGATCTCTTGATATCAAAAAGGACCCTTTTCGTCCTCGAAAAGATAATGAAGAAATACTTGGCCCTGAAGTACCGTATCTTAGTGCAATTGGTGCATTGATGTATCTTGCTGACAGTACACATCTAGATATTGCATTTTATGTAAATTTATTAGCAAGATTTAGTGCTACACCAACACGAAGACATTGGGCTGGTATTAAACATGCATTTCTTTATATTCGCCAAAAAATTGATATGGGCTTATTGTATTCAAAGCATACACATCCTGCATTAATAGGGCATATAGATGTTGGGTATTTATCTGACCTGCATAAAGGGCGATCCCAAACTGGATATCTCTTTACATATGGTGGTGCAACTATTTCCTGGCGCTCAACAAAGCAGACTATTATTGCCACCTCCTCAAATCATGCTGAAATACTTGCACTACATGAGATGAGCTGAGAATGTGTATGGTTAAGGTCTTTAACTCAACATATTGAAGGAGAATGCAACATTTCAGTTAACAAAAGAGGACCTACTATAGAATATGAAGAAAATACTGCATGCATTACTCAAGTTATAGAAGGCTACATCAAAGGTGACAGAACTAAGCATATCTCACCAAAGTTCTTCTTTACATATGAACTTTAAAAAAAAAGTGAGATCGATGTTTGCCAAATTTGCTCAAGTGATAATTTAGCAAACTTGTTTACAAAAGCATTACCTGTAACAACATTGGAGAAACTGGTACATAAGATTGGCATGCGACGACTCAGAGACCATTCCTGATTGTCTTCATGAGGGGGACACTATATGCGCTGTACTCTTTTTTCCTTAGCCTAGGTTTTGTCCCCCTGGGTTTTCCTTGCAAGGTTTTTAATGAGGTAGTATGAAGCATATAACTAGAATATTGTACTCTTTTCTTTTACTAGGTTTTTTCCTACTGGGTTTATCTTAATAAGGTTTTAACGAGACATATTCTTGTAATGAATGTCCAAGGAGAAGTGTTGTGAAAGGAATGGTGTGGACATTCATGACCCAAAGTCAAATATAATGGCTTTGAGATTGAAAATGGAAGTTGTCTTTTGACCATGGAAATTGGAACTAGCATGCAAAAGCCATATGTCGATTTGCATTGGATTTTCTTGCAGCAAATTGTTTTGTTCCCTCCATTCTTAGCTTATATATACATATATATATATATACATATATATATATATACATATATACATATATACATATATATATATATATATATACATATATATATATACATATATATATATATATCATGGGTTTGAATGAGTTTTGTAAGGTTAAGGAGTAGAAAAATTTTGAGAGAATTAGAAAGTATATTTGAGAGATTGAAATAAAGTTTAGTTCTTTTTATATTTTCTCCCTATATATTTCTCTCTTTCATAATTATTTTATAAAATAAAAAAAATTTCTTTGTCCAAACTATTCTTAGTTGTATTCTACGATATTGATTTTTTCTTTAACAAGGCAAAACCAAGTATCAGTCTTATGTAGGGATGTTCACAAATGTAATTTTTTTTGGAAAAAATTCACGTTACACCCATATGATATGCCAAAATATCACGTTACTCTCCTTTGTTTCAAAAACTTTAGATCACTCCTTATGTTTTTCTAAAATTAATCACACCCTCCCCTACGGTTAGTTCAACACTAGCACCGTTAAATCCAAGTTTAAAATGACAAGATTGCACCTCTAATTCCTAGATGGTAAATTTCACGTTACTCACCTGTAATATGTGAAAATATCACGTTGTCTTTCTATGATATGCAAAAGTATCATATTGTCCCTTGTGTTCCCAAAACTTCAAATCCCCCTTATGACAGTTCCAGACATTGGAGTAGCCCATGTTGCTTTTGCTTTCTTTCTTTTTTCTTCTTCTTTTGCTCTATTTCGCGAATGGTCGAGGAGGTTTTTGGAGCTTTTCATTTGCAATTGCATGGATTTTAATCGAGTATGGCAATAAGATTCAAAGCAAAGGACAAAGAAAAAAAAATGAAATAAGGAATCTGTTATTTTTTATCCAAATAGAAGGTAACGTGTAAATAGAAAGTAAAACGAGTAAAAATGTTAGACCAACAACGTTTCTAGTACGTGTAGCTTAAATCTGACAAAAAAATTGACGGAGGAAGCTAACATGATAAATTTCGAAAAAAACACGAGGGGACAATTTGAAGTTTTAGGAACACGGGGGGTGAAGCGATACTTTTGCACATCACAGGGGGTAAATTGAAATTTACCCTTTTTTGTCGCCCAAAGGATATTTTTGTCCAAATTGAAGGTAAAACGCATAAAAATATTAGAACAACTGCATTTTTAACGCGTGTGGCTCAAATCTAACAGAGAAATTGACAGAGGGGAGCAACGTGATAAATTTCAACAAAACACGAGGGGACGATTTGAAGTTTTCGAAACACAGGGGGATAATGTGATACTTTCGTATATCACAGGGGGATAACGTGAAATTTACCCTTTTTTGGATTCACCACCTTCATGTATTGGTCTTCATACACTACGGTATATTTTTCAATTTTTTATATATTTTTTCAATACTTAATTTTATTATTATTTTCTGTGACAAAGCTGATAAAACTCTAATTTCACCACTATAACAACCCACAAGTTAAACACGTATATGTGTGTGCGTGTGAAAGTTGAAGTCCACTGACTCAATTTTTTCCTAAAAAAATTGTTGCATAATTTGCCACTATTTGGTTGATCTCCGTCGTATCAACATGACATATTTTGACTATTCAATAAAGTTTAACTATATTTTATCATTATATATAATTTTTTGAGTCTTCATACATATATCTAAAAGTAAGCTAAAATTTTGATTTTCATCAAAATTTTAAAGTAAAATTCTAATGTTATTAATTTAAAGTACCATTTCTAACTTAATATTATTAATATTTTCTATATCTATCATTACATGTATTATAATTTTAACAATATTTTACAAATTAATTTAAAGTACAATTGTAATATTATTAACTATGTGAAATTTGATCATAACAAATTAACATCGAAATTCGTCCATCTAAATCCATGCATTGTTAATTTGAATTTATCCTGTAAAGAATTAGTGATGTTCTACTATAAAAATCAATTGATCAATATAATCAGTGTTCCAAGACCTTATAAGGTGGTCTTAAATTTTAAGATTTTTCTATATAGGAGGAATATATTTCAACGCTTCCTCATGTGTGACCCAAACCAATGATCAAGAGCAGGATTGAGTTGAAACAAGCTAAACAAAATCCCATCAAGAACCAAGATTGAACCAAAAACCAAGAATGGAATGGAGCTCAAACGAGTTAAACAGAAACCCACCGAGAACCAAGAATCAAGAGCTCACACAAGCTAAATAGTTAGAGATGATCACAAATACACGACGAAAGAAATTGGACCAAAATTGATCTAGCTCTGATACTATATTAAACGAGATTCAGAAAAGAATATTATAGAATGAAATTTTATATTTTTTGAATGAAGAATATGTACATATATTTCCTCCTTATATAGGAGCCTAGTTACCAAACCCAAGGTTAATTATAGTTAAGGTAAATTACCTAAATTTCTCCCATTTTGATTTATAAGTAGATACACATAAATTGACAGATATAGAGCAAAATGCACTAGACTCTGATGTAGTCTACCATAAGTGCACAACAAATCCATGTAATAAATAAAAGTTCCAAATGCACCCTTACTCTTCTACACTTCCCTGACAATATTAAAATTTATAATGAAAAGACATTAGGAGCCTTACTCCACTTGTCCAATTTTCTTTTTATTTTTATTTTTAATCAAAGGCTTTGGTGAGCTATCTTTTACTAGTATTGACCCATGTAAATCAATCTTTTATAACGCTTTTTGTAGCAGTATCATTTTCCTGTTACATCTTAGTCTTGAAAATTCTAAGTATCCTTTTTTGCTTGAAGAAATTTGCATATGAGAAATCAATCATTAGCAGCTTCTGTTGAAGAACTAGTATCCACTTTCACTGTGGACCCATCCTTTACTTCTTAGACAGCCCCTATTAATGTTAACATTGTTGGTGAAAATGAGAATCTAGACTCCAAGAATGGTGATTTTTGTAGACCTTCAAGTAAGGAATTAGTTCCTAGTCAGATTATGGATTCATTTTCAAATGAATCTCATCCGTGAAAAAGAAAAAAATTGCTTGAGTCAGATTCATACTTAATCTATCCCACAACACTAGCTTGGCGCCTCTTTTTTCTTCTAGCACAACTGCAAATATGAACTCACCAGAAAGAATGGTAACCCCTTTCTATTCTCGAACATAGTTACTCAAAGCAAGATGTTAATGCACAAACAACAAATGATATTTTGCTGTATGATTCGGATAGAATTCGTCTTCAGCAAGCTGCCTTGTTCATTATCATTATCATGTGTGGTTATGTTTGGCTATCAATAATTATTATATAAACTCATCAACTTCTTATAAATTGAAATGAAAATTATGGAAAATGATCTTGATCTTAGGCATGTACCATTGCATCAGATCTGATGCTAAAAACTACTTTTCTGGATTACAGGTCTAGGCATGGATATTTCAAATTTGGTGAACAACGACCAAAAGAAAAAAGAAAAAGAAAGAAAAGAAAACCAAATGACTGGGGTAAACTTATTAAAAATCTTTGTGCTATAAATTTTAACGTTGTTAGGGGAGTGTAAAACGTTAAGAAGTGTGCATGTAACTTTTACTTACCACAGGGGTTTGTTGTAAGACTTTTGGTACTACAAAGGCTATTGCATACTTGTGATAGACCACAAAGGGGTCTGGTGTATTTTACCCAAAGATATAATATAGAAAATATCTTGAAAATATCTCTGACATATCTGAAAATTTGAAATTTACGTCAACTTCAACCTCATTTTCTTGCCTTCAAACCCGTAGAATTGGGTCTTTTTTTTCTAAAATATGAGTTGAGAACTTCAAAAAGGCTTTCTTAGCATTTCGAATCATCTCGATTCGATGATGTCCAAGCTAAAAGTTACACTCAAAATATCAAAACCTATTCACCCTACGTATCGTTGTGCCATCTTTAAATCTCTCTCCATCTCGTCGTGTTTGCCTCTAAATTGTGTTTCTTTTGGTCATGATGTAGTGTTGCAAATAAGACATTAAATGTATCAATTCGGCCACTGATGAACAGACAATGCATGCAGAAATAGATTATGTTAAATATAAGATATAATAGTGATGATACATCAGAGTTGGTGTATTAAGTTAAGAATGTAGGCGTAAAGCCAAAGATGCAAAACGCATCGAGTACCACTTTATGTTATTGAGTGATTAATTATGTTGGGCATTTTGGATTGACCGATAAATTAAAGAGATGAACTTTTTTTCCCTTTCTACTTTTAACTCGAGGAATGCTTATTTGGTGACATGTAGTATAATAATTTTTTTTCTTATATTGTTAATATATTAATAGTGATATGTTGGTTCTGCATGTCATTTTGTGTTGTATTTTTATATCTAGTTAGAGGTGTTTTGTGCTTACTAGCTGGTCTTAGTATAGTATTTATACTATATTTGAGTATACAAAGATGTAAGTATACATAGACGAGCTTATAGAGAAAGTAGAATGCTCAGTGCTTATTTTGTACATTGTATATGAGAAATGATACAATTCTTAGAATGGGAATGAAGATATAGATAGGAAAAACCAATCTTACAAAAGGGTTTTTAAGGCTAAAAAGAGCAAGGCGAACACGTTTGGAAGCATACGGATGAAGCTTGGATGAATCGGGAACGACCAGAACAAAATTAATGTAGTTCAAAGCAGTTGCAGGAGCAACTGGTGGTGCCCCTTCCCATCCTCTACTGGTCGACCGGTTAAGGTGACTGGCAGAGGTAGAGAGCTCATTAAAGAATCAATCATCCCCATTTCCAAAAACTGTCGACCGATTAGGGCTTCCAACAACACCAGCGTGATAGCTTTTTAAGCTTGTTTTTAGCCATTTCTTAGGGAGAACTTTAATCAACTCACACACCCATATCCCAAAACCCTAATCCTCTCATCACCCACCACTCACACACTCTTCCACACACATTTAGCACTTGGAATCAAGCATCTAAGAGGATCAAACACAAAGTTTGGGGCTCATGCTTATGGATTGTAAAGGATTAGCTTTAGATAAAAAGGTATATTCTTTATTTCCCTTTTATCCCAAGTTAATATATGTGTAATTAGAGCATATAGGGTGATTATACCTTTTATTATGGATTGATTATTGCATTATTGTTATGGTTACTTGATGGATTTGTATATATATACTCTATGCTTAGGGTTTTGAACGACTATTTTACATAAATGTCTATGTGTTTGTAGAAATACCTCAACGATGTTGCATATATATATATATATATATTAAAGTCTATTTTAGTATTAACCATTTCTAAATCATTGTGCTAGCATGTCTATGTGTTTTTATGGTGATTATATGAAGTGAGCTATACTAATATACATGTCTATGTGTGTGTTTGCATGTTTAATAGCAAGAATAGCTTCTATTGCACACATGTCGGGTGCTATTGCTTAAATTGCTACAATCTAAGCATGTTTATGTGTTTAGTAGTAGAATATATTGGATGTGTATGCCTTGCGCTCATACATTAATTCCCACTATTGTGATGACGATCGATGGAGGTCAATTAAAGGCTAGTCTAGGTCGAGTCTGCTTTGACTTTAAATCTAGCCAATATGTTTCAAGATAGGTTAATCAACCATAGATGGACTAGGTCTTGGCTTTAAATCCAGTTAACGGTTTAGACACTAGGGTTAGATCTATCTAAGTCACCTAGAACCCTAACTAATTAGCCTTAATGCCTAGGTCTAGGCATAAGAACCACGTCGTAGCTCTGGGTAAACGTGCCTAGGGACGGACTTGCATCGAATCCTAGGGGTACCATTAGGAGGTTAATTAGAGGTCTAGACGAGAGCACTCTAAACAATCCATCAAGGAACCCTAGCAAGAACATAGTAATCACCTATCTTAGATTGCTGATTCCCCCATTTTGCACACACATCGCCTTTTATTTTCTTGCCTTTGGTTAGATTTACTTTTTGTGCATTTCATTTTAAACCGAAAACACTCAAAAAGATTGTAGTTTAGATCCCAACACGTAGCTCTTTAGGATTTACTTAGCTTAGGACACTACACATTTTGGCCTTCTTGTGTATTCGACCCCACACTTGTACACATCGTATTACACGTGACTCGTATGCTTGCGGGCTATTTAAGCTTGTGCTTTCAAATCGTGATATCAAGTTCTTGGTGCCGTTGTCGGGGAGGCACAGTTGTTTGGTTTCTTTGATTTGTGTGTCATAGCTTGTTATGTGTTGTTTTATCTTTTTATGTCTTCTTTATTTTGAATAAGAAAAACCTAAAAAAGTTATGAATTGTGAAGAGGAATACTTATGCTTGATTAAATTTGAGTGACCCAAATGCTTCTTAGTGGCCTTTAGTATCCTCTTCCCCGTCACCCAAACTTGCTCCCAATGCATATCGCTTGTATAGAAGTTGTATACATTCAACAGTTTTTTATCCCATGACAATCCCCAATCTAGGGCTAGTGTTAGCTATGACTCCTATAGTCATGCATCATTTCATGGACCTTCATTTAGAAATCATGACCATAGAGATGTATATTATTGTTATTGCAATCATTGTGGAAACCGTGCTCATTATTCTGGTACTTGTCCTACCTTCCATTGTTGTTTCCGATTGCATACAATGCCCAATGCCGCCAACAATCATATGCCCATGTGTGCATCCATATTTTATCATTATGATTATTGGGAGCAACATCATGCATTTTCATATTGGGGTCAAGATGACCCTTCATTCAGTTCACCTCCTTGCATTGAGACTCCATCCTTCACATCGTCTTTTCCCACTCTCCGAGTATTATAATGGTTGTGCTTATTAGGGACCCCACTCAAGATGTTTGCTATTTTCACTCAATTGAATCCTCTTCATTATACCTACACTCTCGAAGCAATTAAATCAAATGTTTGAGTAATCTCAATCTCTCCCTGATTTAATCAAGAGGAATTAGAGACTTTGAAGTGAGAAACCAAATCTCTAAGTGAGCACTTGAAGAGAATGGTTGAGAGTGTGCAACTCATGAGTAAACAGATGATGTTTTAGAGAGAAATTAGAAAGAGAAGTTGATGGAGAGATCACATCATAGAGTGAGGATGAGAATAAGCTTGCTGATAATATGGTTCTTAATGATTCTTATGGTTATGTTCTCAAGGACATAGTACCCCATCTTCCTAAGCTTTCAACACATTCTATTGAGTCACGTGAGCCTACCTTTCCTTCTTATCCCACACATCCCATATACTTGGAGGTCGAGTCTCATGGTCATAGCACTCATTTACATTTCGAGTCTACATCTAGGGAGTTTAATGCATACACCTCCCTCGAGCATTCTTGTTTGCATGACCTAGAATCCGTTGAGTCCTCTTTGTCCTCTCCATTTGTGCCTACCCTATATGAAAAGCGTGATGGTGAGATGACACCCACTATTGATGAATGTATGGATGAATTTAAAGAGACTTTAGCTAGTGCGGATTTAAAGTCATCCATTGAGAAGAACAAGACATCAATTTCAGAGTTTTTAGATGATAAATCTCTTCGAGTTAAGGATCATTATGTTAAGGAAAATAGCAACTCTTAGAAGACACATAAGAAATAAATTGGTGAGCTTGGAAGATTGATCTATGGGTCTTTTTGGATGTTTAATGAATCATTATTGGAAATAGAGCCCATTAAGATCAAATCCACCCTTTGTGGAGAGTTAGAGCGGCCTAGGCTTGATTATGACATATCTTGTGGAAAGGAAGATTGTAGAACCTCAATGTCTCTTTTATTGGTCTTCCTTCTCTAAGTGCCGTCCATATTCTCTTTTCGTACTCCGTTGAGCCTCTGTTTTTGGAGCTCATGTTTACGCCTTCATGCATCGAACATTTTCATCTAGCATTAGAAAACACTTCTCCCATATTGCATGCATTAGACTTATCACTGACCCATAACGAGGGTATGTTCTAAGCCCTTAATTATGAGAAAAAGGCCATGGGATGGTTAGTTAAAAAGTAAAAGGGGCATGATCTTTCATGTTTGTGCATGACATCTTCTACACTTATGCACATTTTCTCATTTGATGATTTGGGATGGGATCTAGAAAGGTTTGCATTGTACATGCATTGCCCAAACCTATATTGCATGACCCTTTTCCCTCTACTATTTGTGCTTTGTTGAATATCCGACAATTTGTGCCTCGTAATTTTTAGCATAGCTTACTCTAACACTAGCACCTGGCTGGAGGCATTAAATCTAGCACAACTAGAAAGCACCCTAGACATGTTTATATTCTTTTCGTCTTCCTTGTCTTTTACTTATTTTTACTTTCGTTTGGCATTTTCGTTCTTCAATTTTCATTTTCTTTTTATTTCTTTTTCTTTTTTCACCCCTCCCAAGTGTTGATCCTCAATTCTATCGTTTGCCCTTTGTTTACACACCTTGTTTATCATTTGATAATGTCAATGCAAGTTTGCGTGACAATGCTACTAATCTTATGCTTTATGAGTGCTTGTGGTTTGTTGAGAAATAGAATTAGTAGACGAATACTAAACCATTGGCATCGAAGGGCTTTAAAAGAATACAAGGCTATATCTATCCTTTCTCCACTTATTCCCTTCTTATCTACGCTGTCCCCAACACCTTTACTTGCTTTGTAATGTCTACTTGCTTGTTGAGTAGTTTTGTTCCATTTGCTTGATGACAAGCAAAGTTTAGATTTAAGTGGGAGTTTGATTTTATTGTTTTATAATTTGTTAAGCTAGATTGCATTATGTTCTTAAAATGGCGAAATTTTTTTTATTTTTGGTGCATTTAGAGTGGTTTATCTTTTGGTTGATTAGAGTGTTGGCTCTTATTGATTGACTGAATTGATTGGTGAACATAAGGTTGTATTCTAGGGAGTGAATAGAGTGTACAGAGATCCGAGACTAGGAGGGGATGCCTTTTGAATGCTGTGAGGAGTGAGCACCTTCTAAGAATGCAACTTATAGCTATCACATGGTTTGGTTGGAAAAAGTGGTTTGAAAGGGTTTTTGATACGAGTGCCCCTTCCTTGATTGGTTCTTTTTTATGTGCCTTAGCCTTTCTTTTTCTTTTCTTTTTGCTTATGTTATAGCCTTTCTTTTTCTTTTCTTTTTGCTTATGTTATATAATGATGAAAAATAAAAAAAAACTGACAAAAGGCAAAAAGCTTGGAAAATCCAAAAAATGACAACAATGCAAAAAAGCCAGAAGGCACAAAAAATATGCAAAGTGAAGTTCATTGAATAAGTATAAAGTGACACAATGTCGACATAACACACGTTTATCTTCTTATTCTTTCATTGTATTGCGAATAAGGCTCTTGCGTCATTAGTGAGCCATTATATTTGTACATTCTTTCTCTCCTTGTTTTTGAGGCTTTGTCCATATTGGGGAGGTCATGTTAGTTAAGGGGGCACGAAATATCAACATCCAACGTGGGTGTGTTAGAATCCTCGATTTGTGGTGGTTAAAGCTATTTGGGAACTTTTTATGAGGTGCGAGACCCCTTGTGAGTAAGGGGAGGATCTAAAAAGGCCTGGGAACCCCTCTACAAAAGGAATGACCTCTTCATACTCCTTAGATTCACCAAGATAGCAAGTCAATGCTTGTAGGCAGCCCTCTTTAGCAATTTAGAGATGAACTTAGGATTGGTCTTGCTTGGGGTCAAGTAAGGAGAAGGTTTGAAGGTGTTGATGTGTTGATTTTGTGTAAGATTGTGCATTGTATTTCTATATCTAGTTAGAGGTGTTTTGTCCTTATTAGATGACCTTAGTATAGTATTTATACTATATTTGAGTATACAAGGATATAAGTGTATATAGATGAGCTTATAGAGAAAATACTACGTTAAGTGCTTATTTCGTGCATTGTAGATGAGAAATGATGCAATGCTTGGAATGGGAATAAAGATGTAGATTGGGAGAACCAAGTTTGCAAAAGGGTTTCGAGGCTAAAAAGAGAAAGGGAAAAAAAAAAGTTTGGAAGCATGCGGATGAATCTCGGAGCAATTGGGAACCACCAAAACATAATCAGTGGAGTTTGGAGCAATAACCGGTCCCCCCCCCCCACCCCCCCAAATGCTCTATCGATGGACAGATTAGGGTGACCGGCAATATTGAAGAGAGAGATTAGGATTGTCAAAAAAATAAAAAAAATGGTAAAATTGCCAAAAGAAGGATAAAACTCCAAAAGCTATTATGAGCTTAAATTTTTAACATTTGAGAAAAATTAGTTGAAATCATGAGAACAACCCAAAAAACTACTTGAAATACTTTTTTACCAAATAATAATAACTTGAAAGAATAATGGTTTAATTGGATTAAAAAAAAGGAAAAAAAAAAGAAAAAACACTAAAAGTTACTCAAAGTATAATTTTTCGGTGTTGTCAAATACGACCCAAATACAATGAATGGTTTTCTTCGGGAGACTTCAACTTGGAATGATTATTTACTCATGAACACTATACTGCACTTTAAAGCTCAGCCGATTTTTCTACTGAGCAAATGATTATTGACTGGCCACATTATTGTATGGTCAAATAAAAATTTACATACATTAATCGTATGGTCTTGTGATTCGTCACTTACCTTCTGTGTCAGAGATATTGAAATTAATTCTCATTGTACATAATATCGGGCTACACACCTCCTTTGAATAAGAAAAACAAAGTAAAAAATTATGTAACAACCAAATAAAAATTCTCTCTTTTGTTACTCGAGTGGCAAGTGGAAGGTCTAACCATAGGAAATTAAGATTACCATTTAGGGAGTAAAAAGAAACAAAATTAAGTGCTAAATACTAAGAATTTGAAATAAATTAAATTAAGTGACAAAACTAAATTAGTTCTCTAGCTAATTAACTAATAAAGCAAAAATTAACCACCACAAAATTGGAGAAGATTAAAATTTACAAAAAAGATGCAATTCAATGTAGCACTTAATTAAACTCTCTTGTTCATGCTTACCTTTAATTAAACTCTCTTATTCATGCCTACCAACTTAGGAATTTGAAATAAACCCCAAGGATAACGTTACAAACTCCCATTTACCTAGTATAACAATTAAATTTGTTGAGGTATAACCTCTCAAGATATGGAAGTGGCATAACCTGTCTAATTAATTATTTCTAAACTTAATTTTATCTTTATTCAAACTCACATGAATCAATAAATTCTGATATGGTAAGAAGTATGATTCTAAACTAACAAAAAATAATTACAAGCATAATAATGATCGATCAAAAAACAAATTTGTGATAAAAAAAAATGCACAATACAAAAAGTCACAAAGTGCTGAAGCATGAACAAAAAGAATCTCTATCACATTGAATCATGGGAATTTAGGAATTTAGGGTATGCTATTTGTTAGGAGGTATATGTTCAACTTGTAATGACTCGAGTTCAGATCTGTTGTCACCATGAGTTTAAATTATTTTAGTGTGAATCAATTATACTTGATGCATTGGTACGTTAGCGTTTGCCCTTTGGTTGTTAGGTATAGAAATAAAGCTCTACTCAATTTTTATTTGCCGCAAACGTGTCTAATGGTAAAACAAGAACAAAGAGGATTGTGATTTGTATAGGCAAGGGAAAATCCAGAAGGACCACCTGTAAAACATAAACAGCATCCAGAGACAGCAAACCTCCAAACGCATAGCCGCAGATAGTAACTACCTACGTTCAAACCAAAGTTGATATATGTATTTATTCGCGAGCAACGACTACCACCTGCTTACCAACATTACGGCCGTGGAAGAGCCCAACAAGAGCACCTGGAGCCTGTTCAAGCCCTTCAGCTATGTCCTCCACATATACAATCTTCCCTTCTTTTATGCCTGGCAGAACCATCTCCACAAACTTGGGATAAAGATGATAGTAATCAACGACTAGAAATCCTTCCATTCGAATGCGTTTTGTGATGAGACAGAACAAATTGTGTACACCTTCAGGCTGCTCAAGGTTGTATTGTGAGATCATCCCGCATACAGCAATGCGACCATGGGTTTTCATGTTGAGTAGCACGGCATCAAGCATCTTTCCTCCGACATTTTCAAAGTAAATGTCTATGCCATCAGGAAAGTATCTAAGGGCCCAAGAGCACAAATTTAGAAACAAATATTTGCATTATGATGAAACGTTCAGAAAGAAGATATACAATTACAGAGTTAGTTGTGCAATAACTCGGATCGCACAATGTTGAATTAATAGGGTGCCATCAGTTTTAAGGCTTCCAGCGGTGTCCTCTTCTATAACATTACCAGGTCTAAGACCTCACAATATTAACATAGCTTTCCCTTAAACAAACATAAAACTCACCTTTTCAAAGCAGCATTCAGGTCCTGTTCCTCTTTGTAATTAAAAGCTTCATCAAATCCAAATTTGTTCTTCAACAGATCAACCTTCACCAAAAAGAGAAGAGATGAAGAAATGAGGTAAATAACACAAAAAGCACAGGTCAATGCTTTAGTCATTGCCACTATTTAACCACCTGATGCAGTCATGTATCCTGATGCCAGAAAAGATGGCACTCATTTATAGAGAAGCACGATGCTGTACATGTATGTGGTCTTTGAAGAATAAGCAACAGAATTTATATAGGAAAAATGGAGAATGGCCTTCTCTAGCTACAATTTCTCCATAAAACTCTAGCTCATTGGTAAGTGGCTTTTCGACAGAAGATGCAAACCAACTGGAGTGTCAGCAAAATTATCCTTGCCAAAAAGGTTAATCAGTGCCACCCGATAGTCGTGAAAAGAAGAGATTTTACTCTTGAAGTAGTGTTTCCATACTGGTTAAGGCCATTCGACAAAAGCATTTAGGTTCAGATTTGCATAATTTTCTCGTGCCTTGGAAACTCAAATGCGTGATTGTGTGCACCAGAAAGCATGATTTTAACATTCGGGGGAGATAAAGGTTGGTTCATTGGTTTGATATCATTGTTAATCTTTTCTAAAGAAATGGTGTAATCCAAAATGATTGTATGCAATCAAGTTGCAATGGGCTGCGGTTCTACTCCTATACTGAAGTGTTTTAAACAACAAGCAAGGAATAATGTTGACAACCCTTACTGTCAGAAATTTCCATACCTCAATGATCATCTATGTTCTTATGAATAGTTCTGCACAAGTGAAAATCACTGTCCGCTTTTGCAAACTGTGGGTTCCAGAATTTCAATTTCCAAAATAGCAGCACCAAATTTCACAATGCCAAATAAAGCTCAAGACAAAATCAAAGCCAATTGAAAATCTAGTTTGAAATTTTGTGTTCATTGATAAGTGATAATTAATTTGGGCATTATTCTTTAATGCCCCATTCCTTTATCACTGTGAAACAATGAAAAGTCGGTAGTTCAAAATCACTTTTCTGAAAATCATTTGCAAAATGAAGTTTTGCAGAATTCTGTTGCAAAAGGTTTAACCAAGTGAGGCATTGGTGAAGCTCTTAGAAATTTTGCAAGTCATAAAACTAAATTTGTATTTTAGTTAAGCAAGAGAAAGTGCGGAATCTACAACCTTATATCATTAGATTATCTTGCTCTTACTATCTTTTAATAGTAATAACAGATTATAGCATACTATGTACTACATCAAAGTGTCATGATAACAAAAAGTAGGAGCAATATAAATTCCAGATATACAAAAAGGACGCCATCACTAAAACGAAGTATAATTTTGTTGTCTACTCCAGAAAAATAAAGAAAATGCATCACAAGCTATTATTGATCTTTCCCAGGAAGTAAAACCTATGATTTTCTCAGGTTACGGGCTAGTATGTACTGAAGATATAAAGGGCACTAACCTTCTCTTTGCTTCCAGCACTTCCAACAACATAGCAGCCCAACAACTTTGCAAACTGCCCAACAAGTTGACCAACTGCTCCAGACGCTGCTGACACGAAGACGCACTCGCCTTTCTTGGGAGAGCAAACCTCATAAAAACCAGCAAAAGCAGTCATCCCGGGCATCCCTGCATCAATAATTACATTAGTCCTCATTCAAATACCAGTATCTTGAGACCTTATCAACAAACGATTTCGTATTCAAATTATCGTTTTGGTGTCTTATTATTGCAGATCTCATATATTAATTTCATCTATTCACTAAAATTCTCTTATCTCCTAATCCACACCACACTAATGATATACTCCCACAACCTCTAGCAAATGCCTCATCGACTACTTTTTTAGAATACATTCAAAAATGAGTAAGCTTAAGTCTTGCACACAACAAACTTTTTCCCTGTTGTCATCAAAGTAATCCTGGGGAGTAAAGAAAACTTTCCAACAACTCAACATGCCATGCCCAACAGATATCATAAATGCACATTATGTTGCTCTTTACATCCAGGACAACAAGGAATTCAGTTTGCAACATAAAGAAGACTAAAAGTTTACAGAAATGCCATCAAAATGAAAGCCTCCAGTACCTACGAGAATGTGTTGGAAAGAACTTACCAAGGATTCCTGTATAGTAGGACAAAGGCACATCTGTATGCTGAATCTTAAAGAGAGTTTGTGGAGCAGTAATAAGACTGTATTCTTCCCATCCTGTCACTCCCCAGACTAAGTCACCTTTCTTGAAGTTTGGATTATCAGAATCCAAAACCCTGGCTACCCCATATCCTACAATGGGCTGCACATATCAATAGGAGAAGTTATGAAAATAGGCCATTGTGATTCACTGCAATGTAATGGAAACAAGAGTTACCAAAATAATATGATCCGCCATCCATAGCTTACAATTCCGTTCAATTTAGTCGTAAGGCTCTGCTTGGTCCAACTTTTGGACACTTACAAGAGTTCTTTGTGAGTTCAAAAACTGAAACTAGCCTACTTGACCTATCTCTGAAAATGCTTTAAGGTAAAAGCCAAAGCTACAAATCAAAAGCTCAAATTCAGAGCTTTCTGAGAAAAGCTTTGAGAAGCTATTAAGTTTTCCTTGTTTTTTCAGAAATAACATTATATTTTTGAAAGTCCAATATTACCTTCAAAACAACTAAAAGCTCAACAAATAAAATACAAGACATTTGGTCAACAACTTTTGTTCAACAACACTTCATAGCTCAATAGCTAAAATTTCACAACTAGGCCAAATAGAGCCTAAATTGATCAGGCTGGATTATTTGAGTCGAAATTGTAATAAATTGCACTTCATCATAGTGAAAGAAACGATTTAACAATTTGGTAGAATTCACCTTTATGTTGCATATGGATTCAGTTAGAAAACCTAAGGGGGCGTGGACCCTTTTCATTTCTTTAATCCTTTTATTCTATCTTTCTGAAAATCGAAGACTTCAATGAATCACAAGAATTTTAACTCTTTGAGTTATTTTATGCCTAAATCCTGATTTATAAAAGACAAAAATGAATGAAAGGAGATGACCCTATGTGGGACCATTCTTTTAGGGTTGGTAACTTACAGAGAATGCAGTAAAACTATAAGAGTATTATAGAGAAAACGAGTTTTGGCTGGAGTTAGGAGGAAGAGAAATTACCCAACTTGTTGTCATAATGATGTTGGCCTCTACACCCATGTAACCAACAAAGTTAAATTACATTCTTTACAAATCATAAAAGAGAAAGAATACATGATATTGAAGTCAAATACTCTAATGATGGAGTTACTGCTAAAATAAAAGGAAGCATAGATTCCTTTTAGCTTTTCTGTCACACTTCTTCCAAGATTTGGGACACAATTCTCAATCAACTTTTTACTAAACGTGATTAAATCTCTATGGTTAGGGATTCTAAACTATCCAAGAGTTGACCATTCTGACAGAAACTCGGTATTATCAGTGAAACTCAGAATTTTCCCTTTTGAGTTGGATCAACAACCAAATAATAAGAACAATATTTTCCTTTACTGATGGCACAAAAAACTCAAAAGCTCCCAAAGAACAATGCTATTAGACAGACACACAGCAGTAAATAAGGTTACATCATTGTTGAATGATATTGATAAAGTGCATATAACAATCGTAGTAACTCGAGTATTACAATCCACTTAACAAGGCTACATTGCTGTTGAATGATACATATAAAACGCATATAACCACCATAGTGAAATTCTAACTAGAGTATTACTATCCACTTTGTAGAATTCAAGAGAGCAATAAATTTTTCGTCTTATACAATTCCATCTTTGCAGACAACTCAAATAGCTAAAAGTCATCTTTCATTGAGATGTTTGACTTTTTTATTCTTTTTTTTGCGGAGAATCTATCATTTCATTACATCAAGAAAGCGACAATAGATCAAACAATCATAAACCTGTACAAGTACCATGTTCTAAACTCTACACAAGAAAACTATTCTCTAATGTACGCTTGTAATTGCAATGTAAGCTAATTCTACACAAAAACCTATACAGTTGTTGACTTCTTTGGTACCAACTATTTGTCTTTAACAATATAATATATCCAAAATTGATAAACAAAATTAGAAAAGCGAAAATAATCAACACATATAGAAATTGAAACGCATGCATGTCCACGTGTCATGTGTGTAATTTCTTTGCTTTCTAAATCATTCTGCTGGTTAAATGTTGTACTCTCTACATCAAATCTTGTACCTTACCGCTCACCAATTAATATATACGTATATATTTTGAAATATACATGCAAATCAATGACATTCCCCATTTCTCTTTAACACCACCAGAGTTGTACACAAGGCATTCCTAGTTGTACCCTGATCTATCGCAATTCTAAAGAATCAATCTTACGTTCTATACAGAACCATTAAGAACCATGACATTATTTATTAAAAAATCAAAAAAAAAAGAGAAAAATCAATAAGGAAAGAAAAGGAAGCATACGGAGCCAGGGGTGAAGGATTCAACGTAGCTGCCTTCAATCTTACGCATGCGGCTGCGCATGTAAGGGTCACAAGACAAGTAAAGATTCTTGACCAAAACGGCACCGTTCGACGCCTTGAGTTTGATGGAAGTGGTGCGAAACTCCATATCAGATTCTTTAGGAAAACCAGCGACGTAGTGCTTGAGAATGACTTGCTTGTTGGTCGCTTCTTCCTCCGCCATGAGTGTGAGAGCTCCGCTTTCACGTTAAAGATTAGTAATGGCGTCCGTTGCTCCGTTTCTTTTCGCTGTGTGTGTGTGTGTGAGTTCTGCTAAAGATTAGTAATGGCATATAATACGTGTGGTGTGTGTTGTTGAGAAAAGGACACAAAGGGAAGGTGTGTTATGGGTGATATTGACATTATTATTTGTGAGTCAAATTGATGGAATCGCCGAGTAATGGCATATAATACGTGTGGTGTGTGTTGTTGAGAAAAGGACACAAAGGGAAGGCGTGTCATGGGTGATATTGACATTATTATTTGTGAGTCACATAGATGGAATCGCCGATGATTAATGACTCAATGCCATTTGGTATCAACCAGAGTATACCTGGGCAAAATACACCTTATTTTTTTATGATTTATTTTAACTGCCCAACATCCTTTTATAGTGTCAAAAATTGCGAATAAAAGTTGCATGTACAACCTTTACCATCTAAATTTTGAATTTGACAAGAACTAAATACGTTAAAAATGGAATAAGCTTAGGAATAAAATAATGAATGAATATACTGTACTTGGTATACTCTACTCTAGGAATAATGATAAGATTAAATGTATAGATCTATTTTTGAAATACCTTATATTTTATTTTAAAATTATTTTGTTATTTTTATTTTCTAGTTCTATTTTGGTTTTTATTTTTATTTTCTATTATTTCATTTTTATTTTCTATTTTATTTTTTAATTTTTATTTTCTATTTTATTTTGTATTTTCAAATTCTTATTTTCTATTTTAATTTTATATTTTATTTTTTAATTTTAATTTTATTTTCTATTTTTCTAATTCTTTATTTTTATAGTTGATATAAAACACTAAATGTTAATTTTTAAAACGATATTTTTAATCGTTTAACCAAAAATCTCATTCCAAGAACATAGGAATGGCTCATTCCAAGAATATAGGAATGGCTCATTCCCATGTGTTTACTCAAAAATGGCTATTCTATGTTTGTGGGAACAGGATTCTTTAGGAATAGCATTACTTAGTTCATTACTCCGTACCAATTATGGGATTTACAAAAAAGCAAGGAATGTCATTCCATTCCTAGATCATTCCTTAATACCAATCACCACCTAAATGGTATTAAAATTTTACAATAAAAAGACATTAATAATTTTACCACTCGTTTATTTATTTTTTAATCAAACACATACATAACAATTAATTAAAACAAAAATTTATTGTTGGCCATGCTTACAATTGCAATCATGGACGAGCACTTCAAAGGCAACTGGCGGATTGATCAACAGATTGAGGAAATGGAGATCTTTCTTAAAATGAATTGCCATATGAACGTAGTTATGATTAGGCGAGCAACCAATTGTCTTGCTAAAAGAAACCCGCTGCAAAAGATTTTTTTCTTCTTCTTTTTTTTTTTTTTGTTGAGTTTGGGGTGTAAAACAGCGAAGCATTTCACCATTGACCATAATGGAGCCTCGTTATGTATAAGTGAATTCATGTATTCATGAATGCGCGCCTTACAGAGATGAAACCAGATTAGTGTGGATGCATTCATGAATTGCTTGAGCCTTAAAAACCAAAAATTCTCGATATTACCAGAACACACAGAGCACATAAACACTCATGCCTCACACACATCTCACGCGCCACACACTCACCCTTGTTTTCTCACAGCAAATGTGTATAATATATTAAGGGGTAAAAGTAATTTGGGATTTTTGATTCTGTAACCTTCCTATTTGAGAAAAAGAGGTTTGTTATGCACATCTTTGTTTTTGATAAATTTTGTTTTTGGTAATTGGTATGTATATGTTTGACAAAAAAAAAAAAAAATAGAAGAATAAGTGGTTAAGGTTATTAATGTATTTTTTATTGTAAAATTTTAACACCGTTAAGAGAGTGTAAATGGTAGAGGGTGTGTATAGAACTTTTGCTCATCACAAGGTTTCTTGTGAGACTTTTGGCACCATAAAGGTGTTGTGTGCTTATGCTATACCATCAGGAGACAGGGGTCTGGTGTATTTTATCATTTATATTTTTATCTATCGTTGATGATTGATATGGGCGTGATCCAACCTGGCGTGTGCATTGGGTTGTTGACTCGCAGACCGTTAGCCCAAGTTCCTGGAGTGAAGATTTTGGGCTGACGAGGCCAAATGAGTTCAAGCCTGTCGTGGGTTAGAGCTCAAATAATTGGATAAGATGATGATTTAAACCTCAATCAGCCAAAAGGAGATTCCTAAGGAGACTCCATTGCTACCATATCTATCCAAAAGGATAAGCTCTATGAGAGTTTTAAGCCAATCCAAAGGTACCTTCGCTTATGCCATAAATACCCCACAGCCAGCCAAGTAACAGGTATCACATACTTAGCTAAACACTTATCTTATCCTCCAAAGCTCAGATTATATTACTGACTTGAGTATCGGAGGTTCTTTAGCTGGCACCACACCGGTGTCCCAAGTTATCCCTTTATGTTTTCCTCTCCTTGTAGGTCAATTACACGTGCTCAGGAGGATCTTGCCTAGGATTCACTCTCTCTTGATAATTTTGACATTATCAACGATTAATTTTAAGATTTTATAAAATTTAATTTTCAGTAAATTTTCAATACTAATCATGTTTCTTTTTATTATAGATCTCCATTAACTAAATAAAATATTTAAATTAGAAAATGATCTAATATGGGAAAAAAGCAACACAAGATGAATAATATATATATATATATATGAATTTAAACATATATATATGTGTGTATACAGATTATGCGAGCATAAAATGTAAATCTATTTGATAAAATTTGATTTTTTTTTTTGTAAGTTTTTAGTACTAATCATATTTTCAAAAAGGGTTTTGCAGCATAGATTGTATGTGTTCAAGAAAGGATCATTATTCCTAGAATAACCCTCAACAGTAAGAACTTGTTCTTGAATGTACTCAGGAACGTGAGAGGTTAGATGATATCCCAATATGTCATGACTAAACTTAGAACAAAAGACATAAGACTTAACTTGATTGGAATTAGGGATGGGCATGGTCACTAAGAAAAGAAATTGATCAAACCTCCTAGAAAGATCATCAATTTTAGTGCTAAGGTCCTTGTTTAACACCTATTTCAGTAACAGTGTTCCTAAAGGCACCAACATTCATTTTTCTTCCCCTTTCTACATTTGAAAAGATTCTACAATGCTATCTAGTTTTGCCCAACCTTATCAGCTGTTTGGTTATAGAATCCCCCATTGCTCATGGCATTGATAATCATCTTTGTTGCATAGTCAAGCCTTTGCAAAAGTTTTGGAACAAATTTGGTAACTCAAACCTATGATAAGGGCATCCTTGAAGGAGGAGATTGAACCTTTCCTGTGCATTGTGGAATAACTCATGATCATATTAGGCAACAATCATTATATCATCTCTTCGAGCCGCAGTCTTAGCCATGGAAAAAAATCGAGACAAGAACTTTGTTTGAAATTTGTCCCAAGATGTAATCGCTTCATTTGGGAGTAATTGAAGCCACAATTTAGCCTTATCTTTAAGAGTAAATAGAAAGAGTCTCAACCTATTTGGAATGTGAATTATGGAGCACATTTTAGGAATTCAGACAAATAAGTATTTGAATTTTGATTACTTCTCCCATAGAATGATGGAAGCATTGTTATAGTACTATGTTTGATTTCAAAATTGACATTTCCTAAATCCATAGGTTGTAGACCGTTGCTAAGATCATAAGTGTTAGGGAAAAAGTATTGACAAAGAGTACTTGGACCGATTGATTTTGCAATGTTAGTGCGGGATTAATTAGCAAATCGTGTTGACTCTGTTTTTTATTCCTATTTTGCACTTAATCTTCATTCATGTACTTTGTGTAATTTTACAATCTCTATGTGCATGAGGAATTCTTTATGAGTCAGGATTAAAAGGCTCCAAAAGCAAGTTTAGACAACTTCCCCCAAGCATACACAAAAGGTCCACCTAATCTAATAGGAATTTAACAACAATTCTTAAATGATTAAGCAAAAATAAAATAAAATGATAAAAATAATGAACAAGGAAAAAAATTTAAAAATAAAGCAACAACATAAGAAAATAAATAAAAACACAAATTCTTTTTATAATTTTGTATTTTATGTTTCTTCTTTGTTGGCAATAAAATCAACTAAAATGAAAATAAAAACAAACGCATAAATAAATAAAAAAAACTATCCAATAATTATATGGTGCTTGCTTACAACAGTGCAAAAGACTTCATATGCATGACTTACGACAGAAAATTAAGGCGAATTTTTTAGTGAAGTTTTAACTTGCAAGTGCATGAGTAATTGTAGTACAGTGTGCAAAGATAAGGTTGAATTTAGAGGGAACTTGAAAATTTGCAAAAAGGTATTTGTAACATGCCTAAGCGATTACTAGGAAATTAAATAAACAATTGATTTGTGGATTAAGATTAACTAAAACTAAAATCATATTAAAAGAAAATTGATTAAAATCAAAAACCAAAATTGAGATATAAAAACCATTTGTGGGAAAAACTTGTAGGGATTAGTATGTCCTAAAGACCACTTGTACATGGCGTTTTGGATGTTAAACAATGTATGATTGCTTTATTAATTTTATCATGAGTTTCTTTCTTGCATATTATCGGTATATGATTTGTTAATGCATGTATAAAGGTCCTATGGCTTGAGCGAATGACTTGGGTTTACAATAAGGCTAGATGCACATTAGATTCAAGTCTAGATTGTCATGTCATAAATTGTACCCATAACCTAATGGTAGTGTCAAACACTCTATCAAGATAAGGTTATAAGAAGTAAATCTCCTCATTAAGGGTGATCTACCTAAGTCATTGGAGGTCTTTTAAGACTTGCTAGTGCATGTCACCTATTGGATAGGACCATTGTAAGTATGTTTTCTAGAGATCATACTATTAAAGAAAGAAAACGATATATTCACCGCTACTAAGTGACCATTGTTCTTAATCTTAAGCATGTGTGGATGAACTGACGAAGGTAGCATTTAGTACTTTGATTCAACATGGGTGAGATCTTTTCTATTAGGATCAACATCTTTGTACGTTGAGTGCCAAGTTCTAATTAGTTGAGACATGAATGTGTAACAGAGAATCTATGTGTCCCCTCGGGATTATCCAGTTGATCATCCAAATATACATGCCTCGTTGGGATTGTCTAGTTGATCATTCGAATCTATATATTATGATATTACATTCAAGGGTATATTGGTCATTTAGCTTGAGGGTCGCTCCTGAAATTAAAAGAGCCACGATCGAGGGTAATTATCTATAGGACAAGAAATCTCAATGGAGAAGTTATAGCTAAGGAAGTGATAGTACATGCCAAAGGACCGACCTTAGCTGTGGGTGTACATAGAGGGGCATTATAGTCATTTACTTAGTAGGTCAAAGACGAAGGTCACATTCAATTGTGATGAGCTTCTGAGTAACAACAATTGTCCTAAGAGTACAGCTTTGATCTTTTGATGGAATAAATTAGGGTTAAAGTGGCCATATGTCACCTAAGTTTGGCAAGGATATTTTTGTCATTTTGAAAGCCATGGACAATCATGTCTTTTGGTCTCTTCTCTAGTTGGTTAGGTTTGAGAGATTAATCTTAAATGAGCAAGTTCCATATTATAGTAGTAGCCTTATTAGGCCAAAGCTTGAAGTTGGGTTTACGCTTCTTTGGGTCCAAGGTAAGCTAATTAGGCTTGGACAGTTTCTTATTGGGCTTGAGCCACCATATGATTTATGGATTGTGTTGGGCTTGTACTTGAATTATGGTCTTCAACCCATATCTTGCAAGACATAAGGTAGAAATTGCTATAAGAGAATTCTTGTTTTACAAGTAACTACAATTAGCATGCAAGTTGTCTTTGAAAAGGACACATGCAAGCTACATTTCTAGCCAATGTGGGAGGTTTGGGTTATGCCTTGTTTTTATTTAAATAGACTAAGAACCTTACACCATTTAGCATGCAATCTTATAGTTGGACTTTTCCTCTCTTGGTTAGAGAATTTCTACAACACATAGTTCACACTTAGTGTGGGTATTTGCTCCAATTTTTCAAGAGGTTCTTTTTAAGCTTCTTCCTACACAAAGAGATTATTCTCTCTAGATAAATCTCTACCAATTATAAGGAAGAAGACTAGGAGGTCTCCTTGAGTTCATTGGTGGTATCCTTAAGTTATTTTTGGAGGCTTAACTCGTAAGCAAAGTTGTGTAGCTTCTCCAAAGGCCTAATACTACAAGAGGTAACATTTTCATACTATATAATACAAGTTATGTTCTATATATTCTTAAGCATGTCTTCATGTCTTATATGGTCTTTTTCACTTTCTTAGCATATTTTTCATGGAAAATAAATTTGAAAAAATTAGACTAGGATAGACCACATGTAAATATGTCGATCCTAAAAGGATCTAGCGAGAGTATAGATTTGTCTTAAAACCCTAAGGCAATTTATTAATTAATTATATGAGAGAAATTATGATACCACATATAGCTTTGCACTAAAACTCAAATAAATATTTATATGATTAAATAAAATAATTCTATTAAAATTTAGCTACAACCATAATGAAATAATAAAAATAAAACAATGAAGAATATCAATCATATAAATAAAGGAAAAACTCACGTTACCCTTGTGATGTGCGAAAGAATTACATACTTCCTTGTTAGAAAAACTTTAAATCACCCCCTTATGTTTTTTAAAATTGGTTACTCTCTCCCCTACCATTAGTTAAATATTAATAAGGTTAAATAAAAGCTTAAAATGACAAAATTGCACCAATAAAATTTTTACCCAAATTTATTTTTTACCAGCACGTAAAATAAACCTAAACTTCATATGCTAAAATCCCTAAATCTAAAATCCTTAATTCCCTAACCCTACCCTTGCTAATACGAATGAAACCCAACCCTGTGTGATTGCAGCTGGGCAACGACCTTTATGAGTAAAAAGCGACAAGCATCGTCACCCTCCACCTCTACCATGACGCAAGCATCATAACCCTCCCACCCTTGTTGCGATGACGACGAATTCCCACCCCGTGCTACAACCGACGGTAAAACCAACCACCCTTTCTCTAATGACGACGAAGCTGCGACAATGACATCCCCCACCCCTGCTAGAAGGTAAGTGAACTAAACTTCTTTATTTTGTGGTCGAGTAGCAAATTGAATGTATACATATATGTTTAGTGTGAAAATGGTCCTGCTTTTAATATATATAATGGTCCTAATTTATTGAGTTTATCATGATAAAGCATGTGTGAAGCATGACATATGTTGGCATGTTAAATGTCTTTGTCGAGTGAAATGGAAACATGACCTTTGTAGATGTTGTATCATTGTTAGGGAACAACTTTGCCTTAATGCCGAAATTAACTGTAACCATCTTTCTCCGTGTCTGAGTCCTCTTTGATAATCCGAATTTTGTGTTCTAAAATATCAAAAATGACATATAAAGAAAAGAACTTAAACATAAATGCAAACAAACTTTTCTGCATGGAGCTGATAGTGGTTATTTTGCTTATAAGGCATAGTCCAGCTACTACATATCAGTATAAGAAGACATATTCATGTTTATGCTTATAAGGCTTTTGTTCTTTTTTTGACTAAATTTGTTCAAATGAAAGATTTTTTACCAGGATTTCATATAAATGCTTTTGCTTATAGACAGCTTACCATTTTACTTTGATAAGTATATGTACTTAAATAACAAAGGGTTGGATGGAAATGATCAAGCATGTCACTTTGTAGGAAACTATAACCAGATAAATGTGATTGAACAGCCAATTCAATTTAATTTAAATTGCTTTTATATAGCTTGATACTCTGGCTTGTTAAAATGATCAAGTTTGCTATTTTGTAGGAACTATAATCAGATAAGTTGCTTGTTAAAATGTCTAAGATCTTATCATGATAAATTGCTTGTTAAAAATGTTTAAGACCTTATCATGACTTTCCATTTTGTTAACTATGGCAAATCCGTGGCCCTTTATGTGTGGTTTGAATAGGATGGATGATGACACTAAATTCATCTTTGATAACAACCAAAATGACACTAAATTTTATGATTTGCATAAGATGGACGATGATGAGAATTTTGGTATGGTCCACAGGGGGTAGAAAAAAGACATTTCCTAATGTCCCTTTAGATGAGATAAGTATGTATGAGATTTTTGCTATGCACAAGAGGATGGGTGGAATAGCTTCAAACTTTGATTGCTTTAACTTTGATATATTGGTTTGTGGTCATTCATCAATTCTCGATAGCATTACATAATTGATGAATGATTGTAAGAACATAGCATATATGGATATCTATGTAGTTGATGACGATGAACCAATTCAAGCGGTTGACCCAGATGGGCATGTAATTGCATCTAGAGAAATTATAATATGTCAAAGGGGACCAATGATAATGTATAAGAAAGAAATAATGGTAGTGCTAATGAGGCAGGACATGATGATGAAAATCAGCAAGAATATGTAGTAAGACATGTTGGTGAAAATCAGCAAGAGCATGAGGCAAAACGAACAATATATGATTCAAATTCTGATGATGACGATTGGATGCTTAAAGATATAGGAGGGTCAAATAAAGATGATATCTTTAATGACACTAATATGGGACAACATTTGAAAGAAATTATCACATTTGAAAAAGAGATATAGGCAGAAATAGGAAGAGTTGAAAAGAAGAAAAAGAGAGAATTCTGATGTAGGGACATAAGGCGAAGAAGGATGGTGTAGTAATCAGCTACACAGTTTAGGAAAGTGCTTAGGGATTAGGCAGTAAGACATGGCTTTGTGTTAGATTTCAAAAGAAAATAAAAATTCACGAGTTATAGCTATGTGCAAGAATGTTTGTGATTAGAGGATACATGGTTTTTTGTGTGAAGACTTTGAAAGTAAGCATAATTGTGGATTGGCATCATGAAAATAAACACACCACATACAAGTATTTGGGGAGGGGGATTGTGAATTTTGCTACTCTATACTATATGATGTGTGTCATTTATGCATGTTTGCATCTAGCTTTTGCATGCATATTTAAGGGTGTTTAGAGTATAATTGAGTGCGCTTAGTATAAAGTTTATGCATATTTGTTAATATTTGTACATAATGTATTTAGGTGCATAAATACTATACTAAGTGTTATATTCCATGTTTTAGGAGTGTTTTGGAAGGGTTCAAGCATATACGAGGAAGAAATGAGCTAACGGATGAAGACCGGAAGAAAAGAAATAAAGAAGAGAGCATTCTGATCCAGCCGGTCGGCTTAGATGAAGAGCCGGTCGACCGTTTAGGTCGACCGGTCGCTCCAGATAATAAAAGATTTAGAGCCGGTCGACCGGCCAGTCGAGAGAGCAT
Organism: Cordia subcordata; assembly: GCA_028554755.1. Classification (NCBI taxonomy): domain Eukaryota; kingdom Viridiplantae; phylum Streptophyta; class Magnoliopsida; order Boraginales; family Cordiaceae; genus Cordia; species Cordia subcordata. The sequence goes on along the minus strand of JAPTOF010000010.1, from coordinate 13,220,043 downwards.
CAAGATTGAAGCCGGTCGAGCAAGAAAGAGGAGCCGGTCGACTGGCTAGGTCGACCGGCTGTGCGCGGAAGAAATCTATAAAAGCTCGTTTCAGCCCAATTTTGAGGGGAGGAACTTTTATTCTTAAATCTTAATAAACCCTAACCTCGACCCACTACACAAAACACCCTAAACCATCATCTAAACCCCACACCAAGCTAGGATTGAAGCATTAAACAAAGATTTGAAGGATTTGTATGGATTTGGAAGCAAGAATTTAGGGAAGTTCTTCTTGTTCTTTCTCTATTTCTTGCAAATATGTTGCTAGATTAGGCTAGATTTAGGGTTGATTGTTGTTGTATATTAGATTAGGGCTTTGAATAATGGATTTGTGTAGATCTTTGGCTCTTAATACATGTTTATTTACATAAATTTATGGCATGATTCAATATGTCTATGTATTGGAAATCAAACATGTCTATGTGTTTGTTAAAATGCCTAAGTGAATATGCATGTGTTATTTGTGCTTAAAATGCTCTTATCTACTTATTTGGGTGATGTGATTGTGCTTAATCTCATGGCTTTGCTTAGTAGAGTAGGCTTTAGCTTTAAATCCAGCTAATAGGTTATATGCTTTGCTTAGTCGAGTTTAGGTGCTAGTCCTTGGCTTTAAATCCAGCCAAGCGGATAAGTCAACCTAGACTAGAGTATCCCTCACTCACGTTAGTGTTGGTTAATTGAGCCTTAATGTCACGTAGTGTTTAGGTGCTAGTCCTTGGCTTTAAATCCAGCCAAGGGGATAAGTTCTAAGCACAAATTGCGTAGGCTAAGAGGGATTGGCCCTTAGCTTTAAATCCAGCTAACGGGTTGAACCACTAGTATTGGTTAAGAGAGCCCCCGATCAACACAACGGCAATAGAAGTCCCGAGCCTTAGATAGACCTCATCTGTTATCATAGCCCAAGTCTTATTGCAATGCAATCGCCCTAGGTCCCCTTCTTCTTTATTAGTGTTTCCTTCCTTAGTTTGGCTCCTTTAAGTTCCTCCATAGATTAGTTTTTATTTTTCCTTTTTCCGAGCTCCCTTCCATCCTAAAGTAAGTAAACACACGCACGTGGCTAGTTTAAGGCACCCGAGCACATAGAGACTAAACTAAGGTAGCCTCCCTGTGGATTCGACCACGCACTTGCACACACTGTACTACACACGTCCTGTGCACTTGCGGGCTATTTGGGCTTGTGCTCAAATAGCGATATCACTATAGTTGTTGTATTTTTGATTGATTGGCTACCCATGTGTTCACGTATTAGCTTGCTTTATCAAGTACAGGAAATATGTGGAAGATTACATTAACCACTGTTACTCCAAAGTTGTATACATGAATGTCTGTAGTTATATGATTCATGTAGTTCTCGGTATGAATGACTATGTGGAGATTGGATCTAAGCCTTTGAAACTACCCATAGTCCACAAAAGAATAGGTAGACCAAGAAGGCAAGGAGAAAAGGCATTGACGAGAAAGAGAAATAAAGTATTTCAACAAGGAGAGGACTAACACATACATGAAAAATATGCTTGCAAATAAGACATAACAAGTCCTAATGTCGAAATCCATTCCACCCAAATTCACCACTATTAAAGGTAAACATTCTTTATACATTTTAGACTTGTTTATTAACTATGAAAAGTTTATATGATGCTTCCTTGTTAACTACATAATTATTAACTATGAAAAGTTTACATGATGCTTCCTTGTTAACTACATGTTTATTAACTATGTAAAGTCTACATGATGCTTCCTTGTTAAATATAGGAAATGGGACAAGACTCAAGGTCTCGATTTGTGAATGAAGAAAAACATGAATCTCATGCAGAACATATAAGACAATTTTAATTATCAAGTGCTTATTCGTATTAATAATAATAGCAGCTAAAATTATTTTGTGGATATCATTTGAAAACACAGGCAGCAAACACTCAAGAATCCACCACAATTACAAAAACTAGCACTCAACTACCCTAAAAGCCAAGAATGGGTGTTCCTAAAACAACGACAAGTAAAGAGAAAGGTTAGAGGAGAGATGGTGGGAGAGGTGTTGTAAAAGTGATGGTAGAGTTATTGGTAGAGTTGTTGGTAGAGGTATTAGTAGACGTGATGGTACAGGTATTGGTAAAGGTGATGGTGAAGTATGTAATTGTTCCTATCAATTAGAACCATAATGATTACTAAAGAAAGATTAACAAATTACCATAATAAACATTAACAATGTTGCATTGTCATGGAAAAGTTCTAGAACCTAACGGGATACATTAACCTTTACTTTGGTACTTTAGTAGCCAGGACAATACATTAACTTTTAAATTAGTATTTTACGAACTATGAATAACAACACCATAACAATCAAGAACATTTCGAGGGAAATATACAAGTGCTAGTTAATAACATCTTCATCTTTTGTATCTCACAATTTGACGTGTCTCGCACGTCATGAAGTAATCGGTCTTCTCACCATCCTCCATAGTTTCCACTGGATTAGCATTTCTTGGTGCCATAAAAGGTTGCCTATTACATGTCCAACTTACTATGATAGAATAACACCATCTAAAACAACCACAACCGGGACATGTGTAGAATAATCGACCTCTTGAACTATCATTCTCTACACAATCTTGATATTAAACCATTTACAACAAACACTACTCTCAGTTTTGAAATGCATATCAATTGGTCAATTGACGATTGAAGAATGACTCGAGCTATAGTGTGAACTTTGATTACTCATGCTTGAAATTGTCCAAACCTAATATACAAATAATAATATTATATAACTTCAAGTAATGGTTCAAAGTTACCACAGGAAAATTACCCAAGGAAATAGAAACATTGTAGAGCTTGAATAAATACATTTACCTAACCAATCAATTAGGCTAATTACAACCAATTAAGTAGAGTATAAATTAACTTTCCTATCTAAGCTAGGAAAGAGAGTTTCATCTTCTCACGAAAGGAATTCTAAATCATAAGTTGCAGATTTAAAAATTAGTTCGAAAGAGGTGTTTGGACGTGTTTATTTTGAAAGGTGAACTTCACCACAAAAACTTTACACCAAAATTTACAAAGTTTTATATCCAAAATGTAAACTTTACCACACAAAATGGATATTTTTGACCTATCTTGCAATGTGTATATATATACACATATACATACACACACATATATACATACACACATATATATACACATATATATACATGATAAGCTTCATTTTTCCTATATTTTTATACCCCTTAAACTTGAATTCTAAGTTTGACTGAATTTTATCTTAGAATAAATTCTACCTAATTAGTGTCATTTGTCTATTAATTTCATAGGTGGAATAAATGTGGATTTTTGGAGGAAAAATAAGCTTTTTGAATCTTTTAGCCATAACTTTTCGCTCGAATCTCAGAATGAGATGGTTCAAGATATCAATGAAAAGTTCACGACGAGATCTACAACTTTCTTGTTCGAAGTTCGAGCTAATTCTATCATTAAAATGGTCAAAATTGCAACGGAAAATTTTGGACTAAAAATGGAAAAGTTGGCAAGACGTGTGGAGCCCATTATATCAAACCAAAAATTGAGGAATTGTGTTGGCAAGGAAGAGAACACGTGAAGGAAAGAAAGAACGAAATAGGAAAGGAAAAGAATTCTTCTTACATTTAAAGTCTTGAGGCAGTGGTGGACTTTGGCTTTAGTATGCCAATATATATGTGCATTGTACGAGGAGAAAAGGAAAAAAAAAAAAGCAGAGGAGGCCTGGAGAAGATTTTACGAGGCACAACACTTGTGGAGCGAATTGAAGCCTTGCGACATTTTTTTTTTGTTCAGGTTGTTTCAGATTTAAGATTTACCTTTATTAGAGTTTGATTCCTTTAACTCTTTATTTTATTTATTTATTTATTATAATTTTTTTTGGTTGGATTTTATTTTTAGATTTAGTATTAGAATTCAATTTTATGTTTAGGTTTTAGATTTATTATTTTTTCAGCTGGAATGTTGGATTATTGTTTTAGATTTTAATTCTTGTTTTAGACTTTAATTTAACTTTCCATCTAATTTATATTTAAAATTTATTTTTAGTTTTATATTTTTATTATTTTAACATGTTTCAATTTATTAGTTTGGGATTTATATTCTTGAACATGAGCTAAATTTCTCGTACTAGAGCTGTGATAAGTCTTTGACTATTATATGATAATTTTATTTTAGGTTGTGCATTGGGCATAAATTTTTATGCTATTAATTTAATTTATGTCAATTCATATTGTTCTTAATGCTCTCTTTTGATTGGCCACCAATTGAGTTGATCTTAATTGCATGTTAAGACTGAGAGGTGATATGTGTAATGGACCTATATGAGTTGATGTTAATTATTTGTTGCATAGAGATATGGGCAAAGTTAGCATAGCCTGTACAAGGATTCCAAAACTTTAGGCACATTCATAGGTTGTCTTTGCATAGAGATATAGCCGAGAAACTTTTGAGTGTAGGATTGATTATGCTCAAGAGAGATAATTGGTTAATCTAGAAAATCTGGCTACTTAAATTAAATTAATAGGGGAAAAGTGCACAACTAAATAAAATATCTAGTAGGTGTCTTAGGTGAAATCACATGCCCTAATCATCTTTATCTGTAGGTTCTTGTTAGTTTATTAATTTTAATTTTAATTTGTTTTTCTTTTATTAATTGTTTTTAATTTATTTCTTGCGAGTTTATTAATTACTTAGGAATTTAGTTATTTATTTTGATCAAAGTTTTCCTTATTATTTTCTTTCGATTGTTCAAATAGTAGTAAGATTTGTCAATTTCAATACTTGACAACACAATCTTCGTGGGAACGATACTCTACACATTACTTTATTACTTATCATGATACCGTGCGCTTGCGGTTTTTACACAAACAATACACATACACAAAGACACACACATACATACACATATTAAGCATCTAAATGTACATACATACATATATATATATATATACATATACATATATATATACATATATATATATATATCTCTTAAGGGAGGATGAAGAATCTAACCTTAGTATGAACTTACTTTGAAATATTTTGGATGAAGCTCAAACCCAGCAAGTTGAAATTAAGCACTTTTGAGTAAGAGTAAGGTTTTAATCATGTTGTAAAGAACATTTTCATCCAAATCTTAGGTAAATTGATCAAAAATATTAAAACAACTGTGTTTGTAACACACATGGATTAAATCTAACAAAAAAATGGACGGAGGAGACTAACGGAATCAATTTTGGAAAAAAACATTGAGGCAATATGAAGTTTTTGGAACACAGGAGAATAACATGATACTTTTGCACATCACAGACGGTAATGTGAATTTTTTCCTATAAATATCACATCAAAATATTCCATTCAAGTTTAAGACCATAAAACTAAAATTATCACATAATAATCTTACCTTGTAAATTACTTACTCATGTTTACCATAAATAAACCAAAATTATGAGAAAAGTTTTCAAAAGGCTTCCCCATAAAAATTGGCTTAAAGTTGTTGAAACTTGTTTGTAGTTTAATTCTAAACCCTATGGTGTTTTTACATTCAATTTTCATGAAAATTGAAAAAATAAATAAATAAATATTGTTGCTCTTTGATCTGTCGCTAGTCTCCTTGGCTTATCCTTTTATCCTGTATATTAGTGCATGTTGATGTATCTATACTATATAATAAAGTAAACACCACCTACACCATATTGCACCGACCACGTGTTACATTCCTGTTCTTTTCTTCTTTTTCTAAACAACATCATTTAACTACTCCTATCATATATTCTACACATTTCTATTTAAAAAAAAAAAAACATTGGGGTAATACCTCACTAATGCCGATTAGGGCATTTATTTCTCTTAGAAATATGCACTTATGTTTCTTCTTTCTTTCCTAATCATCCTCTCCCTCCTCTTTCTCCCCCTTTCCACCCTAAATTGATATTCTTGATAACTATTTTAAACCTAATTTAAACTTTAACATCAGATTTTTAAATTTTGAGCTTGAGATTTCTTTAATTTTGGTGGCTATCCAAAATGTTTCGGATACTGGACGTGCTATCTCTGATAATTTTAAGGTTGGCATGCAATGGCCATTTCAGATCCTCTACTTGCAATTGTAGCTATAAATTGCACTCGAAATCATTTGCAAGTTTTCTTCTTCACCTTTCTTTGTGATCTTTAATCTTATTATTTAGTTAGATAAAATGAGGTTTATTTTCATACCGTAATTGTTTATGTTATTGCTAAATCTGGTAAATATTTCATTAGTACTCGATTTTTAATCTATTCATTTTTATTCTTTTTGTTTAATATTTATGATTTTTTGAATATTCATATTTCGTTTGTCATATCCATCTTAAATTTAGATTTTATGTTATTATTCAGATCTAGTATTGTTTATGTTATTATTTGGTTATAGAAGTTTAATTTTTCATGCATTTGATTTTTTTTGATTATTTTGTATTGTTTTTGTTAATATCCATTTTTCATATAACTTGTCTTATAGTTGTTAAACTTAGATTTTGTACTTTATTGTTCATATTCGGTGGATGTTGTATTTTTGCACTAAGACTTATTTTTTAATTTTTATATGTTTGATTTTATTTTTTTAATCAGTTTTATTTGTATATTTTAATCAATATACAGTTTTTGATGTGTAAATATAGCTTTTTTATTTTTTATTTTTGTTTAATTATTTTTTTTAAATTTTTTCAGACCTAATTTATTTTCTACTATTATTTTATTACTTTTTTTTCCTTCATTGTTTTATATGATTATTTCTCTTTCTTTTTTTCTTGGGTTTATATTATTTGTTGAACAAGTGATAGTTATTGGCATGAAAGTTACAGAAACTAATGCACAATTATTTCAAAATTTTTGACTTTTTATTTGTTGAATATTGTATCGCTGATGCATCTTTGAGAAATTTTTTTAAATTGTGCTCTTTGGGGATTAATTTGTTGCTTTTTCTTTGCATTTTGGTGAGGGTATCATTCATTTTATATTGTACAATTAGTTTGTTTTTGCTTTGACATTAAAAGAATGGACTATTTCTTTTCTTATTCAGCATCATTACCTGTTTAATTTGCATACCTATTAATGGATCGAGAACAAAGTAAAGATAAAGAAGAAGATATGAAGCTAATAAGATTAGTTGGAGGAACTAATCGAAAAGTGATAATGTAAAGAGTGAGAAAGAGAGAGAGAGTATGTGTGTGTGTGAGAGGGAGACAAAAAGAGAGAATGCCTTTGTATAAATGGAAATTGGAAAGGGAGTTGCATGGGAAAAATATGCATGCATATTTCTATTAAATAACATTAATATGATAATGATATATCCGGCCCAATGGGCTTTCTGCAACATGGGTCGCCCCGACTCATCAGGTGCTTGCTGCTAACCCGTATTGATTACTTAGATAAATAAGAAGACTCTTAAAGTGATAAGGCTAAGGCCATCCGCTACTGAGACTCCTACTTAGACTTTAAGACTACAAGCTCATCAGATAAAACTTATCAACCCATGGATAGGCTCGACTAGAGTCCTATACTAATCCTATGACCACTTCATGGGCTACTATAAATAGGCTACTACTGGTAGAGCTAAAGGTAAGACATACCTAGCCTTGTCATTTGCCTACCCTTTTTACTCCAACTTAAATCTCATACTAACTTGAGCGTTCGAGGGTTTTTGATCGGTACCACACCGGTGTCCCTTGGATCTCACCCATTCTGTCTCTTCTTTTGCAGGTCGAGCCAAGCTAATTAAGCACTCAAGTCAGGTCTAACCCAAATATGGTAATTTGCGCATTATCAGTTAGCGCCATCTGTAGGAACGATTCTATTCCCATTGAGTCACCACATAACCATATCTAACCCAGGAGTAAAGAATTTCAAGCCCACGAAGGAAACTGTCTCCTATCACCTTTAGATTGAGACTCTAAGTGGAAAGCATGACCCAGTCAGGCCCACGCAAGCTAATCAAACTTAGCCACTACCTCCTAGTTGCTTGTGGTATCCTCCACTTCCTCAGATGTGGAACCCCTATGTAACCTGGCTAGAAGGCCATATGCCTTAGTTTATCATGTCTATGCCCCGACCTACGATCCCTGTTGTCGGGGGTGGCGTATGAACCCAAATACCAACTAGAGAGCTCAACCATGGCAAATTCCTTACTTGCTGCGCCATACCCCAATCAAGTTCTTGATCCTGAGCCAGCAATTCCAACCAATGTAGAGGGTAACATCAGGTGTCACCCCTGCTTCATTTGTTCAGGAACCACCAATAGTCCCAGTACTGACCCCACTTCCTCAGACATCACAACTAGGTATAAACCCTGCTCCTTAACTTGTGGGAACCACTATAGCTGCTAGCGCTCAGGCCCTTGGAGCATCACAAAGAGTTTAGGGAGAGTCCTATAGGGATCCCACTATATCTTATCATTCAAGATCTAGTGCTAGAAATAAGGAACTTGATGGCTGAGCTAGTCCAACAAATAGTGCAACAGATCCGGTTGCAAGCGGGAGGTCTCAGGCAATTTCCTGAGGGAACGAATTATCAAAGCTTGCTGACGAGCACAGTTGAACCTATCATAAGTTCTCATCTTTTCACCTCGAAGATAGTAGATCAACTAGTACCAGAGAGTGCAAAGAACATTTAGTTGCCCTACTATGATGGAACATCCGATCCTTGGGATCATATATGCGTCATCAATAAGGTGATGATACTCCACAACAGAAATGATGCCGCACGATGGAAGAGTTTCTCAACCACTCTAGGAGAAACAGTGCTAGCATAGTACGATAAGCTCTCTCCAAGGTCGATATTGAGCTTTCACTAGCTGGCACAACAATTCATTGATCGGTTCTCTAATAATAAGAAAATAGTGCAAACATCTGGGGTTCTGATGAGGCTGAAGTAGAGTAAGGATGAGACCCTAAAGGGGTTCACAAAATGTTTCAACGAGGCTATGTTACAAAATCATGACCTCAATAATGACGTAGCCAAGAGGCTTTCTTGCTAGGGGTAAACAATAAGGACCTCATTAGCTCGTTGTCAAAGAAGAAGCCACGCAGCCTCTCAGAGATGTTTGCACGAGCGAAAAAATACATCCTTACTGAAAAGGCAAAGATAACGATGTGTCTCAGTAGCCAAGAAAGAGAAGTTGCGGAAAGGCCCCTAAAGTCGAAGAGGCGCGAGGATGGTCGATCTCCAAGAGATGATCGATCCGAGCCCTCGGGGGAAAGGACAGCACAGTGACTGACACTCTTGCTTGTGCCACGAGCAGAGGTATTAGCAGTCCTAAAGGAGAGGGCGAATTTAAGGCAATCGCCGCGTGTGCAGTCTCGACTAGAATGGAGAGATCAAAGCAAATGGTGTTTATATCATAATGATCACGGCCATGATATCGAAGAATGTGGCCATTTAAAAGAATGAATTAAAGAGTTGATAAAAAAGGGATCCCCAGTGGAGAAGATGGAAGAAGTAATTCTATCCACAGAGGATAAGAAGACCAAGGTCAACAGTAAGTTGTCGATGGATCAGAAGAGCAATATTACAACTTTTCTTCGTAAAAATGAAGACATTTTCACACGGTCTTCCAAGGACATGCTCGAAATCGACCCTCGGGGGATATACCACAAGCTCAACATGGATCTAACCTTTATACCTATACGCCAAAAAAGGAGGATATTTGGCACTGAAAAGATAAAGGCCATAAAAGGAGGAGGTGCAGAAGTTGCTAGAGGTAAGGCACATTCGGGAGATTGAATACCCAGATTAATAGCCAATGTGGTGCTCATCAGGAAACCAAGGGGAAAGTGGAGAATCTACATTGATTATACTGACTTAAACAAGGCATGCCCGAAACAAAGATTTACGTTGACAAGGATGAATTAGTTAGTGAATGCTACGCCAGGGTTCGAGATCCTCACTTTTATGGACACATTCAAGGGATATAACCAAATAAGAATAGCCCCAGAGAATGAGGAAAAGACGGCCTTCATCACCGACAATAGATTATACTACTATCAGGTTATGTCCATAAGACTCAAGAATACTGAAGCCACCTATCAGAGAATGGTCAACAGGGTTTTTGAGCACCAAATTGGAAGGAATATGGAGACATATATGGATGACATATTGGTAAAAAGTCATTCAGAACAAGAGCACTTGAGGGACCTAGCAAAGGCTTTCCAGACCATGAGAAGGTTTGGGATTAAAGTAAAACCCTAAAAAGTGCATCTTTAGGGTTGAAGTCGGGAAATTCTTAGGGTCCATGGTAACCAACAAGGGCATTGAGGCTAACTCGGAAAAGGTTTAGTCTATACTCGACCTCTACCCACCTAGGTCAGTAAATGAGGTATAATCGTTAGTGGACAAGGTAGCTGTGATAAATTGTTTCATGTCGAGAATGGTAGATAAGTTAGCACCTCTATTCAAAGTGCTCCAAATGCCAAAAGAATTTAGATGGACAGATGAGTACTAGAGAGCATTCGAGGACTTAAAAGATTATTTAGTGTCACCACCAATACTCTCTCAACCTAAGAAGAGGGAGCCCTTATTCTTGTATGTAGATTGTTCCAAGTCAATGACAGCAACAACCTTAATCAGAGAAGAAGGCCAAACCCAAAAGCTAGTATATTATATGAGCAACATGCTATGAGGTCGAGAACTCAAGGATGTCAACATTGAGGAGATGGCTTTAGCAGTGATTATCACAGCAAGAAAGTTAAAGCCATACTTTAAGGCTCATCGCATAAGGGTCATGACCAATCTCCCATTGAAACAAGTACTAATGAAACCTAAAGCCTCAGAGAGATTACTCAAATAGGCTGTCGAGCTAAGTCAATATGACATCATATACCTACCCAGGACAGTGATGAAGTCCCATGTATTAGCTGAATTTATGGTGGAATGCATAGTTAGGGAGGACCCGCCAGTAGATGAATGAGAGATATGGTTCAAAGGAGCGACCAGCAAGCAAGGCAGAGATACAAGGTTAGTCATTCACTCACCAAAAAGGCAACAATTCAAGTAAACCCTGAAGTTCAAATTTCCAGTAACTAACAATGAGGCTGAGTATGAGGCCCTAATTATAAGGCTCCACACAATCACCGCCTAGGGGCTCGATCCATCACAGTGTATACGGATTCCCAACTAATTGCAGTAGATAAATAGAGAGTATGAGACTCAAGGGAGGAAAATACAGGCATATTTGGAAGAGATGCAAGAAGCGGCAATTGGGGTGGAGAAGTGACAGGTGAAATACATCCAATATAGCTTGGGATTTGCTACTAGTTAAGTCCCCTTACCGCCAACCCTATGGGACTAAGAAGTAGGCACGCTGTGCGAAGAATGTGGCTCTATATGTAACAAATCTGCTCCTGGAGTCAACTTTATTTTTTTCTTGAGTAGCACTCTTCGGGTATCGAGGCGCTGTCAGAGGAGGAAGGAAGATTTCTTTCCCCTTGTCCTATTTTCTTTTTCTTCTCGATGACAGGCTTTCCCAACAGCACTGGTTTGTCAACCTCTATGGTCTTTCCTAATCTTTTCCTATTGCTGACACCTGGAACCACCAGAGAAGAAAATGCAATAGCCTATGCTTTATCAAGATTAGCATCCGACTCTCACAACTTAGACATAATACTAGTAGGTGACATCACCAAGCCTCATGTCGACCCAGAAGCCTTGACAGTGGCACAAGCCAAGCTAGACAAATCATGGATTAGGCCTCTAATAAGATTTTTAGGGAAAGGAAAACTCCCTAAAAATAGAGAAGAAGCTAGGTAGATCATGGCCCAGGCTATGAGATACATTGTTCATGATAGAAAGTTATACATAAAGTCATATATAAAGCCATTGCTCTAGTGTGTAGAGCCTGAGGAGAGGGAGTATATCCTAGTAGAAGTACACTAGAAAGTGTGTGAAAATCACATTAGAGCTTGAGCTATAATGCAGAAGATCATAAGGCAAGGGTATTTTTGGCCAACCACAAAGTAGGATGTAAAGCAAAAAGTGAGGACGTGTAATGCTTGCCAAAGGCACAGGAAGTATCAACGTTTGACCTCTTCAGGGGTAACACCTATTTCAGCAACTTGCTATTCTCAAAGTGAGGGCTTGACATAATTGGCCTTTTACCCCTAACTCAAGCCAACACAAGTTCTTGTTCATAGTAGTGGATCACTTCTCCAAATGGGTGGAGGTGAAGGCTGTAAGCTAGATCACTGAGAAAGCTACATGGAGCTTTATATGACGGTCGATCATAACACAGTTTGGAATATTGAGGGAGTTCATCACTGACCATGGGAAGCAATTTGATTCATGACTCTTCAAGGGAAAGTATAGGGAGTTAAAAATTGACCTCCGTTCTGTAATTATAGCACATCCCCAGTGCAATGGCCAAGTGACCAATAAGACAATCATCCAGGCATGAAAGGCCAAGCTTGAGAAAGTAATGGGGCTATAAACTGACCTTCTACCAGAAGTATTATGGGCGTACTAAACCATACCAAGCTTGGCTACTGGCGAAACACCCTTCTGTTTAACATGTAGGTTAGAGGTCGTGGTAGCTAAAGAGCTTATGTTAGAAAGCCAATGGTTAGTGGCCTATATAGAAGACAATAAGGACGAAGCTCGAAGATTAGATTTAGATGTAGTTAAAGAATTAAGAAAAAGGACTCGGCGAAGAATGCTAGCTAGAAAGAAAATGATGTTAAAACATGTTTCGAAGAAGACCTGCCCTAGACAAATAAAGATGGGAGACCTGGTTTTGAGAAAGGCCCACTTCAATTCAAAGCAAGCACTGGGGAAATTATATCCTAATTAGGAGGGGCCTTACAAGGTCATCTACGAAGTAAAAGTAGGTACATATCATTTGGCCGAGCTAAACGATAAAGAGCTGAGAAATGCTTGGAATACTGACCATCTGAAGAAATACTTCGTGTAAAAAAAGGACAAAGAGAGAAAGTGTAGCAAATTGTAATTTACAAGTTGTATGTTAAGTCATAATAGAAGTAATCTCCGTGGATGTAGGTCACCATTTTTGACCGAACCACGCAAAAATTTTGGCTCTTCTATCTTTTACTTTTTATAATTGCCAAACGAGCCCCAACTCTTACACCTAATGATTATGCTTCGGCTCTTATAATTAATAATTGAGCTCCGGCTCCTATGTATCCTATTTGATAATTGAGTTTTAGCTTATATTTATCTAATTTAATGACCGAGCTCTGGCTCCTATTTATTATATCTTATAGTTTAGCTTCGGCTCCTATTTACTCTATTTTAGAGCTCTAGCTCCTGTAAACAATTGAGGTCTGGCTCTCCCATCTAATAGTTAGGCTTTGGCTCTTATATTAGCCTATCTTATAAGTTGAGCACGGCTTATATGTATCTTATCTCATGGTTAAGCTTCGGCTCCTACATATCCTATTTTATAATTGAGCTTCAGCTCTTAAATTTAGTGGTTAAGCTAGGGTTCCCACATTTAACAGTCGAGTTCTAGCTCCTACATCTACCAATCGAGCTTTGGCTCCTACTTACTTATCATACTTAGCAAGTAAGCTTCGACTCACGCCTTTTATATCTAATACGCAAGCTCAGCCTCTTAATATTAAAACTAAGGGAATCCTATATATTATTGCATTTGAAAAATGCATTTTGACTTAATATGTTGAGGAGTAGTGAATTACGCTACAAGTTAATACTTGCAAACAAAGTAGAAATTAAAGCTCGAAGAAGAGGATGATGGCTCAGTAGAAACAAAAGACAAAACAAAAGAGTACTAAGAAAATGATATGGCATTTGTCATTCAAAAAGATTAAGTACAAGGCGTCTATTACTAGTTTAGTTGTGAAGGAAAGAAAAGAAAGCTTGATCTAGGGGTCGGCCAAGCTTGGGAGGTGGAAAGAGCAGCATCCCTAGGGCTGGGGCCTTAGGCAATTGGAGGCTAGTCTTTATCTTTATCATCTGAATATCACAAGAAATCGAAGTTGAGGTTAGGATACCTCTCATAGGCTCAGGTGTAGGCGTCCTCCATCCCTCAAACCTTCCCATCGCTAAAGAAGTAGAGGCAATGGCGTTTGGTGTCTTGGTCAAACTGCTCAGAGAATTTGTACTGGTTGATCATAGACTTTCCCTCGACTACCTTGGCCAGCTTGTTCCAAAGGTCGACATTCTCGTTAAACAAGGCGATCGTCTTTGCCTCAATGGCTAGGGTCCTACTCTTTAGGTCCTTTGCAAGTTTCTCTAACTCCTCAACCTTCTTAGCTTCCTCTTCTGCCTTGGCTGGCTTGGCTTAGGCTTTCTACAGAGCCTTCTCAACAGTTTGCTTTTCAATTAGAGCTAGGTTGCGTTCATTCTGAGCTTTCTTCCTGACTTGACAAAGTTTGATGACTTCTTCAGAGGTTACTGTCGCCTGAGGCCTCTTGGGGTTGCCGAACCTAAAGATGTTGGATCGGCGGATAACCTCACCCAGCATATCTTCGGCAAAGGTATGGTTCTCCTACATCCTACCATCATGCCCTAGGATCTGCAAGCAGAGAGAAAAATATGTTAAAAGCCATATCGAGCTCAACCTTATATGAAGGAACGAAGAAGCACGTACTACGTTCCAACTATCCACGAGGTTACACAGCAAGCTCCCCACGTCAAGGTCCCTAACAGGCAAGAGCTTGACTGTATTCCTCTAGACTAAGTGGATAAATTCTGGTGGAGCTGGAAGGGGAGCCACAGGCTTGGAGCTCAATTTTCCTTGCTTTTTGTCGCTAGGCCCCGACACCAGCTCTATGGTTGACCGACCCATAAGGAAGGGGTTTCAAGTCTCAACCTTTGCACAGGCGAGCGTTCCTTCTTTTCCCCTATAGGAGTCGTCTTTTTGATGTTAGGGACTAGGGTCAAGTCTGACGATTGGTCTTGCCATTTTTTCTTCTCCCCAAGAGCCTCGGTGGAAGGGTGGTATGAAGGGTCTCGGAGAAGCTTCTTCCCCTCTGGAGTAACTAGGCGCGAAAAGGCTCTTAATTGTATATAAGATGACGTTGAGGGCCTAGGGGCTAATACTTGTACTGGTGTAAATTTTGGTGCCGCTATTGGCACTAGTGGCTTGGGGGTGGTAGACGGAGCTTTCTTCTTTTTGTCTTTATCAGCTGCCTTAGATTCTAGCTCTATAACCTCTAACTCGGCTCGAATGTTGGCTAGCATCTTACTCACCATAGCTGTACAAAACAAACAAGCGATGGTTAGAGTGTAAACATCGACCGACAACTATAACCTATTTAGGAGAAAACCCAACCCATAAAGGATCCAAGATCTGTTTAGACTATGAACTTAGAGTATAGCCCGGACTCCATTACTTTAAGGGGGTTCAAGAGGAAGAGTGAGAATTGCTCTGCCTCCTACCATTTAGCTTATCCCAATCTTTGATTTCTTATGAGGGCAAGCTAAGGAGTTGAGGATGTCTTTTCCTTAAGTGCCCCCAAGTTGTAGGCACATTCTATGGAATAGGGTTTTTGACAAAGATGTGAGGTTCATGCCATCCTTTGTTATAGCTAGAGAAGCTTGTCAACAAAACCATCTGCGCTTCCCCTGCAAGTGGTACCAGTATGCACTGTCCCTCAAGTTGACGTTAACTTGAAAGGCCATTAGGAAGAGGTTGATGGTGAGAGTGACCCCTAGGGCTACGGCTCAAATGTAGAATCTGAGCAGTTGCACCCAACTATTTGGTTACAATTGGTAGGGCAAAATCTGCAAGTAGGAGATGACATCTGCTATGAAGACTGGCATATGGAAATGGAGCCCAGCCTCCAAAGCACACTTATAGATGCCATCTTGTCATTAAATGGGTTATAGGCCTTTTTGGTGTGGGCTAGAACTTTGTAGCTGAAAGGAGGTTCTATCGCTTTGTATCCCCGATGAACACCTTGATTTGGTCGGCGGTAAAGTAGTCGCGACATTTTGCTTCGAATAATTTTTTCCCTTGGCCTTTTGGGTAAGTGCCTTCAGTAGGGGGTTGATGAAGTAACGATCTAGTGTTTTAATTTTTTGACCCCGTATGATAAAAGTTGATCATCTGGGCTCAGGGGTATCACAGTTGAAGGTCTCTCTATTGGTTGTGGTATGGATCCTTGAGCTTCTATGCTATCGCTGGAGCCACTCGACTTAGAGGATGTAGTCTCACGCTTCTCGTCCTAGCAAGAGACTTCTACGTTGTTGGAATCTGAGTCGGAGGCCATTGCTAGGTTGGGTGATGCTAAGACGGATAAGGATGTTGAGCGTACCTGAGGGAAGGTCAACTGAAGTTTGAGGAAGTAAGTAGAGAATAGTTTGAGATTGCTAAGAAGATTGCTAAAGCTTTACTAAGTGAGAATGAGTGAGGAATATTATCCTCTGGTCTGTTATTTATAGACCTGGGAAACTCAAGAGTCATAGACAAAGCCATTATTAAAACTGCCTGACAGACTTAAGGAGGTGAAATGTCGCACTAGCGCAATGATGGCACTGTTCGTAAGGACATTTTGTGCACACGTGAATAGGTAACGTGTGCATGTCATGCAAGAAAGTGATTGGCGGAGCAATCAAAACAACTGGGATCGGCAAAAGTCTGCTGTTGATTCAAGATGAGCTCAGATATTCGCTCATATTAAATTAAAAGGGTTGATGATATGGCCTAATTTGGCCCAATGGGCTTTCCTATAACATGGGTTGCCCTGACTCGTTGACTACTTGCTGTCGATCCATATTGATTACTTGGATAAGATAAGAAGACTTCTAAAGTGATAACACTAAGGCCATCTACTATTGAGACTTCTACTTGGACTCTAAGACTACAAGCTCATTAGATAAAGCTTATCAGCCTCATGAATAAGCTCAGCCAGAGTCTTATACTAATCCAAAGACCACTCCATAGGCTACTATAAATAGGCTACTGCGGTAGAGCTAAAGGTACGACATACCTAGCCTAAACACTTGTCTACTCTTTTACTCCAGCCCGAATCTCATACTAACTTGAGCATCGAAAAGTCTTTGGCTGGTACAACACCAGTGTCCCTTAGATCTCACCCGTTCTATTTCTTCTTTTGCAGGTTAACCCAAGCTAATTCGAAGCACTCAAGTCAAGTCTACCCCAAACCTAGTAATTTGCACATTATTAGATAAGTTTGAATTATTTATCTAATGGTATAATTTATTTTATTCATAATGTTACGGTGATGGCGTCCTTACACTTCATTTCATAAATGAAGTTGATTTAAGTATTGTTAACATTTTCTGGAATCCAAGTAATTCACATTATGTTGTATAAGATATTTAATAATGATCCATAAGGATCATTTAAATTTGCAGATTGGTATGTGGTCAATTGTTTTTACATAGTATTGATCGTACATGTTTTCCATGAATTCTTTGTTATTATTACCTACCACCAAATTTTTCAAGGTTTACATCGATTATTTTCATTTATTTCCATTCAATTTACCTTATTCACATACATGAATTTCATATTTTATTTTCATTTATACTAACAATCCTCTTTTAAAAAGTGATACTAAGAATCTACAAAGCTTTTATTATGGGCCAACTTGAAGAAAATTCAATTGTATTGGGTTAATCCTTAGGGTTTATTTTCTTTTAAATAAAAGCATATGACTTGCACATGCTTCATTAAACTTTAAGTTATTTAGGCTATTAAGCAATTAGGGATTTAGGTTTCATTTATGTTTATTTCCTTTTCTAATTAGAGATTCATTTATGTTATTTCCTTTTCTAATTAGGAAATTCTGGTTTCATTTATGCCTATAGAAGGGGTACTTGTGACCTTTGTAAGGAGAAGTTCTATTTGATAATTTTAAGTGAGACAATTATTCTCTTACCATTTTTTAGTGTTTTCTCTGATGCTCAAGTGGATTCTTGACACTATTTGCTTTATAGTGTTGGTTCCTAGCACGTTTATAGCTATAGGATCTTCATTCCATCAAATTATAACTTTGGTTCTTGGTTCTATATAACCAATGGTTCGAGTTCCGCCTATCTTTCGTTTTGATTCTTGTTTGGACATTCCTAGGTTAATTTCTAACATATTGTTGTGGGTTCTTACAAATTCAGTTGTTGAGATTCGCATCAGTTGGTTATCAGAGCCATCTTCCAATTAGGTTCCACCTATCTATCTTTACTTTCCTTATAATCATGCCCATCATATTTCTGGATTATTTTCGCCTGTGTTTGTGAGTCTTTTAGTATTTGAATTGTTTGCTAGTTTGCTTAACTAATTCATTTTCTTAAAACAATGTACCAAAGAGAGAATATAATATGAATTTTTAGGGGGAAAAGTCTGATTTAGGAGTTGGAAAATAATGTGGCAAAAAGTGGGAAAAAAGAAGAAAAAGGAAAAAGTGGAGAAAGAGGAATTTTCCAAAACAGATTTGGGCAACTTGCTAATAATTCAATTCAAAGATTTGGAAAGTTCCCACATTAATTGTGGATACTTTCTCATTTTGTGACACTTTCCTATTTTGAGTTTCTTCCTTTTCTATAGCTTTCCATTTATTTCCCTGTTTCCTCTTCATTCTTAGACACTTTCCTTTTCGTTCTACCTTCCTTTCTTGTGTCTAAATCTTCGTTTTACTTTCCCCTTTTTGTTATTTTCATTTATTTTAGTTTCCTATTCTTGTTCCTTTCTTTCTGCAAACTTTCCTAATTTCTACTTTCTTGTCTTCTACTCTATCCTACCCATTCCAAATTGCTTTGTCTGCAAGTTTTGAGATTATTACCATTCCTAGGCATGGATTTTACATGTTTAGACTTGTCGCTTTCCTATTTTGACCCTGAGACGTTCTCACTATAAAAAGGCAATTAAAACTAACATATTGTGAGTGGTTGATCGATACACTTAAAGCACTTCGAGTAAACCCCCTACAATGTAAAGAGAATATCAAGAGTGTCCACAGCATAGAAAAAGCCAATTGGAGTGTAAACACGATTGACATTCCATCCCTTGAGTGAAACACGTGAAAGACTGTTGTGAGGTCTAAATTGTTTTCTTCTCTAACAATTTTTGGTGCAGTAAACTAAAAATGTCATGAAAAAGTAACAAAGGTAGTGATAAAGAGGAGAAGCTAGTCGGCCAAGCATTTACTCTTACTACCATCTATAAGCAATTTGAGCATTTCAACCCAATGTTTGGCGACATGCGTGATAAGTTTGAACAGCTCAGCACTCATGTAGTAGTAATTGAGCAAAGTCAAGAAACTCATGCCATAAAAACTAACCAAGCCACGCAATCCAAGAGTCAAAATCAACCACAACCCCAACAACCGCTTTATGAAGAAAGTGGGGAGATAAGGCCGAGGACTATTATGGTGAATGAGGATCTTCAAGAACATGGGAAGACCAAGAAGAGAAAGAACTAAGAGGCTAAGACACTAGAATATAAGCCAACATGATAGAGACCGAGAAGATAGTAGCAATGGCAATATCAAGTTAACAATTCCCCCTTTCCAAGGTAAAAACAATCCTGATGGCTACATTGAACAGGAAAGACAAGTGGAATTTATCTTCGATTATCATAACTACTCAAAGGTGAAGAAAGTAAACCTAGTAGTTGTAGCGTCCACCAACTATGCTATTCCATGGAGGGATAAGGTACTAATCAACCAAAGAAGATATCACGAGAGACCTATAACCACGTAGGAAGAGTTGAAGTCCTTGACACGAAAAAGGATTATTCCTTCTCGTTACTATAGAGACTTATATCTTAGACTTCAAAGTGTAAAATAGGGATTCAAATGAGTTGAAGAATATTTTAAGGAAATAGAAGAAGCTCTTGGTAGAGCTA
Source organism: Cordia subcordata (assembly GCA_028554755.1). Taxonomy (NCBI): domain Eukaryota; kingdom Viridiplantae; phylum Streptophyta; class Magnoliopsida; order Boraginales; family Cordiaceae; genus Cordia; species Cordia subcordata. Next base: position 13,200,176 of record JAPTOF010000010.1, on the reverse strand, counting down.
ACATAGAAAAGGATCGAGAAGCCACCATGGTCAGGTTCGTCAGCGACCTTAATAAAGAAATTGCTAATATTATTGAATTCCATCGCTATATTAACATTGAAGATGTGATGTACATGGTAATCAAGGTGGAAAGACAGCTTAAAAAGGGAGGCCAAACCTTCACCAAAGCGAAATACTCTAATGCATCTAGTTGGGATACCAAATGGATGTCCTACTCTAAGCCAAATAATGAGATGGATTCCAAGAAAAACGAAGTGAAGGTCATAACCAAGAATGGTGTAGAAGTAAAAGAAAAAGGTACAAGTCCTTTGAAAAAAAAAAAAACCAGGGACATTAAATATTTTAGGTGTTTGGAAATGGGACATGTTTTCTCACAATGCCCAACAAGAAGACTATGTTGCTAGTAAACAACAGACAAGTTGAGATGTAAGATAAGGAAGATGATTATGAGTTTATACCACCATTGGAAAAGTGTTTAGACTATGAGGAAGCGCCAGCTAAAACTGGTTAAGCTTTATTGGCATTAAGGGCTTTACACGTCCAAGTCAAGAAGGAAGAAGATGACAAACAAAGAGAGAATATCTTCTACACTAGATGCCGTGTGAAGGATCGTGTTTGTGGACTTATAATTGATGGGGGTAGTTGCATGAATGTCACAAGCAAGTTGATGGTAGAAAATCTTAAATTGCCAACAATCAAACATCCAAGAGCTTACAAAGTGCAATGATTCAATGAAAGGGGAGAAATCAAAGTTAAAAAGCAATTTTTAGTTTCTTTATCTATTAGAAAATATACGGATGAGATCTTGTGCGATGTGGTACCCATGTAAGCAAGTTATATTTTGCTTTGAAGACCTTGGCAGTTTGATAGGCATACCATCTATGACAATTATAGCAACCGTTATACCGTTAACAAGGATGGGAAAAAGATCACCCTCATTCCTTTGCCACCAAGACAAGTTCATGAGGAGCAAGCCCACATCAAGATATTAGCTACAACGAGTACCAAAGAAGAAGTGCACATGCATGAGAATGAAAAAGAAAACAAGAAAGAAAGAGAGTGCTTGGCTATGGTTAAGAAAGATGAGATAAAAATGTGCTCCACATTTAACATCACTAACCTTTCTCCTTTTTGTTTAAGATTTGGAGGCAAATCCTTTTGAGGAGGGAGGGAATGATGTGAAGCATCTACAGAGCTTTTATTGTGAGCCAACTTGAAGAAAATTCAATTGTATTGGTTAATCCTTACGGTTTATTTTCTTTTAAATAAAAGCAATGTGGTTAGCAAATGCTTTATTAAACTTTAAGTTATTTAGGCTATTTTGCAATTAGGGATTTAGGTTTCATTTATGTTTATTTCCTTTTCTAATTAGGAAATTAGGGTTTCATTTATGTTATTTCCTTTTCTAATTAGGAAATTAGGGTTTCATTTATGTTATTTCCTTTTCTAATTAGGAAATTAGGGTTTCATTTATCCCTATACAAGGGGTGCCTATGGCCTTTGTAAGGAGAAGTTCTATTTGATAATTTTAAGTGAGACAATTATTCTCTTACCGCCCTTTGATGTTTTCTCTGGTGCTCAAGTGGATTCTTGATGCTATTCGCTTTATAGTGTTGATTCCTAGCTCGTTTATAACTATGAGGTCTTCACTTTATTGAATCATAACTTTGGCTCTTGGTTCTTTATAACCAACGGGTTAAGTTCTACCTATCTTTAATTTTGATTCCTGTTTGGACATTCCTGGGTTAATTTCTAGCATATTGTTGTGGGGTCTCGCGGCTTCAGTCGTTAAGGTTCACATAAAAAAGTATTGGTGCTTTTCGTTGTTCATATTTTGATGATTAATGATGAATGAAAATAGAATATTACTAGTTCCAACTTTGCTAAAATTTTTGCTTATATTTAAAAATCATACAATAATTAACATTAAAACTTGTATTATCACAAATATACTTTTAAACTAAATAAATTTTGACCATTCTAATTGGTTTACTAATGTATTCATCTAATTAAGTACATTTAAAACATTGTAAAATAAGTCAATACATGTATTTTTAGAGAAAATTGAATATTTAAAATATTATATTAGTAAAAGAATCTAAAAAAGACACAATCAAATATGAAATATGATTTTTAGCAAAACTTATTCAACATTCACTTATGTAGTTAAAAGTTGTTATATCTTTTGCAACGTAATGGAGAAAGTTCAAATTTGGATTTTATTTTATGTTTTATCCATCTTATGATATATTAACCAGAAGTTGATTATTTACTTCCCAGTCATAATTTCTACCATATTATTTAGGAATAATAATCTTATTTAAGAATTTAGATTATATCATGCATCGCATGAGTGCTACATACTAGTGTACATATAATGAAAGACCCTAATTGGGCTTTGAGCATCAAGGCTTATGTGGCCCTCTTCAAATGTTAGCCTTTTTCCGTTGTTCATTTTTTCCCTTCTTTTGTTTTCTTTTACTAATTTCTCTTTTCCTTTTTACTTGATTTCTTCAAGACTTCTTTTCTAAAAAAAAATTACTTCTTTCCTTTCTTAATCCTACATGCACAAAAATAAAATTAAAGCGATTAAATATTTTCAATAAATATATTTTCAATAACTACACACATTTAATTCTAAAAAGCATAGAAATAGACATTAAAAATATGATTATATTAATCCCCATGAAGACATAGGCAATGATATTCAGAATATCATATACCTTATCTTGTCTACAAGAGTTCAATGTTCTCCACTCATCTACACCATTTTCCTTGTGAGGAAAAATGATCACGACAATCCATATTATACAAGATACTTCTTAAACTCAAACGTAAAGTATATATTTCTTTGATCAAGATCAAAGAGGCTCTGATGTTTTCATCTAATTTTTGCTAAAACCTTAGTCTTGAACCACAAACCAAATGACCAATATCCCCCGAATGGTAATATCACTAGATCTAGATCCCAAATGATCGAGCTAATAAATCCAAAGGGACACATAGACTCTGTTGCTGCATATATATGTCCCAACAAATTAGAATACAATGCACAAGATATGGGGCAGACTCTCCTATGGTACATCAAAGTGCTGCACCTTAACTTTGTTGGTTCATCTACACATGCTCAAGATTAAAAGCCTTGTTCCTAGGGAAGTAGTGAGTATTTTATCTCTTATCTTTGACGATACAACTCTCATAATACATACTCACTGTGGCCCTATCTAATGTGTGACACACATACTTGGAGTAAAGTCTGGAAAGACCCTCTAGTGACCTAGGTAGATCAACCTATCAAGAAGACTCGCCTGCTATACCCTTGTCCTGGTAGAGCGCCTAACACTACTATTTGGCTATGGACTAGTTTTTGATAGCACCAAAGCTAGACTTGGACCTATTATACATCCAGTCTTACTGCACACCAAGTTATTGGTTTATGTCATTAGAATTTCATATATTGCATCAAAGCACAATGGAGAGAATATAAGTGCAAACTCAATCGTATGAACCATATCATGAGTGAAGTCTACCGGTCTGTTAGGATGCCTTAGCTACATACATCACTACTCTTCCACATGATACCTATCATAATAATAAACGGCTTATCAACTCAATCGTATGAACCATATCACGAGTGCATTATGTCTAGTATTCGACAATCATCATTTACAAATGGTCTTTAAGGCATTAACCCCAACAAATATGTGTGTCAAACATCATTATTGCCCATGATCTATGTATCGATATAGTACACATATGGACTTGTTACATATGATAGACAATGAAAAGTGAATTGTAAAGTATCAATCACAGGTAGAGCTATTGATATACAAGCAATTGAAACCCAAGAAATGACATGTTTTCTTTAATTACAACTTTTGAATGGTTGATTGGTCTTGTAATAGAGCCCTTCAACATCATGTAATTTTTTGTACCCCTATATGATAAAATGACATGATGAGACTCTAAATTCATTTTTGAAGTAAAAAAAGTAAGGCTTAATAAATAGCTTGGGCGGCTATTTATAACACAAGTTCGACTTTCTCAAAGTTAAACTCAGCAAAATCGACTTTCTACATAGATTTCATGCCTCAAGTGTCCTCAATTAGCTTGCACCTGCGAGATTCTTGCAAATTTGTTAGTGATTTTAATTAAGCCAAAGTTCAACCTTCAAAAGGCCAAACTTTGAATTGATTTAGCTAGGGCATTTTTGCAGAGAATCTAGCAAAGGAATATTTATAGCCATAGTTCAGTTTTATGATAAGTCAAAACTTTTCTAAAGCTTAAACTAAAATTGGCTTTTCCAAGGTCAAACTTTTATGAGAGTTGACAATAGAATATTGTCTTCAAGGAATCTTTTGATAGTAACCTTGCAGAACTTTTTGACTAAGAGAAGTTTGGTTTTTAGCAAGACAGACTTTGGCTTTCTAAGGACAAACATACTATTTTGTGAATCCTTCCAAAACAATGTTAATTTGGGAATTATAATTTTTATATTATTTAGGTAAATAATCAATGCAAATAGTTTCTCACACCTAATCAAATTTTGATAACTAAATATGCTATTTTTTATAACATTGAAACTAAATAAATAATTTTAAATTGTTGGAATTATTGCGCATTTACTTATTTTGATGATTTTAAATAATTGATATTCTTGATTATATTCTTAACTAATTCTAAATAATTGTGTATGAGTATATTCTTACATATTTTTTATTGTTAATTATTTGGAGTTGATTCATCAAGAACGAAGATTTCTTGGAACTTGGAGTGTAGACCAAAGTTTGACGACTTAGTAAATTTTTAGTACATTGGTCTTAATGGATATGCCTTCTTAAAAGCTCAATACAATTTGCACGAGCATGCTTTCATATTGACTTGCATCTATGATTTTATAAAAGTGCATGTGTATGTTTATATATAGGTATGTAAGTATAAATTACTTTAATCAAATTTGTTCTTGCAAGTGCATGACTTGTGAACCAAATGAGTTTTGAACCTATCTAGTTTCTTTTCAAAGAAGATTGCACTTTTTGGTTGATTTTGGACTATCTCTAAAATCATATATATGTAAGTTGCATTGCATTAATGAGATTTGAAACCATAGTCATGTTTAATTACCTTGAGCAACTCATTTTCCTACAGAAGCATGCTTCACTGTGCATTTGGTAAAAAGTAACTTTCACAAAAGTGTCAATACGATTTTTTTACAATATGGCTAAATGTGTCAGTCACTTAATAGGGTTGACTAGTAGGGGTAGGTAGCGATAAAGGTGAGGGTTGCTTGGTAACATTAACCGGCTTGATCACTATGTTAGTCATTAGCAATGGATAAAGGTGTTAGTCGATGAGTAAGGTCGATCGATAGTTCCAATGAGCTTACTATTGTTATGGCACTAATCAACCGGTAGAGATCGACCGGTAGCGCCAGAAACTTTTCGAAATTAACTAGTAGTTGGATTTTTAACTTTTTGTAATTATAAATACATGCCTTGACCCCAACATCATACAACTTAATTTGAGCTTTCTCTTGCGATACATTAGCATTCAAAGCTTTCGTTTGCATTAAATTCTACAATATCTCATCATTGATTAAGTTAGTTGAGCTATTAAATTGTCTATCTACTTTGAGTAATATAGCAAGGTATTATACCTTTGAAAACACTTGATCTAAAAAAGTTCTTGTAATCCAAACTCTTTGTTATTCCATTGCCTTCTTCATTCTTTGTTAGTTTAGATTGTGTGATCAATCTTGTGAGAAAATGAGTGAAGGGTTAAATTCCTTAAGTTTTGGGTGAATACTTAAGGTCCTTGTGGTGGAGCAAACGGTATAAATGTTGCTTTATGCTTCTACAATGGTCCTAGCAAGAAGCCAAGGTTATAGTGAAGCTTTAAAATTCCTAAAGGAAACCTTAGGTGGTGGACTAGGTTCAAGAGAGTTCAAACCACCTTAAAATCACTGCATTTGATTCTCTCTCCCTTAGCTCTTTTACATTAAGTTGTTTAATTGCTTATTAGTTGCTGTTTTTATCATATTTCATCTGTCATATTGTCAACTTGAAAAGAGTTTATTTTTCTCTAATTTGGGTCGATCCAATTCACCCCACTCTTGGATTATTTTACTAGATGTCAAAAATGATAGAGACTAATTGGACTATTTTATAATAACTAGTTAGTATCGATTGTGCAATGCATGGTAACCAAGTAATCTTTTATAAAAGAACATTTAAATTAAATCATAAGTAGTATTGTCTAATAAATTATTGCTTAGAATATGATATCGATTACAAATTTTTAATTGTTATTGTTGTCTTTAAACAAATTATTTATAAATCACCAAAAATGGTTTAATTAAATAATTAGTAGGCAAACTGTCGAAAACGGTTGGATTAAATTTAAGGTGGTTTTGAATGGTTTTAAAATTTAATTGTGACATAATTAATCTTTATATATCAGAATGCTAGATGCATGAATTCTTTGCATATTTTTGCGTAGGAGAAATTACGCAAATCATAACTTTTGTATAAATGTGAACCCATCTTGTATAAGGTAGTATTTATGCAATAGTTGTCTTGCGTATAAAATATCATTTTGATAGTCATACAAAAAATGTAGCATGCAAGATTAATTTAGAGAGGTGGACTTTGAAAGAAAAATACAAGCTTTAATGTTCAAGTTGAGGTGAAATAGTTATATCCAAAATAAATCCATGAACAATTGGATCATTTGAAAAATTATTGGTTTACAGTTGATTCAACTTGACCAAAATGGTTTTTACAATTTTTACAGTTTTATATAAACTCCTAATAGAGATGTGCTATGAAGTTGCATGTGTAGCTTGGGTATCGTGTACCCAAGGAACAGTACACCTAGGGTTGGGAATATCCATTCCGTATCTGAACTTGATTGGATAAAAAAATTATGAAAATTTTGGATACAGAATATTCGAATCCGATATGCAATAAAATTACTAGATATTGGATAGAAGTTTGGATATTTTTTACTATCTGAATCCGATTCGAAAATCGAAAAAATAGCACACATAAAAATATATTAACTTTATGTTAAAGACTTAATTGTCCAAAGACGGTTAAACATTTTATAATTTTATGACTTTTAACTTTATTTTAAATATTTTAATTTTGTGTCACATATTTGAGATGTGTTATTTGTTTGTCTTTGATATGAACAAAAATATTTGATAACTTTCTTATTATTAACTATGAATTATGGTAGACTTTGTATTTAAATATTAACGATGGTTTTGTGTGGCATATTAGTGTGGACTAGGATTGTGGTAAATTTCATATTTAGTGAAATGTGTTCATTTTTTCTTTTTCTTATTTAATGTGATTTAATATTGTTGTAGTTTGTAGTGGTACTAAATTTATATTGTTTTAATATTATTTATTACTAAAATATTGAATGAGAAATTGAATATTTTTTAGTTTATTAAATAAATCTGAAAATTCAACTATCTGAATATGGAAAAATCTCAATATTCAAACATCCGATATCCGGTCTGTTAGATACTTTTCAACTATCCCATCAAATAGTTGATTTCTCAATCCGATATCCAACTATCTGATATCTGAATATCCGATTACCCGATTATTTGTTCTGATTCCCTCCCCTAAGTACACCTACCAACTAGTGTTCGCTTTTGCATGCATGCGATTCACATGCTTAGACAAAAAAAAGTCACAACAAAAGCGCCGAGCGTGTTCAAAACTTTGTTACCATATGCTCACAATTTTTATACTATACATTAACAAAGTTTAATTATTTACTGATTGCATGTTATACGTCCACAATTTTGGCACTTTATGTTCAAAACTTTTAATTATTCACAATTTATTATTTACTACTTTTATATTATATGTGTAAAAGTTTTACATTATATGTTCACAATAATAAATTACCTATTCACGATTCTTTAAGATATGTTGATAACTTAAGAATATGTGAACGTTATGTTCACACCTTATAAATTTCAAATTCACAAATTTCAATCTAACAAATATTAAAATCTATATCATTTTTTTCTCATTATCATCTTCTTCTTTCATTTTCATCAATTTTTTTTGAATGTTTCACACATACACACAAAAAGTATAGATTTGTTAGAAATTCTTCTTTCATCTACGTCAATGATTTTCTTTGAATCTTTCTCACACACTCAAATAGATCTGTTGGCATCTTGTTTTTTCATCTTCATTAATTTTTATCTTTGACTTTTTCAAACACACACACAAAGAGATCCATTAGTGTTTGACACAAAAAAAAAAAAAAAAGATAGACAATAATGAGAAGACAATAGCAACAAGGAGAAGAAGTGATTGTGATGGTAATGAGATGACCAGATGATGGTGGCAAGATTATTTTTTGAAAAAAGAATAATAAAGAGATAAAATTGAAAGAGAGAGAATAGAGAAGATTGAGAGATTTTAGTGTGAGAATAGAAAAGAGAGGAAATGCGTGAGAATAGAAGAGAAGAGAAAGAATGGTGCTTTCTTTTTTGTTATAATAGTGCATATGCAACACCCAAAGAGGGTACATAATGCTAAATGGGTATATAGTGTAGGAGATGTATGGTAAAATTTGTCTTGCATGTGTGTATTCTTTTCGAGTCAAATTAGATAAGATGATGAAGGCTAAAACACTAATATGGTGATTCATATGCGAAAATGAGTTAGGAATAAAATGGCATTTCTGCCTCTCTTTTAAAATCCCATGATTGGTATGAGACAATGAACCAAGGAATTCCATTCCTGAGGGAATTCCATTTCCATGAACATGAAAATAGCCATTATTGACTAAACACGTAGGAGTGACTCATTTTAATTTTAAAAATTAAAATTTAGTGTTTTATGTCAAAATAAGAATAAAAAATAAAAAATTAGAAAAATTAAAAATAAAAATAAAATTAAAAAAGAAAAATAAAATAAACAAACTAAAATAGAAAATAACATTTTGAAAATAGAAAATTAAAATAAAAATTAAAACTAGAAAATAAAAAAGTAAAAAATAGAAATAGAAAATTAAAATTAAAATAAAAGCAAAATTATAATGGAAAATAAAAATAAAAAATAGAAATAGAAACATAAAATAGGAAATAACAATTAGAACAAAATAAAAATCAAATAATAGAAAATAAAAATAAAAAATAAAAATAAAAATAAAAATTTTAAAATAAAATATAAGAAATAAAAAATAGATCTATATATTCATTCTTACCATCATTCCTAGTATATATCAAGCATGATATTTTCATTACCAAGTCCATCCCCTTCCCAAGTTCATTTCAATCCTTAACTTATTCTATTTCTATCAAATTTATTCTGTCATACCAATCACTATCTAAAAGTAGCAGAAACAAGGGCAAATAAGTATTTAAAGAGAAACAACTATTATAGGCTTATTGTTGTAAGTTAAAGTAAGGATTCAACATTAATTTTGTAAAACAATACATAAAGTTTGTCAGATGATGAGAAACTATTGTTGGTTGATTTGCAACATAAATTTTTTGGTTGATTCACAACTAAAAAAGGTATGTTGGATATATATATATAATATGTAAAAAAATTAATTATAGATTGCATAAGTCTGCTATTGCATTAAGAAGGTGTTTGGTTTGGATTTTTTTTCCCCTCTTGGTCAAACATACTTAAAGCTCAATTTAAGTTAATAAAAGCGTTTGTTTCAATTAAAATAGTATTTTTTTAAGTAGCTTTAAGCAAAAAATAAAAAGTTTTACACTTCCAACTGCTGCTTTTTATGGTTTTAAACACTTCAAAGAAAAACAAATTTGACCAAATCATTCATTATTTTATCCTTACTTTTCTATCTTTATTACTAAAATATTTTTAATTTTTTATGTTATATTTACCATTTTAAATTTTATTGCCATATCCTTAATAGTTATTTTAACACATTTTAACCAAATATATAAATACTTCTTTTTATAACTACAACTTTTATTCAAACACATAATTACTTAAATTCGATTATAAAAAAAGCTGCTTAAAGCTAAAAGTATTTAAGTAGTGTTTCGAAAAGCCAATCCAAACACCCCCAAGACAAACTACAAATTCCTTTCCGACAATAATTTATTGTAAAAATATTCCATTGCCTTTTAATATATATAGTAAAAATATTGAGGATAATTATATATTTTTTTAGATCTCAATTGTATAATTTACAAAATAATAAGGACTAGAATCAAATAATATACAAAAATATGGGAGTTAATCGTGAATATGCCCCCTCAGAGGCCCACAAAGACTTTATTTTACCCTTCACGTTTAAAAAGAAAAAGGAAAAAGAAAAACCAATCACGCTGCTGCTCTCTCGTCTCACACTGGTCCTCTCTCTCTCTCTCTCTCTGCATTTATATTGTACATAATCGAAACGTGCCTTATATTTGTATCGTAATTTAGGGTTTTGCGTGTATATATGTATATAAAATGATATTTATATGTATGTGTGCGTATATATATATGTATGTATTTATGTATGTATGTATGTATATGTATATGTACGTATGTAGGCGAAGGGAAATGAGCTATTGCATCTATGTTTTTAAAATTGGAGTTAAAAAATGTTGAAGAATAAACTTATTGATGATATCTCTGTGCTATATGGGTGGATTTGTTTATGAGACATTAATTGTATGATTAACTAGATGAAGTTGTGAACAAGAAAATTGTGACCTTAATTTAGATGCTTGTAGATGTAAAATTTAGGTGATAATCTGTTTTCTTGTGATCTTTAATATTTAATTCTTGATAACAGTAAATGAAGATGTTTTTTGACAAAGAAAATGACAACAGAGAAATATTTGCTTCCAAATTTTCGTGTCTTCAAGATACGAATTCAATGTGAGTGATAAGTTTGGTCTTTAGTTTATAATTTTAAAAAATCTGCATTTTGGTGATTTTTTTCCTACAGCTAAGCTGCCAAAACTCAATACCCAGCCGCGACTGTGAAAAGCCAGTGATCTGATCTAACACCGCGAACACCTTGACAATGGTATGTCTCTCTGCTCCCGTTTCTCTCTGTCTATACGTATAATTTTTATTATTCAGATTTCTTTTATTGTTAATCCATTGATTTATATGGCTTTTACTCTTCTAAGTAATTCAGTTAATTCAAAGCACTGTCTAGTATAATCTAGTTATTTCGTTTTGCTGACTAAATACTAATAATCACTTTCTGGGCTCGTACATTTTGTTTGTTTTCTGCTTTGGGTTTTCCTATATGCAATTGGATTTGTTTCTGTGATGTCTATGATTTGTGTGCATCTAGATTTGCGTCTGCAATCTGCTTTTTCAGTAATTGAATTTGGATCCCATCAATGCTAACATAATGGCTTCTTGTTGTTGTTCAGTAGATAATTATGAGAGATAATATTCCTTGTTATAGGCCTGTTACTTTCAGATGTTACCCATTTGACATCTTGTTGTATTAATTTTCTTTTAGGTACGTCTACAGCCTGATCCCTTTCTTAATGAACTAACAAGCATGTTCGAGCGGACCACAGAAAAGGGATCTGTCTGGGTTACTCTTAAACACTGTGAGTTTCTATGTTTGTGCTTTTCCTTTTTCTTAAGAAAATTCTTTTGTTATGTATCTGAATCTCTTATGTTTATGTTCATTTTGCAATTCTATTCCGTTCAAGATGATGAGTAGTCGATCTATGACTTGTGGTTTCAGCTTCCGACAAGTCTAAGGTCCAAAGGAACAAAATGAAGACAGCAGGGGAGAAGATTGAGTTTAAATGCCTTATTCGAGCAACTGATGGCAAAAAGACTATTTCTACTATGGTAAATACTATACATCTTAGTATTTTAATTTCTACTAGTGAATAGTTCTGATGGCAAAGTGCTTGTGCAGCCACCCATATATATTTATGTGAAGAATTCAATCTGTGTTGTTTGATTAGTGCAAATATACTGCTTATAGTAGGAATCAATAGAGGCCAATGCTTATTTCCCCTCCTTTGTCTGCAGATTCTTTCTTTAATTGTGTACTTGTAGATTGCTACTTCGTTAGATATGTTTCACAATCTTCTTCAGAAAGTTTAGTTCTTATGTTTTCAATATAGCAACTGCTTTTTTCATTTTCGTCCGGGAATTTGGGTATGACAGGAACCAGGGAGCTTTTTTTTTTTTTTTAATTTCTTTTTTTGGGGGTCGGAACAAGGGAGGTTCCAGAGGTAGGCAGTGTTGAAAGGTAAGACAATGGCTTTGATCGCAAAGAGGAGCGCATTATCTATATAATTGGTTATGCATATTGTCATTGTTTGGTATTACTTGTCAAAGATGCTGATATTTATTTTTTTGGTTTTAAATTGGAAGTGTATGAACATTTCAACTAGGATTATCTCATGTATGTTTTCAAGAGGATGGGCTTTATTCTAATGGATGAGAAATTATATTTGCTTCTGCATGTCCATCATGAGATTCTCAATTCTTATCAGTGGTGATCTGGTGGGTCTCTATGAGAGTTTCAGGGTGATAAGGCTAGGTGATCTAAGATCTCCTTTGCCCTTCTATCTCTTTGTTCGTGCTTTTAGTCAAATTATTGAAAGGGCAATATGGTGCAACTATATTCGGCGCCTCAGAGTCACCTGGCAGAGAACAAAGTGTTTCACATATTTTTATGTGGACAAGACGTGATCTTGTGCCAGCCAGAGGAACGCCAATTGAGGTTTATTAAGAGTTTACTGATAGTTTTGAACTTCATATTATACTAAATACCATTGAGCTGGTACATATTGGGAAAATTTCCAAAGCTGCTTCTTGGATGATATTCTATGTTATAATAATCTTTGGGTTGTGCTAGGTGTTAGCTACAAGATACAGGAGGTGTAGGACCCAATTATGTAGGAGTTTGAGAGGATGATGCCAGGCTTAGAAGAGACATCATCCCTCAGAAGGATGCAGCTTACTGCTGACTAAGTACTATGTCAGCCTATTTTGTGTCTCCTTTTACTGTCCCATCCTCAGTTTCTATAAGACTTGAATAGGATTTGGAGAAACTTAATGTGGACATTGGACAGGAAAGATAGTGAGAGGGAATATCATCTTGTAGACTGGAAAAAAGGTGACATCTCAAATGGAGGATGACAAGTTGGTATTAGAGACTTAAAGGTTTTCAATAGTGCTTTTGCTTGAAAGTAATGGTCATGAAGATCTGGTGCCACATCAGATAAGCTATGGAAAAAAATGTTAAAAGAGAAATATGAATGTAAAGGAGGTTGTGGAACGTGCAGAGTGCCAATTTGGTGCATCTGGAGTGGAATCATAATTTTTTGGACTAGTTTACGAAAATTGTTAACTTTGGTCATGGTAATAGGAATAGAATAAGATTCTGGTTCACTATTTTGTATAGATATTCCTTCCCATTGAAAGCCTTTAACATTTTGTTTTCTGTATAGTAAACAAATATGCCTGTGTTTCTAAAGTTATTGATGCGAATTGAAACAAGGTATCTTGGAACTTACAATTTAGCAAGGTGTTGCAAGTTTGAAGGTGGAGTCTGTATAGACCTTTCTCTTTAATCTTTACAACCGCCAGATTGCTGTGAATTGGATTTGGTAGAATTATGTTCTAAAATAACTAGAATACTCCAAGAGATTGGATGACACGTGCTGATTTTATGTCATATCCCAGTCTTAATCTTCTCTTTTAAACCATATGCATAGAATGGTAATCTGAGCGTAGGCATCAGGTTGGGGCGTCTTAAATGTGAGATTTGTTTTCCTAACTTCTTTGATTTCTAAAGTTTAGGTTCTTGGCTTGCTTGTAGCTGATGATCTCTAGGATTCGTTATTTCGTGATGCCATTCAATATGTTGTGTTGCTTTTTTTTTTTTTTTCTGAACCTCCTTAATGATGTATGAACGGTCGCATTGTCAGTCTTCATATTTCAATCTTAGATCACTCTGTCTGTTAGAGTTCTGTAAAGCTCTATTAGGAGTGCTGGGAAATCTTACTAGCCACTAGTGCTCCTTTTAGGGGATGCTCTTTCAGGCGATTGGGAGCATTCTGTTGGCTTGTGTTATTACATAGGAGCTTATGCATGTTGTCACTTGTTATTTGGTCTGGCTGACAACTTCATGGATTTTTCCCCCTCTCCCTTAGCAGGCATGGAACCTTACAATAATGTGGCATCCTTCTAAAATAAAACTAGTTGTTCGTAATAAATGGTTTTCTTAGGCAGCTAATGTCAAATAAATGGTGTGATTCATTTCATTCTTTGTTTAATTTCCGTATTATTTATTGTGATTTGCTTCCCTAATATATTAACCTGTGTTGGAGCAATAGGTTGGTCCAAAAGATCACCAACGCTTTCAAGCTTCATATTCAACTATTCTAAAGGCCCGGATGACAGCCCTGAAAAGGAGGGAGAGGAAGGAAAAGAGGAAGGCCGCTGATTCGGATAAAAAACAAGGACAAGGTGCAGGTGTTACTTCCAAGAAGCGATCATCTGCAACTAAGACCTCCGCTTAGTTTAGGATTTTCTAATTCCAAATTTAGCAGAATCTAGAGATGCAAATGATACATGTTTTTTTTGGATTTCCTTTTGACATCGCTAATTTTGCTTTTTAAAGTTGATTGTGCTTGATTCTTTCAACTTCCCAAATCGAGGGATCAGTTCTCAGAAAAATGATAATGGTGTGGTTTTGAGGAGAAAGATGCCCTCCGTTTGGCTTCCGTAATCTTCTAAAAGGAATTGAGTGATAGGTGATTCTTACCAACAGCCATACATACACATTCTTTTTTCTTATTTCATCGGTCGCGTGGACGTCACCTTAACACTTTCCCTCCGCATCTCTCTTTCTTCCATTTTTTACCTCTCCTCATAAATGCCACTACTACTACTATGTTGTCTTTAAGTTCAAGATTTTTGCTTCACGTGATCGCTTGCATCATGCGAATTGTGTTTTGTCATGTGAAAACAGAATGATGGTGGCAGCAATTTTGGGTGGTTTTCTTACTAATTTTGTAATTGAATTGTTTTGAGTAGTTTATTACTTTGTGAAACTAAAACCAACCAAATAATAATAAATCAATGATTTTGGTTAACCGGATTTTCGGCCAGTTTGGGGTAGTTTTAAATTTGATTGTCAAATATTTAGTTATGTAATATAATCAATCTTCACTCACCAAATTGCTAGATGTATGGATATATATTTTCCATTTTATGGGTTAGTAAGAAAAGTATGCAAATCATATTACTTTTGTGACAATATGAAATTAACTTGTGTCGGATAGCATTATCTGCTATGGTTGTCATTAATATAAAATATTTTGATAGTCATGAAGATATATCATGCAAGAATAATTTGGAGTGGTAGACTTCTAATCAAAAAGAGAACCTTTCTAGTTGATGTTCAACTTGAGATAAAACAGTCAAAATTACAAGTCTTTCATGATGTGTCATGAAATCAAGTATGCATTTGTTTTGACATGGAGGGGTAGATGAGTAAATAGACGTTCGTTCCTCCAACGCCAAATCCACCAAAGGGTAATTACAAATGTTTCTCTCCATCTGTCATCACGCATATTCCTCATAAGCCATTCCTCCCAAGGCACGATGTCAAAAACCTTGTGATTGTTGTCAGTTTGAATGGCTTTCCATAATTCGATAGTCCCTTCAACAAAACATGCCACATGCTCTTCCGTTTCGCTATATTTCCCATATGTCACACACAGGTCTTTGTCTCCAACTCCCCTCTTGAAAAGGTTTGCTTTACATGGTAGTTGCTAATGTACCAACTGCCAGGAGAAGGTGACGCACCATTGGGGGATTTCGAAGTCCAGAGTCTCCCAACAGAAGGTTGCTTTAGTGGTGTTACCTTTGGTCATGCTAAAGGCAGATGAAACTGTAAATCTCCCTTTTACATCTCCCAACCATGTTATAAAATCCTCATTCGTGTCCCCCATCAAGACCTTGGTACTCACTATTTGTAAAACGATAGTCACAGGAAGTAAACGTTGGAAGTACTCCTAAGCCCAATTGCCATCACTCCTTATGTACTTGTCCGCTGTCCATTGAAATTGTTCAGCGGGGATTTCATAAAGGGCCGACTTCACTAAACGTCCATCACCAACCCAAAAATCATACCAAAACCGCACTGTCTTCCTATTCCTTACTGCCCACTTTATTCCACTAGTTAGAATGTTTCTACTTTTTGGAATGGCTTTGCAAACTCTTGAGTCTGTCGTTCTTCCCGCATGGTCTGGAAAATCTTCTCGATAGTATATTTCCTTCATTATCTTCACCCACAATAGATCTGGCTCATTCAAAATCTTCCATCCAAGTTTCGCCAGAAGAGCTTCATTTACCCATCCACTACTAGAAAATTAGCTTTTAGCAACCGCCATAATCGGTCGCTAAACCATGAAATCGATCGGTAAAAACAATTAGCGACTGATTTAGCGACCAACATTCGTGGTCGCTAAACTTGGTTGCTAAATTAAAAATAGAATCGGTCACTAATTAGGGATCGAACTATCGGTTGGTAATTTACCGACCGAAAAGACAATCGGTAAAAGCACCGACCGAACTGTTCGTTCGCTAAAATTACCGATTGAAAAGGCAGTCGCTAAAATTACTGATTGAATAGGTAGTCGCTAAAACTATCGACCGAATAGGCGGTCATTAATTTTAGCGACCGCCTATTCGGTCGGTAATTTTAGCAACTGCCTATTCGGTAGGTAATTTTGGCGGTCGGTAATTTTAACGATTGCCTATTCGGTCGGTAATTTTAGCGACTGCCTTTTTGGTCGGTAATTTCAGCGTCCATAGTTTTAGCGACCGATTAGGAATCGGTCGCAAAATTTGTTAAACAAGTGCAATACCTTATCTAGTTTAGTTTACACACAAACCTGCTAACACTTTATATATATACACATATATCATCACAAAATTGGACTACAATAAACCAAATGCATTTAAACACATCTTGCAATCCAAATTTTCCCACATAAACCATACAATAATGTGCAACTTAAAAACTTTAAAACACACACAAAACAAGGTACCAAACTAAGGACTATTTTCATCCATGTATAACAAAGTATTCTGGTAACCAACATAACAAAGTATTTTGTTCACTAACATAACACAATCACTTTGTAGGAAGAGGTGGATCCAAAGACGGCAATTGAGTGGTCAATCTTGCTGATTGCAATATCAATATCATTTGTTCCATCATAGTAGCCTATTGATGTTGGAATTTTTCTTCCAGCTCAATTTCTTTGCATTGTAATTGTTGTTCAATTTTTTCTTGCATTTGTCGCTCCATATCTTCTCGCATTTGTTGCTGAGAGGACATCAATTTAGAGATCTTAGCTTCACACTTCTCTTGTTGTTCAGAAAAGCGAGCATCCAATTGTGCTTGGGAGAGCAAAGGAGTGCAACCTATAGAAGAAGATGCTAAGCCACATTGTTTGGGAGGAATGATCCCTTCGAAGTTACTAATGGGCAAGCCAAATGTAGTACCCTTCTTCACACCCCTAATTGCATCATAAAAAAGTTCAGGATCAAAGTACTTATTTGACTGGTTGATGCTACTTTCTTCGCTCTCATCAAATTCTTGTATCTTCTGTGCACAAAACTCATTATAACGTTCCTGCATAAAATGAGTCAAAAAACATAGTTTAGTTATAAATAATTAATCAAAATCATAAAAATAAAATGTGAACTTAATGAAGTAACAAATTAGATATAATTACCGAGATTCTTTTTGCTTTAGGATTAACCCTGTCACCATCTCCTTTATTTCTCTTATATGTCTGCTCAAACACATCTTGCAGAGTCCCAGGCCCCCCCTCTGATTTTGGTCTGCACACTTTATCTCGTGCAACCCAGTGTATCTTTTGCCTTTCCATAATATCTCACGTTTATGCGCCTCTACCACCACCTACAACCTAGTGCCAGCCCCTCCTAAGCCTCTAGGTTTGATGCTAGCAAACATTTTCTCTCCTTGTCCTCATCAAGCTTGGGACAAAACTTGGTCCGTCATGCTCGTTGCCACTACTTCGTCCAAGCCATCCTTTAAACTTGAACTTCTCTCCCTTGAAAAGTACCAAAATACACCAATAGTGGTCATTTATGAGGAAGATGAAACTAACATGGTAGCGCTCTAGATTTTGCACTTGTTGGTGAAATCTCTACTGTGCCAAGCATACGTAGTGTTACTAGATTGGTTATGAGACAAAATCCTATTGGTTTGTATGAAGCTTTTTGGTTAAAGTTTAAATGTGTCTTAATCATCTTTTATAATGAGCTTGATTATCATAGCTTTTTTCCTTAATCATCTTTTATAATGAGCTTGATTATCATAGCTTTTTTCCTTCAAAGGAATGGGATGTTTATGGCCATCATATGAATCTCTCAAAATGGACTATGGATTTCAAACTTGATAAAGCAAGGCCCTTATTTGGATTCGATTCCCGCATCTTCCTACCCACTAGTATAAACAACCACAAGGGATAATAGGCCTTGCTAGGCTTTGGGCAAGCCCATACAAATGGATGAAGGCACTTCTAAGAGGACATACCTTGCTCTCGCTAGGGATTGCGTTGAGTTGGATGTTACCAAGCATATTCCTTTGGATATATGGGTTCAAACTCATTCAAAGGAGTTTCTGATAGCTTTTCAAATCCTTCAAGATAAATGTGAGAATGTGGGTGAAGTTGAAGCTGCTAATCCTAGATGCCTACAATTAATAAAGCGAAGGCCAAAATTACTAATTTATCCTAAGATTGCTGATAAAAATCAACAAAGTTTACGAGTTAAGATTATTGGTGCTGAACAAAGATTAGTTAAAGCAAATCTCAACAAACTCAATGATTCATCTGGCAGCTAAAAAGATGATGCTCCTACTACTTTTGGTAATAACGAATTTGAGCTTGTCCTTCCAAAATTGAGCATTATTTAGAAGTTGATGCCACTAGTAAGGTGTAGAAACTCCCAATTTTAAGGTTGACATTTTCTTTGGCATTGATACTTACAGTCCCAATTCTTTAGGCAATAGCGAGAATTTTGTAGTTGTTGTTACTCTTTCTTGTTTTGCTATGAGATAGGGGTGAGCGAAGGAGTCCGAGGGTAAGGAGAAATAGTGCAAGAGGGCTTGGGTTTGGGGTAGAAAGAGAGAGGGCAACGAAGGGTGAGGGAGTTGTCAAGCTGGGGCTAGAAAGGTCATTACCGATTTGCAAATTTTGCTTGAGTTGGGCATTGTTTCTTCCATTGCTGATGCTTATCTAGCGGAGGAAGGCAACATGATTACTTGATCCATTTTAATGAATGATTTGTCTACTGTGGATGACTAGATGGTGAGGATTTAGAGCATGAGCAAATTGCAAGACCTTATAATGCTGAAGCTGATTACTACTCAAGTGGCTCTTAAGATTTGATGAGGTAAGTGAAGATGCTGATTTGCCTAAACAACTTGATCGTTGTCTTTTGGATGATAATATCTCTATTTAGATCTGGTGCCTAAGGCAAACCTGCCATAGCCATGGTAGCCAACATTTGTCACATCTCATCCAAGCCATGTTCTGGTCAATTAGCCATAGCTCTCATCTTATCCCTGAGTGTGTCAACATCCGTCCTTAGCTCGTTCAGCCTCATGCCATCAGCCATGAATCTATGACTACTGATACCTTTGTTAGGTTTCTTAATTAAGAGAAAAGACCTTAGCTGAGCGCTAAGTGTATCAAGGGAAAAGCTTCCCTGAGCAGGCTTAGCTTAATTTCCAAGCAAGAGGTTGATCAAGATGGTTAAGAGGGAGATTGGAGGATTTATTAGTTGAATGAATCAATTACATTGAGCTGATTAATATTTGAGCTTTTCCGTTGACTAATTAACTAAATCAGGTAACTAATCGTTCAACTAACTAACGTCCTTATTTACAATTTTGTCCTCACATATTTGCTCCAAAAGTCGAAGACGCCTTTCGACTAACTAACTAACTAACTTGAAAAGCTTCCAGAAGACCTTTGTGTCTTCACTTATTAACACCCAAAGACTTCTTTACCTCTCTATATCATTTTTTACATATGACAATATCTCTCTATTTTCATTACCCAGTCCTATATGTATACTTTAGTTGGAAAGCCGAAAGAAGAGAAAAAAAAAGTAGAGAAAAAAATTCTTATTTTGATATATCAGCTAAGCTTACACATAAAATATGATAAATAAGGGCTTAAGATTAAGGTAATAAATATAAATATTATCACAAAATATAAATGAAGCCTAAAAATAACATGCAAATTGTTGGAGTGGTAATAATAATGATGATGACTACGAAGATGACGATGACGACGGTGATGATGACGACGACAACGACGATGACGACGACAATGATGATGATGATATCCGTCTTAGGGTCTTTTTTGTTTTTGTGGATTAAGTAAGTTTTTATTCAATTACAATTTGGTATAAAGCCATCCAAACTCTTCAAGCCAAAAATACAACATAAAAATCAAATCAAGGCTTGAGGAGTGAGTACAAGAGAAAAAAGAGGGGAAAAACCCAACAAACTTCCAATCAAAGAGAACGAAGAAAAGAAATTACGTAGTGAAACAAAATCAACTGCCATGGTCTTGTGGTGAGGTAGATGGCTCTTTATGATTGTTGGGGATGCCAAAAGCATTCGGATCTCCTTTTACCCTGCTGTCATAAACTCCCTCATTGCCACTCAAATGCTTCGCATCTTCAAAATTTTCACAATGTTCATCATGAGTGGTATTCACATTTTCAAAGTAGCTCAAATTTTCTTCATTTTCAACTTTAGCATCATTTGAGGCATCCTCATTCTCATTAAGGGCAGTAAATCTCACACTTATAGTCTTCCTTTAAACTTTCTTTGGCTTGGAATTCTTTCACTCACCCTTTTTTTTTTCAACTCTAGGAAAATGTCAAGGTGTATTAGCTTGAGGGACATTTGGACACAAAGAAAGGCAATGACCAATAATCTTGCAAGAAGAACGCACCACAGGCTTCCAAGCATATTCAACTTCAATTTTAGTCCATTCTCCATTTCTATGCTTCACATATGTAAAATTAGGAAGATTCTAGGAAAGGTCTATCTCAATGATATTCTAGCAAATCCCACAAAAATGTAGGATTCCATTAATTTATTCATTTGAATTGGAATGTCAAGAGTCCTAGCCATATAACTAAGCCCTCTTCTAGTGATCAAAGAGCAAGGAACATTACAAAGCTTAACCAAAGTGGAACTTTCTCCCAACTAAATTGTATAAGTTGAGCATTAGAATCCCATCTCCTAAACAAAAAAGGGTGATGATTAACATGCAACATTTGCTCAATAACTTGCTCACAATAGTTTTTATTTTCAAATTTGAACACAAAGAGCCTATTCTCGGTGGATTTGATTTCAACCTTTCCATACATTCGCCAATGAACATCAACTGTTCTTTAAATAAGGAAAAAGGGAGGGGGCATTTCAAAGAGTTGACCAATAAGACAATGTTTGTAATGATCATCTTCTTCAAGATAAACTTTCTCAGGTGGGATTACCCCAATGAAGCCATCATCTTAGGGTTTGTTTGCGCTTAATTCTTAAACACTTAAAAAATTACTTCTATCATTTTTAGGAGTTTAAACTAATCTGTTTGACTCATTTTTCAAAGAATTTTTAAATAAATATCAAAGTTAAAACACCTAAAAAATCAAAGTTCCCCGATTAATGCATTGCTGGGACTATCAGAAAGTTCAACAATAAAAATGTGAAACCAAACATTCAATTTTGTTACTTCTATTCAACAATATATTTAATTAAAAATGTTTATCGTGCTACAATTAACATTTTACAATTAGAACTAATAAAAGCTTAGTAATATAGATGTGCCCCTTTCCTTTTCTTTTTCATGGTACTTGAGACCAAAGGACTTGACATACCCAACAACTCAAATGCAACAACAATAATTTGTTTCATAGAAAAACACTTTTTTTACTTGAAAAAAGCATATTGTTTTGTAATAAGTATTTGAACAGATTTCAGAAAAAAACTGAAGTTTTGAAAAAAATTTAATTTCAACTTTTTCAAGAAGCTAGAATATTTTTAACTTCTAAAAAAATTTTATTAAAAATAAAAAAACACTTTTAAGAAAAGCCAATTCAGCAGATCCCTAACAAATTACAATAGCATCAAGAAAAGTTTATCAAGAAATTTTACGAGAGACCTTTCAACAAAAGGTCCATGAAATCCATGATTCGAAGATAAGATTTTGCTAGTCAAAGTTCGATAGTATTCCTATCTATATATGTGTGTGTGTGTGTAAGTGTTAATTAATTGAGTCTTTTATAGACCAAGTTGACCTTATCTTTCTAACTTTGGATGGCTAAGGGCCAATTCAAATAGAAATGGTATAAAAATAATATAGTATTCACATTCAATTTCAAGGCACTTTTTGAACCATAATACATACATGGATATTCGAGATATCAAATCAATCATGTGTGTCTAGATACATCTATACATGAATAGGAATAAAACTCATAGTACATATCAAGAATGACTTAGTAGTAGAGTTAAATAAGATCTTGATACAAGTATTTTGATAAAAATGATTGCTAAAACTCATATATATGAGTCTAATTTTAGAGTTGAAATTAGACTTTTAGGTAAAATTATTCTATTGGGAACCTTGTAGTTACCAACTAGGGTTTTATTAGTGACAAAGGTAGAAAATTTATTTAGGGGTCAAAAAAATTAAACAAATATTATATATACATATACACATACATGCACACACATATATATAGATAGATAAAAATATATTTATTAATTTCTAGTAAAGTTACAAATGTGTATTACTTGTTTTCATATTTTCAAACGTTATATAATTATCTCATTATTTATACTCTAAATACATCTCTCTTAATGTGCTTGCTCATCGATCCAAATGAATCATTCTTCTGGTCTCTCTTCACTCCCTACCCCGAAACTGACCCACGACATTTAGGGATATATGTAGACCCATCGAGCAGGGATAATCATTCTGGTCCTAGGAGAGGTGGCAACCATTCTCAAGAAAAAAAATACTGAGTTGACAGCGTCCAAGTGAATTTGAGAGCATTGTCCCAGTGAGTGAGAGAGAAAAACCTTAATTGTTGGGTATTAGGTACGAGCCATGAGCAGCGGGTAGACGGGTTCCATGATGGGAATGGCTTTCGAGTTTAGGTTAGAAAGATGTAAGATCCTTCTGCTTGAAAAGCCTTCGATTCTTCTCTTGAGGAGGAGATTGGAGATCAAATTCCATTGTCAAGCTTTTCTTTTGGATCAAGCAAGCTTAAGAACCATTATAACCATTCAGGTAAGTTTCTTGCTTGAGTTGCTGGTGTTAAGACACAAAATATAAATAAGGTATTAAAGCAACCAAAAAAAAATTGCCTTCTCATTTCAAAGTGAAAATGAATTATTAACAGCGGAAAGCCAAGCCAATGATTAGCCTGGTGCTTCGGCTAAGACTTAGTAGCGATGGGAGCTTGTGCCTAGATCTCTGTTAGCCCAGTGAATAGAAGATGCTCAGCTCCACATAACATAGGGATTGGCACATTTTCGAGAAGAACATAGAATAGTTGAAGATCCAGCACGTAGAAGATAGCGATCATTAGAAATTCATAAATTAGAGATGTTGTAATATACTTTTTCCCATAACTTCTTATACTAGACCAACCCACTGAAATGCAAATAGGGATAGAAAAGGAAATCCAATTAGAGATAAGCTACTGATGAGCATAAGGGCGTAGGTAAAAGGGAGCAAGGAGGTCGATTATTGATTTGTCGCCTGAGCTCATTGGGCTTTCGTCCTTGCCTGAGGTACGTTATGATCTTTCATCTGGGCAGGATTCTCATAAAAAGAGAAGCTCAACTATATTTAGCTGAGTGTGAAAGGATTTTTTGGCCTCAAGGCTAGTGGAGCAAAGGGAGCCAAAAAAGGTGAGCACCCTTATGCAAAAATCAAAGGGAACCAAAGAGTTTCCTTTGCTTTTGGCGTTCCTTCGTAGATCTGCAAACCAAAGCGTTAAATAGCGTCATTTAGTGGTGTGTAGGGAGTAGTTGTCTTGTTACTGGTAGATGCGACTATGTGAATTGATTTGTGACAAAAGGAAAGGCTCGAAAGACTTACTTAACGAGTTTCCTTATAAGTGAGTTCGTAGATGCCTTGAAGTCGAGTGTAGCAAAGAGAAAGATGAATCCTTTCTCTTTCTATATGCTATTTCGAAATAGTCTAGTTGATAGGAATGAACAGGAGTTTGAATACTAATTAGAGGATGCATCTTATATATCTAGATTACCAGTGAAAGAAAAGCTAGACAATGGAATCTGATATCCATTATCCTTCTCAAGAGAAGAATCTTAGGCTTTTCAGGTGGAAGGATCTTATATCTTTCTAACCTAAACTAGAAAGCTACTCCCGTCATGGGACCCATTTACCCACTGTTCATAGCTTGTACCCAATACCCAACAATTAGGGTTTTTCTCTCTCTCTCTTACCAGGAGAATGCTCTCAAATTCACTTGGATGTTGGCATGTGTGATTGACCAAACCAGGAGATACACAACCAACCAGGCCTTGGGGTTTACATGTGCATGTGCCCTAGAGGAAGTAATCATTCTAAGGAAATTCTCCCATTAAGTCAAGCACTAGTTCAAATAAATAAAAGGTAGATAGGTCTAATAAATAATGGATAGATAAAATAAGGTTTTAAATAATAGCAATAGAATAAAAAAGTAGTAATTTACCCCAAATAGGAAAGGTATGAAAGTAGAGTCGGGGTAATCGGCATACTCCGATCAGTAGGGGGAATCTTTGGCTCTATCAAACATACAGGGAATTAAAGGCAGCATTCTAGCAATGTCAAGTCATGGATTGGTTTCTTTAGCCCTTTTTCTATGTGTTGGTGTTCTATATGATTGACATAAGACTCAACTTGTTAGATATTACGAGGTTCAGTGAGCACCATGCCGAATTTCCCTACTATTTTCTTCTCTTTCACTTTGGCCAATATGAGTTCACCTGGTGCTAGCAGCTTTATCAGGGAATTTCTCATCTTAATATGAGCTTTCCAAAGAAATAGATTAGTAGCCATATTAGCAGTGCTTGGGATGATTTTAGGCGTGGCCTATTCCCTTTGGTTATGATTATCATTATTATCATTATAATAATAATAATAATAATAATAATAATAATAATAATAATAATTATTATTATTATTATTATTATTATTATTATCATTATCATCATCACCATTATTATCATGATTATTATTATCATCATCATCATCATCATCATCATTATCATCATCATCATCATCATTATCATCATCATCATTATCATCATTATTATTAACTGTAGGATTCATTATGGTTGATAGATCAGTTCCAAGCAATACATTAATCTTGTGCCATTATACTGACCACCGCATGCATTATGTGATGACATGCTAGCAGTTAGAGGAGAATAAAATCTATAAAAATGACAAACAGTTATTCGAAAGCCCGGAGCACCTATTAATACAATAGGCTTTGGCCATAACGAGATTTTATGGATGTAATGCAATGTGATTCCATCAAGTTTCTAAGGTAGTTATTACTATGCTAATTAAAAATAGTGGCCAAAGATACACAAGTTTCATCTACTCGTAGAAGAGGCTAAGATCACCCTTCAGGATGTGGCAGAATATTGGGGCCTACCTATTATTAATGTGATGGCAGTGACTATGCTTGCATCTCTATCGGATATAAGGCAAATCTCAGCCATTTCAGTAAAAAAAACATTGGCGTACTTGATGTAGGAATCATGACCATCTATTTGTAGTCTCAGCATCGATTACGGCAAATGCTAACAGTAAGATCTAGGCATTGGCATCTGTGGCTAACGCAACAAGGAGATGACCTTCGTACTTTCCCCGTAAATATGTACTGTCGAGCGAAACCAGAGGTCGACATTGCCTTCATGCCGTGATGCACGACCAAAATACCCAAAACACGTAGTTGAAAATTCTTTCTTCATTAGTCAAACCCTTATCAAACTTGAACCTTACAGTAGTTCCCAAATTCTTTGCCATCACAGCACCAAAAAAGCATGGAAGCAATTGGTAGGATAAGTCCCAGTTGCCATAAACTAGTTTTATTGCCTTATTTTGACCATGCCATGCCTTTCTATGCATTATATCCACTTTTAGTCTTTCCACAACCTTCTCAATGATAAAATGCCTCGCCATGTAACCAACCAAGCTAGAAGTTAGATTTTCTGTGGTTACACTCGCATCTATCTCCTAAATAAATATACACGATTTGGTACTTTGTGATCTTGAACATCTTGTGTGTCAATTTTTTTAATTACACGCAACCCCTAGTGGTATCGTATTCGCGAATTCCGTGCTTTGCTACGTACCTTCCAGTAGGTCTTATTTAACCTCGCAACCCTACATTCCCTTTGATATTTTATCACGTTGATCTCCACAGCCCTAATAACGTTCATCTTTATTGGGAACAACATGTGTTTTGGTCAATTCCATCCATATTTGGTCCAACACTGGTGATAAGAAGTAAGCTAGGAATCTAGAATATATATATATATATATATATATATATATATATATATAACTGCTTATGTCAGAGTTAGTTCTGCTTATGTGAAGGTTAGTTAGGTAGTTAGCATAGTTAGTGTTAAATGAGGTTATATACTTTCCTATAAATACCTTGACCTACTTATGTAATCATTCATTCAGAAATAATGAGGTCATCTAAAGCTTTCTCTTCTCTATTATTTTTTCATGGTAATCAGAGCTAGGAAACACCCCTGGACTCTCTTTTTTTTTTTTTTTTATCCACACGTAGTGCTCAACATAAACTGGTACCCTAACTCTATGGTTTCTTCATCAGAGATCTTCATTAAAACTCCATCTCCAAGCTTCCACATCAACTCAAATTCCACTTGAAGCCTCCTCTCCTTAGTGCAATCACTTCTACCAATTCAACTTTTCAACTTGTCTTCTCATCAGAAATTCCTAACTCTTCTCCTTTGTGCCAAGTTTAGCTCATTAGCTATGGCATCTTCATCAACTACTGAAATACCAAAACATAGGAAATCTAGTGCATCACAAGCTTGATAGCACTAATTTTCCTATGTGGAGATGACAAGTCTATGGTGTAATGAAAGCAGGCAAGATGCTTGATCATTTGACTGAAAAAGCAACCTGTCCACCAAAGGCGATAATGGATGCTACTGGCACATTTATTTTGAATCCATCCTATGACAAATGGACTACAGAGGATAAATATTTAAAATCTTGTTTGTTCACATCTATGACCTATGCAGTTCTTTCTCAAGTCTTTCATCTAGACACAGTAAAAGAAGTATGGACTACACTTCATGATAGGTTTAATTCCTTAAGCAGGTCTCATATCTATTAGTTGAAAGTTCAACTTCTACATTTATCCAAAGAAAATCAAATAATACAGGCCTACCTTGATCATGTGAAAACAGTCACTAACAATCTTGCAAGTGCCAATGAGACAATTTCACAAGGAAACCTAGTCATGTACATTCTCAGAGAGCTACCCTTTGAGTACAACTCATTCAAATCTTTCATAAGAGTTAAACCTGCCAAAATAACTGTGTCTGAACTATCTTCCTTGTTAATTTATGAAGAACTTCATCTAAAAATGGATAATTCTTTATCCATAACTAATACATCTAATCAGGCTCTTTACACTGCCCTACTGTCTCAATCTCAACCTAGAGGTGGCCAAGCTAGAGGCAAGGGATCCCTATCTAACAGAAAAGAAAGATCAGGTAGAAGAAGAGGAGGTCTATCAAACTCCATTGGTCTAGGTTTTCTAGGCAATGCCAATCCTAATAATCCTAATACAAATTCAAACCAGAATCAAGGAAAACTCGACTGCTAGATATGTAGGAAACCAAACCACATGGCTATTAACTGCTAGCACAAGTTTGACAACCAAAATGATCCATCTTAATCTACTGGCAAGCAGGCTTATACTACTTCAGGTTCTTAATCAGCTGCTACTGCTACTAGTTCACAATGGGTGTTGGAAACAAGCGCAAAAACTTATGTTACACATGATTTGAATCAACTCCAAAACCCTAAACTATACACCGGTACCAATGCAATGACAGTAGGAAGTGGACAAACTCTACCTATTCAAAGCATGAGGGATGGTACACTGTCTACTTCTTGTAAACCTCTCTCTTTATCTAATGTCCTATATGTTTCACATATTTCCACTAATCTGCTTTCTATCTCTAACTACTGAAAATGATTGCACCATTATTTTCACTTCTAAGAAGGTAGCTATAATAGACAATCATACTCATTCATTCTTGTACAAGGCCCCCTGTAATAAAGGCTTGTACTATCTTCTAGTTTCTTCACCAACTGGTAATACTATCTCTTCCACATCTACGCCTCTAATGCTCACTACTAACACTACATCCAGGAGTTCTCAGGAGGATCATATTTGGCACAAGAGATTAGGCCATCCATCCTCTTCAACTGCTGCTACTCTGTCTAAGTTATTAAATATAGTGTGAATCTAGTTCATTAGCTAAGCCTTGTAGGGTATCTTTTGAATTGTCTTCTTCTATTTCTACTGTTTCTTTTCAATTAATCCATATAGATGTTTGAGGTCCTGCCTCTGTCCCTTCTAATTAAGGGTACAGGTACTATATAGCTTTTGTAGATGAACTTTCAAAATTTGTATGGTTGTATCCCATAAGAAATAAAACTAAAACTTTTGATATTTTTCTTAGCTTTCATTTATTGATCAAAACATAGTTTAATGCTTTTTTTACAAATCCTAAGAATTGATAATTGCACTGAATTCACAAACCACAAATTTCAAACCTACTTGCAGTTTATTAGGGCTATTTATCAAATAAGTTGCCCTTACACCCTACAACAAAATGGGAGAGTGGAAAGAAAACATAGGCATCTAATAAAAACCACTCTTACTTTGCTTCATCAAAGTCATTTACCATCTTAATTTTAGTTAGAGGATTTGTCTGTAGCAAACTACCTTATCAATAGATTACCCACTATTACACTTCAAAATCAATCTCCCTATGAAATTCTATACTCTGCTAAGCCTGATTACACATAACTGAGAGCCTTTGGGTGCTTGTGCTACCCATAGCTCAAATCATACACCAAAAATAAGCTTGAACTTAGATCTAAACCTTGCATTTTTCTAGGATATTGCCCACACACAAAAGGCTACAAGTGCATGGACCTTGAGACTCAAAAGACCTACATTTCCCAACATGTAAGATTCAATGAATATATCTTTCCTTATCCACAATTTGCTACTACCATTGAGTCTCTACTTCAGTTCCACGCAACAGGATTTTCTACTTCACCTATTTCTATAAATCGCATACCTATGCTTGCTATAGTAATACCTCTTCCTAAGACTTGGAGTTCTTCATCTTCTATTGGACTAGTCTATTCCTCACAGTTTACTTCTATTTTTCCAAGAACATCTTCTCACTCTAATCATACACCTATAATACAAACTCCTCCACAGACTATATGCCCCACACATTTATCTTTACACATGTCTCCTCGACAATCCCATGGTGGTACAACATTATCTTTTACACAACAGTCTACAAACCATTACTTTTCATTATCTCTATCATAGTCTTCACATTCTCTTTCACAATCACAATCTAGTGAACCATTTCAAAATCTAGCCTCTGTGTCATATCACACCTTATGTTAACAAGATCTAAAACTGGTTGTCTACCTATTCCATTGTATCAGTTGCATAACCTCATTCTTACATCTTCTAAGTATGAACCTACATCATACAAAGAGGCTGCAAAGTATTACTATTAGACTCAATCCATGGTAGAGGAATGCAAACCCTTGATTGATCAACACACATGGGAATTAGTTCCTTTACCCCCAAGAAGACAATCTATTAGCTCAAAATAGGTTTATAGGATCAAGAAACATGTAGATGGCATAGTGGCTAGATACAAAGCCAGGTTGATAACCAAGGGCTACTTGCGAGAACCTGGTATAGACTACCAGGAAACCTTCAATCTAGTGGTTAAAAGTCAAACCATAAGGGCTATCATATGTCTTGCTTTGCTAAATAGATGGAATCTAAAGCAATTGGATGTTTTCAATGCTTTTCAACATAGGAATTTGAAAGAAAAGGTCTATATGACTCAACCTCAAGGATTTGAGGACTCGTCTGAATTTGACTATGTTTGTAGACTAAGAAAATCCCTATATGGCCTAAAACAGGCTCCACGAGCCTAGTTTCACAAGTTTTTTACATTTCTCCTCAGTCAGGGATTTCTATCAAGTACTGCAGATAATTCCTTGTTCATTTATAAGACAAATAATGATTTCACTTTACTATTAGTCTATCTGGGTGACATAGTAATAACGGGAAGAAACTTTGCCTACATAGCTCATCTAATTCAGTTAATGGGGCAACATTTTGCCATAAAAGACATGGAAAATTTGACATACTTCTTAGGCATAGAGGTCAAGTATACTAAAAAGGGCCTGATCTTATATCAAACTAAGTATGCTAAACAGCTTTGACTTCAAGCTGGAAAGGCAAAATCTACCCTAGTCAACACACCTTGTCTCTCGAAAGTCACCCTCAAAACTACAGACACTACACTTTATGCTAATGCAACATAGTTCAGAAGTTTGATAGGGGCCCTGCAAACCTAACAATGACTAGGCTTGATATCCAGTTTGCAGTGAACTTACTCTGCCAAAAAATGCATCATCCTACAATCACAAACTATGCTTCATTAAATAGGGTTTTAAGGTTCCTTAAAAGAATAATGGGAGGGGGATTATTGTTTCAGTCAGATAGCCTGCATATTCAAGCATTTAGTGACTCTGATTGGGCTTCAGATGTTGAGGACAGGGTCTTCTAAGAAATAACATACAGTGGCAAGATCATCTACTGAGGTAGAGTATAGAGCATGGCTCATACTGCCTTTGAAATACTCACCTATCTTTAAAGGATTTAGCAGTGCCTACTTCGTAACCTATTCTACACGGTGACAATGTCTTAGGAATGCGCTAGCAGCTACTCCTGTCTTCTATGCTAGGACAAAACTTGTTAAGATTGATTATCATTTTGTTAGAGAACAAGTTCTTTTTAAGTCTCTGTAGCTTTCCTACATTAACTCTCAAGTACAATTAGCAGACATCTTTACAAAATCCTTGTCATAGCATCATTTTGCCTATCTAAACTCCAAGCTTCCACTGGTGCAAACCCTAGCTTAGCGTAAGGGAGGATGATAAGGAGTAAGCTAGGAATCTAGAAAGATCTAGAGAGATATATATATGCAACTGCTTGTGTCAGAGTTATACTGTGTTTGTTATAGACTTATGATAAGATACTTATCTTATTTGATGTCTTATTAAAAAAATAATGTTTGTTTTGGACTTTTGATAAGTTGCTTATTATAAGACATCTTATTTCTAGTTATAAAAACTAATATAACAATACCATGCTTATTGCGTATAAGACAGCAAAGGACACGTCGGGAATTCTTTCAAAGTTTAATGAAATTCTTTTATTCCCATAATACCGTTGTTTTAACTGGCAATAGCTTCCTCTCTCTTTTCCTTTTTTCCTTCAACAAATGCATTCTTTCTCTCATCTTTCATGTCTTCTTCAACTTCATCTCTCTCCCTTCTCTGTATATATATATCTATCAATTGGGGCAAGAATCTAAAAGCGAGATGTGTGGTGTAGTACTTCTGTTTCTCCTCCTTCTCCTCCTCTTGTTCTTTTTCTTTTTGTTTGTATGTATGGTCATAACCTTTAGCTCTCAGCATTGAGAAGCTAATGAAAGTTAACAATTTTGAAAAGAAAATGATACTGCAAGAATGTAAATTGCTTGTTAATGTTTTAAGTTGCAGCACAATGATTAATGTGTTAGAAAATGTTTGTTTGTTGAGAATGCAAAGAAGTTGTTTGATAAAATGCCTAAAAGAGAAATAGGAAGTTGAGGTTCTAGTTTTACAATGCTTTCTTTTTCTTGTGCATTAAAGGCATTGCTTGCTTTATGTGAAATTAACTTTCCCAAGTCAATTGAATCAGTATTAATTGGTATGTATATTGAGTATAAAGCTACTTTGTTTTAAGAACTATTCTAAGAGATGGCAAATTCAAATTTGTTTTGTTGGAGCAATATGGTTTATTGTTAAACTTTGTAGTAGTGTTGATCAGGCTATTTAATTTCTTTAACTGAATTCATGAAAAAAAAAAGATTTGTTAGACTAATATGGTTGATTCTCAATGATTTGTAATGATATTTGGTTAAAAGAAAGTATATGTATTGTAAACTTTAATAATTTGTTTAATATTCTCTATTTTATTTTATATTTTTATTTATCATTATCAATTTTAATTTAGTTAATTAATAATAATAATAATAATAATAATAATAATAATAATAATAATAGTAGTAGTAGTAGTAGTAGTAGTAGTTGATGTGTTTGTTTTGTGTGTTTATCTATTGCATATATATATATTTGTTTTGAGGTATTTTGAGTTTCATTTAATGTATTAGTATAGCATTTAGGTTATAATTATGCATATTAAGGTTTACATATTCATAGTTGAAGTTAAGACATAAATGCTACACTAATGCGCATTTATTATTTGTTTTAGGTGTGATTTGAGAAGATAATTAGACCTTAATTGAGGGTGCTTAGAGTGTGGAACGAATCCAAGGGTGTTTTGGATGTAAAGGAATGAAGAAAAATGCATTTGGAAGTGGCCCGGCGAAGGAAGAAGCAACTGATGCGAAACCGAATGCAACGTGAGCCAAATTCGGAGCTTATTAAAAAGAACATGAAGAAATTTTGGACATGTTTTAGGATGCAAAATATGGCTTGGGAGATCCCTCACGGCAATACAAAGCCATAAAAAGAAACAGTGCACGAATCGGAGACAAAACGAGCAAGATATGGACATTTTACAGTGAAGACCGGTCGACTTTCTGTCAAGGCCGGTCAACTGGCTGAGGTCAACCGGCTGGATTAGAATCTGCGCCAATTTTGGTTGGATGACTTAGCCTCAAAGCCGGTTGACCCGTAGGGCCCTCGGCTGGATGCTTTAACAGCTCTTTTTAAGCCACTTTTTAGGGGGAAGAACACCCAAATCAAACACCCATTTTCCCTAAACCCAAAATCCACCAAAAATCACCTCACACACTCACTTCTAAACACATTTAGCACTTAGAATCAAGGATCCAAGAGGATCAAACACTAGGATTTGAGGCATAGCTCATGGATTGTAAAGCTTGGCTACGGATAGAAGGGCATCTCTTTGTTATCCTAAGTCTAATTATGTATGATTAGAACTATGTAGGGTGATTATATCTTGTATTTAAGGATTGATTACTACTTTTTATTAATAGGAACTTGATGGATTAATGTATATATGCTTTATGCTTAGGGTTTCAAAGGCTATTTTACATACATGTCTATGTGTTGAAATGCCTTAATGATGTAGCATGTGTATATTGAAGTCTATTATGTTATTAACCATCTCTAAATCATTATGCTAGCATGTCTATGTGTTTGTGTGATGATTAAATGAAATGGATATGTTTATACACATGTCTATGTGTGTGTTTGCATACTTAATAGCATGAATAGCTTCTGTTGCATACATGTCGAGTGCTATAGCTTAAATTGGTGTAATCTAAGCAAGTCTATGTGTTTTGTAGTAGAATATTCCGTAGTATTCTCAAATTCCATGCCTTATATGTGTTTGCTTTGTGCTTAAATGTTAACACTCGCTATTGTGATGCGATCGATGGTGCATAACTTATAACTAGCCTAGGTCGAGTTCCCTTTGGCTTTAAATCCAGCCAATAGGAGTCCAAATAGGTTTAATTGACCTTAGTTCACTTAGGAAGGCTAGTTAGTGCACCCTAATGCCCTAGGTTCATAAGGATCACGCTGTAGCTCTGAGTGAGGCGAAGCTTAGGGACAAACTCACACCGAGTCCTAGGGTCAGATTGGGGAACTAATTAGAGGACTAAGTGCTAGGGTTAGATCGATCTACACTTACCTAGAACCTTATTGGCTAGCCCTAATTCCTAAGTCATAAAAACCACGCCGTACTACTAGGCATTGCCACCTAGGGATGAACCCGCACGAAGGCTTAGGGTACCAATTAGGAGGGTAATTATAGGTCTAGATTAAAGCACTTAGTATAATCCATTAAGTAACCCTAGAAAGACAGAGTAATCACCCATAAAAAGAACATAATCACTCTAGCTCCCATTTCCGATGTTTGAATCCCCTTAGATCACTTGATTTCCCCGTCACACACATATCTTTTATTTCCTTGCCTTTAGATTAGGTTTATCTTTTTTGAGCTCCCTTTAAACCAAAAACCCCAAAAACATTGTAGTTAAGACCTTAACACGTAGCTTTTAGGACGCACTTAGCTTAGGACACCACACACGTTAGGCCTCTACGTGGATTCGACCCCGTGTTCACACACATTGTGCTACACACGACCCGTGCGCTTGCGGGCTATTTAGGCTTGTGCTCAAATAACGTATCAATAATAATAATAATAATAATAATAATAATAATAATAATAATTATTATTATTATTATTATTATTATTATTATTATTATCATTATCATCATCACCAATATTATCATGATTATTATTATCATCATCATCATTATCATCATCATCATCATCATCATTATCATCATCATAATCATCATCATTATTATCATTATCATTATGATTATTATTATGATCATTATGATAATTATTATTATCATCATCATCATCATCATCATTATTAACTGTAGGATTCATTATGGTTGATAGATCAGTTCCAAGCAATACATTAATCTCGTGCCATTATACCGACCACCGCATGCATTATATGATGACATGCTAGCAGTTAGAGGAGAATAAAATCTATAAAAATGACAGACAGTTATTCGAAAGCTCGGAGCACCTATTAATATAGTAGGCTTTGGCCATAACGAGATTCTATGGATGTAATGCAATGTGATTCCATCAAGTTTCAACAATGATAAGATACTTCTCCGTTCAAGTTCGGTAAATCAATAGTTGGTGTGGGTTGTACGTGTTTTCACTTTGTATGTCAACACTGATATGGGCATAACACAAGTTCACATCCATGCAAGTTGTTGCGGACATGTCTTGTATATCTTCATCATCCTTAACTGCACTTGGAAAAAAATATATTTGGTTTAAGTTTGCATCCCATTTAGGGTCA
Organism: Cordia subcordata; assembly: GCA_028554755.1. NCBI lineage: Eukaryota > Viridiplantae > Streptophyta > Magnoliopsida > Boraginales > Cordiaceae > Cordia > Cordia subcordata. The sequence continues at coordinate 13,164,830 of JAPTOF010000010.1, read as the reverse complement.
CATAGCACAAACCAACTCTATCGACGACAGGACACAAATCAAGCTTTCTAAATATATGAGAAACAAATTCATTGAACATCGTTTCTGGACGAATTTTGATTTTATGTGGTTGGTTTGGACTTATACAGTTGAGCCCATAAGTAGTTTGAATTTTTTGACCACCATAGTATAAATAAATAGGAACATAATTTGCATTTGTGACCATTATTTAGGTTCCAATGATATAAATAGGATTGAAGATTTTTAGGTAAGGTTATGGAGTGAGAGTATAAACTTGTTTTTGCGTGGGAGTGTAGAATGTGCTAGTAGAGGGAGGAATGAGGGTTTGTATAACTAAAAAACGAAATCTAGGAATTCGCTCTCAAATTTTTTCTACTGCAAAATGATCCAAACATGACTGAAGCCAAAGAATATATGCGATTCCTACAATCGAATTGCTAGAATTTGCCAACAAATTCCCAGAATTCATTTCTGACTTATTCTCTGTCCACACATCACTTCGTGGCAATGATCTGTGGAATGTTGAAAAAATCCTCACAAAGTCCTAAAATTTGTGACGAATTCCCAAGATTCCTTTATGAATTTCTGGAATTCGTTTATACTATTTTTGAAAATACCCTAAGAAAACAAGCTATTTTTGAAGTTCATTTGTAAAATTGGGGCAAAATGAAAAAGAAAATCCCAGAATTTTCCCCGACAAAATAACATCGGATCATCTGACACGATAGTGACGCTCAACCTTGTACAACTCCCCCAATCACTTTCCGCTTTTGTAGCTTACCACCTCTTACATAACAAAGAAAGCAGAAGAAAACTAGGGGCGCGCGAGAGAGATAGAAAGTGGCGGCGGAACGGTCTTCTGGTGGAGGTAATGGGTTGGGCGATCGCGTTACACGGCGGCGTGAGGCCGCCCTCCGCTCTCAAGGCCCGAAAACGTAAGCTAATTTTATGTATAGAAGACCAAAATAGATTTGAACTTTTCCCAGATCATGCGCACAGCGGTAATATTGTGACTGTTATTGTTTCTTTTAGATTATGATAATTTATTGTGAGCTGCATATCTATTTGAGATTTGTAAGGGGTGAAAGATTCTATATTATCTTCTTGGATAACATATTTGCGTGTATTCAGATTCTAGTCTGACATATCCTCTATATTGATAATTGTAAAATGAAAAAATTCTTATGTTTTTGATTTCTGCTTTGAGATTCAATTTTTCTTGTTGCATGATTGGAAATCGCCGTACTTTGAGAGCCAGTTTGGTTTGATGGGTTATGGCAACTTGTGAACTGGTTTTCACATTTCGTGTAGATTGAGTGAGGAAAATCTATATAGGATCTTTTGTAATGATTTTTTGATGTCACTGTCCAAAAATTATGTGATGTTATATCTCAATAACACGCATCTGATGAGGTGTCTCTTACCCAAAAAATGATTTAATTGCATACTTTTGCTTTGCTGATTTTTCAAATCAGAACAGGGTTTTGGACCCTAGGCCGGTTAAGGGTCTTACAGTTTGATTCTTAATGTGCTTTACTGTGGTATTGTAATATTTGTTTTTGCTGATTTCCTATGTGATACATTTCCTCCTGTTATGCAGGTACGCGAGTTAGAGAACAATCTGAACTTTAATGCTGGCAGGGGGTCCGTTCTAACTACTGATAGCACTATCGGAATGGAAGCTTGTACCGTAGATGGAAATTCGAAGAAGTCTGGCGCTGTTTCTGGAATGAAAACAGTTATTAATGCTATATCTCTTGCAAGACTAGTCATGGAGAAAACTCCTCATATATACCTTGCATTTGATGGAGCAGCGGCATTCGCGAGGGAGTGGGTATGTGGATTTCTCCTTCTTGTTCTATTGCGGTCTCATTCTTGTAATATGCCTGCAGATATGGATCCATGGTCAACCTCTATACTCATATTTTTTACTATTTGCATTTTTTGCACTTTTGCTATTGCTAACAAGTTATCCTTTACTGCATTGTTGGTTCAGATATTCTGCACATGTGACATAGCTTGATGTATTCTGCAAACACCACGCTTAGTTGTTTGAGTTGAATTGCACACTAGTAATGGATGCTTTAACAAATTTTATATACTTAATATCTTGAAAGCTAAGGTGATAGGTAAACAGTATTAATTTGATTCAGTTTTTTCAGTTCCTATTCTGTAGTCCATAATGATCGCCTAAAAATGATTACAAAGTCTAATATGTCTATCAGTACGTGATCTTGGTGTTTGTCCTGCATTCTGATTATAAGCAACCTTGAAATGACAAAAGCCACTTTTTGTTTTGCTTTTGTCTTTTAAAGTATCCTGTTAGACTATGTATCATTTCAAACTTTAGTCTTCTTTTACCTTATGAACAAAGTGAGGTCATTAATTAGCCTCATGCTATCTGATATTAACCTCTATACTTAAAGGGTTTTCTCTATCTCCTAGTACTTGGTGTATCTCAAGGGTTAGCACTCTTACTACTTGTCATGATGAATTCTGAAGGCACCTTAAATCTTTAAGATATTTGCATTTAATTATCATTGTAGATGTCTTGGAGTTGTTCGACAACTTGTATCTAATTTTTTTTGTTTCTTGATGCCAATTTTCTGACTTCCATAATAAGTGTATTTTACATACCATCGAATCATGATTTTTCGTGGTCTGCTCATTGTTAATATTCATTCTTCATTTTCTCCTGATCTGCTGATAGGTCATTTTGCTGGAAAGAGAAATCTTTGCCCAGGGCTGGCTCAATATATTTGGGGGCCTAAGCCAACATTCAAGATGAGACTTTTATGAATTTTACTTCAAATTTATTTTTTAACTTTTTTAATGCAAAGTTACTAATTAGATTCTTATAATCAATTTATTCTAATATTTCTTAAATTGATATTATAACAAATTAGTTTAATCTTTTGTTAGTCTTAGGGGTTGTTCGGATTAGTTTTATTACATGGAAAAGAACTTCCCCCCCCTCCCCCCACCAAGGCAAATCTTTAGTTTAAAGCAACTTTTTTCTTTTTCTTAAAAAAAGGGCGCATCTTTTTGCAATAAGTATTTGGTTAAATTTCAAAAAAAAAAAAAATCAATTTCAACTTTTTCTAGAAACTAGAACTTTCAGCTTCTCAAAAGATCACCTGTTTCAAAATTTTTTCAGAAAATCGCTTTTTGGGAAAAAACAAAAAAAATCAATCTAGATGAGTCCTTAGTAAGATTTTATTAATTTTAGTCTTGGAAAAAAAAAAAAAAACCTTTTCCGATATAGCAGCAACTACTAAAATCATTGACATTAATTATTCTATAGGTAATATAAGCATTTGCAAAGGAATTATGTCATTTTATATGATTAAGCATATCAGTTGGAGTATTATCTTCTATAATGTATAATTTCTGTTAAAATTTTTAACTCTGAAAATAAATCTAAACTATCAATATCTAAATAACTAATGATAGGGTTATTGTTGACTAATTAAGAGAGAGAATGAAATTTTGTTATGGATTGTGGGCCTTTTTCTTTAATTTGTGATTTCTTTGGTTAAAAACAAAACTAAATATGATAACTACTTTTTTTGAATTTATACAAACTATAATATAAAATTTTAAAATTTGAAGCCTTAAATTTTTGGGGCCTAAAGCAATGGCTTTACTTGCTTTACCCTTGAGCCACCCTTGTCTCTGCCTCACTTGCTTGTCACAAGATTCAGACTTTAGTCTTGTCTGGTCTAAAATATTTGTGTGGAGGTTTGGGCGTAACCATTGAAAAGACTGAAGTCTAAGAGTACGCTTGCTAGGACTCAATATTGCATGACAAATTCTGAACCTTGTGAGAGAGATGTGAGTTGGAGGAGAGCCAGGAGATTGAATCTGAACAGGGGCTGCTTCTTTCTAGCTAGTGTACTTTTAGACACCGGTAATGTTCAATTCTTAGTCTAACCTTACCAATGTATATAAGGGTAAAACCCTCCTATGCTTTTTGGTATTGTATATTTTATAGGGAAAAGGCAAACATGGCGTGGTCATATCAGTGTTCTTCAACTAGTTCAGGATGGCCACTGAAACAATTTTTCTTTAGGTAAAAGTTTGAAGCGATAAGACATATACATGGATTAGCAGTATGTGAGTTGTATAGATTGAAAGCTTGGGAATATGCCTTATGCTCGGCATCTAAATTCCTTTTACAGGCTTTCACTTTTTCTGGTTATCCTCTTATATGTTTTCTGTCTGCCCAACTGCTTAGCAGCTTCATCTTTAATTGATCTTGAAATATAGTACAGATTCACTTATGAGCCTAAGTAGAAGTAGATAGAAAATATATTAATTTTCTGGGAACTTCATATTTTCTGGAAACTTTATAAGTAAAAAACTCAAGAAGATTTTTCTACAGTAGTTGTTAGAGGGACAGATATGTGTGCTTCTGCCAATGCACACGCCTAGGTCAAACCCTAATTAAAGGGATCTAATTTTATCCATGGAAAGATGGGTATACAAACTGCTTAGGATGTTAGTGTATCAAAGAATCAAATAATGGTGTTGGAATTACAAATTAATTGAGATCGAGTTGTTAGAAGAATTTCTTCAGGACATCATTTTAATTGCTATAGGACATGATGTGCAGCGTGGGTTGTTTGGATTAGTTTCTCTGTTGGACAAGATAATAATGGTTACTAGAATTGCTAGCATATGAAGAAGAAACCTTCTCCAAGAATCATGATCATCTAAATACATACATTGTAAGTATATGAATTTTTTTGACATTTGCCCTACTAGACGTGGCTTGACTTTTATCTGCTTGTATGTCAGGCAGTACCTTGCTATCTGAGAACTTCTTTCCAGGCCTTGTGTCTTGGTCCAATATAGAACAGTTAATGGTTCTCTGTGTAATGTTACTTTGTCAGTATTACTTTTGCCCAAATGGTAACATGTCCAAAGGAAATATTAACATTCATGAGAAACCTTTAGATTTAACCTATATATTATATGGTTCTGCATGTTGTAGAATAGATGATATTTCCAACTTTCTTCCTTCTTCTGTTGAGCTAGTTTCGATGAGTTTCTCTTTCCAGTAACCAACACCTTGTAAACTAAAGTTTCATTATCTACTTCCCAGTCTTTTATCTCCAGAGAAGCCACGACTGTCAGAAAGAGTTGCTGAATGTGCACATTTAATTTCACCAACAGCATGTTTAACCATAACAAACCTGGATGAACTTGACCAAACTACAAAACAGAATTCACAAAATTCAAAGCTTTTCTAGAAAACCTGAAAATTATATACTGGAAATGAATCCTTTTGAGAAATGAAGATTGGGCAATTTTTGTGAACAAGCAGCCCAAAAGAGGAGGGTGCACCATTTTGCTCCCAAGTTCCAAGTTAAATTTAGAAAATAATTTTGACATTTAGGTTACTTGAACATGATTATTAACTAACAATAGGTTGGAACTTTTTGGACAGATTATACACAAGCCGTACTGAAAGTTTCAGATGCTACACAAGTTCGTGATGGGGATAGCCATATTGGAACACTTGGATGTGCAGCTGTCAATAGTTATGGAAATTTGGCTGCTGCTACATCTACCGGTGGGTTAGTGAGCAAAATGGCGGCAATATTTAGCTTTTGGTAAAGCTTTTCTAGCTTAAAGAGATTACACTTGTAGCATTCTGTAAAATAGAGGTACACAAGAGATTACACGAGTAGTATTCCCTAAAATCAGAGGTGCACCTTACCTTTTTGTTTTGCGTGCTAAATCCTTTCAGAGTTAATTTCACATGCTCTTATACCTGCAAATTCCAAACCTATGTAACCTCTTTGTTATTGTATACATAATGCAAAATATTATTACAAGCTATGCAACCTTTTCCTTCTTGTTTCATGGGCTTGACAAGGTATCAAATGTCAGGCCAAAACTGCATAGCTTATCTTGTGTAAGACTATCCATCTGCTCTTTCATTTGCTCTGTTAGATGATTCTTCCAGTACCTTACCTGCCCTTTTCTGAAATACATGCTGTTATTGATTGCAAAAGGAGTATCTGGACGATGCTTCCCACTCTTATTCACTTCCAAGCTGGTTAAATTACTGATGCTGCATGTTTCCATTGTCTTCTGCGGTACACCTTTAATCTCTTCCTCCTCAGAAAGTGGCTCATCCAGAAACTGAGCCAATTTTCGTATGTAAAAGAGGGTATTCCTTTTCATATCTTCGTACTTCAAGAATAGTATCTTCTCTGGCCTTTCTAGGCTTGCTTTCCAATACCCTAAGATATGCTCCCAAAATGGTCCATAAGCACTCTTGCCTTGACAAAACAGCTTAAATTCCTCCTCAAAGGAGAAGGTTTCGACCCCAACCCCCTTCTCATCCTTTCTGAGTGCCCCGAGCAAGAAGTGCCATGTGGAAACAAAGGTGTCCTTTGGATCCCTACATATGTAAACAATCTTACTATCTGCTGCAACCACTGATTTTGGTAGTGAATTGTAAGGAATATGTGTAGACAACAACGGAAGTTCAGGGTCTCTACTGAAACAATCATCAACAAGATCAACTTCCAAGAAAGGAACACAGTCATGGGGCATGGCGGTGAGTAAAGGGTTGGTGGATTCTTCGAAGCGCTTTCTCGTTGCTATAGAAAAACATAAAGCCTTTAGCCATGCAGTACCAGATTTTGGGAAGCTGCATATGAAAATATCAGTTGGAAGAGCTTTGAAGTGCTCCTGAAGTGACTTGACTGACTCAACAAAGAAGTAAGGGGACCAAAAACCTCCATAATCAGTCAAGAAGTCGGAGGACTTATGCTTATCCCAGCTGCCTTTTTTGGGCGCTATAGTTCCTTTGTATTTGTTGGTTTCATGCGGTTCTTCCTCACAGGTTTCAACATTTTCAAGACTGCCATCCTTGGGAGGAAGAAGAAGCCATGGAGATAAATATGTTAATGTACTCTCAGGGAAGTAGAAGCAAACTAATGTTTGATAGTTTTGGACGTGAAAACTATGAACAGTTGATGTAAATTTAAATGCTCAAGTATGTGTTTGTATATGGGAAAAATTTTATAAATAGTCCCTATTATTTAAAAAAAGTGTCATTTTAATCCCAATAACTTTAAAGACTCATTTGATCCCTGATGAATTGTAAAAGGTCCCAATTTGGCACATATTATTTTAAAAGTGACCTATTTAGTATTTATTGTTCGCAAAAATTGTCAACTATTTTTTCATTAATTGGTCATGTTTTGGTTACATAATCATTTCTAAAGGTTAAAATGAGAATCAAGTTAATATTTTTTATAAACAATAAGGACCAAATGGATTACATTTGAAAATAATAAGAACCAAATAGTTCTTTTTTTATAAAACAATGAGGACCAATCGCAAATGGTCCTTGTTTACAAAAGTGTCATTTTGATATTTATTGTTTCAAAAGTTACTTACTTGGTCCTTAAAGAATTGAAAAAAGTGTTGATTTAGTTTATATTATTTTGAAAGTGGCTCATTTGGATCTCAATGTTGGTAAAATGTGTTAATTTTATCTTTATTAATTAGTCATGTGTTTTCACATGATCACTTTTTAAAAGCCAAAACAAAAATCGAGTCGACACTTTTTCTATACATTAGAGATCAAATGGGTCACTTTTGAAATAATAGGAACCAAACTGGGACTTCTCATAAACAATGGAGGACTAAGTGAATCTCTTATGAAATAATATTGACCAAAATAATACTTTTTCTGTGAATAATAAAGATCAATTGTGGAATTTACCCTTTATATATACATATACGTAATGTTCAATGTTATTTTATTCTTTTTTTTTTTTTTTGCCTTTTTGGTCCAACAAACATATTTTATTAACATAACAGAGATGTACATTAGTGGATCAACCTTAGTCCAATAAGTACAAAAACATGACAAGAGCAATCGTAAAACTTGATTAAAAATAAAAAGGATAATCGAACATCACTAACCATGGTATCCAACCCAAATATTTTCAAATTAATTACGGAAAAAACACAACCAGCAGAAGAGACGAACGACCAAGCCTACAGCAAAGATCGTGAGACCACAAGAAATCAAAGTTAAGCAACAGCATCAGCATCATTCCAAAGAGAAAGCCAAGAGTCTAAAAATAAGACTTTATTTTATATTTAATAACAACAAGTCTCACCGATAAAATTTGGGGCATAAGTAATGCCAAAAAATACAATCGTTCTAATAAAAGAGACCCCATGACACGAAGAGAAAAATAAGTGGCGGAAAAAAAAAAAAAAGCACAACCCGCCAGCCAAAGACGAAGAAGTTTGGTGAAGGAGAGAGAACTGGAAACTATCCTATTTTCTTTTTGTTTTTTTTGGGTCAAGGTAAATCCTATCCTATTCACTTGCAGATAAATGCAGACTCTATTACTAAAAAAGAAAAAAAAAAAAAAACGGATAAGTGCCAACCGACCTAGCTAACTTCTATTTCTGTTGGTGTTGTACATTTGCACCTTTTAAGTTTTTTGAGATGGTTGTTCAAAATAGGAATCTTGTTAACTAGTTAAAAAAGTTTTTTTTCAAATGAAAGGAAATCAAAAGAGAAAAAAAAAAGAAGATATATATACATATCTATACTATACAATAAAATAAAATAAGATATAATTTCGTACTGTCATGTGGTGTTCTATGTAACAAGCTTTTCATATTGTGTGTAAAGACAAATTTGCCCATAATCTGTTTTCTCGACCCTTTTTGGCCCGTCCTTTTTTTCCCCCTTTTTGGTAATACATGTTTTTGCTCTAAACCCTAAAATTGTGTAAACATAAAACATTTGCCACTTTTCTTACTGACGTATTTGCTTTTTTTTAGTTTTCTTTGTGATTTAAACCCTAAAGATTTTTTCTTCTCCATACGCTACTTTCTTTATTGAGTCTTCACATATGTTCACAAATCATGCTTGCTGATTCAGCTCAGTAATCTACCTAGTGGAAGTCATGAAGGAAATTTTATCATTCGTGCCTTATTTATGCCGACATGTCCATCGCCATATCAGATTTTATATCGTCTAATTTATGATACGCGCCTCGATCGACAGCAATGGTTTGATTCCTTTGCTCTAATTACGCTTTTTTCATTTATGATGTTGTGTTAATTTTGCTTCTTCTCAAGACCTCGATTGGTATCTTTCATCCTGTATTCTCCATTAAGACACTCTGCTTTGCTTCACATGTATGAATCCAACACAATATCTAAGTTTTTGTTGTTCGGGCATTGTACGATTTGGGCCTTAATTTGAAACTTCCATTCCCTTACTGTATGAATGTATTTACTAAATTGATTGTGTTTTCGAATTTGCTTTCCTACTGCTTTAAGATTTAATCACTGATCTGTTCTTTGAATTCGATTTTTATGGTATATTTTTTGTCGTATATTTTTATCATCTTGATTTCAGTATTGCTAACTATTCAATTTGTATCTCTTATAATATGTTGTTATCTGTATTCTTGATATCCAATTTTGTGTCTTTTATAATCCGTTATTCTGCAAGAACTTGCCGACTAGCTGATTTTGAAGCACCTATACTCTGTTGTCCTGCAATATGTTTCCAATCTAACGAGTCCTTGATTTCTAAACCCTAATGATTTTTAGGTTTTTTTTTTATCAAGTTACACATTTAAACCCTAATGATCTAACGAGTCCTTGATTTCTTTTTAACAATATTTTTATGCAATATCTTTTGGTGCCAAATGATACCATATATAATCTAATAATCCTGTAATTTATAAGAATATGTTAATAAAAATCATGTGTCAGGATTAGAGGTAGCTCAAGTGTTTGAGACTATCTCCTCGATAAGTGATGTCCTGGATTCAAGTCCGGTGGGGGTGGGGGTTTGTTAGAAGAAAAAATAGTAAAAAATTATGGGTCAAAGTGTCTTTGTCTTGAATGGCGGTGCAGGTGTTTAGGCATTATTAGATTAATACACTATCTAGAATTTAATGTATGATTTGGACAAACTTTTATTGTAGCTTAACCTCTATTATGTGTGTATGTATTTGTGTAATTGTAATGTAAATATGGCTTTTTCTAATTTTAAAAAAAATTGGAAAAGGAAGGTCTTATATATTGTTTTTAATTGTGTTTGATGATAATGTAAAATGGGAACAGTGAGGAAGCGGCAAAAGAGACATTGATTTACACTTATAAGCATGCAGCTTCTGAGTTCTCTACCAAGTTAACTCCTCAACAGGTTGCTGAGCTCTCAAGTAAGTTTTCTTTTTCTTTTTTGGTCTTTCTTCACTTTTATGTTTTCTTCTTTCTGTTCAGTATTTATTTCTTCCAAATTTATGTCTTTTTTAATTGTTGAAGGAAATTTGGGTTTCCTTCCATGTATATATGTGTGTGTGTTTTAAAGGGTCAAGTTCGAAGCACGTGTATTTGTATTCTTTATTATTATGTTATATGATTTAACGCCTATGTTTATATAATATATGTATTTTGATCAAACCAAGCCCCACAAGCTGGGATTGACAATATCTGGAATGATATTTATTACAATATGGAAATCAAAAGGAAAATCAAAATGATTATATGGTTCTTCTCAGTATTTTTTTCCCATCCATGCTGAAAAATGTATCTTAGTACAAATGAAGTAACACATATTACTCCATAAATAAAGCAAATATCTATTTGGCTATGTTCTATTTTATTTTTCAGTTTTTTTGAGACTTTCCCGATTTGTAAAAAATTCAAAATTGTGACCAATTACCAAGTCTTAGCTATCATATCATATTTGCTATTATATTTTTTCATAATGTTTGTTTTCTACATTTTCATCATTTTCTATCCTCCATAAATGTTATTTTTTTAAATGACATTGGTCGTCTCTAATTTACATCATTCTTATTCAATAGTTAATTTATTTATTGGTATTATCATATATTTTAAGCATTTTTTATTTTCCTTTTATTTATATTAAAACCTATACTTAGAAAGCTAATAATATCATTTTCTTTTCATATTTTCATTAAAATGTTCAATAGCATATGCGGATATGGGAGATCCAGTTTACCAATGCCAACATTGTGGTGCACGTATGTGGTCCGATGAAAGAGTTGGAAATGATAAGAAATCCCCAAATCCAAATTTTTCTTTATGTTGTTCCTGTGGAAAAGTCCAACTACCATTTATGAAAGATCCACCAGGCTTTCTTAAATCTATGTTGTTTGGAAAGGATAATAAATTGAGCAAACATTTATTGAAAATATACGTGCCTACAATATGATGTTCTCATTCACTTCAATGGGAGGTAGAGTTGATAACCCAGTGAATGGAATTCGAGTCCCTTATGTTTTCAGATTGCATGGCCAGAACTATCATTGAATTGGGAGTTTGTTGCCTTCTAATAGATCATCATCAAAATTTGCTCAATTATACATTCACGAGACTAATAATGAAGTTTCGAATAGATTAAATGTAATGAGGTAATCATATTATGATTTCAAACATGAGTTCCTTACTTTGTTTATCTTAATTGAACATACTTAAAGGCTTACTAGGACTATATATTAACATCAACCTTATATTTTATTGGCAGCAACAATAACACTGATGTATCCTTTGAACGAGCAGTTGTTGAAAATCTGAAAAAAAATGCTTGATGATCACAACCCTATAACGCAATCATTCTGTATGGCACGCGACATATTCAAATCAAATCCACATCAACCCCTTAAGCTCAGGCTAACAGATTCAAATCAAATAAGGATGGTAGAACATGCAATCTTCCCATTGCTTCTGAAGTAGATTGTTGGTGATGTTGGAGATCTTGAAAGGGGTAGGGATATTATTGTGGAGACATGTAATGGGCGATTACAACGTATTACTGAGTTGCATCCTTTGTATTTGCCCATGCAATATCCTATCTTATTTCCGTATGGTGAAGATGGTTATCGTGTTGATGTGTTACATAGGGGTTGTTCACCTGATCCGAGAAAAAAGGTTAGACTCATAATTCGAGAATTCATTGCTTTCAGAATTCAAATGTGAGATTTTGAAACTACTACCATCATTATGTCAGGACGTTTATTCCAACAATTTTTGGTTGAGACTTACACGGTGATTGAAAGTGAACGTCAGACCTTTATTAGACTCCACCAGAAACAATTTAGGATTCCAATTTACAAGGTATTGATAGATGCAATGTCACGAGGAGAAACATCTGCTGCATCAATTGGAAAACGGGTTGTTTTACCATTTTCTTTCACTGGTGGAGCACGTTATATAGTTTAGAATTATCAAGATGTAATGGCTATATGCAAGTGGTTGGATATCCAAATTTTTTCATAGCATCTACTTGCAATCCAAAATGGCCTGAAATCAAAAGAGCAATTTCTACAGTGGGTATGCAGCCTGTCGATAGACCAGACATTATGTCAATGATATTCAAGGTAAAAGTTGACCAATTCCTACATGACTTGACCCATAACAAAATACTTTAGTTCGACTCAAGTAGGTTAGATTATTTTTTTGTACATTGCTTTTGCCAAACTTAATATATTATCCAAAATATTTATTAAATTTATTTAATATATCTCAATTTTAAGAATTTTTTAAATTGATGTTGTATATACCATTGAATTTCAAAAGAGGGGTTGACCTCATGCTCATATACTTAGTTTCATAGCTCCAGAGGCCAAGTGTCCGTCAACAGATTCGATTGATAGTGCGATATGTGCTGAGATTCCAAACAAGAATAAATATCCTGAATTATACGAAGTTATGAGAATTTTATGATTCATGGACCTTGTGGTCATGCAAATACAAAGGCCCCATGCATGATTGACAATAAATGTTCAAAGTAATATCCAAAAATTTTTGTTGAAAACACAATTGATGATTAAGGGTATGCTATATATAGAAGGAGGAATGATGGTAGAATAGTTCGGAAGGGTGATGTTTTGATTGATAACCGGTTTGTTGTGCCATATAATCCAAAATTGTTGGTTAAATATCAAGAACATATTGTGTAATAAATCTTGATCGATCAAGTATTTGTTCAAATATGTCAGCAAAAGGCATGATCGTATTACTGCGACATTGTTCCAAGAAGCATCAGATGCTAATGATGTTGAGGTGGATGAAATCAAGATGTACTATGATTGTACATATATTTCTCCATGTGAGGCTGTTTGGCGAATATTTCAGTTTGAGATTACTAGACATGATCCAGCAGTTGAGTGATTATCATTACATCTTGAGGATGAACAGTCTATACTATTTCAAGACACGGATCATATTTTTGATGTTATGAATAAACACAAGAAGCATCATGCCAAGTTCACAGCATGGATGGATTGAAGTAAGAACTGTCCTGAAGGAAGAAACTTGACATACGCTGAATTCCCCCAAAAATTTGTGTGGGTTAGAGAAAACAAAGCTTGGAAGCCTAGAGAAAAATAATTTGCTATTGGGAGATTGGTTTATATACATCCTAGCTGCGATGAGCCATACTATGTGTGAATTCTGTTGAACATAGTGAAAGGTTGTAAATAATGCAAGGATATTCGGATTGTTGATGGAGTGGTTTATCCGACTTATAAAGAAGCATGTTATGCCCTCGATCTAATAGATGATGACAAAGAATACATTGATGCAATTTTAGAAGCATCATTTTAGGGATCTGGATCTATATTAAGAAATCTGTTTTGTTCTCTGCTGATTACAAATACTTTATCAAGTCTAGAGATCGTTTGGGACAATACATGGATGATTCTAAGTGAAGACATGTTGTATAAACAATGAAGGCTATTGAACTATAATGGTAAGAAACACAAGTTGCTATTTAAGCGAATACCTTGCTTTAATTGATTACTATGGTCCATATGAGTCTTGAAGCCACTAATTATATATATATATATATATATATATATATATATATATGTTATTTTGTAGATTTGCAACTTGATGATGATCAATTGAAGAATTTCACACTTTGTGAGATTGAGAAGCTTTTGAGAAACAATGGTCAAAGTTTTAAAGATTATTCTCCATTACCTATTCCAACAAATCTTAATGTACCAGAATTCCAAAATAAGCTAATTCTGGATAAGCTTAACTACGATAAAGCACAACTCGCCAATGAACATGCTATGTTAGTCAAAATTTTGAATGTTGATCAAAGAAAAATTTATGAAACATTGATCAATGCCATGGGAAAGGATGCGGGTGGGGTATTCTTCATTAATGGCCATGGAGATCGTTGTTGTTGTTGCTTCGAGTGGCATAGCTTCATTATTGATCCCTGGAGGTCGGACAGCACATTCGCGTTTTACTATTCCACTGAATATAAATGAAGATTCGACCAGCAACATTAAACAAGGAAGCTAGTTGGTTGAGTTACTCATAAAGGCAAAGGTTATTATTTGGGATGAAGCGCCGATGATACATCGTCATTGTTTTGAAGCACTTGATAGAACTCTTAGAGATTTGCTTCAAATTTCAAATCGTAAAAGTTTTGATCTTCCCTTAGGAAGGAAAATTGTTGTTTTCGAAGGTGACTTTAGGCAAATTGTACCGGTCATTCCACGAGGAAATAGGGTTGATATCGTTAACTCTTCACTAAGCTCATCGTATCTCTGGGAACATTGCAAGTTGTTACGTCTTACAAAAAATATGAGATTACTTGCATGCCCTTCAAATGAGGATGTAGAAGAATTGAAACAGTTCTCAGATTGGATTTTGAATGTTGGAGATGGAACAACTTTCGATTCTTCTAACTCAGATACAATGATAGAAATCCCTGATGAGTTGTTAATTAAGGATTACATAGATCCTTTGTCTGCAATTGTTGAAAGCACATATCCTAATCTTTTCGGAAATTTCATGGATGCAAAGTATCGAGCCATCTTAGCTCTAACTCTTGAAGTTCTGGAAAAGATTAATGATTTTATGCTTTCTTTAATTCCAAGTGAGAAACATGTATATTTGAGTTCTGATAATGTACGCAAGGCTGATGAAAGTGCTAATAGCCATCAAGATTTCATCACTCCAGATTTTTTGAATAGTATCAAGTGCTCTGGTATACCAAATCATGTTTTGAAGCTTAAACTGGGTGTACCCGTTATGCTAATAAGAAATGTAGATCAAAGTAGTGGTTTATGCAATGGCACAAGGTTGACAATCGCCCAATTGGGGAAACATGTTCTTGAGGCTCAAATTATGAATGGTTCAAAGTCTAGGCAGAAAGTATTCATTCCAAGGATGGTACTAACACCAGCAAATACAAGTTTGCTCTTTTAGTTACAGAGACAACAATTTCCATTGGTGGTAATTAGAAAATATGTAATAAAGTAGAACAGAAAATAAACCACAAGATATACATAAGGACTGGAGTTGAAATAACGACTAAACAAGAATAAACGAAATTAGTCGAGGCTCAAGAAACTAGATATCCTTAAAGGATTTACGCCCTTTCACACGGTACTAGAGGTTATGATGTACCCTTCCCAGGATACAACGACTATACCTCTTGACTATGGTAGCACACCGAAGCAAGAGCCGGCAAACAAGAAATGTAGGACTCTCTCTGTATGAAGAAAATAAGGCCACAAGAATGCTTATAAAAGTATGCAAGTATGTAGTGTACTAATACGAGAGTACTTGGTACCTAGCTCATTCTAGACTCGGCTATATATAGTGGAGCAAAGAGAAGCAGCCAGATAAAATGCAATTAAGGGAGTAATAAACCTCTCCCTCCAATAGTCAAAAACACCCAAGAAATAAGCTCACCTGACGCCCAATAAGCAAAAACGTGCTAGAGTTTAAAACCGAGCTTTAATGTATCAGTTACGTCCTCTTCAAAATCTTCAGGTGTTTGAGGGTAGGCATGCACACGTGTGGTGGGTTTAAGCACCATGCCCACCATGTATAGTCTTCCCTCCATATGCCTTGCTGGCACACCTTATAAAGGAATCTATATATAAAGTGAGCAAAAGTTTAATAGTTTTCCAATGTGGGATATAAGTTCACACACAACCAAATCAAACAACCAAACTAGTAATGCACTCAACTTTGGTTGCTAATTTCTCATTCACCTTTAATTTTTCTTTGACATGTAAATATATCATGTTAGCCCATTCGAAACAAGGAACATAACAGTACCAACTACCGACCCTTTTGATTTGTGAGACCCAACTCAAAAATTGAGTCAATATTGCTTTGACCTCATGTTAAAGCACTCTAAACTAACAGTGGTTTCATATGCAATGACAATTAACAAAAGTCAAGGTCAATCATTGTCTACTGTTGGATTATATTTGCCCCAATCAGTTTTCATGCATGGACAATTATATGTTGCTATTTCTAGAGTTACAAAGAAAAAAGGTTTGAAAATATTAATCCATGATGAAAAGAGTGTAGCTTCAAACAAAATAAAAAATGTTGTATACAAAAATTTTTTTAAAAATTTGTCTTAGGTCATTATTTGTTTTCCATAATTTATTTAGTCCCACACCTATATTAAACATTTTAATTTATTAACATTATATATATATATATATATATATATATATAACTCTATAGTTTTAATATATCGAATCACATATGTCGCTTCCCGTACAACGCACGGGTGTCACATTAGTATATATATAAAGCTGAATCAAGAAAGGAGGAGAAAGTGTGGGAACTGAATTATCTTATTTGTTATTAGTCTGGAAACCTAGTATCTTTTGTGTTTCGAAGACTAAATTTCAATTAGTAAATGCTAATTATGTTGTTGATAGAAGATTCAACTAGAATTGTAGAAAGTTTACAAAAATGACATATATGTAAGGTTTTGTGTTTAAGTTTTCAAATTGGATGATTGAGATTTATTTGATAATTTAATTTAGTGATTTGTATTAATTTAATCTAATAGTTAATATTTTAAATTCAAAGTTTATTTGGGTAGTTCAGACTTTGCCTCTTATATATTGGAGAGAACAAATATAAGAGAGGATCCAAATCCCTGATATTGCAATGATCTTGTCTCAAATCCTAATTTTTTGGTCCTCCACTCTTTGCTTTATCAACTTGGTTAATCATTTTTATTTTAAAAAAAAAATTATTAACTTATTAAAAGTATAAATTTTTGAAAAATGTTTATCAATTTATTAATAATATAGTAGCGATTAGTATGTAGCAATGGGATGTCATCTCTGACTCTCTTTTAAATCCTATAATTGGTATGATATAATTATTCAAGTAATACCATTCCAGAGCGAATCCCATTCCCATGAAAATGGGAATAACCATTCTTGATAAAACTCATGGGAATACCTCATTTCCATGTTTGTGGGAATGTAGTATTTTATATAAAAATAATAATAATAAAAAATAAAAAATAGAAAATAAATTTAAAATAAAAATAAAAAACTTAAAAAATAAAAATAGAAAATAAAACTAGAATTTAAATTTAAGATAAAAATAAGAAATAAAAATTAAAAATAAAATAAAAATGAGAGAAAAATAAAAACAAAAACAAAATAAAAAAGTTCACCGGATTATATATTCATATATTTACACATATATTATCATCATTATTATTTTTTATTAAGGTTATTAATATAAATATACTTTATATTAGTATTGGTTATTTTAGTAATATTTTGTTTATTACTATAATGTATATAATATAATAGTATTGGGGTAATTTTCGCTTTTTATATAATCATTTTCAATAGTATGCTAGTATACTAATTACTAAACATAAATTTAGAATTAGTACACTTATTGCTTACCATAATTCCTCCAGTATACCAAGCATGCTAATTAACAAGTCCATTCCATTTCTGAGCTAATTCTATTCCTTGCAAATTCATTTCATCATGCCAATTCCATCTAAGTTTATTCATTATTCTTTTTATTTTTTAAAAAGGAAGATTGAAGTTAATTATTAAAAAAGTTTGTATAAAAAATTTTCAAGAAACAACTTACAAGTGTTGTGGACCCTAGCTAAACATCTATTTCATGTTTTGTGTGATTTCAATCAATTTTATTTGAGGGAAAGAAAAAACCCTAAGCCCTTCCACCGTGACACCACCCCCCAATCCCCAACCCAAGCCCCATGAAAAAATAAGAAAAAAGGAAAGTAAGAAGCAAACACAACCACAAGTTTTGGATGCCTTTTCCTTAAAAAGCAAAGGTCATAAGCTCAATAGTTATAACTTATGATTCTAGGTTAGTAAGCATTTAAGATATTGCTTAAAGCCTAGAAAGTCCAGTACCAATGTAAGGTTGACTAGGAAATCTACATTCATTTTGAGCAGATAAAATGAATTTTATCCCACTATGGCTTAAATAGAAAATGTTTTAGAACCTTCACATATATATAATCTCTTGATTAGTCCCAATATTATTAAAATTGTCATACCCTTTTCGTTAATTTCTTTGGCCTATTTTCAATAAATGTGATGCATATGCTCTTGTGATATGGGTTTCTTGGGAAAAGAAACAAAAAAAACATATACTAACTTCATTTTTTAGGATAACAGTTCCCTTTGGCCATTATATCGAAATGTGCTTATTGTTTTCATTTAATTCCTTCTAACTTTTGTGTTCTCTCTTTTCTTCTTATTGATAAGACACATAGTAGCTATACCTGAATGTAAATGACTATCACTAATTGATCATATTAGTCCTTTCTCCTTATGTTAGTTATACCTATGAGTGTTAGTTGATGAGTTGTCACCAGTTGTAATAGAATTAGTTATGCTGCTACCTCTCCACCATTATTCTCCATCGGCGACCTTTCCACTGGTGTCGCAAAGGTCTTCTCACACCTCACAAGTGCTATTTTAGTTCTTCTCTAGCTTCTCTTGCTATGCGATTCACTTCGTAAGTACTTCTTCTGCTTTTCTTCAATGGCCGCAACATCAATAGATGCACTCCCTTCTAGTTTGAAGTATGTAGTTTAGAACTTCAACTCTTTGGTTCAAGTGAAGCTTGATAGCTCCAATTACATAGTATAGAGGTCTCAAATTCAAAGAATTTTCAGAGCTAATCATTTGCTGGATCATCTCCTAGGCAGGTCACTTTCTCCAGCTACAACAATCCTTGATTCTTTTGGTAAAGATGTTCCTAATCCGGCCTATGGGACATGGATTACCGTAGATCAACATATTCAATACTGGCTCTTTGCTGCTATCTCTCCACCTCTTCTTTCTCTTGTTTTACATCTCACTATAGCACCTTGTATGTGGCAAGCATTAGAACAAAGATGTAGCTCTTTGAGTAGGTCACACATACATCAAATAAAAAATAAGCTTTTCAATTTGACAAAAGCCACTAAATCTATGCAAGCATACCTAGATGAAATAAAAGCCCTCATTGACAGTCTTACTACAGTTGATGAGATTGTATAGGATAAGGATCTTGTTCTATTCATCTTTAGAGGGTTTTCACCAGAGTATGAGACTTTCAAAGCCAACATCAGACTTAGGCCTACTAAAATTACTGTTTCAGAACTTAACACTTTACTCCGTCTAAAGGAGCTCAATTTTCAACTCACCAAAAAGGCTATTGTGTCTAAACCATCATCAATTGATGTCCACACTCTCTTGTACACAAATGCTGGTTAGTTTAGAGGGGCTCAAAGTAATAATAGAGGTAGAGGAAGAGGCAGGAATTCTAATCAGCAAGCTAGGGGAGGTAGTGAAGAGGTAGAGGCTTTATCAACAGAGGAGGTTTTACTCAGTCTTAACACCAACTTCCTACTTCCATTCCAACCTCAGGCTTGTTTCTAACACCACAAATTCCACCTGGTTTTTTCTATTTTGCTCCTAGTATCAAAGCTTTTTTCCCAAATTTGTGACAAACCTAACCATTTTACAAGAAATTGTTGGTACAGGACTGATTTTGATAAATATGGACCTATACAATCTAATAAACAAGCGTACATCGCACAAACAGCTCAACCTACTTCGTCATCTGATTCAAACTGGATCTTGGATTCTAGTGCTAACACTTACATAACCAATGATTTGTCCTACCTAAGTACTTACTCTCCTTATCAAGGCAAGGACATTGTGACAATTAGAAGTGGACAGATTATTCCAATTAATAGCTTTGGTTCTGGTACACTATCTTCCCCTTCTACTATCTTTACGCTTAACAATGTGTTGTATATTTCTCAAATATCATCTAGTCTTATATCGATTTCCAAATTTACTCAAGATAACAACTGCTCTCTTATCTTTAATTCTAAAGAAGTTCTAATTCTTGACAATGACACTCATTAAATATAGTCCAAAGGCCTCTGTGAGAATGGATTGTACACTCTTCCTTCCAGCTCTTACAATGTCATCTTCTCTTATTTCTCTCAGCTACACTACCAATTCAAGCTTATCTTCAACCTTTGGTGGCATCAGAGGCTTGGGCATCTAGCAAAGAAGCTTTCTCTAGTGTTGTCTTCATTAGTAAATGTTAAATTGGATACTCAAAATTCTCATTGTAATGCTTGTGTTGTAGTCAAATCTCATAGACTTCTTTTTCAACTTTCTGATACTGTTACTTCTAAGCCATTTCAAATTATACACTCAGATATCTGTGGACCTTCCCCTTTACCATCTTGTGAAAATTACAAATATTACATTCTATTTTTAGATGACTATACTAGATAACCTAGTTCTATCCATTAAAACGAAAGTCAGATGCTTTTTCTACCTTTTTGATGTTTAATGCAATGGTGCAAACACAATTTCATTCTCAAATTCAGATTTTTACAACTGATAATGAAACAGCATATCTTAATTCTCAATTCAGTTCCAATCTTCAAAAATTGAGCACTGTTCACCACACCACATACCCTTTCACCTTAGAGCAAAATGGGAAACTTGAAAGGAAGCACATACACCTTGTAGAGATAGCAATTGCCTTAATGAACCAAGCAAATCTCCCTTCCAATCTCTGGCTTGAAGCCTTGGCTGTAGCCAATTTTCTTATTAACAAGTTGCCCACACCTGTGCTTCTCAACAAATCACCTTACCAAGCCCTTTTTTCCTACCATACTAGATTATTTTGTGCTAAAAGTAATAGGCTATCGCTACTACCCATAGCTCAAGCCCTCTATAAAAAAAAATTAGAACCTAGCTCATTGACTTGTGTTCTCATAGGGTACTGTTCCATTAACAAAAGGCTACAGATGCTTAGACCCAAAAACTAATAGGGTGGTTGTATTTAAGCATGTACAATTTGAGGAATCCATATTTGCCTTTGCCACTAATTCCAATTCCATTTCTCTAACTTCCTCTATTTTTCCTACACAATCAAAGTGCTTTCCAGTTTAGCCTTTACAATTTGAGCTATCATAACCAGATTTTACATTTCTACCAGTGTCCTCAACTAGTCACTCTAAATCTGCAGGGTCTTTATCTAAGTCTAGCATCTCTTCTTCATCTAGATCATTGTCAGAATCATCAAACATTCTTTCTACAGGATCTTACTCTCAAACTTCTCAGCTAGAGTCACCTAATTCACAAATAGAATCACATCATTCACAATCAACCTCTCAATCTTCTCAACAAATTCTAGATTCACATCATTCATCTTCAATTTCAACTTCACATTCTAATTAGCTAGAACAACACTCTCACACATCTGACACGTCTTCCTCTAGTCTACAAGACCATCTTTCTTCTATTCATTCTATGCTCACTAGCTCCAAGATTGGCAACTTAAAGCCTCTTCTCTATAATCTTCAAACCACAATCTTTCTACCTCCACAAATCGAACCAACTTCATTCAAACAAGCCAATTTTTCTCCCTATTGGATCCAAGCTATGCAAGAGGAATTTAAAGCCTTGCTAAACCAACAAATATATGTTGATTATAATATGCTATTATCATATTCAAGATTAGGTTCCAGATTTAAAAATTTAATCCATAATCTATACATGGTAGCGGAAAATAGCGTAATGACATGTTATACACATAGGAATCAACACAAAATACATAAAGATAAACAAGAATGGGTGAAGATTTTGTTACCCTTAATGCATGATTCGAAGATTGTTGGCCTCTTTGCATCAAATCTTTCTCGAAATAGCTACCTTGTGGTTTTCTCCGCTATGACCACTTTTATAGAACTAGGATACTTAGCTATGTAGTGGGCAAGCTAAAATAATGGCTAAAATGAGAAAGATGAAACTAGTGCATATTCTTGGTGTTAGTGTGTGAAAATTACTATACACACACCAAGAAAGAAAATATCAAAGAGGCTTATCTTAGATCAAGCACATCTTGTACAATTTATAGTACTAAGCTAACCCTAAAAGGATATGATTTAAGGAATGTCAAAATTCACTCAATACCCTTGATTAAACTTTTTAGATAAGAAATATTCCCTTGGGATAAAAAGACACCCAAATATTCCATGTCAAACACAAAATATCTCCTATGTGGTCCCCGCTCGTTTAATTAAGATATCTATGAGTTATATTAAAAAGACCTAGATAATTAAATCCTTTCTTAACTTCTAAACTCAAATCTTAATTAAGCA
This sequence comes from Cordia subcordata, assembly GCA_028554755.1. Taxonomy (NCBI): domain Eukaryota; kingdom Viridiplantae; phylum Streptophyta; class Magnoliopsida; order Boraginales; family Cordiaceae; genus Cordia; species Cordia subcordata. The sequence goes on along the minus strand of JAPTOF010000010.1, from coordinate 13,142,332 downwards.
ATCCATATATTAAATTCCTCAATTATGTATCAAATAAAGAAGTGGCTAGTAGAGGAACCAAAAGACATAATTACCCTGGCTCCTAAAATAACCAAAATGCCCTCACTACCACTTTAGTGACATCATGGCCACTTTTTAAGGATCTAGATACTATTCCATGACTAGTTGTTATTCTGGATTTTACAAACAAAATCAAAGCATATTAACAAAAAAGGGAGCAAAAACATAGCATAAATAAAGCTTGTTATACACATGGGCATCACATTTAAGCAAAACACAAGAATAAAGTAAAAATCCCTTACCCTTGTAGCGTAATCTAGATGCAAAAATGACTTCTTCGTGCAATACCCGCCTCATGTTAGCCTTCTAATGGTCTTCTCCACTATTTCCAAAGCTCTATTTCTAGAATACAATTTTCTTATAGAGGGCAAGTAATTTTGAAGGCTAAATTGAGGTTACGGAATTTAGTGCATGTTCTTGGTGCTAGCGTGTGAAAAAAAATCCTACACATATCTACCGAGAAAAAATCTTATGTTCTTGGTGTTAGCGTGTGAAAAACTCCTACACATACCTACCAAGAAAAAATCTTACTTTGTTTCTTATTCTCATATGGGTTATGCGTATCTTGTACTATTTATAGTACAAGACAACCCTAATAAGAATAAGATTCCTAGAATTATTATGTTTCACCATAATACCTCTCCTTAGTCCTTTTAGAAATGGAATATTCCCTAGGGATAAGGCTATCCCAAATATTCCACCTTCAACACTAACTATCTTCTATGTGGGACCTGCTTATCTAATTAAGATATTATTAGTTATATTAAGAAGACTCAAATTATTAAATCCCTTCTTAATTTTAAACTCAAATCTTAATCAAGCAATCCATATATTTAATTTACCTCAATTAATGTATCCAATAGAGTAATGGCTAATGGAGGAACTAAAGACATAATTACCTTTCGCTCCCAAAATGACCAAAATGCCCTCGCCACTACTTTGGCGGCACTAAGGCCATTTTGACCTTGGTCTATTTCCACTAAAAACTAAAGCCGGACTCCAAGAATAATCACTGGCTAAGCAGGAGCTTGTCACCTGCTCTAGTGACCTCTATCTTTGACTAACTGAGTGAAATGACCAAAGTGTCCCTCTATGTATACCCATAGTCAAGGCCAGTCCATACAAGTACCATTACCTCCAAGACTACATCCGGAACCCCGGAATCTCTAGTCCCATATAGTGATCATCTACTAGTCATGGATCTCTTGATCTAGGGAACGACCCACAAGCCAAATGACCGAGATACCCCTAAAGGGCAATATCACTAATACTAAATTTCTAGTGATCAAGTGAACAAATCTAAAAGGGCACATAAACTCTGTTATTGCATATGCATGTCCCAACTAAATTAGAATATAACACCCAAAGTACGATGTAGACAATCTTATCACTCAAGACCTCTCCTTATAGTACATCAAAGTGTTACACCCTAACTTAGTCAATGCATCCATACATGCTCAAGATTAAGAGTATTGATCTCTTAGAAATTGTGAGTATCTCATCTTTTATATGTGAGGGTACAGTTCCCAGAAGAGTAATATCACTAGATCTAGGTTTATGATGACCAATAAGTCAAATAGCCGATATACCCTTGAAGAGTAATATCACTAAATCTAGATTTATGATGACCAATAAGATAAATCCAATGGAGCACATAGACTCTGCTGTTAAACATGTATATCCTGATTAATTAGAACACAACACCCAATGTATAAGGCGGATAAACTTATCACTGAAGACCTCTCCTTATAGTACATCAAAGTGCTATACCTTAACTTTATCAATTTATCCACACGTGCTTAAGATTGAGAGTATCGGTCACTTGGAAGTAGTGAGTATCTTATTCTCTGTAAATGATGGCATAGTTCCAAAAAACATACTCACAATGGTTCTGTCTAATATAGTTTGGAAGGACCATCCAATGTCCTAGGTATATCACTCCTATTAGGAGACTCGCCTACTATAGTCTTATTCTAGTAGAGTGCCCAACACTACCATTCAGCTATAGACATCTTTATAATATATTCAAACCTAGACTTGGACCTACTGTGCGTCCAACCTCAATGCACACCCAAGTCATTAGATTATATCGTTGGATCTTTACACAATGTATCACATATATATACCAGAGATAATATATGTAAGAAGTGCTCATAAATATAATAAATGATCATATGTCTAGCTCGATATCCATGTACAAGTGGTCTTTAGGGCATACAATCCTAACAATCTCCTACTTGCACTAAAGATCTCCAATGGGTTTGCCAGGTTCTTAGTTGAAGCAACCTTCTTTACTACTATGTTACCCCTTTGGATGAACTCCCGAATCAAGTGGTACTTCCTTTTAAGATGCTTGACTTTGCTGTGATTCCTAGGCTTTTTGCACTATGCAATACCAGCTGTATTATCACAGTATAAAACAATAGGTCTCTGTACAGCTAGGACAACCTCTAGGTCAGTAAGGAACTTCTTCAACCATATGGCCTCCTTTGTAGTCTCAGACACTACTACGTACTCTACTTCCATAGTTGAGTCTGTGATGCATTTCTGCTTCACACTCTTCCATGAAACTACCTCTCCTAACAAAGTAAAAATAGATCTAGAGGTAAACCTCCTGGAATCTCTGTCTGACTAGAAGTCTGAGTTTGTATAGGCCAATGGTACTAGATCATCTATGCGGTATTCCAACACATATTCCTTAGTTCTCCAAAAGAACTTGAATATTTACTTTACTACAATCTAGTGATCTAGTCCAGGGTTTGATTGATATCTGCTAACCATGCTAACAGCATAACAGATATCTGGCCTAGTACACATTATGGCTTACATAAGGCTTCCAACTACTGAAGCATAAGGAACCTTCTTCATGTTCTTTATCTCTTCAGGTGTCCGAGACCATTGGTCTTGAGATAGAGTAACTCCATATCTAGAAGGCAAGAAACCTTTCTTAGAGTTTGTCATGTTGTGCCTCACTAATATCTTCTCTATGTTAGAAGCTTGGGATAACTTAAGCCTCATATTCTTCCGGTCTCGTATAATCTTGATCCCAAGAACATGGCTTGCTTCTCTCATATCCTTCATGTGGAATTGAAAATATAACCGAACCTTTTGTGGATGAAAGCATCCTGACATCATTCCCAATTAACAAGATATCATCCACATACAGAACTAAGAAATCTATAGCATTTTCGTTGTGCCTCTTGCACACACATGGTTCATCAATGTTTTGCTCAAAGCCAAAGGAAAGATCGCATGATCAAACTTGATGTTCTATGCCCTAGATGCTTGCTTAAGCCCATAAATCGACTTCTTAGCTTACACACCATATGTCCCTAGCCTGCTGCAATATATCTATCTGGCTGGGTCATATAAATGGTCTTGTCAAACTCTCCATTAAGAAAAGCTGTCTTGACATCCATTTTCCATATTTCATAGTCATAATGACAAGCAATGGCAAGGAGTATCCTGATGGACTTAAGCATGGCCGCCGGTGAGAAGGTTTTCTCTTAATCAACACCCTCTTTCTAGGTATAACCTTTGGCTATCAATATAGCTTTAAAAGTTTCAACCTTTCCATCAGCTTCTGTCTTTCTTTTGTAGACCCACATATACCCTATGGGTTTTACCTTTTCAGATACTTCTACAAGTTCCCAGACACTGTTAGAGTACATAGACTCTAACTCAAAATCCATTGCCTTGCACCACTAATTAGCATCTATATCGTAAACTACTTTACTATAACTAGTGGGATCCTCAACCTGATCATCTTTGGAAGTCTCAAAGTACTCCCTATAAAATCCATCAGGCTGCCTTGGAATCCTCCTACTACGATAAGGCTCCAGAGTACTAGTAACAGCTAGCCGCTTTTCTTTTTCCATATCATCAGGTGCTTCAGGAGGCTCATAAAAATCTCCTCAAGAGTAACTTTAGATTCTGGTGTTCTCTGGATCACTATATCATACTCCAAGTAACTAATGTATGTGCTAATAAGCACTTACTGCTCCTTGGGATTATAAAAGATCACACCTCTGGTTTCATTAGGATACCTAATAAAATAGCATAATTCTAACTTAGGTTCCAACTTTGTAGCAGAGCTACTTAGCACATAAGCTGGACATCGCCAAATACGCAAATGACTCAAGCTAGGATTGTGTCTCATCCACATTTCATGGGGTGTCCTAGGCACTGATTTAGATGGTACCATATTCAGAATATAAACTGCTATATCAAGGTCATACCCCCAAAGGATAAAGGCAACGATGACACCATCGACCTCAACATTTCTAACAGGGTACAATTCCTCCTTTCCGCCACACCATTCTGCTGGGGAGTGCTTGGAGCAGTTAACTACACCATAATCCATTGTTATGCGAGATAATCCCCAAATTCACCAGAGAGGTATTTGCTACCATAATCAGGCCGAATGGCTTTTATCTATTTATCTAATTTTTGCTCTACCTGAATTTCTCAAAGGATTTAGACTTGCATCGCATTAAATAAACATAACCATATCTAGAGTAATCATCTATAAACGTAATGAAATATTCATAACCTCTACGAGCTGGTGTACTCATAGGACTGCATATATCAGTATGCACCAATTCTAATACCTTTTCAGCCCTCCATCCACTAGAAGAGAAGATCCTTTTAGTCATTTTCCATTTAAGACAGTAAATACACCAAGGTAGATCCTCGAGATCTAATAAGCTAGGGGGCCCATCCTCACCTAACCTCTGAATGCATTTTTGACTAATATGATCCAAACACAAATGCCAAAGATAAGTATCATTAGTTTTAAGAACCTTCCTTTTAAAGGACTTTACTCTTTCAGTGTTATGTGTTACAGTAAAAGTAGGGTATAAATAGAAGAAACCATTATGTAATCTTCTAGAACATATAAAATTCCCATATCTATTGATATCAATATCAGAATAGAAACATACTGAAAAACATCAACATCAGAATGGGAACATACTGAAAAACCATCCATCAACAACTGAGAAATGGAAACCAGGTTTTTCTTAATGTCTAGAACATAATAAACATTATTCAAAACTAAAACCCTACTATAAGAGAACGACAGACAAACTCGACCAACTGTAACAGCCCAAACTTTAAGTCCTGTGCGGACCCTAATAGCAAACTCCCCTCTACATAGCTTTCACATGACCTGTAACCCATGCAAAGAATTGCAAATGTGATTAGTAGTTCCTGAATCTACAATCCAAGAATCAGTAGAAACTACCACTAAACTGGTTTCAGTGTATAGTATGAGAGATATACCTTTTTGCCCAGCAGCTCGGTATTTGGATCAATCCTTCTTCCAATGGCCCTTCTCGCCACATTTGAAGCACTTTCTTTTGGGCTTCCCAACACCTGCTCCCTACTTTGACCCAAGGGTCCTCTTTTTCTTCTTTAAGTCACACTATTGCTTCCTCTTCATCTTGGGGTTCTTCTTCTTTTTTGGGTGATGCCCAAAAGTGGAAGCCTGAGAGATGTGCATGATCCGAAGGCTTTATGATAGCCTTCGTTGCCTGGAGCTCCTTCATCAACTCCATCAGATTCATGTTCAACTTGCCCATGTTATAGTTGAGCTTAAACTAATTGAATGACAGTGGAAGGGTCTCTAGGTGGACAGCTCATCAATGTTTACACTTAAGATCTCGGCATTACCGAGAAACTTCATCATCTTGAGCACATGCTCTCTGATAGGTGCACCATTTTCCATCCTAGTAGTCATAAACTCTCTCATAGTAACTTGCCTAGTAGGCCTACTCTGGTCAACAAACATGAGAAATAGTGAAGTCATGATCTCTCTGGTAGTTGCCATGTTTTGACGCTTGTTCTACGGAACATTCGATATACAGGCCAACATATAGCACTTGACCATACTATTGGCCTTCTGCCATTTCTGTCCAGCATTGTGCACGGCATCAGAAGAGTTTGCCTTTGCAATAGGATAACAAGTAGTCAAGACATACTTGTACTCCTCGGCAGTGAGTACTATGTCCAAATTCCTTTTCCAATCCGTAAAATTCGGATTGGTAAGCCTATACTCCCTCAGAATTGTAGCTAGTGGACTGAAGGAAGTCATACTAGATATTGAACAATAGATCATAATCAATATAGAGCAACATAAACTAGATATACGTGTAATATGTATGTAACAGTGGAAAAACAACATACATCGCACTTTTTACATTGTTTGTCACTTTGTAGTTTAACCCTCGAACTACAGTGATGTAACAGTGTCTTAACCCTTACACTTGAACTCCACCAATGGGATGGTTGAACAAGTCAATTATAACTATTAATTGAATTAGATTTCCTATCAGGCTCTTCAATCTAGTTATAGGGGCCTTCGCCGACAAGGTGGCCGAACCCATAATTCAAGTTGAGTGTTAACAACTAATACTTGATGTTTATTCTCCGCTATGTCCATATTTGAGCCCTCCAATGGGTTAGTGCCTCTCATCCACATACCGTGAGACGGACTGGCCGAACATCATCAACGTCCTTATCAACAAACAAGTTAAGTTCACCTTGCTAACTCAGAGCTGAGCGACACCCTCTAACATGAACCATATATGGAAGGTGGTGGGGTTTTCCATTCCCCTCTCTTACTCAATACTTTAACTTAAGGGGTTTTCTTATCCTCTATTTATGTTGGTATTTTGTCTTATGTCTTAACACCCTTAGGAATCGCCATATTTCACATTCTGTTACTAAAACACGTTTGATACCATAAATGGATCGAACCTCTATCTTGATTAAAATCCATAGGTAGGCATGTTTTGAGTCATCTTAATAAGTCCATTAATTAATTAGTGTGAGGAAACAAGTAAATTACCAATTACATGTATTGCTTCTCTAGGATCTCTAATTGCCAAGAAAATTAGCCTAAACAATCTTGAGGAACTCATCAAACTCAATCCAAAACAAGATCTAAGGGTTAGCCAATTTTAAACCCTACTTAGGTATGTGATAGATTCCAATAATCATACATACAATCAAACATGCATATGAATATTGTAAAATAAACATCCACAACAAAACTAGATGGTCCCCTAATCGATGGCTTCCTATAAATAAGTCTTAGGTTCGAAGCCCAAAGCAATCAGAATGCCAAAAAACTTCAAATAGCTACAAACTACTTCAGCCGGTCACCCCTAGTCAGCTTGCTAATCGATGGTTCGGGCAACTTGCCTATCCAAGGAATTAGCGTAATAGCTAATCGAGCGAAAGCCTCCTACCAGTCGACTGGCTAGGTCGATTGGCCTCTCCAAAAAGCTCCAGTACTTTAGCCGGTTGATTCCTCTCCAGAAAGCCTCGAACAACATGGTCAGTAGCTTTTTCGACTCCAAATCGATACATCAGAAGGAATTACATAGAAAAGCAACCTGTACAAGCTTCATTTATGACAAGAGACATAAATGTTGACGACATTATACAAGCCATTTTCCCATTCCTATGCTTCTCTCAATTTGAAGCTACAATAGCTTTTTATGCAAGAAAATAAATTCATCCATTCGAACCATCAATAAAGACCAAAAACACACAAAAGCTGTAACCACAAAGGTTAACCCATAACACATACACCATAGAAACACATTAATCTTGCCACCCACAAGATTATTACGTGTTCTATTGGTTTATTATGCAATTTAAGGCCATTACTATGTGTATAACAGAACTTGGCTCTGATACCAATTGTTGGATCTAATATGATATTATCATATTCAAGATTAGGTGCTAGATTTAAAAATTTAATCCATAATCTATACATGGTAGCAGAAAATAGCATAATGACATGTTATACACATACGTATCAGCACAAAATGCACAAAGATAAACAAGAATGGATGAATATTTCATTACCCTTGATGCATGATTTGAAGATTGATGGCCTCTTTGCATCAAATCTTTCTCGAAATAGCCGCCTTGTGGTTTTCTCCCCTATGACCACTTTTCTAGAACTATGATACTTAGCTATGTAGTGGGCAAGCTAAAACAAAGGCTAAAATGAGGAAGATGAAACTAGTATGTGTTCTTGATAGTGTGTGAAAATTACCACACACACACACACCAAGAAAAAAAATATCAAAGAGGCTCATCTTAGGTCATGCTCATCTTGTACAATTTATAGTACTAAGCTAACCCTAAAAGTATAATATCTCGGGAATGTAGAAATTTCCTCAACACCCTTCATTAAACTTTCTAGATAAGGAATATTCGCTTGGGATGAAAGGACACCCAAATATTCCATGTCACAGATTAAATATCTCCTATGTGGTCCCTAAAAATTTAATTAAGATATCTATGAGTTATATTAAAAAGACTCAGATAACTAAATCCCTTCTTAGCTTCTAAACTCAAACCTTAATTAAGCAACCCATATATTAAATTCCTCAATTATGTATCCACTAGAGAAGTGGCTAGTAGAGGAACCAAAAGACATAAATACCATTGGCTCCCAAAATGACCAAAATGCCCTCGCCACCACTTTGGCAGCATTGTGGTTTGACTTCAGTTTACTCCACCAAAAGACCAAAGGCCACACTCTGAGAATAATTACTTGCTACGTAGGAGCTTATTAGATGAAGTAACCTCTGTCTTTGACCAAACGAGCAAAATGACCAAAATACCCTTTTTGGTATATTGTAATCAAGGTCGGTCAAAAGACACCATCAGCTCCAAGACTACATCTAGAACCTTGGAATTTCTAGTCTAATGACCACCTGGTTATGGATCTCTTGATCTAGGAAGCGACCCACAAGCCAAATGATTGATATACCCTTAAAAGGTAATATCACTAGATCTAGATTTATGATGACCAACAAGACAAATCCAAAAGGTCACATGGACTCTGCTGTTGCACATGCACTCTACTGTTGCACATGCATGTCTTGATTGATTAGAACATAATACCAAGGTATGAGTCAGATAATCTTATCACTCAAGGCCTCTCATCATGGTACATCAAAGTATTGCACCACAACTTCACTAATTCATCCATATATGATCAAGATTGAGGGTATTGATGACTTAAAAGCAGTGAGTATCTTGTCCTCTATAAATGATGGCACTGTTCCAGAAGACATACTATCGGTGGTTCTGTCCAATACGTGACATACATATTAGAAGCGAAATCCGGAAGGACCCTCAAATGACCTAGGTAGATCACCTTTATCGGGAGACTTGCCCAATATAGCTTTATTCCGATAGAGTACCCAACACTATCATCTGGCTATAGACATCTTTATAATAGATCCAAAGCTAAACTTAGACCTACTGTGCGTCTAACTTCACTGTACACCTAAGTCATTAGCTTATATGATTGGACCTGTATACAGTGTATCACATATATATACCAGAGATAATACATGTAAAAACTATTCATAAATATAATAAATGATCATATGTCTAGCTTGATATCCATGTACAAGTGGTGTTTAAGGCATACAATCCTAACAACATGGTCCTTTGTTCCTTTGCCTCTATCAAGGCAGTCCATTAGTTGTAAATGGGTGTACTGGATTAAAAGAAATGCAGATGACTCTATATCTAAATACAAAGCCAAGTTAGTTATTAAGGGGTTTTATCAATAAGAAGGCTTGGATCATACTGAGACTTTTAATCCAGTAGTTAGTGCACAAACTATAAGGATTCTTCTTTATCTAGTTGTCACAAATCACTAGGTTCTAAGGCAATTGGATGTATCTAATACCTTTCTCCATGATTCACTCACTAAGGAGGTTTATATGACTTAACGACAAGGATTTAAAGATTTTAATCACCCTGATTTTGTGTGGAAGCTTCATAAGTCTCTATATGGTCTCAAATAAGCTCCAATAGCTTGGTATCAACTGCTTGCTTCATTTCTTATTAGCCTGGGATTCTTTTGCAATACATCCGACACCTCTTTATTCGTTCAAAGGACATCAATAGCTATTACTATTGTTCTAGTCTATGTAGATGATTTGATTATCATAGGGTCATTTACACAGGCTATTACCGCACTTATTTCATCCTCAAGCAGTAAATTTGTAATGAAAGATATAGGTCCACTCATCTATTTCCTAAGACTTGAGGTTTGCAGAACATCAAATGCTTATTATTATATCAAAGCAAGTATGCTCTTGACTTGCTTCAGAAATCAGGCATGGTAGGTTGTAATGCATATGATGTTGCAATTGTTCCTAAGAATTCTAAGTCTAGTGCAACAAATCATGCCCTTTGCTCTAATCTTACTTAATTTATGAGCATTGTTAAAGCATTCCAATATCTTACAATCACTAGGCCTGATCTACAATTTGTTGCCAACTTCATTTGCCAACATATGGATCAAGCTACTCAAACAGATTTCTCTATACTTAAGAAACTGCTCAGATTTGTTAATGGAACATACTCTCAAGGCATTATTCTTAGGCCTACATCTTTTCAGCTTACAACCTTTATTAGTTCATACTGGGCTAATGAATCGTTAAACAGGAAATCTACTAGTGGTTTCTATGTTTTCATTCCCTAAAATCTCATCTCTTGGTCTTCAAAGAAGTAGCCAACTATGGATAGGTCATCCATTAAAGTTTAATATAGATGTATGGCCTTTACAGTAGCTGAATTAAAATGGTTAAGCTACCTACTAAGAGATCTTGGCTTACCATTCTCAATACCTACTCTATCCATGATTGTGTCTCTGCTATTGCCTTGGCTACCAATCCTGTGTTCCATGCTAGAACAAAACATATGGAAATTGATTATCATTTTGTCAAAGAACAAGTACTAGCCAAGAATCTTCAGGTTTCCTCTATTTCTACTACAGAGCAAACTGTAGATCTTTTCGCCAAGCAACTCAGCAAACCAAGGTTTCTGCAGCTCAAAAGCAAGCTTCATATGAGATCCCCTACTCAGCTTATGAGGGATTGATAAGATTCATAGTAACTAAAACTAATTGTAAATGACTGTCACTAATTGACAGGTCATATTAGTCCTTTCTTCTTATGTTAGTTATACCTAGGAGTGTTAATTGATGAGCTTTCACCAGTTGTCATAGAATTGGTTATGGCGCAGCCTCTCCAACCATGTATGAATAGCATACTCAACTGTAAATTCAACACAATATAATGCCAGATATTTTTCTGCAAATCATCTCCTTTTCACTTATTTAACTTTGCTAAATCAGTATGTTTCTCTGATAATCAAGTAGAATGTGTACCAATGAGTTAATATGAAAACATTAGAAAGTATACAAACAAAATCAGAAGAGCCTCTACAATTATATCATCAATTCTTCATTTTGAATTTTCTTTCAAAACTGATCTTGGCATTAACATCACTGAAAATTATATGAAAAAACATGCTCTTCTTATTTGGCCAAAAAGTTGAAGATGTTGCGGGTTTTTGTCAAGCCAAATGTGGTATAGACTATGGCAAGTCAGAAAAAAATTCAAACTTACTGTTTTAGATTCTTGTCAAGTGAGAAAGAAGTGATAAAATTCAACATTTGATTACTTGAAATTAAGGTGGTGTCGTTAATGCCAAGAAGCACAATTAAAAGTGAATTGAAAGAAAAGTTAACCCCTAGTTTCAAAACCCATGCAATAGAATATATAATTGGCATTATTAATATTCTCTAAGGTTACGTTTGGTATGTTAGAACAACTTGAAATCCAATGGTCATTCTAGCTCCCATTCTAGCTTTCGATTCCATTTATTTTATTTGGTAAGATTAATTAGAGTTGGAATACCCGTTCTTATGGAACAGCTTTTCTGAAAAAAAATTTAAAAAAACTTATTCCTTAACCAAATCTAAGGAATGGATTTCTAACTTAAGTAGGAATAAATAGAAAATAAAATAAATTCATAAAAATAATCGATTCCCCATCTACCATCTCACAAAATCTTAGTCATTGTTAAAAAAATTTTCCAAAAAAGCTAAAAATTTGAAAAGTAAAAAAATAAGGAAAATTAAAAATTTAAATGATTAAAAAATAAAAATCTGAAAATTAAAAATACACGTCTCTTTCATTTTTGACTTTTTCCTAGTTGAAAAAGATGTACCTTTATTGGATGGTTAACTTTTCTCCCTCAATTATATGAAAAGAGTAAATAAATTGAAAAATAGTGTAAGAATAAAAAATGATAGGATAAGTAATGCTACGTTTTATTGCCGATCAAAAGACTAGAGAGAGTATTTTAGTTTATGTTAGCATTGTCGAAAATTAACTATCATGCATAAACTTTTTATGCCAAATCAAATAGTAAGTGTATTTTGGTTAACTGAATTATTTTTATTTCATTGTCACTTGTTGAAATAATTTTACCAAACATATGAAATAAAATAATCATCCGTTATAACTTTTTATGGTTTTAACCAAACTTAAGAAAAGAAAAAAAAATAAGTATTCAATGAATGTTATACCTTGAATTCCACTATTCCTTAAAACTGATATTTTGTACAGAGACAATCACATATGGCATGCTAACCAAGTAATTAAGCTTGGATAATGGTACTTAAACCACACACAACGTTAGGTTTAGTTTCACAAGAAGTCTCTGTTATTGTCATTGTTTTTTAAAAAAAAAAATTGGTCCCCACTGCTTTGAGATATTTAAATCAATCCTTAATGTTTCAAAACTATGGTCAAATTAATCTCTATTATTTAGAAACATACATATTAGTGCTCACCATTTTACAAAATGGTCAAACTAGTCCCCATTATTTGAAAAAGTTCGTACTAGTCCTCAATCTTTTTTTAACAAACTAACCCAAGTTAGTACTTGTCTTAAGGAAAATAATTTGAGCAAGTCTATAAAACATTTAGACTTAACATGAGGTTTTTTAACGAGCAATCAGGACTACTTTGACTATCTTTGTAAAACATTAAGAATTAACATGATTGTTCTAAATAATACGGACTAGTTTGACTATATTACGTTAAGGATTAATTTGAATATTTTAAAATAATAGGGACTAATTTAAAAAATGAGGAAACAATATAGATGAAAGTGTCATCTGCAAGCGCACGGATCGTGGTAGTATAGCGTGTACAAGTGCGGGGTCGTGTCCATGAGGAGGCTACCTTAGTGTGTGGCTCTAAGTGAAAGTGTATCTTATGCTAGCTACTTGTGGTCCTACCTACTCTTTTTAGGATTTTTCAATTGAGTCGAGCTCGAATTTAAACTAAATTTAAAGAAAATAGACCTAACTAATGGGAATGGTGGTATAAACAAGCTATGCAAGTGAGGATCTACAAGGATTTGGGGGAAACTTAGGGGTGATTGCTCTTTTGAAATGAATTTGGGTTCCTAACCTTGTTTTGAGGCTATTGATGGTTGGTCTACTCTAATGGTAGGCTTCGTTTACTAGACTTACCACCTCTAACTATCATTGCAACTATCCGTCACTAGGTCCAATTAGAAGTATAGGTTTGTCCTAGCTAGCTATGGCTTTTGGGTCTAGTTCTAAGTCCTTTGGGTGTTGATTAATGTCCTAATAGGGAGTCTAACCTTTTAGTTATGTTTCAAACTAGAGATTAAGTCCCCTAGGTCAAATGAGTGATAATGGTACCCATTTAGCTATGTTTCATGCTAGAGGTGATTACCTACTATATTAAAGGCATTAAAAAGGTTAATTAATCAACACTAATATAGTTGCAAGTAGGACTCATGCCATTAGCATGGATTAAGGCTAAGGTGAGGGCACTACTATTAGCATCTAAGCACAAATTACACATGCAAACTCAAAGACATATTTTATCAAACACCTTGACATGTTTAATTTCAAGCCATTGAAATGTAAGAACAAAGCATGTATAAATAGCCATCAATATCTCAAAACAAGTGTAAAATCCTTAATCCATTACAAAAATAGTAATCAACTTAATTTAGAGCTAATCTAACATAGTGTAAATAAGAATAAAGAGAAAAATGTAAAGCTCCCTCATTATCCTTGCTTGCTCTTCACAAATCTTGCTCCAAAACCCTCCAAATCCTTGTTTAATCTTCAAATCCAAGTTTGTTTATGGATGGAATTGACGTGGGTATGTGTGTGAGGTGGAATTAGGGTTTAGGCAAAAATGGGTGAGAGAGTGAGTGAAAGATGATCTCCAAATGCTGAAACATCGGGTCCTATTTATAGACAGCAGCGGTGCTACTGGTCCACCTTACTGGCTGGCCGATAACTGGGGAGGGAGGGGGGTCGACCAAGTCTTCATTAAGCTCTCTAGTTAACCGGCTGACCGGTTGGTAGGCTTTTAGGGGTCGACCAACAGCTCCTTTAATCCTTCAATCTTCATCTTCTTTGCTTCCAGCCTCTTCCCTACAACTCGTACACCTTCTATCTTCATCGCCCATCATCGTGTAAGCTCCAGTTTCAGCTAATAACTCACCTAAGTCATTAAAACAAGCAATTAGTGCAACATTTATCCATTAAACTCAACTTTATGCACTTATATTCTTATACTCACAAGTATAGTATAAATCCTACACTAAAGCTATCTAATAAACTCAAAAGCACCTGTAAATAGATGTAAAAATACAGTGCAAATACACACACAAAACCAACACGTCAATAGACTATTTGTGAAATTTTTCAAACAATGTTACTGAGGTAGAAGGATGCTGGTCAAATAAATGGATAGGCCAATCAATCTGTATTGTTCAAGACATTTGCTAGGATAACTAGGATGAAGGAAAGACCAACAATGCATGAGAAGGCCATGTGGGTGCCAATTAGCATGCCAAAAGAAAGAGGTCTTGAAGGCCATGTGGGTGCCAATTAGCATGCCAAAAGAAAGAGGTCTTGCTATCATCAATATTTAGTTAATTAGCATCCTAATGCCAAAGCCTTTTAATTGAGAATCATTTTCCAAATCTATCTGGCATCCCAAGGAATAGGAATACTCCCTGTTTTGCTGTCTCTAAAAGAATTTGATCAGACCTATTTGCTCTAAAGACAATCTTTCAAAGCATATGTTCTCCAAAAAGTTTGTAAGCATTGCAATATGGTTGAAAAACGTCTACGCGTAATTATTTTTTAATTAGTGGAGCTTTTTGTACACCTAGATAGAGTACCAAACCACGTTACTTGCGTGTCTTTCCCATTCTTCATGCTCAACTCCACTGCGTTTGTGAATTTTTGCGTGTAATTCCTAATATTTTTGTTTGGGTTTCTCTATGCTACACGGCAATTATATTTGTGGTTACATCACAAGCTTACACGCACATGCAGATAACTTTCTAATAATTTCCGTACTGAGTTGCTTAATTATTTTGCGTTAGTAAATTTAAGAGAATGAAAAGTAGATCATCTAATATTGTCACAATGAGTATGGTACAATTTGACTTAGTATGGTACAATTTGCGGAGCCCTTTCCATCATATATAACTGTTACTATAAAAAGAATAAATGCGCTTTGCTCTACAGTGAACAGTTAGAAAAGAAAAGTTATACCAAACAATACCAACTTCCCTCTTTCCAAAAGCATATTTGTGCATTTTTATGAATTATAATTCAAGAAATATGAAATAAATGAGAGAGTTGTCCCATGAGTTTCAAACCCTGCCGAAGAAGTTTAAACTACTTCACATTAAGCGCCCTCATAATACCAATGATATTTTTACCTATTCCAGCACCCACACTAGGATTTTATGTACATTTACTAAATTCTTAAGCACCCCCGTCCCTTGCGATTGAAGGGCCTTTCCATGTATTTATACTCCATAAACCTGTAGAGATATCTTGACATGTATGCGTGACCAGCCTCGGCCACAACTGTAACTCATCTCTTCACGTTGGTATCGGCTGTTAGAGAAGACTGCGAACCACCACCAAGGGCTGCTGCAGCAGATTCGACATGCGTAAGAAGGTACTCGTAGATCTTCTTTCTTATCCTGTCAGTTGTCTCAGTGACGACAAGATCCGGTGCTTCATCATCCTCCTTACTAGAACCTATCTCATCCAGCCAGTCATTCACACTTTTTAGCTGAGATAACATGCCGGCTATTTGACCATTATCTGATAAAGCTAACTTATCCACATCAGCCCCCAAGAATCTCTCCACAAATTGCAAGAACCAATCCCGGGATTCCATCTGCAACATTTCAGCCAAATCTACAACTTCATCAAGACTGTCTCCTCTAATCCACTCTCTTGAAGGAGAAGCTTTTGGCTGGTGACTAACAGCTAGACCATCAGTAGGCCGGCGAAGGGTTCCTGTTGTAACAATCTTTAAGCTGGCAGTTTGGCGAGGTCTGGCTTGTGTCTTGGATCCTACACTCTTAGCAGAGTTGTCAAGGACGAGGACGTGTTGATTTTCCGGAGTTATCTTAGGAGTTGTTAATCTTGTTGCAGCTGCAATTGGGTTTTTAGTGCCTGGTTTGCTATATACCATGAAGGATGATAAATTGGTGAACAAAGCAGCTTGAACCCATGATGCTGCTTGTTTACGCCTGTCTGATGCAACTCTTTGCACTTCTTCTGTTATATCCTCTTCTTGATCTGAAGATGAACCTACCATGACGGTTTTAGACAAAGCATCAGCAACCAGACCAGCACTTTTTAAGCTTGCGTGCAGATTCAAGAACTGGTCTATAGCAGGCTGTGGATCTTCCTCCTTGGCAGAGGAGCTCAGCTCAGAATATGTGCTGCCACATGGGGAAAACGTTGGCAAATGCTGTTATCCAGTAATTATCAGGATACAAATTTGTACTATGAGACAACGATCATAGAGAAAAGAAAAAGAAATACAATATCTATGCTTTTACAAGACAAGAAAATGATTAGGGGGACAGAAATGAAATTCATGGATTGCTCATTACTGAGAACATAAAGAAAGAGCTCAAGCTCAGAGTTATTAACACCAAAGAAAGTACACACAAGGAAAAAAATGCTGCAGACAACACTCCAGTTAAGGAACTCCAAAGGACAGAAGCCAAGTTTTTAAAAGTCACAGAACCCAGTGTTAAAGATCCCCAAACTAGGACTGGAGCTCATAGTTCAAATAGTAGGCTCCTCGGGACAGAATGCAGCTTAAAAATCCAAAGAAAGATTTTAAAGCAATTGATTGGCAGACTCAGATATTTAACAAAAACATATTCAGACAGGAATGCATCCACAATTTTTGTGTGTGCGCGTGTGATGTAAATAAATGTATACATATATAATCCATTTTAGATGCAAGTATTTTTATATGGTAAGTATTAATAATATTTCAATGCATTCTACATATTACAGTAGCTCATATGCAAGATGGGGTACACGCACACACAGACAGTGTAAGTGTCTCTTGGAAAAGAATTACATTGTTATAATTGATGGCTTATGCTATGTCACAGTACCATATGAGCTGTAACCTTAGGCAAAAGGTCCAAAAAGATGGAGCAACCTATACATAATTAGTCCAAATTTACTTCTGGCTGCAATCACATGACCCTAATGAGAAGGAATCTTTCTAAAACTTCCTTTATGAATTGCAACCAACACCCTCAAATTAGAACAAGACACATCTCAAGTACGTTAGTACAAGATCTTGTCCAAGCACATCCTTTAAACTCCTTCGAAGTCTCTCTCTATTATTCTTAAGGTGGCAACCAACTATACCTTCTAACAAATGCTTCCACAATTCTCTCCTTGCACAAGAAAACCGCATCACGACTAGCTCTCCCTCTCTTCTCTCCAATGGGTGCTACCACTAGTTTTCTTAAATAGCATCATTTCTAGCGATATCCATCCTAGTATCACCAGCATCCATGTCAACACTCTCATCTCAAAAACATGACATCTGCATGGTGGTACCCGCCACTATGATATGTAATTGTTATCACTAAAAATAGATTATGAAATGACACGACAGCCAAGATGGCACTACTAAAAGAAGTGATGCCTTGACATGATCAGTTATGTGATGTGGCATACCCAAAGTCGAAGGACAGAACATTGGGTTCAAAGGGTTCGAAGGTCAAACATCAAAGTCAAAGGCATCAATAAGTCTCAGTATGATGCTTGGATGCCTAGAAGAAACTCGAAGGCTCGAGCAAGTCAGTTGGCAAAAGTTCGGAGGTTGTCAAGTCCATCAAGTGATAGGAAGTTACCAGAGAACACGGGAGAAAGTTAAGGGAATGTCAAGAATAGTTACCAGCAGTTACAAAGCTTCAATTACTATAAAAGGAAGGAAACAAGAAACAAGACTGGAGAAAGGATTCTACTGTCCTTACAATCATCTTTTTTCCTTAGCATAATTTAGTCTAGCGTACACAGTAACTTAGCTTAGATTTACTCGGCCTACTTTGTATAATTTTATTCTTCCCAATAGTTAGCATAATTCCTAGCAAAGTAGCTTTAGCAAATCATTCCATACACGATGGACTACTTGATGGTAATGATAACTCTTGTTTCTTTCTGAATGTGATTCTTTCTAATTACTTTTCTCACAACCATAACAATCCAACCAATCAAGAACACGAACACAAGGTTCTAAGTGCACGCAACTTATCATAGGGACTCGAGACTGATTAAGGCCAGTCCTTGGCCGCCCAAGGCTTTTTTCTTAGTAAGGTCAGGGTTCAAAATAGAGGTCTAGCTAAAGCAACCCCACGAGAATTCGCCTATATGAGGAGATCCTCATCGAATTTCTTTCTGACCGGCAACAGTAACAAATTGTTAACCATACCTATCTTATAATCCTTCTATTTCAATTTAAAGAGTGTTTTCTGGTCATATAATACTTCTAATGCACTTTCCTTCATCTATGTCGTTTAATTGCGAGCACCATCATCAATCTCCATTCTTCAAGCATGTTGGACTATACCCAATGTCTTGGAAGTGCTGCTTTCTACTATTCTTTCCATGCCCATTTTAGCTTCTAGCTCACTTGTTGTTTACTACTTGTGTCGAATTTGCATTCAATATACTAGTACACAGTCTAAAGACTTTGCTTCCAATTTTCTTCATCTATAGTTCCAACTAAGCTTTAAAACCTTTAGAATTTCACCCACAAATTCAACACTAGGAGACATACAACAAAGATTAGAGATATTATAATCATTAATAGAATAACTTTATTCAAAGATGACAAGCAATTTTGAAAAAAGTACTTATACAAGAATGAAGAAAAGCTTTATTTTCAGCAAATTCATTTTTGACATTCCCATAATCTTGAATCAAGCTAAAGAAACTTGTTTAATAGCATCCAATTTCAAGCATATTCTTACAAGATACTCATTCTTAAATTTGTAGTGTGACAGCAAATGATTTGTCCCTTTCATGCCTAATCTTGCTCGCACCAGTGACACAAGTGAGAATATCCGAGCAATTAGATATTTCTCAATGAATATAGTTCAGCTCAAGAAACTTCAACAGCTCTTAAAAGCTATTCAAGTTCCATGACACATTTCAAAGTGCCGTGACACAGATCTTCAGCATCACTATCCAACTCTTATCAGCCCCTGGGACCCATTTGTTTCTACTAGCAAAAACCAGGCATTGACCAAGCTGTAGAAAACCCATCACATTTGCTTATCTTGATGGTGCTTGGAGGTCAATGTTACCAAATTAAGTTCTGTAGTTTATGGGCTTGAAAAAATAAAGTTGTCAGTGCATCACTCCTTGGCAAATTTGATCAAAACTTTTGCATCAGCAGCAGCATCATTTCCAACAATTCAGCGCTGTGCAATGATCTAATCACCCAAAAAGAGTGAAATGCTGCTGGAAAGATCTGACAGCCAGCCCCTTTGTTACTTCATCCGATGAAAGAAATGCCTTAAATTCTCTGATCCACATACATAAACCACAGCAAACACCAGAACAGGTAAGCACTTAGAACAGCTCAGTGCCCACCAAAAAACTCCTCTAGGAGTTCAAGAAGTTCCATTCTTGCATCCAAAACATTGTGACCATACTATTTTCTTTAAACTGCATTTGGCCCCACTGCTTTCAGGCATTTTCACAAATCACAGCTCATTTAAAACATATTATGCTGATGCAGGTCTTATCTTTATGGAGTCAACATATGTCCATAGAGCATGAATTGTGTAGGACAACAATTGATGAAAGCACCTCAATCAAAACTTTGACAATTACGAACTACTAGGTTGTAGATATTGATGTAAAATCATATTCAGCTAATAGGTCTTGTTTCGCAAATCCACCTAACCTAATGACATGGCAATATTTCCTTCCTGAGATGCACAACTTTGTAGTAGCTTCTTGTCTGTCTCACTTTAAGGAATTACTTAACTGACTGATGGGCAAAATTTGTCATCTATGCCAGCTGGTAACACTGTTATGAATTCCGAGGTTCCAAACTAACTGGTGATAGATGGAGTAGCATAGGATCTTTCAAGGTGGTCTTAGATTTTATGAATTTTCTATGTTCTAGGAATTAGTATTGTAACACTCTCCCTCGCATGTAACCTGCTTTGATGATGAAAGATAGGTCACACGTGGATGCATAGGAATATGACTTACACATGGATGAATACTGACACATGGTTATGAAGATGACTCACATGTGGATGGATACTTGCACGTGGTTAAATATAACTAGACCAAAGGCCCAGCTCTAATGACATGTCAAGAATTATGAGGTTCTAACCTGAAACCAATTGGTGGTAGCTGTAGCAGTTCAAGATCTTAGTCTTAGATTTTATAAATTTTCTATGTAGGAGGAATTAGTATTCTAACATAGACCAATTATATAAATCATATCATGACGCATCAAATTCGTAAATGTTAGTTTGATGGGAACACAACTCTCACTCAGCCAAGGCCAAAAATATGTTAATATGATCAACAGAACCACAACAGTCCCACAAATCACTTTTGTGAGTGCTCGATCAAGTTGCAAGTCAACCTAGAATGTAGTTCATCTCAGACCTTGTATAATTAATAATATTGGTCTTTTCTTCCTCAGGAACAGAGAGAAACTGTGAAGCAACCCTTGCATCTAAAATATCAAACCATTTATGTAGGTGTCATAAACAGACTGCATCTAACTTGTCAGCCACAAGTTG
This sequence comes from Cordia subcordata, assembly GCA_028554755.1. NCBI lineage: Eukaryota > Viridiplantae > Streptophyta > Magnoliopsida > Boraginales > Cordiaceae > Cordia > Cordia subcordata. The sequence continues at coordinate 13,121,260 of JAPTOF010000010.1, read as the reverse complement.
TTTTGACTTATCAAACTTCAACACCAAATGGGAAGGTAAATCCAAGCCCATGAGTATAATTGGAGACCAGTAGGGGTGGGATTATCCAATCTGCATCTGAACCCAAATACGCATCCGAATCCGAATGGGTAGAAAAAATAGCACATTTTCGAATTTCAGATTATCCGATCCAATATCTGAAACTTTTTCAGATTTTCGGATCCGATTTCGGATAGCAATTTCCCTACTCCGATTTCTTTTTGGAAAAAAAAAAATTAATTAAATTAAAATATATATACTAAAATATAAATACAAAAGCTTTTGACTTTTGCCCTAAACAGTAAGACCAAAAACTAAAAAACCTCTCACCTCACTCACTCACTCTAAGTGCCGCCCCACACCTCTGCAAACCAGAGACGACCACGGCATGGTGACACCACAGTCCACACCACAGTTCACAGCCCCGAGCAGGCGAGCACCGACTGAAATTGTGTTTGCCCCTCTTTATTTATTTTAAGTGTGCTTATCAGCTTTTGAGGAGATATCTTTGCTTGTTTGGCTTTGCTTATTTTAAACACACTTATCAGCATTTGATGAGATATCTAAAATGTTCTGTCATCTGTTTTTCTCTTTTATTCTAGTAATTTTTTTAATTCCAGTAAAACGTTCTTAAATTTTTTTTTAATTCCAGTCGTTCTTACATCAGTAACAGATGCAAAATTACTACAAAGTCAAAAGAAATGGCCATTTGACTTGAAATAATAGTGGTCATACTACATGGTTCAATTTTTTTAATTTATTTAAAATATCCAAAAATTCGAAAATCCATATTCGAAATATCCGCTATCCAAAAATCCGGTATTTGGCGGGATATGTAGTTTTTAACTATCCAATCAGATACCTATTTTTTCAATCCGATATCCGATTATCCAGTATCCAATTATCCGAGCATCCAGTCCAGTTCCCATCCCTAGAGACTAGGAAAGCTAGACCACCTTAGTTTTCTAAAAAAGGCAGGCCAACACCAGGGTATTATAATGGTTTTAAATTACCAGTATGGGTAATGTCTCAATACCATGTGATTTACACAATAATAACCAACAACCAGATATAAAAAATGAATTATTTTCCCCAAGAAAAAAAGATAAATAGAAAAGAAAAAGATATAAGATTAATAGAATAATTCCTGCAAGAGAAACAACAGTAAAAGGGACAGGAAAGGTGTTACATATGTGTGTGGGGTCAAATGAACCCCCCACTCAGATCTTATAGAATTGTTTTCATTTTCTGGAACTGACCCCATTTGTATTGAGTTTCTATCTCCAGGATGAAAAAACCAGCTATGGCAGCTTGGTTTCTAAATAAAGAAATGACAGGATCAAGATGCTCTTGATAGCATGTTAGAGTTCAAGAGAGAGAGAAAAGGAGCAATGATGGCAGCTTGTAAAGATAGCATTGATTCTTTGACTGCCAAAGCAAGTATAGAGAAAGATTTTTAACAACGAATGTAGTAAAAAATTGACTAAGATCAGCATCTGAAGGATTGTTAGGTTACTTATACTGCGAAAGATGTTTTTGATAGTATTGACAACGAATAGGCAAATTCCAACTATTTTATATATACATACATATACATATATATAACGGATCCCTCTCTCTCATTACCCTCCCCTCTCTCCACTACTCCTTCCACCACCACCATTATTGCTGACACTCTCCACACTACCATGACTTCTCATGCATATACTTAGAAGATGTCATGAAAAGGAAAAATTGACAAAGACAAGAGAAGAAGACAAAAAGCAGTGACAAATATAGCAAATTAATATATGGATGTTTGTTGGCTTTAAAAAACCAAGCTATTCCCTATCAAACATGTGACGAACATACTATAAAAGCAAAGCGAATATTTATTATAAAACTTGTGAATGTTTTGTAAACATACAATGGTCAACTTAAAAATATAAGGTAGAAGAGTTGTGAACATCAAGTATAAATCTTGTGAATATATAAGTATAAATTTGTTGTTGTTAATTTATTAGCCCCACTAAGTCAAAATCCTATCTCCATCCTTACTGAAGGACATGTACAGAGTAATAAAAAGCACATAAACTAATAACAAAAATTGTGTTTCACTTGACAGGAATATTCAGGCCAACTAGTAGCGTGAAAATAGAGAGTTCTCATGCCAAAATGTATGCAAGACAGCCTTTCAGCTCGGCGGATTTTGCTTCCAGCAGACATATATGAAGCACTTCATCCATATTGAGTATGATGAAAGTATAACTTGAGGCAGATAAACAACAAAGACAATTGTGTGACTCTCTCAGAGCATATTTTCTCAACATCCATTGCTTTGGCTTAATAGAATTAATCTCTTAGGAAGCAATTCAGTCGTAATTATACTTTTTCTTTTCTTTTTCATCCTTTCTTTTTAAGTATACTGTCCAAGCCCTAAACCCTCAATTCTTATGATCACATTACACTTCTGAATATAATAACACTAGAGAATACCTCATGTTGGTTAACATATACTATATCTATAGAACAGATTACAACTCCTATCTCATCCAAATTAAAATTACTGGCAACAATGAAAAGCCAGGCGAGAAGAAACATCTGACCTTACAGTTTTACATTTTATAGAGCGTCTGAAGGGAGGAAATACCTTAGACACTGAAGAACAGCTTCTGCTGCTGAAGCCTCTTGCATTGCCTCAATGGCAGCCATTTGTGCAGCATCTCTGTACTTTGAAACTTCCTGCAAAATTAAGTATGAGACTTCATAATTAAGATAAGATAAGAGAATGCCATGAAATCTAAATGGATCTTCAAAAATGTCTGCAGTAAACAAATCGAAAATATGCTGAAATAATTTTTGTGACACCAAGAGAAGAGCTCCCTGTGGTTTACAGGTAAACATTTCTGGAAGAGGAAAGTGAATGGGAGGGAATAAAAATATGAAGAAAAATATAAAGGAAGGGCTTGCATAACAAAAAGCTTCATATTAATTTATTGAGCATGTCAATCGCCACATAGTCGTACATCAAGTATGGCATATGAACTTTCTGGTCATCCTCAAGGACCCATCTTACCCAGACCCTAGTGTGAATAGGTCAAGGTTTGCATCAAAGCAAAGGATAGTCTAGGAAATCATCACGGGATATCGGAAAACTTTTGGACTTCTAACTATTAACTTAAACATTCTACAGGAAAAGGTAAATGGCAAAGAGCATCCAAAACTACAAATGCACCCATTTGAAATTATTAAACAATATATCAATCAAAATGTTGTCAGATGAGATTTGTCCTACCACTCAAGTCTCAAGTGTGAAATACAAGCAGTTCATGTGTTAGAGAAAACATAGCAGAACACTACCGTCTCTACCATAGAACACCGAGAAAAGAACAGTCAAATTGAGGCAACAGATGGTTTAGAGATCGAAGGTATTCACTATAACATAAGCAAAATTATAGATAGTACAGAACAATGAAAACATACCTTTCCAAGCTTAGCCAGAGAAGATGGGAGTGAAGCCGATGACAGATATCCATCTGATAATTTCTTACTGCTGAAGTTAATCTTCACCAAGTTTCCTGGTAAGCCATGACTAGCCACCTCCCGAGATGCAGTCTTCTTGACCAAGCTTTTCTCTTTAGTTGGCTTACCCATATCAACCAGATCTCCGGTAGCAATAACTTTGCCTGTAGATGCACGAATCTTGCTCATCCCTTTGGATGAATTTGCAGATACTGACTTGTTATCTTCTTTCGAGGGCAATCTATCACTTGTTGACTTCCTTGGTACCTGAAAAGTACATGAGAAAAAGTAACAATTAGTATCCTACCATCTCTAAGTTGCTAATGATGGCATAGTTCCGTTATGGGGGTAGAACATAGTAAGATAGTGATAGGAAAGTCAGCAAAAGTTGACAATTTATGCCAATAGCTAAATAGAAAAATATACAACCGGAAATGTACCATTCTCAAAACCATTTAAAAACTGGCACGGGTCATCCTGCAGAAGCAGTTCCATCATCCCATAAGAGCAAGTTAAGTTCTTACCAAAACTACTAAGGGAAGGCAACGTATCATCCACTTACCAACCCAAAGGTTGTAACAAAAATTTATGGAAATAAATCTATGCAAATACTCTAATATATCAGCATTAGCTTTTCAGATCAAATAAAAGATTTTTATCATTTTCTGCCTAAGTCCCTCAGACAAATAGTTTTTGCTGGCAACTAAAACAGATTATTACCATAGGATAATAAAGGTCAAAAAGGGAACAGAATTCACTTACCGAGGTACTTCGAGCCTCAGGCTTCAAATCATGCTTGCTGACCCTCAGTTTAGGACTTTCTCTGCTCTTCAAATCCATATTACCTTCCCAGCTCTTTCTCAAGGCATTAGGCCCCAAGTTAATCCCTTGAACAAGATTCTTAACTGAGCTCCCACCCACAGACTTCTTCATTGTCGGACTTGCGCCACGAACAGGACTCACCTTCTCCCCCAAACCAAATTTCGAGGTCGCCTTCTCCAACCTTTCCAGTCCCTTGATCTTTGCCTGCTGCTTAACCCCATTTGCAAACTTCTCAAACGTAGATGGCACCGAATAACAACTCGTGGGAGATGATGGTATTGACCTCGAGTTAGAAGCTTTTAGTTTTGATGAAGGTTCCTTCTTCTCCACCAAATTCAATGCCAGCTTCGACAATTGAGACTTGGACCGAACCATTACAGGGGTCTTCTTATCTATTTTATCCTCTTTAGTAACACCACTAGACCTCAAATTCGGCGTAGATCTATTGTGGTTTAGTCCACTATTATCCTTAGTATATACTTTCAAACCTGACTTAGCTTTATCTAAGGATTTCGGACTTGAAGACAAGTTAGCATTGGTGTTATTAAGGAAGCCTAAAGAATGAGTTGCAACTATATCTTCAGGACTTCCAACACAAGGGTGCCGGCCCGGGACCGGTCTAACCCCTCTAAGAATAGGCACTGGTGAGGCAGCTTCAAGCCTTTCAACATGTATAAACTGACCCAATTGAATCTTATCACAAAGAATTAAGTCATCATGCTCATCAGGTAGAGACACATAAGTAGCATGAGAAGAGTCTGATACCTTCAAATAGAAACCTTGGCTAGGGAAAAGCTCACCACCTGCTGCTAGTGCAGGGACAATGCTCACCACTTGCAATAGAGATGACCTGTGCTCTCCACCAACCTTTACATCTGTGTTCATATGCTGCAGAAGCTTCAATAAAACACCAGGTACCAAATTTGCCATTCTTCTTCCAAACCTTGTTTCTCAACATACATCACCTATAATTTTTCTTTTTTTTTCTTTTTTGGGGAAAAAAAAAATCCCAGATGCACAATTTCAAGATTTGCTATAAGATGAAAACAAGAAAAGAGGGGCTTTTTTCTTCATGCCTCACAACATCAGAAACAAACATTATAATCAAAAGATCAAATCTCTGCAACAAAATGGTACAATCCAACTTCTGAAGCTTTCAAGCTGCAAATGTTTCGAGGCTTTCTTTTTTTTTTTTTTTTTTTTTTTTAGTAATGGCAGTGGTTCAACAGATGCAGAGAAAGATTGACTCCAAAGAATTCTCAACTGAAAATGAAAATGAAAGAAAAAGTTTTGGGCTTGGCTGGTTAGGACTTATGTAATAGTGCTCACAATAATAGAATGATTCTATGCAGAGCCCAGATTGAAAACAAAACCAATAAATATTTGGAAATAATTAATGGGTACAGGTCAAATAACATAGAAAGAGCACTTGCATTATTGTTAAGCAAAAACCCAGATGGGTAAGGAGTAAAAAATTGAAAAAAAAAAAAAAAACAAACAAACTTTTTTGCCTCAAAAAAAAATCTTACTATTTATTCGTTGTTGGTCAGATGATGGAGAGTGAGAAATGAAAACAAATGACAACCACACTAAACTAAACATGGAAGAGCGATATTATTATGTGAAACACAATAATTGATGCCATAATCAATGAAGATGGTATTATTATTATTAGTGTAGACGTGCCTCTTAGAGAGATGCTGTGCTAAGTCTTCATTTTCTCTTTTTTGGGCCTACGTAGAGAGCATCATTTCTCAGGCTTTAACTTTGTTTAGGTAAAGTGCAACCACTCCTTATTTCTCTAATTAGTTCCTTACTCTTTTATTTTTTTATAGCTAGAGTGTAGCCAATATAATACACTGAATAAATAAGTATTTTTAATATTTTATTAATTGTTAATAGTAAATTATATTATAAAGTATGATATATCTTGAAAAATTCTAATACTTGATAGATTTTTAATATTTATCATATTTTTTAATGACAAATCTATAATTTTTTAATATAACATTTTAATTGAAAAAGTATAATTGAAAAAAATGCATGGGCATCGATAAAAAAGAAAAAAGGCATAGATGTAGGGTATTGATAGAAAAGGCATATACTCCAATTTACATAATATATAGAATGGAATAAATTCATCAAATTAGGAAATTATTTTTATGAAGAAAATTTCTTTTAGGCGGGAAAGAGTTGCATGATACGATAACAAGAGACATGAATTAATAAGGCATGGACTCTATTTTATTATATATATATATATATATGTATGTATGTATGTATGTATGTATGTATGTATGTATATATGTGTGTGTGTATATATATATATATAGGTAGATAGGTAGATATAATTTTCTTGTGTTTTTTATGTGAGACGCTCATTTCTTTTGTTATTTCATTAACATTATTAAATATAATTATTACAAGGATAATCATGTAGGAGTAGATAATTAATTGAAAAAAATATAAGAGATTAGGCAGTTAATTGTTTATTGAAATAGGGGAACATTTTTTTCCAAATTATAATTATATTTGCACGTAGCACACACGTAATGTAACCTATTAAGTTAGATCAAAGTTAGCATGAAGGGGGTTATATGTCACCTTTTAAAAATTATAAGAGAATAATTAGATAAGTTTTTAAAAATTGAGGGAAAATAATTAATTTGGCAACAACAAGGTAACATATATTTCACCCTTTTTATTACAATTTTTAAAATAATCTCTAATATTTTAGAAAACAGACTATGATTTTAAATGTTTATAGGAACTAGTCTTTTTTATCATCTTTCTATTTTGTCTTTTTATTATCTTTTTTATTGGATAATGACTACATCATGTACTGCTTTTTGGGAGACTAGTTCGAAATTTTGTGTAGGGTATAAAACTAATATGTGATGTGGGATTCAGAAAATAACTTAATGGTTGAGATTATCTTTTTTAAGAGTGATTATTTAGATTTAAATTTTATGAGGGGTAGAGAGCTAGGTTGAGAGTGAAAAACTTATAAAAATAAATTAGAAACAACTAATATGTAATATATTATCCCAATTGGTAGAAACACAAGAAGAATAACTAATCACTCGACTTTTGTAAACTAGAAACTTCTAGTGAGTTTTTATAATATTCCCATTGCGCTTTGAAATCTAAGCAAAACTAAAGTGTTGATGAATCTTTCCAATTTTTTAATGTAGGGGAAAAAGTGCAAAGAGGGAGAACAAAAGAGCCAAAAAAAAAAAAAAATGGCTATAGGAATAGGAGTTTAATAAAGAAGTAGACCATAATGTGTTTAAGTTAGTGCATTTGTTTTATTACAAAAGAAAAAGAAGCATTTATTTTAAGTTACTTTTAAGAAAAAATTTTAAAAAAAAATCTCTCCTCTGAACTTTTTTTTTATGACTTTAATTTTAAATACTTTAAAGTAAAATTAAGTTTGACTAAAATATTAAATATTTTCTCCCATCCAAACACCCGCTCTTAGCCAACGATAGAGAGAGAGGCAAAAAAAATACGGTATATAAAATTTTTAACAATTAGAATTATTAACAACACTTTCTTGTATTATTGGAAAAATACCTATAAAGTTTAATATTCCAAAACTTTTTTAGTATTATGGTGGGTGATTGTGTGTGTGTGTGTGTCTAAGCAAGGATCAAAGATGGGTGCATGTGCAAAAGGCAATGTTGAGTGTCGGTTGCACACGTATATGAATATAATAAATGTGTGGGGATTTTTTTATTTTTTTATCTTTTTATTTTTTTGGCCATAGAATAAAATGATGGACAATGGACCACCTATAGCATTTGTAACAACTACATATAATTGTCTAACCACGTCCCCATTAGACTGGCATATCTCAACTGCCGGCAAATTTTAATACCAGCTCACCTTATTATTTTTTGGAAAAATTTCTCCCCTTTCGTTTTTTCTCAATCCAGAACCACCGAGGCTAATGTCCAAGATTGCGAATAATGGTCGACCTCGTACATGAAGGGCATGTTTGATAAAATTAATTATTAGAGCAACTGATATTTATTTGAATAATTGGTAATGGTTCGAGTAGTTGATGGTTAGTGTATTTTAATTGTTAGTAAATAACTGTCTGGTAGCTAATTGAATAAAATATGTTCAATAAAATTAATCGCTGATGGATGCAAAATGACGTAAAATGACATCGATACTACGTTATTATTGTTGTTATACACATAATTATTATTACTATTATTGAAATAAGATAATTTATTTTATAATTAGGTATATGTTTCTTACAATAATATTTTATTATGAAAGTATAATAAATTGCCTTTTTGATAAATTAATTTTATTAATATTATATAAATATGTTGTAATTGATCAAAAATTTATTTTGTTGAGAAAAATAATAAATGGACGAATAAAACTTACACTTTTTAATATATATAGATAAAATTTAAAGTTGATTTTTGTGTTATTTTAGATTTATATTTGTGAAAAAAGGTCAAAATGTAGAGAGAGATTGTGTAGTAGGTAAAATTGCCAAAAAATATTGAAAAAACTTTAGGATTGCCAAAAGAATGATGAAACAATAACTATTACCTAAAACATTAAAAATATTAACGTTTCACAATTACTAATTCAAATAGAAACAATATCTCAAACGTTGCTTTACCGAACAACAAAAATTAGAACAAATAATGTTTTTACTTGGTCAAAATACTAAATACTAGTTGAAATTGTTTATTAGTATCTCTCTCTCTCTTTTTTTTTTTTTTTTGAAATAAAGGGTGCAGATTAAATCACCTTATCTAAATGATTAAAATTATTCTTCTTATGTATTGGAGAGAATAAAAATAGACAAGAATCCAAATCCCAACCCCTCAAAGGTTAATTCTATTTTTAATTTTGATTTTTAAGGTTGAACAACCTATCTTGATGTGCGATATTTTTCTCGTTGTTTATATGAAGAATGGAAATTCCTTGAAGGAGTGAAATCGTGTGAAATTGTTGGCAGGAATGGAAAATTAAGAAGGTATGATGACTTTGCGTGCAAGAGAACCCCTCAGGTGTACTTCCTTTGTCAAGATAACGATGGCCCCGCGGATGATTTTAACCTAGATTCCTTTTTTTTTAATTTTTTATTTTTACAGAATACAATATAAGGCCCATATATGACATAGCATTAAGTGTTTTTTTTTTTTTTTTTGGGGTCGACATAAAAGAGCAATTAGTTTGAGAAAACGTTTTTTTCACAAATAAGAATGAAGTTTTGTCCACCTCAATTCAAAGGGTACCAAATGTATAATTTAAAGTATGCTTTTCTTAGTTGGCTTTTAATTTTGGGATTCTTTGTTTTATCATTGGGCCTTTTTAGGTCCGTTTACTTGTACTTTGAACTTTTCTTGAGCAAGGTTGTGTTGGCCCATTCTCCGTACATATGTACTTTGTTATTTTAAATTTTTGTTGAATTGCCAGAAAAACAAGGAAAAAAAAAAACTTCTATTTTTCTCAATTATCCTTGTTATAGTAAAAATACAATTTGCTTAAAAACAAGGTCGTTTTGGGCATAAATCATACAAGGCCCAATGCATAACCCCCTCGTAGGATAAGCATCATGGACTAAAGGTGTGGGCCTAACTAGGTCAAGGAGTCTTGGAGATTAGGGAAAGAGGATAAGAGTGTCAAACTCTTGAATCCAAAGTTTACTTATATTGTGTTTGTTATATGCTTATTTTAAATCTTAAAAGATCTTATTATGTAAGATCTTAAAAGATATATTATAAGAAATTACTATTTATAAGATTGTTTAATATGAACTGATCTCAATCTATCTTAAATCTTTAAATAAACTTATTTGACAATAATGTCCTTTGAATCAAAACTCATAGTATATGGTTAGATGTTAACCGATTCAAGGCTACTCTTTTGTCTCATCCACTACTTTCTATTAAGTTATTTCACTATCGATGTTCATGTAGCAGATGCAGGGAGAGATCAAACTATACCAAGAATTTATTGCAAGTGATCTGTATACAGTAGATATGAACCATATAAATCTCTTAATTATGAAAATAAGAGGGACTCTTTTATTTATAGATTGCAACTTGAAATAAATAAGAATCGAGGGATTTTTTATAATTTCAACACACATACGGACAACCGGAGAAAGGAGAAAGGATCAAAGAGGTGGCAAGCAAGTGAATGTGATATTGCCTTTCATCTTAACACTGAATCTTGATCCTAAAAGAAGAAAGATCCTGACAACTTCCTAATTTGCTTTTGACCTTCCCCATATATTCTTATGCATGGATTCCGCTACTTACTTTCTTTTTGGCCGACATTTGGATTCCTTCCACTTTTGTACGTATTGATGCTTTCAATGGGATTGGGTGCTACCGTAGTTTATGTGAAAGAATGGCCCTTGCTTTCTATTCATTTGGAATCACATTCAAAACTTGGTCTTAGTCTGTTAACTCCTAATAGTGAGTCTTACTCTAAAAACTTTAAGATCCAGCCCGAAATGCTAATCTTCAGTTCTCGAGATATACAGCAAATAAAGCGGCTTTTTGTAAGAAGAGTTAGGTTTGGTTCCTCGATTGACAGAAAGCTTTCAAGGTCCTATCACTTTGGTGAACGATCGCTGATCAAATCCAAGATCTATGTAAAAAGCTACACACTAGGGTTCCAGGCAATTTCCAAGTGGAGGGTCTCATGGAAATGTTAGAGGACAGATATGGAGCCGATAAAAAGTATTCGACCTGGTTTGCCAACAGCTACCCAATATTTAGGAGATCCTTTTCCTGAACCCATACCCTCCAGCTTATCTTATGAACCAAAAAGGCTACTTGACCTGCCTATGGATGCTTCTTACGGGGTAGTACCAATAAATATACGAATTCTATACCATGCTTTGTCACAAAACCCTATTCCTTATTCATTAATGATCACGCCTTCTATTCAATGGCTTCTCTCTTTATGAGAGCTAAGTGTCGAGACTTTGGACTATCTGAACACATATTTCATGAAATGTTTCATGCATGTTTGTTGCTGAGAGTAACAAGACCAAGTTGGTAAGGAAAATTTTGTTATGATTTAGCTTTTTTCTAAGAAGCATTTAGTCAATTACTACGGCCTTCCTCATCTTTGGATGCCTAGTTATCCATCATAAGCTTTTCCCCATTTAAACCTCGCCCTTGATTTTAAGGCTATGCCATTCTTAGGCGCTACTAAATGTATGGATCTCAACCTTCCTCCCCTATCTCTTAAAGGCCTCTTTTTTGAGGGTGCCTTCATTTCACTTACCTAAAGGTCTGAAGCACGCTTAAAGGTTTCGAAGGAAAAAATATGCAAACGATAGTTTAGTATCAAGGGTTGCAGCTCATCTAAGATATTCATATTGATCAAAACTTTTACAATTCATTTAAGATACTCATGCTTTTTGTTAGATGTTAAAATGAAAAAAAAAAATTCAAAATTAACAAATTAAAATGAAAAAACTGCTAGATGTTAAAAGTTTACCACTAAAATGGAAAAAAAATTGTTAAATAATAAATAAATTGTAAAAAAATAAAATATACAAGAAATATGAATAAAATAAGATTTCAAAGATCAACAAACTATTTCATTTGTTCATAATACCATCAATTCTTTAAGTCATAACTCATTGTATATTATTTATTTTATGATTAAAATGAAAAAAGATTAATTACTTAATGATAAATAAATTATACAAAATAAAAAATACAAAAAATATTAATAAAATATAAATTCAAAGATCAACAAACTATTTTTGTTTGTCATCATACATAATAGAAGAAAAAGTTTTAATATAAAATTTTACATTAAAAATTCCTTTCTCTGCCAAATATCACTGTACATTTCATCCCGAACACGATTCATCTCCCCTACCTCGAATTTGTATTAGTACTTTTGATACTTATGCTCTCTCTGCCAATATCATTATTCTTCTCAACAATAGCTTCCCCAAAAAATATATCATCTATATTTTGATGACTAATATAATTGTGAAGTGCCATTGTTGCCAAGACTAATTTCATTTGTTTATCCCAATTATAGCCATAACGCATTCGTTTAATGATTTGAAATCTATCATTCCACACTCCATATGTTCTCGCTATTACACTTGATGTAAACTAGTTGTATGTAAATCGGTTGTGTGTAAAAATTAAGCACAAATTTACAACTAAGTCTTAACCCACAAGTGGATGGATCGAAAATAGTATAATGCACATAAGTGTGGGATCGTCTCCAAGGGGAGGCTCCTTAACTTGGTCTCTACATGCTTGTGGACAAGCAATGTGAATGCGTGTTTGTTTGTTAGGATGGAAGGATGTTTGTTAGGATGGAAGGAAGTAGGGGAAAACATAAAATAAACCTACTACGGTAGAACAATGAGTGCCAAGCTAAGGAAAGGAAATACAACAAGGTAGAAGAGGATTTAGGGTGATTATGTGTTGTAAATAGGCTTCAGGCTATGGTAATAATTTGGGTCTATCTATGGCTTGAATTGCTCTTTTGAGGACCTCAACTAATTAATCTTATAATCTACTAATTGTAGGTGCATTCCTATTCCTAAGTGATGTCTCTTAGAAGCATAGGATTGTCTAAGCCAATTATAGTTTTTAGGCTTAACTAACTAAGTCCTCTTGTCAAACCTCACTATCCTTATTATTCTCTAAGTCTCGATACAAAATTATATCCCTAATTAAAGTATAGCTTTGTCCTTAGGGTTTTCTGGCTTAGTTAGTTAGGTCCTCTACGCAATGTTGATTGGGTCTAATCTTAGTATTTAACTCATTGGCTAGATTTAAAGCTAAGAACTAAGTCATCTAGGATCAATTAAATTAGTTTGAAGCCTATTAACTGGATTTAAAGCTAAAGATAACTTAACTTAGCTTAAACATAAGTTAAGAACCACCAATCACATATCACAATAGCAAGATATAAGCATTTAATCAAAATAGAACACGTGCATCTTGACTTAGGGATTCAATCAAACACATAGACATAATTGAATTAAAGCCATTGAATTATTATAAACAAATCAGGTATTCAAAGCTATTGATATATACAAATCATTTATTCATAATCCTGACCTAATTTACAACAACAATCAACCTAGATTAAGCCTTTAAGGAAGAATAAAGAGAACTCCCCTAAATCTTATAACCTTGACCTATTTGACAACAGCAATCAACCTAGATTAAGCCTTTAAGGAAGAATAAAGAGAACTCTCCTAAATCTTGCTCTAAATCCACTCTAATCTCTTTTAGTCCTCGCTATAAGCTTCAATCCTTGCTTGGTATAGTGTGTGGATAGTGTTTTTAGGTTTGGGGAAGTAGGATTAGGATAAGGTTTATTAAAGTTTAAAGAAAATGAAGTTCCTACCCTAAAAATTAGCTGAAACGGGGTATTTATAGCTGCTGTCACGTGTCTACCGACTAGCACCCTTTTAATGCTCGACCTGTAGCAATTCTGGGACATTCTACTTCTATCAGTTGACCACAGGTCTTGTCTTCGCTTGATCGGTTCGTACAGCTTTATTCTATTTAGCACCGGTCGACCCTTAATATTCCTATACTCGATTGCTCGTTTTTGCTCCATTTCTACTCTACTTCTCTTTTGGTCTTCACCTTTAGCTTATTCCATCCAAGTTTAAGCTTGAACCATTGAATAATTGCCTAAAACACGAAATATAGTAGTTAGTGTAGAAAAAACGAACCTCTAACGAGCATGTTGATTTTTTTTTCTGTTTCATCAATTGTATCGAGAAAGATACTAGTATCATGTGCCAAACCCTCCCAATCAGCCATGTAATATGTGAAACACATATCAAAGTTGCAAGCAGCAATGATATTTGAGTTAGATATCATTTTCTTCCATAAAATGGATGTTGCCCAGAAGATGAATCCAAGAGGGGGTGAATTGGATTATTGGCACAATTAACAAATTAAAAATCTTAAAAATAATCTCAACCAAAATCGCATGCAATAATCAAGATAAGTACTTGAAAGTTAAAGAGAATAGAGTCAAGAATATCAAACACAGCGATTTAGAGTGGTTCGAACTCCTGAGGGCCTAGTCCACTACCTAGGTCTCCCCTTAGGGTTTCGAAAACTCCACTAGTGAATCGGCTTCTTGCTTAATACGTTGTAGAAGCGTAGAACAATGATCACAACCCTTGTTTCGCCACAAGGACCACAAGTATAACCCTATACTTGAGGATTTCAACCCTTCACTCTTGAGAATGGTTCCTCACACCTATGCTACCCAAGAGTCAAGAAATTCACTCCCAATATGATAGTAAAGTGTTTGATATACAATGAACTTCTTATGAGCAAGAATACAAAGGTATTTAAACCTTTCTATGTTTCTCTAAGTAGATAAGCAATTTATGAAGCTCAAAAGAGAACTTGTTCTTAAATGCCAATGATATGTGATAGTTGTGAAGCTCAAAAGAGTTTGTACCATCGAAGTATAGAACCCTAGTGGTGGAAAGACCTTCCTGAATTCTATGTGCCATGATCTTTAGCTCTAGCTGGTTAAGTCAAATCACACAATAATATAAATAATGTGTAGAGCACCTGGCTCTAATGCCACGTGTTGCCCAAAAAATGAATCCAAGAGAGGGGTGAATTGGATTATTGGCACAATTAACAAATTAAAAAGCTTAAAAATAATCTCAACCAAAATCATGCAATGATCAAGATAAGTACTTGAAAGCTAAAGAGAATAGAGTCAAGAATATCAAACATAGCGATTTAGAGTGGTTCGAACTCTCAAGGGCCTAGTCCACTATCTAGGGTCTCCCCTTAGGGTTTCGAAAACTCTACTTGTGAATCGTCTTCTTGCTTAGTAAATTGTAAAAGTGTAGAACAATGATCAAAACCTTTGTTTCGCCACAAGGACCTCAAGTATGACCCTATACTTGAGGATTTTAACCCTTCACTCTTGAGAATGGTTCCTTACACCTATGCTACCCAAGAGTAAAGAAATTCACTTCCAATATGATAGTAAAGTGTTTGATATATAATGAACTTCTTATGAGCAAGAATACAAAGGTATTTAAACCTTTCTGTGTTGCTCTAAGTAGATAAGCAATTTATAAAGCTCAAGAGAAAACTTGTTCTTAAATGCCAATGATATGCAATCAATGAAGGTTGCAATTAATAGAGCAAGATTGTAATAGATGAAGTATATTGAATGAAAAAGAGTTAGGAAAGATGTTTTGAACAAGTTAGTTCTGAGTTGGGAGGGGTAAGATGTATTTATAAGCCAAAAAAGCAAGTCTCCTAATGGTCAATTTTTGAAAATAACACAGAGGGACTACCGGTTGACCCCCTGGGTGTTCCGGTAGTTCCAGAGGCCAAATGGCCTTACCGGAACACTCCGGTCGACTACTTGAGTGTTCCGGTAGAGCACTCGTGCTCTCTGTTTTTGCCGGAAGACACTACCGGTCGACTGCCTAAATAGGCCAGTAGTTGTAGAAAAAGCTGAAAAGAGTTGTTTTAACTTTTTACCAAAAGTTGTTACACATCAAGTCAACAGTAAAAGTGTTTTTCTACAAAATTTTGAAGCTCAAGACAACTACTTATATAGCATATATCTTATCTCATTAATGCAATATCAACCAACTTGCATAAACATTAAATGCAAAGCTAAAACTTGCACACAATCAAGATTTTTATAGATTTTGCATGGGAAATAGGTATATGCAAGTTGTTTACCTATAGATACATATATATTTAACAAGATAGCTTAAGTACTGAAGTATAAAGCCTATATATGCACTTTTGCTGCAGATTCATATAGGTATATACATGTATACATACATTCAAGCATATATAATAATCAAGATATCAACATAATGTATACTACAATATGTAGAAAGGATGTGTTTTCTGTAGGAAAAGACTTTTGAAGACAAGTGTATATACTTACAAAGATATATAAGCATGCATTTAGAAGAAAAATCAAGATACATGCATGCAATGTTCTAAGTTTTTGAGCTTCATAGACATTTGCTTATGTACTAAGATCAACTTGACAAGAGCTAAAGAACAAGAACTAATTCTACAAGAAATCTACATAATATACATGCTCCATGCATCATTCCCTTTGCTCAAAAGCTTTCACATAGCTCAAGCTACTATAATTAACAAAGTGCAATTATGGCATCATCAAAATAGATTAAAACCAATAAGTTCAACAATGGATATGTCATGTCAGGCGATAAAACAACTTCAACATGCGTTCCATTTATTGCACCTATACAATGTGACATAAAAAAAAAGAAAGAAGAATTAGACCAAGAAAAATGTTATAAATATAATCTTATAATAAAGTAAAACTAACCTAAAAATGTGGATGATATTTTGAATTGTTTTATACATATGGATAAATCATTTCCACATCTTCTTGTTTGATATTATAAACGACATGTTTACCAAAGCTTCCAAAAAATCTCATGAAAATGATTATGAGTAGTTTCTCCAGATCGTTGAACCTTTCTTGAACTGCTCTATTGCTTTGACTTTGCCTAATAATGTATAAGAATATAACAAGTTTCTCCCCAGTTGTTATATTTTTTCTACACAATACTACATATTCACTTTTCAACAAATCACATAAATTGAAAAAATTAGCCCTATTCATCCAAAGATTTTAGTTACATCGATCTTTTTATGATTTATCATTTAAAAGTTCCATAATCCATGGCTAACCTTTTAAAATTGAAGTTCAAAAAGAAAGCCTTTCAATACGTCTACCAGTAGCACTATTTAATCAAGATAAAAGGTGGCTCCTACTAATAACAATCTTCTTCTATTATTTTTCACACACTTGTCATAATCATTGTCATACATTTCAACACCAGAGGTAAAGTCATTGATCATAAAGTTATTTTCTTCCATTGAACCTATATACATTTAAACTAAACATGTATCACAAATTTGATTTATCAAAAAAATTTAAATTACGAATTTAATAATATGAGAGAGTATTATTTCAAAGTAGCTCATTAAACGACAAGTAAAAGAAAAACAAATTATTCCAAACATCACAAGTAAAACCATTAGAGCAGTCCACATAGCTCATTAAACTGTCAAAAGAAAATATGTTCAAAGCATCACAAGTAGAAACGCTAAAATATTGTAGCATAAAGCTAAGGAGAAACACTTCGCTCTCATTCTTGTTCCCATTTAGACTTTAGAAACAATAATTAGAGATCTTCATCTTTCAAAGCCATCAGAACCTTTCTCCATGGTACGTCAGCCGTCTTACGTGCTCCACACATTTGCATTTGTGAACCCCATGTAACATCTAGAAGATTTTTCAAGATCGATACTGCAGCTTCAATGTCATTCTTATGTTGTTGCATGCAATATGTTGCTAAGGTGCTCTCAAACACATATATCAACTGATCAAAGTTATTATTTAGCGAAGACATAACACTATCTTTTGTTTGCTTCTTTCTTTTGACTCTTTTAGTCACATTACTGCTCCTACTACTTGTTGTTTAATTATTTGTAGGTAATGTATGGTGTTCAAAACCAAGTTTTCTTCTACATTTGGTCATCAATTTGTCATTTTCCTACTTCCTAGGCACCATGCTTGGATGAGGTAAGCCTAAATTTGGTGTATAAGCATGATCTCCTATAGCAAAAATGCCATCAAACAACTCCTCCATTAAATCATAATACTCCATCCCTTATACTTGAATTTGGCATATCTTTATCTTTCTACAATAATAAACAAGTATGTTAAAACTCTTGAAATTAATATTTAGACATTATACGCAAATTATAATAAAATTTTTGAGTGTCAAGACAAGATCATGTAAATTGAGGAAAGTAAATATTACCTTTCCTATTTTGTAAAAGTCAACACTCAATCATAGGATTAGGACACAATTATAGGAGATTCTTTAGCAAATGTTAAGCAAAGTCTCTTTCATGTATCAGCATATATACTTGTAAATCTTCTTCTTGTTTCAATATAGAGAAAATCCATTCTTTCATGGTATCATCGTAGCCTAGGTTTTTCTCTCCACAAAAAGCTTCAACAGATCCCTTTTTTTTTTTTTTTTTCTGTTTTCACTTAACAACTATAATGGCTCAATCAACTTTAGGCTTAAACACCCCAACTATTCATTCCACCCAAACATCTACAACACTATCCCTACTCCAACTATAGACAAAAACCTTTTAAAAATTGACTACATTCACTAAGAAGTCTCCCTAAATCTTACTAGTGACAATTTTCTCTTGTGGAAAGCTCAAATTTTACATATATTAAAATGTCATGGTCTCCTTGGGATTCCCGATGGAAGCATTCCGCATCCTAAGGACTCTTTCCTCACTTTGCTGAATGGATTGAGCTAGATCAAATGCTTCTCGAATGGCTACTTACGTCACTCTCTGCATTCTCTTGGAGGTGGTTGACAAGAATTCTTCCCGTGATGTCTAGCTTACTTTAGAGACACTTTATGGCACACAATCACGTGCTAGAATTCAACATCTCAAAATGGAGCTTTGGTCAATCCATAAAGGCCTATAACCTATGCATGCTTACGTCCAGTAAGTCCCTTTCTCTTGGTCTTTCTAGTACAAGCAAAGTTGTTGATGAGGATGATCTCATTATCTGAACTCTCCAAGGACTAGGCACAAATTTTGATCCAATCATAGCAGTCATTAATTCACGACCAATCTCTCTCAGCTTTGTCAAAGTATGTGGACTTTTTTTGGATTATAAGTTGCACCTTTAAGCCTCCTCAAACCTAGAAAGAACAATAGCATTCTCTGCTCATGTTCGTTCTCCTCAACCCATCTCGCTATCTTCTAAAGAACCACATGGTGTACATCTCTCGAGTGCAAGCTCTAAAGACCCGTAAGCACACAGATCAATGCAATGTAGTGTGTGCGAGAACGGGTGTTGAACTACAGGGAGGCTATGTTGTAGGATGAATTCTACGTGTGTGTCCTAGAGAATGCTAAAAGGAAACTTAAACTAACTATTTTTGGTGTTTTTGGATGGTCAAGAGCTCTAACTAAAGAAAATAAAACTACACTATGGGAATGAGAAGTTTAGAGACAAGCTATCTAGACAAAACTAACAAATGGAAAGGATTAGGGTGACATCTACTTGTTAATAGGTGATCCTAGATTCCAATACTATGGGATTACATAGAATGGCTTAATCATCAATTGCTCTTTTATTAGGTTGTTTAGTTAATATCCTAATTTCTCCCTAGGACTCGGTGCGAGTCCGTCCCTAGGTGGTGCCTCCTAGAGCTACGGTGGGGTCCTTATAACGTACGGCCTTAAAAGTGACTAACTAGCTTCCTAGGCGACCTAGAACAAACCTACCCTAGCACCTAAATCATTGGCTGGATTTAAAGCCAAGACCTAGTGTCACTAGAGTCGATTAAATCTACCCGGAAACCTATTGGCTAGATTTTAAGCCAAAGGAGACTCGATTTAGACTAGCCTTTAATTATGCTTCATCATTTTACGATCACAATAGCGAGATTTTACCTATTAATGCATTCATACATGTTCTAAGTCAAGGTGTTTGCGAATAAAGGTACCAAACATCGTCATGCTCAGATTACACCATTAAAAGCACTTTTGATCCAACATGTATGCAATATTGAGGTCATATTTACTACTAGGCATGCAAACATACACATGGACGTGAATATAAGCATTACTCACTTCATAAGATCCACTCATAAACACATAGACATAATTATAGAATGGACGGGAGGTGTTTAGTAGAAAAAAGACTTCAATTTATATATATGCAACTCTCATAGGCATATTATCAAACACGTAGACATGTATTGAACAATAGCCATTGAAACAAAAAAAAACATAGCATATGTATATATGTTAAGCCATTGAATCCCATAATATAGAAGCATAGAATCAACCCATTACACAAGTGTCATCACCCTAAACAAATCTACTCAAACATAATATAATAGAGGATGAAAGAGAAAATAGAAAACTCCTTTCCATCCTAGGAATTCTTGCACAAAATCCTTGAGTAGCCTTTGATCCAAGTTTTTGAATCCCTTCAAATGAGCTTAAAACTAGATAAAAAGTGTATGAGTGTGTGTGTTTTAGAGGTTGGTGAAAGAGGAATTAGGGTTTGGGAGATAGGTGTGAAAGAATATGACTTAATTGTCTTTAAAATGGCCAAAAATCAGCTTATATAGCTAATTTTTGCGACTACCTGAACACTTAATCGGAGCACCGGTACCAATGGGCCTCTATTCTGGTAATAGAAGTTTGCTCTCTATTTTTGGCAGAATGGTGAGCCGGTGCACCGGTACTTTGAAGCCAATGCTCTAGTAGTGCCTCTTTGCTCTCTTTTGGCTTCGTTTTAGCTTCGTTTTGCTTCCAATTGTCTTGACCTTTGTCCGGAAGCCTCCAAACTTGATTTTCTTCCACTTTTCCTCTTCGATATGCTTCCAATCCTTGCTCAAACCATCTCTATCTTTATTGATCTTCAAACAATCCTCAATCTCACCTATAACATCTAAAACAAGCCATTAATGTAAAATTTACCCTTTAAACTCAACTATGTACAGTTGTATACGCTTAAGCCTATACCTAGCACAAGTACTACATTAATGCAACTATTAAGCTCAATACACCTCCAAAATATGGACAAATAACAATTCAAACACACACAAAAACACAACACATCACCACACTTTAAGCATCGGGGCTCTCAAGGACCAATATCACAATCATCTTCAAGTCAGTCGCCTACCTCTCAATCTTCTAATCACAACTCTTGATGTGGTAACGGTAGACGCCATAGTTGTAGAAGACACTCTAATAGAGGTCATGGTCGTGCAGGAGCCTTTGTCTTTTGTTATCTTTGTGGTCATCCCTACCACAAAGTACACAACTATTGGGCCCTTAATGATGTTATTGGATCTACAACCAAAGCCTTCATTGCCATGAATGTAATTAATCCATTAGATCCTTCTTGGTACGTCGAGTCCGGCATTATCCATAATATGGTTCCTACCACTACTCTTGTTAATGGTAAGAATTTTTACTCCGGTACTAATAAAATCTTGATAGGTAATGGTGCTTGATACAGGATCGAGAAGTGCCCATGATTTTATCGGGATTCCCTGATAAGGTCTCCCCAGAGTAGGCCCAACCTCTCATCCGCGAACATTTCCCGATCAGGCCCACATGGTTCAATGACAAGTTGTACGAACAAGATAAGGTGACATATGCCTCTCTCCCAAACTATAAATAGGACCCTTTGGTTCCAAATAAGGTAACTCATTCATTCTCACTTACTGACTTCCTTACATTTACTTTGAAGGGAAAATACTAACTTAGGAATGAGAGGCTCTTCGGCCGATACCATGTCAATGCCTAGTTCTATTTATTTTGTAGGTTATATCAACTAGAGCAAGCTTTAGAAATTCTATATGGTTTTTGCAGGATCAAATTGGCGCCATTTGTGGGAATCTCGTTTTCATATTCCTATTGAATCCACATGGCTATTACACAAAGCCGAGTTGCTAATGAGTCTCATGCTGAAGAAGGAGGTGAGAATAGCAAGCAACAACAAACTCAACATGCACCACCGTATAGACCATGCTCATAACCTCCCTAGAATCATCCCCAGCGACCAAGACATCCATCAGAACCCACACTCGAGTCGTTTGCTTTTGCACTGTTGTCCTAAGGGCTTATGCAGTTAGCAAACATGGCTCCGCCATCTTGTTCACCAGCCTAGATGGCGGCCATAGCCAATATGTTTGCCAACATTCAAAACTACATGAACCACATCTTCTTTCCACAAACCCAACCACCTAATCAACCATACCCTTTCCCTTTTCCAAATCCAACTCCATAAACAAATATTGAACCCTCTGCACATATGCAACAACCTATCTATTAACCACATTTAGTTATGCAAAAAGAGTCACTATATCAAGGGGATATATCTACTGAGCCCCCAATAATAATTACGACCTCCACGTAAATCACTTTGAATCACTGGCCTATCCAAGCCATAAATGTAGAGGAATTTGCTAATAGCCCATTATTAGAGGAAATCATTAAGGAACCAGACCAAGAGACTTCGTCATCTAAAAGTTGCCATACCACAATGGTTCAGGCGATCCCACTAATTACGTATTAGTGATCAACTATAAAATATTGTTCCATAATGCCAATATGCTGCCCGATGCAAAGCGCTTCCCACTACATTAATGGGGTTTGCCCAAATGTGGTATAATGAACAACCACCCCTTCGATCCATTCTTTTAAGCAGTTGGCTGCAACCTTTATGAACTAATTCGCTGGTGGAAAGGTGGCACCTAAATCATCGACATCAATTATCGGGATGAGACAACAAAGTGACGAGACTCTACAGGCATTTGCTAGAAGATTCAATGAAGCAACCTGCAAGTCCCCGACTTGGCTAATTCAGTGGCAATGAAAGATTTTATCATGGGGTTCAAGATGACAAACTATCCAGTTCCCTGACGAGGAAGAAACTTGCTTCGTTAACTGACCTCAAGGTAAGGGTAGAGAAGTATATCCTAGCTAAAGATGTGATATTATCAAAAAAGAATGAAAGAAAGAGTATGAGACAAAAAAGAATAAAGGGAAGTAGAAGCTAAAGCAATAAGAGTTGTCTCAGGATGATATGGATCCTAAGAGAAGAAAGAATAACCCAAATGTATTCAAAAGGTGTTACGATACTTACACGCCCCTAAATACACCCAAGTCTACAGTCTTAACGGCAATGAAACATGAACGAGACATGAAGTGGCTCAACAAGATGAAAAGTAATCCTAATAATAAAGATAAGAACAAGCGTTGTTATTTCCATAAAGATCATGGCCATACCGCTGATGAATGTTAGAATTTGAAGGATGAGATCGAGATGCTAATCAGGACGGGTAAACTAATGCAATTCATTAAATGGCCAGGTGAGGCACTTGAGGAATGCCTTCACAGTCTGAGAAGAGGAAAGGAGGTGCTCGGGATAGTCGACATGATCTGGCAAGGACCAACGGTCGATGAGATTTAAGCATCAAAAGAAGGATGTATATCTGATCTTTGCAAGCTGCTCCACCAAATAAGATGAAAGGAATGGAGGACGTCACCTTCACTAGCAAGAACCTAGTTGGAATTTTGGTAAACCATGATGACCCTTTTATCTTTACAGTTATTTTGGCTAACTACAAGGTGCGTAGGATGTTGGTAGACATTAGTAGTACGACCGATGTGCTTACTAAGAAGCATTTAAACGGCTAAAGTTGGATCAAGCCATGTTTTCTCTATTGAAGCACGAGCTGAACGACTTCTCTGGAAACAAGGTTTGGGCTGAAAGGGTGATCAACCTTCCTCTTAGAATAGGGGATAGAAATAGGTATATTGATCTCCTTGTAGATTTTGTGGTGGTAAACTGTCTTAGGACCATCAATAGAATCATCGAGAGGGTTACTCTCAATAAGTTGGGGGCTATAGCATCAACCTATCACAAGATTATGAAGTTCCTAACTAGAAGTAGAGTGATTACTGTTAAAGGAAATCAGTATGACGCCAAAACGTGCTATGTAGCAGTATTAAAGCCGAATGATGACCAAAAGAAGATCAAGAATATGATGTTGGAATTGCTTAAAGATGATCCCAGGAGGGGAAGCCCAGCTGAAGAGCAGACTGCGGAAATCTAACAAGGTATTTTTGAATTATTATCTTTAAGTTATGATATATTTGCTTGGAATCTAGTTGATATAACAGGGATAGGTTTGAAAATCATCGAGCATCGGTTGAACATCGACCTTGCCTATAGGTCGGTCTGACAAAAATGCCGACCATTCAACACTGAGAAAAATCAAGCCATCTGTGAACAAATGGAAAAATTGTTAAAAGTAGGCCACATGCAGGAAATAAAATACCCAACATGGGTTTCTAGTGTGGTAATGGTCAAAAAGAATGGGTTTCTAATGTGGTAATGGTCAAAAGACCAATGGGAGGTAGAGACTCTGTGTAGACTTCACTGACCTGAACAAAACATGTCTAAAAGACAGCTACCCACTACCCAAAATTGACCAGCTGGTTGAGTCTATTGCAAGATTCGAAATGCTGTCACTTATGGATCGGTGTGCTCCATTCTTTAAACTTCTTCGAAATCCAAAGCATTTCAAATGGACTCCCGAGTGCCAAGAAGTATTTGAAGGGATGAAGTTCTACCTCCCAAAGCCTCCAGTCCTTGCTAGACTAGAAGAAGGGGAGACATAGTTAATATACTTGTTACGCTCTAACTTGGCAATAGTAGCCGTCTTGATTAGAGACATTGAAAAAGGCCAAAGGCTAGTCTACTATGTCCGCAAAATGCTAAAGAGAGCATAACTCAAATACACTACCTTGGAAAAGTTATGACTCATGTTGGTGATTTTATTTTAAGGCACACCCAATCACAGTAATGACTAACCAACCTCCAAGGTAGGTATTAAACAAGCCAGAGTTATCAGATTGATTGCTGAAATGGTCGATTGGTCAGGGACAATACCATATCAATTACCAGCTAAGGACCACGATCAAGGCTCAAGCCGTAGTAGATTTTGTGATAAAGTGTACCTAACTAGCAAAAGAGGTGATCGGAGAATGGACGTTGTATGTGTATAGAGCGGCTAGTAAAGTAGCATCAAGTACAGGTATCATGATCAGGAAACCAGATAGAACTGAGCTAAAGTATGACATTAAGTTTGAATTCAAGGCAACAAGTAACGAGGCTGAGTATAAGGCATTGTTTTCGGGAATGAGATTGCTTAAAGAACTGGGGGCGAGAATAGTCAAGGCTTACAGTGATTCATAGTTGATTGAAGGACAGATCAATGGAACCTTTGAGGTTAACAAGATGAAATCCTATAAAAAATGAGTAGTTGAAACAATTACATTCTTTGAGACGTTATCATTTTAGCAGACCCCGAGATGATGTAACATTCAAGCTAATACATTGTCAAAAATAGCGCCTACCTTTAAAGACGAAGAGGTGATTAACTTCGAAGGACTTATGGGTCCTATAGTAAGCATCTCACTTATAAACATCACTGATGAAATAGACTAGGAGTGCCTGAGAGTGCAATATTTACAAAATGGCACCCTGCCAGACAATGATCAAAAGGCTTCAAAGATGATGAACCATTCATCACGGTTCATCATCTTCAAGGATCAACTGTATAAGTGCACTATCAAAGGGCCGTTGTTGAAATGTGAGAGCAATTTAGGAGGCGATTTCATTGTCAGAGAAATGCATGGGAAAATGTGTGGCAATCATTCTGGAGTGAGAAATATGGCATAGAAAGTTCTACGTCAAGGATATTTTTGGCCCAACATTGCAAAGACAGCCAAAGAGGTTGTTGCGAAATGTGACTGATGTAATAGGAATGCTAACTTCCAGCATGTGGCGTACGCTATCTCGAGCCTAATAACAAGCCCCTTGCTGTTCGCCAAATGGGGGCTTGACATTATCAATCCCATGCCTATCAAGATGGCACAACGAAAATTCGCATTTGTAGTAGTTGATTATTCACAAAGTGGGCCGAGGCTGAAGTAATAGTAACAATAACCGATAAAGCTACATGGAATTTTATTTGGAAAAACATTATATGCTGATTTGGTGTACGAAGGGCCATCATTACCTATCACAGGAGATAGTTTAAGTCCAAATACTTCTGAGAGAGAACTAGTGAGTTGAAAATTGATTTGTGCTTCTCCTTAATGGCACACCCTCAGGCAAACAAGCAAGTGGAGGTAATAAATCAAGCCATAGTAAATGCACTAAAAACAAAGCTTAAAGGCACAAAAGAATTATGATCAGAGGTATTACTGGAAGTTCTATAGGTCTATTGGACGACCATCCATAGTAGTACTAGGGAAATCCCATTCAAATCACCTCCAGGTCAAAAATGGCAATCTTGATCGAGATTCTATCCCTAACATTGTAGGTGGAACACTTTGCAGAAGAGGAAAATGATGAGGTTTTGAAAATCAAGTTGGAACTATTTGACGAAGTACAGGAAGATGCGCATATCAAGAACAAGGCAATGAAAGATATATTGAAACAACATCTGTGGGGCAAAATTAAGCCAAAAAACATTAGCCTTAGGGACATGGTCTTATGAAAACACCAATTTGCCAACGGAAATTTGAGCAAGCTCGATGAAAATTGGAAAGGTCCTTATCAAGTGGTGAAGGTCATCCGACCGGGAACCTTTAAATTAGCTAGGGCTAATGGGATACTAATCCCAAATGCATAGAACTCTAAACACTTATAAAAGTATTATGTTTGATGACACATGTCACAAAACTTGTTATGTACTCTCAATATTTGATTGTCGAATGAAAGATCACAGTTCCATGCCTACTTTTGCAAGGTATCTTATAGCTTCTGTTTTGTCTTGAAGTTCATTTTTTATGAGAAGCCATAGAAAAAAGCATCAATGTTAGAGGGATAACAAGTTCATTAAGATAAACAAAAACAACGAAAACTGCTGACTAAAATAGCAACCATCATACTAAAATCAAAGAGAAATATATAACAAGCATAGACTAATTGAAGGTCATACTTCAATTCATTAAATAAAAAAATAAATAAATTGTTCAGGATAAAAACAAATAACGAAAATTGTTCAAATACAAACAACAAATAAATATTGTCCATACATCAATTTTTCGAAAAGACATAAAAAAAAGGGATCAAGTTGCAAAGGCAACATTAGGACTATCAGCAACTTATACTGCTTCTCCCTTGACTGTAGCCCCTCCAGCATCAACTTTCGACTACACCACCTCCTCTTCGATGACCACAATCAAGGGCAGAGGGGGCACTTCCTCGATAGGATCCTCAGCCTCCACTGTCTCAAGTTTGCCTGATGTCGCTTGGGTATTGGGGACAGTATTCTTTGACCCGCTAGCATCAGCATCTGGGGCGTTAGAGAGTAGAGACAGAAGAACCAGCTTATCCAGAACAACATCAACTAGGGAATTGAGAGGAGCAAGAGCATTCCTCTGCAGTAGCTTCATGGCCTTTTGGGCTTCGGCCTCTATACCGCTCTTGTATTGAACTGCTACATGCTCGAACAACTTAGAATTATACTCAGCAGAGGCCTTGTACTCAGCAATGGCGGACTCTTTAACCTTCTGAAGCTCCTTCATAAGCTATTCAGTGAGTAGCGGATCAGTTGGAAGCTAGCTTATTTGTTTGACACGCATCTGACCATACCTTAATTCTTCTCATCTATGTCGATGACATCATTATCACTAGAAGTTCCTCTCTTCATCTCACTCAATTTATTGAAACACTCTCACTTGAATTTACTATGAAGGACTTAGGACCACTTCATTATGTCCTAGGAACGGAAGTTACTAATTGTGGTGACAGCTTTATTTCTCTCTCAAACCAAATATGCATTCCAACTGTTATCACAACTTGGTGTGAAAGGTGCGAAACTTGTTTCTACACCAACTTCTCCACAAAAATTGAATGTTGACGGTGGCAGACACACTTCCTGAAGCTTCCGAATTTCGGCAGCTAGTTAGCTCACTGTAATATATAACAATGACTGGATCGGATCTCTCTTATCCACGTACAACACATTTAGAAGAAGGCAAATAGATTTTTTGCTATTGTCAAAAAAACTCTTGACTATGGTTTTTTCTTACAGTCCAGCACCAATTTCTCCCTTTATGGCTATATTGATGCTGATTAGGCTAGTTGCTTGGATACATGATGTACAATCATAGTTTGTAATAAATTCTACTATTTTGCATGTGATTACATAGACCAAAGTGATTAAGTTATTCATTTTTTAAATTATTTGATCCAGCCTTATTCAAGAGAAGAAATTATTTTTTGGAGGCCTACAAGTGCAATTTACAGAAGATTCTAAGCAATTGAAGTTGAAGATGGGTCATAATTTGAGTTGGGCTAATTTAATGGAGAAGTATTGGGCTCAAATATATGGATCAAGGATCAATTTCTCATAGAAAATAAGGAACTTTGGCCTTTCTTGCAAATAAAGTCATCGGTAAATGAATATGGCAAGTGACCTTGATGTTAATTTTTAGAAAGTTTTTCCTGTTAGAGGTATTTTGCTCATAAATCTAATTCCAGAGGTCAAAATCATGTGATTTTTGGGCCATTGGACTCCTAAGAGGCAGACTAAAATTATTATGAAGACAATCTTTCCAAATTCAAGGGGGATCAAGGTGAAAAATCAATCACAACACGTTTAGAATATTCCTATCACCTGCTGGACACATTTCGGTATTTTGGGCATAACTCGGGCTACAAAGGTCAAAATAAGGTGATTCTTATGGTTATGGAAAGCTAATTCATACAGCTACAACTTTCATATTTTGAGCTCAGCCCAGATCTACCTTTAAGATGGTAAAAAACTTTGGTCAAAGGAGAGCATAAAAACTGGTAGTGATTTCCTAATCCAAGTGGGATTTGAAAAGGAATTTGATACCATTATAAATACCCACACTGTACCCCAGAAAAAGAGGACTTCGACCTTAGAATTTGCAAAAGATTAAATTGAAGAAAAAGTTGGGGAGCAGCTCTTGAAGAGAATTGGAGACAAAGGACTTCTTTAACTTATTTGTCTAAGAATAATACGATGAGTTTTTCCGTTCTCAATTTCTTTTCAATTTTTGCTTTGAACTTAATTATGAACTAAACTTCCATGATACGGGGTGATAGTTAATGATTATTTTTATTCATGTTTTAGATTCTTTGGGATTTATTTGATTATTCGTATTTGTAATTATTGCGTATTAAATTCTTGGTTAATCATTATTATGCTTGTAGCTAATTTTCGTTAGTCAAGAATTTATACCTTTTGCCATATAGGAATCTTGTAGGTTCTAGCAGGTACAAATATAGATCAATTAACAGGACTAGATTTAATTAATTGTTTCAAGATTGAGATAGGTTGGGCCACTGAGATAGCCTATACTTTTGTAGTCTCAATTAATTTTCTATGATTTGTGAGATTAATTAATTAAAGAAAAGTGAGAGATAATTTATGCCATTGAAATAAATTATGTCTCAATAGCTTTAGTTAATTAATCTAGGTGAATTAGAGCTTGTAGCCTGATCCCTTGTGCTTAATTGGAAATCCTGAAGTTGACGAATATGAATAGGATAATTTTCTGGCTATCACCCTAAATCACAAGTTCCATAGATCTAATTATCACAAATTTTGTGGTTGAGTTCTATTATTATTTTTTAATTATTTTATTTTATTAATTTTCTCTTTGATTTAGTTTAATTCAAAATTTGTCTCTCTCGTAGTGCTTAGTTTAATTATTTTAAATTCTTTGTTTTAAGTTTTATTTTTTTAAAGTTTTTTCCCCTCTTTTCAATTCTTGACAGCAATCCCAATTCCCCGTGGTTCGACCCTCTAGTCGCGTTAGTGTGATAAAGAGGAAAATTTTTATATTTTGTCGCTGACTATTTCAATTGATTTTATTTGGCCATACAAAGACGTGGTCAATACACATCACTCAACTAATAGGTTCGCCATCACTATAGGTAATAGTCTTCTAACATGGGTCTCCAAGAAAAAAGAAATTGTCTCAAAATCCAGCGTTGAAGCTGAATACAGGGTCCTTGCTTCCTTTACTTTTGCACTTGTGTGGATCCTTCACATTATGGACTTCCTGCAAGTAAGCCGAAGGACCAAGCCAACTTTGTTTTGTGACAACATGAGCGCAATATATATGGCTACAAATCTTGTGGTGCATCACCAAAGCAAATACATTGAGATAGACATTCACTTCATCAAAGACAAAGTTCGTGATGGCTTATTTCATTTACAAAATCTATCTACAAATGTGCAACTGGCTGACATCTTCACAAAACCTCTTCTCTGTGCTCGGTTTAGTTTTCTAAGAGACAAGCTTCAAGTGCTTCCATCACCATCAGCTTGCTGGGGAAGAGGGGTGTCAAGACAAAGATCATGTAAATTCAGGAAAGTAAATTTTGTCTTTCCTATTTTGTAAAAGTCAATACTCAATCATAGGATTAGCACATAACTATAGGAGGTTCTTTAGCAAATGTTAAGCGACATCTCTTTCATGTATCAGCATATATACTTGTAAATCTTCTTCTTGTTTCAATATTATTCCATTAAGTAGTTGAACCTGTATTTTGTTATTCCACCAGTCTTTAGATGTATAAATAGTGCTGCTTTCTTATTCTTTTCAATATTTGGTAATGTCTCCAATCATGTTTAAGTGCATCCTAATGATTTTTGAATTGCATTTGTGTGTGTTTTTCCCAGTTACCTCAGGAAACTTCTTCTTAATATTCTCCCACATAGCAATATTCAAGAAATAATTTGTTGCTATTGGCATCCCAATAAGCTGACATCTACTATTTTTTCTCCCACAAAAAGAGAAAAAAAAAAGCCTTATAAGATATTCACGAAAGAGAACAGAATCCACTTATAACATATTGACAATCTAAATTTGAAAGAAAATAAATAACACAAGAATAGACATTCAAATTCACAAAAAAGACAAATGAAAGAAATAAAATTATTCAAGCAATCCTCTCAAAAGTAGTATAAGAAGAAAATGCTAGTCCATGGGCTTTCTAAATTCTTGTTAACTCAAGAGCCCAAATCAAAAACAACCATGAAGACTTAACACCCTAGTTGCATTAGAAATTAATTGACAGTATAATAAAGTATTCCCATAAGGCAATATGCACCACCCTGTAATAGAAGTAACACAAATAGCTCTTGATAGTTCTTCACATTCATGCAATATGTAAAAAGAGCAGCACTGCAACCAAACCAAAGAATGTCCAACAAGCTATTCCAAATAAAACAAAGATACAATAAGTTAGAACTGAAAAACGCAACAAAGTAAGTCATAACTTAATATGAACTTGAACGTGACTTTTGACTTTAATTTATAGTGGACAATAGTATACCATGTCACTCAAGAAGTTACGAGTTAGTATTCCCTATGTCATATTCAAGAAGAAATACTCAACTTTGTGGCTACTTTGACAAATACATTGAGCACCCATAGTCTCTAATAAATGACTGACTATAAAATATATAATTTCTTTTACAATGATCAAACATCACTCCACCAAATTAAACAATAAAAATAAAAAATGTTTTTGATAGGTGCGAATGTGAAGCGAAAATTCTAGATTACTAGTCAAAGGCTTGCTTGAGTTGAGTGAGGGTAGAAGATGCTTGAAATATGTCAAAATCTCTTTCTTTAAGTCAATAAACAATAAAACAAACTTTGCTAGTAGTTGAGATATCAATAGCCCAATAAGTGCATCTGTTGGTGCACAATTACATTGTGCGCCTAAAACTAAAAGAAATGATTGACACCAAATTTAATAGGAAAGAAAGGCTAATTCACTAAAACTAGAATGATTAGAAAGCATATGAGGACAATGACTACTAGGTAGCACTAGCCACAGTTGCGGACCCAGGATTTTGAACGAAGAGTGGTAAAAAATTATTTACATTAAACTATGATTAGGTTTAATCTAAACTATAAAATATACTTCTAAAATAATAATGAATTATAAAATAAGATTATTATATATTAATAAAACTTATTATAGGTTTGGGAAACATTAGAGTGAAAAATGCTAACCTCATTCATTAGACAATAAGCTTTTCTAATAACGATCAGCGAACAAATGTAACTTGTGAAAAGTAGATAATGAGAGAAAGATAACTCATTTTCGTTTAAAAAGAGAAGAAAACTTCATAAATGAGTATGAGATAGTAACTATTTAATAAACTTAAAAACTAAAAAAGATAGTGATTTGTAAGAAATAGAAAAGTGAAAAGAAAAAGTAATTTGTGGTGGTTTGAAGTTTATAAGTAGGTATGGTGCTGTAGGTTATAGCGTACTAATTTAGCTAAAAATGCTAATTAAAAAAAATAAAGAAACAACACTAGGAAATCAAGTTTAGCCAGAAAAAACTAATTAAAACAAATGCCAAAAAACTAATTGAAAAAACGAAGCAGCAACGCTATGGAAAAGGACTCGAAACCTTGATTAGCGTAGTAAAAGAAAGACCTTGATTAGCAAAATAAAAGCAAAAGTAATAGCATTAGATTTAGTTAAAGAACTAATGAAAAAGAAAAATGAAGTAGCAGCACTAAGCAAAAGTAAAAAACAACAGGAGGAATAGGTAACGAAAATCGAACCCCTGTTATTTGATTGAAAAGTTCGGCGCTCCACCAATAAGCCAATTAAGGATGTATTATCAAACTAGGGATGGCAAAAACCATATTTTTGAAAATTTATCTTCAAAAAGTTTAAAAAAAAATTAAAAACCTAAGGGTGCCAAACCACCACCTTAGGTTTGCCCCTGATTGGACATACATAGATAATTGTAATTTTCTGGGGTTTCACCTTGTGAATCTTGAAGCGCAATTTTCTAGTAAACCATTGCCAATTTGCATGAAAAAGGAAAAGATTGAAAGCTAAAACTTTGTAAATCATTTGAACGTACAAACACACGTACACACAATAACTAGGGGACAAATTAACACGAAGCAAGGTGGTTGCCACAAATTAGAAGTTGCAAAATGAAGCAAATTGTCTGCTATCAACTCATTATAACTCTAGCGGCACATATGTTCTGTTCTAATAATAGCTAACAATGTTGTTATATATGTACAAAACTAGGTAGACAGAAAGGAATGGGATGATAGAGGGGTACTTGAAAAGCATAGAAGCAGGGATCTGCCTGACTAATTGCAATTAAAACTTGGGAGGAATATAAGAACTCATATAGCTACTTTCCGATGTCTTTAAGAAATTTGAACACCTACTCATTGCAATAACACAATCCACAAAGATCAACGATAGCCCTCTCAAAGCAAAAACAAAGTAAATTATCAGAAAAATAACAAAACCATAAAATGTAAAATTGAACCAGACCTACTCACATTTCTTAATGCCCCTTTGGAAATCTATAGAAAAAATTTAAAAAATAATGCAAACACTTTTTGTTCTAATTAATAATTCTTTTTGTAAGTTAAAGAAGGAAAAAAGAAAAAGCAGCTTTTCCCATTTAAGTATAAGAAAAAGTAGCGGAATTAATAATAAAAAGCTAGTTATTAATCAGCAACATACACACATCATATGAAATTTCAAACAATCACATAAAATTAACTTTATTAAAAAATCAAAGACAATCCAATAATCTAAATTCAGATTTGATCAAACCCATATTATAAAGTTAAGAGCTATGGCATTAATTAACTCTAAAATGAGGGTCACAAATGCAAAAATGGCGACAACATAGAGGTAGATGATTGTGTACTAGGTGGTGTATGCAAGTGAAGTACAAATACAACCAAATTTTACACCGGCAAGCATACGGATCGTATCTACTATAGTGCGTTAGTACAGGTATCGTCTCTATAAGGAGGCTAACTTAGTTTGGTCTCTATATGCTTGGGTGTCTAAAACTAGCTACGTGTGTGTGTGTTTTTTTTTTTTTGGTTTTTTTTTTATTTAAGGGACCTCTAAAATAAAACCTAAGTTAACCTAATCTAATGGAGGAACCTAGGATGCCAAGCTAGGAAAAGAAAGCTCTACAAGACAAAAGGGGATCTTGGGTTATGTGTTACAACTAGACTCGGGCTACAATAACGATTCGGTCTATCTATGGCTCGATTACTCCCTATGGTGTTGATTGACATCCTACTCGAGCCTAACCTATTAGTATTACTTTAGACTAAAGATTAGACTCCTAGAGCATTACCTAGTGCTAGTGGATACCCTTTTAGTATTATTTTAGACTAGAGGTACACTCCTACCATACTAAGTCATCAATTAAGAATATTAATCAACATACACTAGTTGCAAATAGGGCTCATGCCATTAGCATGGATTATGGCTAAGGTGACACTACTATTGATAGAATTTAAGCACAAACAAACACATGCGTCTTCACTTATGCATTTTATCAAACACGTAGACATATTTGATTATTAACACAGAGACATATTGATTCGTGCCATTAGTCAATGTAAAGAAGCATGTATTAAAAGCCAAAGACATACACAAATCCTTTACTCAAAGCTCCAATCTAATATACAACAACAAACACCCAGAGATCTAGCCTAATCTAGCAATATATTTACAAGAAATAGAAAGAGAACAAGAAGAACTTCCCTAGATCTTGCTTCCAAATCTGTACAAGCCCATCAAATCCTTGTTAGATGCTTTAATCCTAGCTTGGTATAAGGTTTAGAAGGTGTGTGGAGGTATTAATTGAAGTAGGAAAAGGGTTAGGTTAATAGGTGTGAGAGATTATTGGGTTCATCCCTTGTAAATGAGCTAAAAAAAAGCATCTTATAGCTATTCGCGGGATCTGCCGGTCGACCGACAAGAACTTGACCCAAGCAACAAATACTGAAGCTTTTTCTCTATTCTCTGGTGTTGCCGATCGCCCTAACAGGTAGACTGGCAAGGGGCCTAAGGTGACCCGTAGAATCTGTTTTTGCCATAACTTACTCGTTTTGGCTCCGATTCTTGCCTCGTATTGCTTTCGGGGACTTTCAAACCATTTTTCTTCATCTCTTCATCCTCATAAACATATCCAAGCTTTGTCTATGCCCTCTATTGCTACAAGCTCCAAATTTTGCTCCAATTATGCCCAGTTTCATGCGGTTGTTTCGTTCTTCGTCTGGGAGCTTCCAAATGGCTTTTTCTTCATTTCTTTTCCTTCTAGTCAACCCCAAATTTGCTCCTTGATCTAAGAATCATCATTTTAAGCTCAATTTCTTCTCCCAAAATGTGCCTAAAATACGAAATAAAGCACTTAGTGTAGCATTTATGTGTTTAAACCCTTTATGCGCATATATGACTTAGTGTGCACAAATATAATACTAAATACATACAATTAAGCTCAAAATACCTTTAAATGTGCATTCAAAAACTATATACAAACACACACAAATAACACACATCAGTAAAGTTATCGATCTTGAAGATGGTGAATGATTCCCGATCTTAAAGGCGGTTCTGTCCAAGGAAGTAGCCCTTTAAGTGGTAGAAGTGGATGGTATGGTGGTGGTAGGAGCCGTGGTGGTGGCTATGGTAGTAGCGAAAGTGAAGGGTTTGAGAGGCCGTGTTCCTTGTCCAAAGCTTATAAGATTTAAGCATCAGGTTAGCATCTTATTTCTTTTCGTTATAAAAATGAAGAACTTATCATAAAGATCTTATTATAAGCTCTAAACAAATATTAATTTTTAATAAAATCTTTTAAGAAATAAGATCTTACGATAAGTAAACAACAAGCACAGCATTACTCTTGGACTTTTATGGGTTACTTAGGACACACCTAGATAAGCTAAGCTAGCTTAGGGGCATGTGGACTTGGTAGCTAAGAGAGGATAAGGTTGTAGTGCTTAAAGGATAAAAGGTGCTAGTGGGCATTTGAGAGTTTGAAGGTAGTTCAAACTCTTTGAAGGTTTATCTCGTATATAAGACTGAGCTCTAAGTCAAATCATATTTAGCTTAAAAATCATATTCCAATGTGGATTGATTCAAATCCTATTTTTAGTTTGTTATTAACTAGTTAGAGTCTACCTATATATAAGAACTAGGCGTCAATCTCCCTTGTGCATAATCTTCCAAATAACACACACGCGCACACTCTTGTAAGATCTTTTCAAAAGTTAGCCAAGAAATTCAAAAAAACCAAGATTCTTATTCTCTCATCTAAGACTAGATCTATGCTCAATAGAAACACACACATTGAGCAGATATCAGAAGACTTAACATGTCATAGGGTTTTTCCTTCAACCATGCTTGAGTCATTGAAGGATTTCTTGAAAAGAAAATCTTTCGGGTTATCGTCACCAAAGTATTCCATATAAAGATTGACCAACTTTTATGTGATTTGCAGCATAAATCAATCTATGGAATTGCTCTGCAGGTATGACTTTCTATTGGAAGGCATTTAACATATTTCTATGTTCCTGCTTACAATTACATTGAATATTGGTGAAATAATTTTAATGATATTTTGTTGATTACAGTTGTGTACTCAATGGAATTTCAAACAATAGGGTTTCAACATGTACATATATTACTCTTTTTGGCTTTAGAAGATAAATTCCAACTATTGATGATATTAATAAGATTATTTTAGTTAAAATTCCAAACAAAGATTTAAATTATGAGCTTTTCAATGCTGTTAAGCATTTCATGATTCATGGCCCCTGTGGGTAAAGCCATAATTCTCCTCGCATGTGTGGAGGTTAATTTCCAAAAAATTTGTATCTTGCACTTTAATTGATTCCGATGGTTATATGGTGTGTCAATGTAGAAATGATGGGAAAACGGTTACTGAATTTGGTGTTCATCTTAACAATCGATTGTTGTAGCATATAATGCTTAATTGTGACTAAAATATTAGGCGCACATTAACGTTGAATGGTGTAATCAGTCTCGTGTCACTAAATGTTGATTCAAATATATCAATAAAGGATATGATCGGGCAACAGCAACTTTGCTTCGCGATGGTGATTCTAATTAGAGCAATAAGCAAGATGAAATTAAAATGTACTATGATTGTCGTTATATATTAGCATGTGAAGCTACATGGAGGATATTTGGATTTGACATACATTTTGATGAATCCATAGTTTCACGCCTACAACTCCATTTACTAGATCAACATTCTATGATGTTCTCTGACTTTTATCCTTTAGATTGTGTCCTCAACAAGCCAATTGTTGAAAGAACAAAATTCAGTGCTTGGCTTGAATATGATAAGGATAATTTACAAGCTCGTGATCTTAACTTTGTTGAATTCCCTACAAACTATGTTTGGAATAAAGAGCTCTTGTATGGCATCCAAGGAAAAAGGGCTTTCTATTGGTCACTGATGTGTTGATTTTGTGTGTGTATTTGCATTATATGTCTATACATATTTTGAGGTGTTTTGAGCTTACTAGATAGCTTTAGTGTAGTACTTACACTATAATTGTGCATACGAGGATATAAGTGTTTATAGTTAAGCTTATAGAGAAAATACTACACTAAGTGCTTATTTCGTGTGTTTTAGGTAAGAATTGAAAAAGGCTTGGAGCATGATTAAAGATGTAAATGGAGTGGACCAACCTTGCAAGTGGTTTCGGGGATGAAAAGAGCGAGAAGAATCAGCTTAGAGGCTTACAGACGAGGGTCGAAACGAATGGGGAAGACTAGAGCAAATAGACAGAACTTGGAGCTACACTGTGGGAAAAACCAATCGGCCCCTTGCCCTCTATCGGTTGACTAGTTAAAGTGACCGGAAGAGGAAAAGAATACACTTAGGAACTAGTCACCATACCCTATTTTGTCCGTCGACCAATTAGGCTTTTTGGCAGTGCCTGTAGCACAACTATTTAAACTCGTTTTTGGGCTATTCTTTATAACTTTCAACAATCTTTCACTCTTCTCTCAACCCACTTCTCAAAACCCTAATCCTATTCTTATCTACCTTACACACACTCTTCCACATGTATTAACACTTGGAATCAGGCATCTTTGGTGGGTCAAACACAAAAATTTAGGGCTTTTGCTCATGGACTATAAGGAGATAGCTAAGGATAAAAAGATAGATTCTTTATCTCTCTTTTATCTTAGTTTAATCTCTATGTTTAATTAGAGCATGTAGGGTGATTTGCACTTGTATTATGGATTGATTACTACTTTATTGTAAGGGGTACTTGATGGATTTATGTTTATGCTTTGTTCTTCGGGTTTCTATAGCTATTTTTCATACATGTCTAAGTGTTTGATAAAATGCCTCAATGAAGTAACATATATGCATTGAAGCCTCTTTTGCTATTAACCACTTTTAAATCATTATGTGAACATGTCTATGTGTTTGTGTGATGATTCCATAGAGTGGGTTGTGTATTCATACAAGTCTATGTGTGTGTTTGCATGTTAAGAGCAAGATTGTCTTTGATTGCATGCATGCCGAATGCTATAGCTTAAATTGGTGTAATCTAAGCACGCCAATGTGTTTAGTAGTTGGATATATCGATATATTCATGAATACCATTCCTTATATGTGTTTGCACTTACGTTTAAACGATAAACCCACTAAGGTGATGGATGGTCGGTGGTGCATAATTAATGGCTAGGCTAGATCAAGTCTTCTTTAGCTTTAAGCCCAGTTAATAGGTTTCAGGTTGGGATTATTCAACCTTAGATAAACTAGATCTTGGCTTTAAACCCAGCCAACAATTTAGACGCTAAGGTAGAACTAATCTAAGTCACCTAAAACCCATAAGTCACTAGCCCTAAAACCCTAGGTCATAAAGACCATGCCATACGTCTAAGAGTCGATGCCTAGGGACGTACACATAATGTAGGTACTTAGGAGTCTAGATAAAAGCAGCATAGATAATCCATCAAGTGTCCCTAACAAGAATGTCGTAGACACCCATAGCAAGTTGTAATCACCCTAGTCCCTATTTCTGGTGTTAAACTCCCCTTAGATCGCCTAATTCCCCTATTCACACACTCCCCCTTTATTTTCTTGTCGTTAGGTTAGGTTTATTTTCTCAAGCTCTCCTCAAACCAAAAACCCAAAAATATTATAGTATAGGTTCCCACGCGTAGCTCTCCAGGGTACACTTAGCTTAGGACACCACGCACATTTGGCCTCTCTGTGGATTCGACCCTACACGCACTGTACTATATGCAACCAGTGTGCTTGCGGGCTATTTTAGGCTTGTGCACTAAAATCACATCAATCGCTTAAATTATTTTTCTCCAAGTTTGGGTGAAGTTTATTATTTGTGTACTTTACAAAATAAAATAAAAGAGGCAACATCTTATGAAGATATTTGTACAATAGATGGTATAATATCTCCTACTTAAAAGGATGCATGTTATGTATATGCATTAGGCTTATTTGATGATGATAAAGAATATATTGAAGTGATTGCTGAAGCTTCATTATGGGTGTTTGGACACCATATATGACATATGTTTGTCTGACTATTAGTATGTAACTCATTAACATAACCACAGATTGTTTAGGAGCATTTATGGCAATTCTTGATTGAAGAAATTCTACATGTGCATCGCCAACTATTTCACATGCCAAGTTAGGTAAGATTCTTTTGTATTTTATGCTTCCTAATAGTCGAATATGTATGTATGTTGTATACACACAGATACACACATAGATATATATTAAAATGTTGACAATCAAAGACATTTGGTATGTTATAATGCATTCTACTCATTATTGTTAGATTTGGAGCTACCAGAAGATGAGCAAAAAAACTTTGGCACTTGTAGAGATTGAGAAGATAGTTTGAATTAGCGAACTTTGCAAGATTTTCCTTCAATGCCTAAACCATGATTAGTTGATTTTTCAAATTTTGCCAACAAATTAATATAGGAAGAAAAGAACTATTATAGAGATGCGCTTGTAAAGATGCCGAGTTATTATTAAATAGCTTGAACGTGGAACAATATCATGTGTTTCAGACAATATTACATGCTATTGTGAATGCCGGTGGGGTTTTTTCATTTATAGTTATGGTAGCACCGATAAAGCATATATATGGAAACCATTGATTACATTTTTATAAGTATCTAGTAATATAGTTCTCAATGTTATGTCAAGTGGTATTCCATTAATACTGGTTCCTGGTGGGCAGACTACACATTTACAATTTGCTATTCCATTATATGTTTCTAAGGATTCCAATTTCAACATAAAACAAAGTAGTACTTTAGCTAATTTATTAACAAAAATGAAACTTATCATTTGGGATGAGACTCTTATGATGCATCGGTACTATTTTGAAGTATTAGATTGTACACTTCAAGATGTGTTGCCTTTTACCAATCCAGACATTGTTAACTTACTTTTTGGTGGTAAAATTATTGCTTTTTATTGGTGATTTCCACTAGATATTGCTTGTCGTCCTGTGTGGCAGTCTTTTAGATATTATTAATGTTGCAATAAATTAATCATACATTTGGAAAAATTGTCACGTAACATAATTGAGGCAAAATATAAGGTTACAGTTAGCCTTTAAGGCAACTGATGCTACTAAAATTGATGCATCTACAAAGTGGATTTTAGATATTGGCAATGGAGCAAATTTAGATGTGACCGCGAACAGATCATCAAATCAAATTTTCGATGATCTACTTATTAAAGAATAAGGTGATCCTATTAAAGCAATCGTAAGTATCACATACCTCGATCTAGAAGCAAATTTTTTGGATTCTATTTATTTTTTGTTCGTGCTATTATGTAACCCGCCCTGGAAATAGCTAATGATATAAAAAATTATATAATAGACAATATGCCTCGGGATATAGTTTAGACTCTTTTTAGTAATCTGAATTTGGGATGCATGTCTTTGATAGCTTATTTTCATAAGTTGATTTTTATTTAGGCACGAAAGTGCATATACTAATTCATCTTTTATTTTAGATTGGTTCCATAATGGACAACAAAGTTAATTTTTGTTCCAAAAACCCTAGTTTTCTTCACTAGGTATATTTGAGAAAATTTTAATTTTTGTTACCTTTGAAAGAAATTCCATATCTGATTGCAATTCTTATTGATGAGAAGATATTGCTATACTATTTTTAATGTTTTTGTAGTATAAAGCCTATATATACCTCGATCTTGATATATGTATGACGTTATCTGCTAACATGGAGAAGGTATCTTTCAAGTATATAGTACTTTCTTGAAAAACATATCTACTTTGTCATATATATTTTGCAAAAATACTTCTATATATTTTTATTAACAATTGAGAAGGTTTGTTTTCATTCTTTTATTATTGGTTATCTTTTATTGCTTTTGAATTTGCTATATATATGAAATACAAATTAATATTTAGTTATCTAAATTAGTTTTTTCTTTTCACCCTTTATTTCATTGTCTTTTGTCTCTTACCTGCTAGATCAATACTTCTTATCGACATTGAAAACTATCTTATTGATGCAGAGGTTCATAATTTTGTTATGCCAGTACATTTAAAAGGCCATTGATAATATAAGTGGTTAATAAAATTATACTTCTTCCACCGGATTACGTCACTGACTTATACTTT
Organism: Cordia subcordata; assembly: GCA_028554755.1. Taxonomy (NCBI): domain Eukaryota; kingdom Viridiplantae; phylum Streptophyta; class Magnoliopsida; order Boraginales; family Cordiaceae; genus Cordia; species Cordia subcordata. The sequence continues at coordinate 13,079,766 of JAPTOF010000010.1, read as the reverse complement.
ATCATTTTTGTTTTATATTATCTATATCTATTATATGTATAAAGGTAAATCAGTTCTTTAAAAATTTTGAGATCACCACACTCTACTACGTGTATGTTGTCCAATTACTTCGAAATTGACTATATAGGCATGAATCAATGATTGAAATTCCAAAAATGTACACTGCCTACTAGTTGTATTGTATGCCCTAATCTAAAATGTATCATATCGCTTCCGCTGCATCTGTTTCAAGCTTTCCTTTTCATACCGATTTGATTGAGTATGTAAATCTGTCAATTATCTTCGACATATATCTGGTGAATCAATCTAATTATGATCTCAATTCTTTTAACTGCTTTATCTTCTCTTTCGAACCCAATCTGGCATGCTCAAAATTGGCAATCCCGAAGTCACGCCGTGATGGATGATTTTGGTCTTTTGTCCATTCTATTTGCGATCCTCTTTTGAACACAAACCCTAATACTAAATGTTTGTTTTGCCAAAATTTCACCGTGATTACTGATTATAATTTGTTTCCTTTAATCGCTTTTGTTATACTATATTTATATGTAAAGTTTAACTAGTTACTCACATGTTTCGTGAAATTTGTTGCACTTAATAGATCTTTCCTTCATTCAGTTCTAATGTTGCACTTGATAATTTCAACTATGTTATTTTTGCTTGATGAGATGTTTTTCATTATCTGTTATTTGCTTCTTATGTTCAAGCTATATAAGTTTTTTAACTGCTCTGCCTAGCATGAACGATTTAAGAATGAAATACAAAATTCTTAACAAACCAAGGATCATTAAACACAAAGTGAATATGGTACTAGAAAAAAAAAGTTTACTATTACTGTAATTCAAATTTTAACAACACTGTTATAAAATAATTATGAAAGAGAGAAATATATAGGGAGAAAATATAAAGAGAACTAAACTTTATTTCAATCTCTCAAATATACTTTCTACTTCTCTCAAAATTTTTCTACTCTTTAACCTTTCTCTTCTGAAATCTTTTTCTACTTCCACCACTATGTTCTTCCATTCCTGGCCTTTTATAACCAAGGTTAGGGAGATAATACATTAAATGAAAGAAAAATTTGTCAAACCAAATCTCATGCTACTTACTACATTTGTTGATTCCCAATGCTTAGAACTTTCTTTTTCAAAACTCACCATGCTACTTTGTCAGGATGATAAGCCATTATCTTTGACCTTTTTGGTGATTCACAACACTCCCCCTTGGACATTCATCTACAAGAATATGCCTCGTTAAAACCTTATTCGGAAAAACGCAGTGGGAAAAAACTTAGTAAAGGAAAAGAGTACAATATCCTTGTTATACGCTTCATGTTGCCTCATTAAAAACCTAACCCAGGCTAAGGGAGAAAGAGTACAGCGCGTATAATTCTCCCCCTCATGAAGGCAATTAGGAGCAAACTCTGAGTCGTCGTATGCCAATCTTGTGTACCAACTTCTCCAATGTTGTTGCAAGTAACACCTTTGTAAACAAGTCTGCTAAATTCTCACTTGAGCGAATTTGACAAACATCAATCTCTCATTTCTTTTGGAGTTCATGTGTAAAGAAGAATTTTGGTAAAATATGCTTAGTTCTATCACCCTTAATGCAGCCTCCTTTAACTTGAGCAATACAAGCAGTATTATCTTCATACAGTATGGTTGGTCCCTTTTTACTAGTTGATGTAACATTTTTCTTCAATATGTTGAGTTAAATATCTCAACCATACACATTCTCGACTCATCTCATGTAATGCAAGTATTTCAGCATGATTTGAGAAAGTGGCAGTAATAATTTGTTTTGTTGAGTGCAAGGAAATAGTTGTACCATCATATGTAAAGATATATCCAGTTTAGGATCGTCCTCTATGCGGGTTTGATAAATACCCAGCATCTGCGTATCCTATTAATGCAGGATGTGTATGCTTTGAATACAATAAGCCCATATCAATTGTTCCATGAAGATAACAAAATACATATTTAATACCAGTCCAATGTCTTCGTGTTGGTACAGCACTAAATCTTGCTACTAAATTTATAGAAAATGCAATATCTAGCCGTGTATTGTTAGCAAGATACATCAATGTGCCAATTGCACTAAGATACGGCACTTCAGGGCCAAGTACTTCTTCGTTATCTTCTCGAGGACGAAAAGGGTCCCTGTTGATATCAAGAGATCGGACAACCATTGGAGTACTTAGTGGATAAGCTTTATCCATATTGAATCTCTTCAAAACTTTTTCAGTATAAGTCTTTTGGTGTACTAAAGTTTCACTTGGCAAATGCTCAATTTGCAACCCAAGACAAAATTTAGTTTTGCCTAAATCTTTCATCTCAAATTCTTTACACAAATATGCAACTGCTGCTTTAAGCTCTTCAATAGTCCCTATGATGTTTAAATCATCAACATATATAGCAATAATAACAAACCCTTTTCTTGATCTCTTGATAAACACACATGGGCTTATGGGACTATTAACATATCCTTCCTTTAGGAGGTAGGTACTTAGATGATTGTATCACATTCGTCAAGATTGTTTCAATCTATATAAGGATCTTTGCAATTTAATGGAGTACATCTCTCGGGGCCTTGATCTATATGCTTCAGGTATATTTAGTCCTTCTGGGACTTTCATAAAAATATCACTATTAAGTGACCCATATAAATATGTTGTCACTACATCCATGAGGTGCATATGAAGTCCCTCACAAATTGCTGGACTGATTAAATATCTAAATGTGATTGCGCCGACCACAGGAGAATATGTCATGTTTTATATCTTACAATTTCATTGTTTTCATTTCGTTTTCGCACGAATACCCACTTGTAGCCTACAGGCCTTAGATTTTGAGGCGTTTGGACGATAGGTCCAAAAACTTTACGCTTTGCAAGAGAATTTAATTTAGCCTCCATTGCGTCTTTCCATTTAAGCCAATCATTTCTATGTCGACATTCTTGGACGGACTTTTGTTCATAATCCTCACTTTCTATCATCAATTCAGTGGCTACTGCATAAGAAAACAAGAATTTCGTTTCGGCTTCATCTTTTTCCTGTAGAAATATAATTAATTGAGATCTTTCATTTTCAATATTGTCGCTATTTTTATCACACTCAGGTACCTGATTCTCTATTGGTGTTGCCTTTTCAGCAATTTTTGCGACATCTACAGAATTATTAAGAACCTCGAAAATGCCAACTTGTTTATTCAGCTCCCTCCTTTTTCGAGGATTTTTATCTTTAGAACCAATTGGTCTATCATGTTTTTGACGTGTCGTAGACTCATTTGCTAGAGTATTGGATTGCTCTTTTGAAATATCAATTCTAGCGGGAGTATTTCAAGTTGGAACATGTGACTTAGTCACTCTCTTTGGATCAGTGAATGTATCAGGCAATTGATGAGCAATCTTTTGTAGATGAATAATTTTCTGAACTTCTTATTCAGATAGATTTGTGCGAGGATCAAAATGAGCCATAGATGATGCATTCCATGTAATTTCTTGCTTTTCTAGCTTTTGTTTTTCTCCCCCTAATGTTGGGAATACAGTTTCGTCAAATTGGCAATCAGCAAAACGTACTGTAAAAAGATCTTCAGTTAAGGGTTCAAGATATCTAATGATTGATGGAGATTCAAAACCAACGTATATACCTAGTCTTTTTTGTGGTCCCATTTCTGTGTGTTGTGGTAGAGCAATTGGAACATATACTACACAACCAAATATTTTTAAATGGGATACATTTGGTTCTTGACTAGAAACCAATTGTAAAGGGAAATATTTATGATAAGCATTGGTCTTATCCGAACTAGTGCTACAGCATGCAATATGGCATGTCCCCAAGCAGAACTAGGCAACTTAGTTCTCATAAGTAGTGGTCTAGCAATTAGCTGTAGACATTTAATAAAAGATTTTGCTAAACTATTTTGAGTATGTGTGTGAGCTACAAGATGCTCAACTATAATCCCAATTGATGTACAATAATCATTAAAAGATTAGGATGTAAATTCTCCTACATTATCAAGACAAATTTTCTTGATTGTATAATCCAAAAATTGTGCACGTAGATGGATTATTTGTGCAAGGAGTCTTGCAAATGCCACATTTCAAGTGGATAATAAGGAGACATGTGACCAACGTGTGGAGGCATCTATTAATATCATAAAATATCGAAATGGTCCACATGTTGGAAAATAGTCCCACACATGTCCCCTTGAATTCGTTCTAGAAATGGTTTTCAACATCAATTTTAGTTGGGGATGGCCTTATAATCAATTTTCTTTAGACACAAGCAGCACATGACAATTCACTTGATGAGAGTACTTTGTGACTCTTTAATAGGTGCCCATGTGAATTTTCAATAATTTGTCTCATCATTATTTATCACAGCATGTGATTCCACAGGATTTATATAAGTATAATATAATCCAGAAAATAATGCTGGCAATCTTTCTAATATATGCTTTTTGCCAGATATAAGCGATGTAATATAGAGATATTCTTTATTGCCTTCTTTCATGGTTTCAATATTATAACCATTTTCTCTTATATCTTTAAAACTGAATAAATTCCTTTGTGATCTACTTGAGTATAAAGTATCGCTTATTATCATCTTTGTTCCTTCAAGAAACAAAACACAAGCTCTACCAGAGCCTTCAATTAATGTTGCAGAACCAGCCATTGTATTGACATTTGCATCAGCTAATTTCAGCAAGGAAAAATACTTCTTATTCTTGAGAATAGTATGTGTTGTAGCACTATCAGCCAAACATATTTCTCCATCATTAATATGATGCAAATCCATATTTTTTCACAACAATAATAAAGAAAATAGAAAAATATTAGCAAAAATATGACATTGATGTTATAAAAGATAGATATTATATTCAAGCTAAAATTAAGCATTAAAATGACAGACAATTCGACATAATAAAAACGTTCTCCTTTTACATAAAGATTAATTCAGATGGATATTTCCATCATTAATCAATTGCTCAATATTTTCAGTGGCATCTTCAAAGAAGTCAGAGCAGTTAAGGTGCGTGTAGTTCATTTGAGTATTCTATTCAACAAGATTTGTCTCCACACCTTTTCCTTTTTCTTTCAACGAAATTTGATAAAGATCTACAAAATTGTTTAGCAGTACGACATGTTTGATGCCAATGCTCTTTCATGCCACATCTATAGTAAGTACTTTCAATACGTTGGAAAGATTTATTTTGTAGATAATTTCCTTTATCGTGGTTTTCTTGTCTTTTGAAATTTGGTCTATTTGACTTGTAAAAATTATGACCATTACCATGTCTATAACCACGGCCACGACCACGACCATGACCACTACCATATCCGTGACCATAATTATTTGATAATGTAGCATTCACCTCAGCAGATGCAATTTCACTCATTTTAGGAAATGGTTCTGAGCCAGTTGGTCGTGTTTGATGGTTTTTCATCAAGAGCTCATTATTTTGCTCAACAACAAGAAGACATGAGATTAGCTCAGAATATTTTTTGAAACCACGCTCTCTATATTGTTGTTGCAAGAGCATATTAGATGCGTGAAAAGTAGAGAATGTCTTCTCTAACATGTCTTCATTAGTGATCTTTTCTCCGCATAATTTCAATTGTGAAGTAATTCTAAATACAGCCGAACTATACTCGCTTACAGTTTTAAAATCCTACAATCGTAGGTGAATCCACTCGTAGTGAGCTTTAGGAAGGATCTCTGTTTTACGATGATCAAATCTTTCCTTCAAATTTTGCCAAAGGATTTGTGGATCCATTACTGTAAGATATTTAGCTTTGAGCCCTTCATAGAGATGATGACGAAGGAATATCAATACTTTAGCACAATCTTGAAAGGACGCGTTATTTCCTACTTTAATTGTTTCTCCAAGATCCTTGGCATTAAGATGTATTTCGGCGTCTAGGATCCATGATAAATAATTGTTTCCAAAAATATTAAGGGCCACAAACTCAAGTTTCGTGAGATTTGACATTATAAATCTAGCATATTTCAAAAATAAATTAGTAAGTGAAATAATAATATATTTACCTGACGTAACTTGTAAATAATACAAGCATATAGGAAGAAATTACAAATATGACATATGAAACTTATAAGCATGACATAATATAATATAAGATGCCAATAACATGTTGTATAATTATTACAGTTAATCGTTATATAACTATATTAGTGTTTATGTCCTTAGAAGTTATCATCATATTATTCACTCGTCATAATCACATGTCCAAAAGTCAAGGTTATTACGTCCTCAAAAGTCATGGTAATTAGGTCTCCTGAAAAATTATGGTATTTTTGTTATTATTTTATTTTATCATTATTATTTTAAGGATGAAATATTGCAATAATCTATTCTAAAAGAAATAATATAACATAAATTTTATTTCTAGAATAAACGCAATGTAAAATAAATTGGATAGTAAAAAAAAACTTTATGCTATAGATGTGATGTAATGCCAAAAATAAAATAAGAACCGTTACCGATATTTTTGTAGGATTATGCACCTTTTAATAATTTGTAGAACTCTTCGTCAGCAAAGACTCGTACTGGTAACGTGTTATAAAATAATTATGAAAGAAAGAAATATATAGGGAAAAATATAAGGAGAACTAAACTTTATTCCAATCTCTCAAATATACTTTCTACGTCTCTCAAAATTTTTCTCCTCCTTAACCTTTCTCTTCTGAAATCTTTTTCTACTTCCACCACTATGTTCTTCCATTCCCGACCTTTTATAACCAAGGTTAAGGAGACAATACATTAAATGAAAGGAAATTTTGTCAAACCAAATCTCATGCTACTTACTACGATTGTTGATTCCCAATGCTTTGAACTTTCTTTTTCAAAACTCATCATGCTACTTTGTCAGGATGATAAGCCATCATCTTTGACTTTTTGGTGAATGTCCATTTCATTCACAACAAACACCATTTTTTATATGTTTTTCCTCTTTGTTGGTTTGATAATTTTGAAACGTGGTAAGCAATCTTGCTTTCCTATCTCAACAACCTTTCATTATCTTTTTTGCTAAAATTCTAGAGTTGTCTCTCTTCAAATGGTTTTTCTGGCCACATTTTTGCTAAAATTGCTACAGCCTTTTTTTATTAATCAAGAAAGCTTGGTTCTTTGCATACCTTTTACTATCTAGATCCACTAAAGATTCAATTTTTATTATTAATTTGTGTTGTTTTTGCTCTGCTTATTGATCTTTGACATGAAATTCTGAAAGTTTAGTTCTATTAATTGTCTTCGTTATATGGTTTAGTTCTAGCTATTGTTGATCTTTGACATGAGATTTTAGTCCTACAAATTATAATTTGCTTTTGATCTTATTATTACATTTAATCCCCTAATTGACTTGAGTAATTCTTTTCCCTGTAAATTTAGTACCTTAATTTTAGGCTTCAAACTTTTGTTCTATGACTACAATTTGATAAGATAACTTTCACTTTTCTTTTTCCCATGTTTTTTCAATTTTTTTTGTTAGTTCTTTCTTGAATTCAAATTTAATCAATTTTGGGTGTTTGGGAATAAATATTTCATAGATCTAATGTTTTTTATCATTCATTAATGTTTTCAACTATTACTAAAGCACAAAGCAAGACGTTTACATGAGGGCTAGCTATGATGATAGAATAAGCGACAAGCTGAGTATGGTATAGAAAGCTAGTGAGGAACCAAGTAAGTAGCAAGCTATGGTATAAACTATATATAGATAGTGAAGAAAGAAATCAATTGAAAAATACACTTGGGCCTTATTATGAACAACTACTTGACAAGGCCACATATTTATACACAGAAATGCAGAATGGCTTGAGCCTTCTTATTCATTCGTCGTAAAAGCACAGAATGGCCAGTCTTATAGCTGTATAAAAAGAAGCCCTCTGATAATTTCAAACCTTTCCATATATAAGGTTTTTCTTATACCACTTTCACTTACTAATGATCATCTATTTATAGTGGACCAATGCTTAATTAGAAGAGTAGACCTATCCTCTCCCCAAGCATCATTGCTTAACTGACTTTAGTGGGAACTTTTTATTACATATTCAGCTGGCTGATGTCTTTTTCCTAGCCTCTTCTTCTTTTAATTTTTTAAACATAAACTTCACTTCTGCTAGGCATTTGAAAATGATATTTTAGTGTATGTATGCATATATATATATATAGAGAGTAGCATGGAGATTTCTTTTGGGGTAAATTACACCAATCGTCTCTTATCTTTGCCTCTCATAACATTCTTAGCCCTTATCTTTCATTTGTGACAAGTTAGTCCCATAACTAATTTTTTTGTGTCGCCATTAGTCTCAAGTGGATTTTCCGTTATAAAAGCACATTAAATATCATGTGCCACTCACGTGCCAAGGTTAATATCGTCTAAACATATTAAAATTTATTTTCCAAAGTTTAAATTGCACCAATCATCCCCTCTCTTTCCTTTGTGACATATTAGTCCCGTAACTAATAGTTTTGTATCGCTGTTAGTCCCAACTTGATTTTTTTATTAAAAAATACAAAAAAATCACGTGCGCCTCACACGAATCAAACTTTTGCTTTTTTGCTAAAGCTAATATTATCCAAACACATTAAAACCCATTTTGCTGAACCACAAAAGGAAGACTTGAAAAACTCTCTTATGGACTTTGATCATTTTTAGATTTCAAACACAAGATGTCACTTCACATTTGACTACCCCAAACACCTCCACACACTTATACTCCTATGGCATCGCCTCTACCTCAACCTCCGTCTTCTCTAAGATTTCGACTTATACATTGGCAAAACCACCAACACACTCCCCTCAGTTACCTCTCCTAACTTTATCCTCACCATAAGCGCTTTCACCCCCATCATCTACCCCTTATTCTTAACCCTTTTCATTGTCTCCCTTCCCTTCCAAGACCTTTAGCACAGCTCTCCACCAGCTACTTCATCATAATATTATGTAAGGTTGTTTCCAACAATTCCCCTATTATTTCTCCAAATTTAAGTGATTTGAGCCATTTTCTTATATTTTAGGATCTTTATTAGCTTTGGCAAAAAAACAAAAAATGTGATTCGTGTGAGGTGCATGTGGTTTTTTTTGTATTTTTTAATGAAAAATCAAGTTGAGACTAATAGCGACACAAAACTATTAGTTAAGGAACTAATATGTCATAAATGAAAGATGAGAGATGATTGGTGCAATTTAAACTTTGGAAAATAAATTTTAATGTGTTTGGATGATATTAACCTTGGCACATGAGAGGCATGTGATATTTAACGTGCTTTTCTAACAAAAAATCCACTTGGGACTAATGGCGACACAAAAATATTAGTTATGAGACTAACTTTTTACAAATGAAAGATAAGGGCTAAGAATGTTACGAGAGACAAAGATAGGGACGATTGGTGTAATTTACCCTTTCTTTTCCTTTTTTCTCTCTAATTCTCAATCAAGATGCATGCACGAGTAATTGTTGTTTTCAGTACTATGTCATGATTAATGCATTTTATATTTTGTATTTTACCAAAGTTACATAATCTCCTAATTAATGGTTTCAAATTAAACTTGCTAATGCCCTCTAATTAATAGTCTCTATAGAACAAAAAGTGTTGCATGATTATTGTCCAAAAAACTAGGAATTTTGTATAATATTCTTTATAGCTAGCTTAAGGGGACTCGATGTGCATTTTGAAAACATGAGAGGTAGTAATGCATTTCACCCCCCATGATGATCATCTAATGGGTTATATTGCTAAATTTTGGTAAATCTACTTTTATAGTAGTGAGAGTAACTAAGATGTCGAGACAAGGAGCAATACACTCTTATCAATCGCGAGAGGAAACTAAGGGGTAATTAGAGGATCACGACCCCTTGAATAGACACGAAATGGGGGACCTCACCTCCATAAAATTGTGTCTAGACATTTATATCTTCAATTCCCCTCCCCAGTTCTATGATTCAAGTTGAAATTTAAAAGATCATATTCGAAAAATATTTGGCATCAATAACTGGCCTAAAGATGCAAAACTTGTCATGCATCCATAGATTATTATAGAAGTAGCTTACTTTAGATGAGAAGCATTCTGCTTCCTTCTATCTCTTTATAAATTCAGATTAAATGTGCGTACAAGTACCTTCTTCCAGCTAATCACAGCAAAGATTAAACTTTTATTATATGGCTACTATGAAATATTTCTTGTAAATTTATAGAAATAGAGGTTTCCAACCCTTGATATTATTTTTCAATATAGGTAAAAGTACTATATATGCTTCTATATATGCTTTCTTGCCTATAGTAGGAGACTATTATGTAAGATTTTCTAGTTCTTCGGGAAATAAAGTTAAGAGACTATTATGTAAGATTTTGTAGTTTCTTTTATTTATTTTTTTTTTTTTGGAAAATAAAGTTATTGCTATATTTTATATAATTTCTAAAATAATCTTTTCCTCATTTGTTTTGGTTTGCCTTTCTTAATTAGAAAAGAATGACAATATCTAATTAGAAAATCTCGGGCCAAAACTATTAACTTTTTCATTTCTTGTAATTACTTTGTACTTTTGCTTTCTTGCTTTTTCAGGCCTAGACTTAAAGATATTACCTCTGTTTCCTCAACTTTCTTTCATATATATATATATATATATATATATATATATATATATATAGAGAGAGAGAGAGAGAGAGAGAGAGAGAGAGAGAGAGAGGAATGAGCTAATAACTTCAAGATTGTGTTATTGTACGGTATACCATCTTTTTTTGTGTCTCCTATCATTAAAATAAACCTTAAAGAATCCATTAGCTCAAATAATTCTCAATTTTAGGGTGGTAAAATTTTGCTAATACAAACTCTATTATCTTCTGAAACATTTTCTCCACTTGGTATTCTGAATGGTAATATCAATGTTTATTACCTAGGAAATCAAAGAAGTCACTTTGCATTCTACTACTAACTATCCAGGTAAATGAATCCTTTCCTTTTATCTTAGATAGTTTCTTTTTACTTTTGTTATTACTTTTTTCGTTCCCCTATTTCTATAATTTTTCATTTTTTTCATAGTTCTTTTTTTTTCTATGGGCATGGTTTATCCTATCACAGCAAGGGATTACAATGAACATATTAAACTTTTTTGTTACTTCATAATTGGCAGTTTATCTTACCCTTCATTTGGCTGAAGAAAGAGCTACCTCTTACTATCTTGTGTGTTTATCAGATTGCTATGTTATACGACTATGTTCTGGATCACTTAGAAGTTTGATATTTTTTTCCTCTTGCAAGCCATATGCTGCTGCTTCTACTTTATACTGAGATGGATCGTCACTGGTTGGTGCAAATGAAGCTACTGCATCAAACGAGAATTCTAATTTGCACCTGGGATGCAGCAAAGCTAACAATAGGTATATGTTATATCGCTTTGAAACATGAGTTACTTGAGCTTGCATACAAAGAGGGACTCTATTTTGTAGAAACACAAATGTCATATTGTTCGAGGTGAATTTAGGGAAGTGGACAAGTAGATTGAAGATAAACTTCTATTGTTGAATTTTGCATATCAATTTACTTAAAGGTGGTGTTGAATTTTGCATGTCAATTTATTGAAAATAAGCACCTAAAAAAATCACCTCTACGTGCTTTTTACTATTTATAGGTTATAAGCCCCAAATAAGCTTTAACCAAATAGGCTCGAAGTCAACATCCTATTTTTTTGTAGCACGAGCGAAAAAATAATTTCAGCTTCTCTAGAAGCTCCTTTGTGGCCTATACATTGTTTTCCCATTGACAGATAATGTGCAAAGGGAAAAATCACACATGATGTAGGCTATGCTACTCAATTTTGCATTAATCAGGGTGACTACTTCAAAAACTGGACTGTGCAAAAGATTACCAGATCTGAAACATAAATTCAGACCTTTAGCTAGCAAGATTGCCAAAATAGAACCAAAACTGCCTACATTTTTCAACAGAAAATATATTATTTTATGCTCAATAAATTGCTTCATTTATAACATAAAGTTTCAAGCATTACATGAATTGCATACCAAATTTTAAAAAAAAAATACCATATAGAAGTCAATACAATTAAAGATAGATGCATATATAAACTTCTACTATCATGTTGCAAATTTAACGCTCATACATGGTTGTAATCAGCCTTATTAAAGGTAAAATATAAATTCAATAATTATCTAGAATTTACATTCTAACAAATGATTCAATTACTCTTTAGGTAGGGAATTAGTAGATCGTGCTAATAGTTGCATCTTTTGAACACTTATACATATAGGTAATTTTCCTTAGGTGATTCTTCCAGTAGCAGGACATTAACAATATTCCTCAAAAGTAGAATGTCAGAATGAAAATGATTAGCATGTGTGAATGAAACAGATAGTAGAATATATGAATAGACATGACCTTTAGAATCAGATTGAACTTTCCTTTCTTTCTTTGACTCTACTGAGCTATCACCTTTTCCCTTCAATAATCCTACAAAATAGAAATCAAAGAGATATATGAAAGTTAGCAAAGCAATAGCTTTTCTATCTGTAGTATCATTATCATACTAGATGATTGTTGGCTTATTTTATGTTTCATTTCTCTGCACAATAATGGACTAAGATTTCATTCAATTTTGGACTGTGTTAACATTATAGAAGTATATCTTCCAGTTTAGTGATGCTCAATTCTGCAATTTTAGAAGTTTTGAAATTGCAATAATTAACATTTTCGAACATATCATTAAATTGCTCCTTTCTTTTTGAAATAACAATCCAAATTTCAAGCTCAACTACAAAAATATGAAACACCCAATACTATAATCAAATTGCAAAAGCTAAGAAGTATATAGTACACATGCAGAAGCTAATAAATAGAAGTAAAGCTGCAATCAAACTTACGAAATCAAAGGTGCTTTCAAATTCGAAGGTTGTTCTAAATTGGATATTGTGTCTGCATGTGTCTAACTAAAGCTTTTGTTCTCCTCCTCAATTCTACTATCATCAAACACAAAGTGGCAACCCAATTGCATGGAATTGCACACGTGTCGAAATAGCTATTTTTTTATGCTCTTGGCAAAGTGACGTCATTTTGTAGATGTCTTGTACAAAGAAGAAAGGTGTCATTGCTTCTTTTATCATATGGTAATAACCAGATATTTAAGAAGTTGGAAATGGGAAAAGTGTTTGAATCTATAGCAAAATCCAAAAAAGATCATCCAAATTGTTTAGTATCTTTTTTCTCATCTAAGTATGTATAAAACGATCAGTTATGATTTATTATTCTATGGTCACTAAATTACTTAGTGTCTGTTGGGGAAAAACATGCAAACACGAAGAATACGAGAAGAAATAACGGACACAAGAAATTACGTGATTCGGCTTTGAAGCCTACGTCCACGGGCAGCAGAGAATAATTCTATTACTGATCACGAAAGCTACAAGGCTCCCACTTTGGTTTCTCTCTCACACATAACATAATGAGTATTGCCACATATTTATAGTGCAAAGGTTTCCTAAACCTATTAAGCAGAAAAGGCAACTAATTAATTATGTGCTACAAAAGGTAACAAGCGAATAAGATAATATGCTAACAAGGAAATCTGCTATTCTTGTTGCCCAAGAATACGGGCCACATTCAACAAATCTCTACCTTGGCACGTATTCGCTCCAATCAATACACCATCATCCCTGCGACCAATCGCTCTAAGAGCTCAATGCTCCGCATTGCAAATAGCAACCAAGTCCAAGCAATGCTTAAACTTGCTGACTGGAACCACCTTAGTAATCATATCTACTAGATTCTCATGGGTAGATATCTTCTGCACCGATATGATTCCTTGTGATACAACATCTCTGATAAAATGATATCTGATATCAATGTGTTTAGTCCTCTCATGATACATCTGATTCTTCGTCAGATGGATTACACTCTGGCTATCATAAAAGACTGTACTTGTATCTTGCTGTAGTCTAAGATCACGAACCAGGCCTTGTAACCACATGGCCTCCTTCACAGCTTCTGCAATTGCCATGTACTCGCTTGATGATCGACAATGTCACGATGGCGTAATGTCGCTTTTCAACCGATAGCACATCCAGAGAGTAAACACGTAACTCGCCGAGATCTTCTCTTATCAAGGTCACCCGCAAAGTCTGAATCACAATAACCCACCAACCTCGCGCAATCTCCAGTCATCTTGCTAAATAGCAATCCTATATTCGCAGTGCCACGCAAATATCTCATTATCCATTTCACTGTTTCCCAATGTGTTTTCCCAGGTGATGCCATATACCTGCTCACAATACTAACTGCATGTAAAATATCAGGTCGAGTGCACACCATAGCATACATCAAGCTACAAACAGCACTCGAGTATGGAACATGAGACATATGCTCTACCTCCTCCTCAGTTTTAGGTGACAAATCTGCAGACAACTTGAAATGAGCAGCAAGCAGCACACTCACAGGCTTTGCTTTCAGCATCCCGAAACGCTTTAGCACTTTCTCAATATAACTCTGTTGAGACAAGAACAGCTTCCCAGCGTTTCTATCTCTGTGAATCTCCATGCCAAGAATCTTCTTTGCTGCTCCAAGATCCTTCATCTCAAACTCATCACCTAGTTGCTTCTTTAATTCATCGATTGCAGACATGCTTTTAGCAGCAATAAGCATATCATTGACATACAACAACAAGTATACAAACGAACCATCTGGAAGCCTTTTGAGGTACACACAGCTGTCATAGGCACTCCTTGTGTATCCAGCACCTACCATGAATGTGTCAAATCTCTTATACCATTGCCGAGGTGACTGCTTCAACCCATACAAGAATTTCTTCAGTTTGCAAACATGGTTCTCCTTACCAGGAACTATATACCCCTCCGGTTGACTCATGTAAATTTTTTCTTCAAGATCACCATGCAAAAACGCCGTTTTCACATCTAGCTGCTCAAGCTCTAAGTCATAAAGAGCAACCAAGGCAAGCAAAACCCTGATGGAACTATGCTTCACAACCGGAGAGAACACTTCGTTGAAGTCAACACCCTCCCTTTGTGTATAGCCTTTTCCCACCAACCGTGCCTTGTATCGAGGACCTTCAACCCCTAGAGTACCTTCCTTTTTCTTGTAAACCCATTTGCAACCGACAACTCGCTGTCCCTTAGGTAATTCAACAAGTTCCCACGTTTGATTCTTATGAAGAGACTTAATCTCCTCACTCATGGCATCCACCCACTGAGCAAAATCTTTCCCAGATATGGCCTCTTTATATGAATTCGGCTCATGTCCTTCAATTATTTCGGCAATAGTCAAAGCATAAGCAACAAGATCAACGTATCCGTACCTTTGAAGCTCTCTAATCTGTCTTCTTTCTCGCCCAGTGGCAATGCTGTACTTCTGTTGTTCATGCACATTTTGATCATGTACCTCAGTTGGTTGAGTCGGCTGAATTTGACTGCTACTATTGCTAGATGGAACATTTGGAACATCAGCAAATACCTCCACCTGCTCTTTGACACCGTGGTCTAAACCAGCTACCACTTTCTCCTTTTCTTGGTCTAATAAAGCAGACTCATTGAATATGACATCCCTGTTGATGAGGAAACCTGGAGACTTTGGATCTGTGCACCACAACCTGTAACCTTTCCTCTCGAACGCATAGCCTAGAAATATGCATTTCTTTGCCCTCGGCTCTAACTTGCCATCCTTCACGTGAGCGTATGCAGGGCAACCGAACACCCTCAATCGAGAGTAGTCAGCAGGCTTACCAGACCATAACTCAAAAGGAGTTTTCAATTCAATAGCTTTGGATGGAGACCTATTCACCAAGTAGCATGCCGTATTAACGACTTCAGCCCAAAAGTCTTAACTCAAACCAGATTGGGAGAGCATACAACGAGCTCTCTCTACCAGAGTTCTATTCATGCGTTCTGCAACTCCATTCTGTTGTGGTGTCCCTACACATGTCCGGTGTCTCACAATGCCATGTTTCTTGCAGAACTCATCAAACTCTTTGTTGCAATATTCCAACCCATTGTCAGTCCTAAGACGCTTAATTTGTTTACCAGTCTACTTCTCAATCAACGTCTTCCACTCGACAAATATTGGAAACGCCTCATCTTTAATTTTTAAGAAGTATACCCACACCATCCGAGAGTATGCATCAATGACAATGATGTAATACCTGGCACCTTTCTTAGAAGGAACTTTATTAGGACCCCAAAGATCAGAATGAATATAATCAAGGGTACCTTTGGTGTTCTCCTGCCCTTTGCTGAACTTCACCCTGGTTTGCTTTCCAAAGACACAATGCTCGCAGAATTCAAGCTTTCAAGTTCTTTGTCTACAAAGCAAATCCCTCTTACTCAGCTCGGTCAGTCCCCTCTCACTCATATGGCCCAACCTTTTGTGCCACAACTGCGTAGTGTCATTATCACTCTCCTTAGATGTAACAGCTGCAACACCTGTAACTGTACTACCTTGAAGGACATATAGGCCGCCAGTCAAGTTCCCTTTCAAGAGCACAATTGCACCTTTGGTCACCTTTAAGACACCATTCTCACTTCGAAATTTGTATCCATGAGAATCTAAACACCCAAGAGAAATCAAGTTTTTCTTTAACTCCGATACATGCCAACACTCGAGAGATCTTGTAATACCATCAAACATCTTGATATTTACGATGCCCATTCCCTCCACCTTCAACGAAAGATCATTGCCTAGAAAGACTTTCCCTTCTCTTTTGGAATAAGAAGAGAACCAGTCGTGCTTAGGACACATATGGAACGTTGCACCAGTATCAAGAATCCATTGATTTTGCCACTGTGATCCACTCACAGTCAAAACTTCCCCGGTACTACTCGAGTTATCTCCATCACTGTCAGCACTCTCCACCACATTAGCTGAATTCTCCACCTTTTTCTTTCCCTTTTTCAGTTTTGGACATTCTTTCTTAATGTGACCCTTTTCACCACACTCGAAACAGCGTAGCTTCCTTGCTCTTGATTTTGACCTTGACTTGCTTTTCTTTCTACCCAAAGATCCCCCTTTATTCTCCGATCTCCCTCTACTCACTAAACCTTCCCCATGAACTTCTTCCCTATGTCCCGGAATATGTGTTTGAAGATCCTTCGATTTTAATGAAGTAATCACATCTTCAAAAGTAATTTTATCCCTCCTGTACAACATAGTGTCCACAAAGTTCATATATGAAGGCGGTAAGGAGCATAATACGATCATAGCTTGATCTTCGTCATCAATTTTAACACCCACATCCTTCAAAGCAATAAAACAAGAGGTAAACTCATCAAGGTGTTGTTTTAGTAAGATACCTTCTTTCATTCTAAGATGATACAATCGCTTCTTCAAGTAGAGGCGATTAGTGAGAGATTTAGATGTATACAGTTCCACCAAAGTATTCCAAGCCTTAACTTCTGTCGTCTTCTCCGCAATCCCCAGCAATACTTCATTTGTCACGGACATATGTATTGCACTCAAGGCTTTTGCTTCGAGTTCTTCTCTCGCTGCTGGTTCTATCTTTTCCGGGATCACTCCTTCAATGACTTTCCAAAGTCCTTGCATTGTCATAAATGCCTTGAATCTGATCCTCCAAAGACTGAAACTCATTCTCCTGTCAAACTTCTCGATTTCAAACTTTCCACCTGTGGAAGACATCTTCGTTTGCTCAAAACTCACACTTTAGGATGGAATTTGGCTCAATGGATCGCAAAAACGGATTCAACACGTCGAAATACCTTAAGAACACCCCTGGTCAACTTTGGTCAACACCGGTCAAAGTCAACACCGTCCCTAAACACGTACTTCGGAGCAGAATCTGGAAAAACAGAACCCAAAAACGGACTCAGCACGTCGAAAAACGTGGGATAAGGCTTTGGTCAAACTCGATCAACCCTTGGTCAATGGTCAATGGTCACGGTCAAACCCAGGTCAACGCTGGTCAAAGGTCAAATCAGTTTTTTTGTTTTTTCCTCTTCTTGGACTAGGCCCAATCCAGAATTAAAAATTTTGCCAAGCCCAAAAACAAAAAAAAAACTCCCAGACCCAAAACAAAAAATACCCAAGACCAAAAAAAAATAAATGAACAAGGCCACTACCCTGGCCCGATTCACGACCCAAGCCCAGAAGGGTTTTCCTTTTTTTTTTAATAGAACCTAGCCCAGCCCAAAAAAAAAAAAACCCAAAACTCGGTCCAACCCAAGCCTTCTACCCAAAACCCAAAACCAGAACCCGACCCAAAAGAAAACCAAATACCCGAAATAAAAACAAAACCCGACCCAATTGCTTGTCTTCTTCACCTGGCTTTTAACCCAACCAATGAGCAAACCCGACCCGATCAAAGCTCTCGTCTCCGGCCACCAAACTTAACGCCGAGCACGCCAAAATGATCCTTGTGCAACATAGACCTTAACGGCACTGCCTTATTGCTGATGTTCACGCCGAAGAACCGCTGGCAACTACCAAGAAAACCCGCGACCTTTCGAGTTTTCAAAAACGCGATTCCGGTCGCCGATATTCGACACAAGCACCAACAGTCAACTCCCCTCTTCACGAGGAGTCTTTTGGTACCAAGCTCTATTGATTTCGTCGCTCCGATGAGAGGTTTCGAGAATGGCAGGAAGGGTTACTCTTAAGGCCCCGTTTGGTTCCGCCTTTTTTTTTTTTTGGTTAAGGCTTTGTTTGGATGAGTTTTGTTTTTCCTTGCAGCGGATTAATACCTATGTTCTGATACCAGTTTGTTGGGGAAAAACATGCAAACACGAAGAATACGAGAAGAAATAACTGACACAAGAAATTACGTGGTTCGGCTTTGAAGCCTATGTCCACGGGCAGCAGAGAATAATTCTATTACTGATCACGAAAACTACAAGGCTCTCACTTTGGTTTCTCTCTCACACATAACATAATGAGTATTGCCACATATTTATAGTGCAAAGGTTTCCTAAACCTATTAAGCAAAAAAAGCAACTAATTAATTATGTGCTACAAAAGGTAACAAGCGAATAAGATAATATGCTAACAAGGAAATCTACTATTTTTGTTGCCCAAGAATACGG
The DNA here is from genome assembly GCA_028554755.1 of Cordia subcordata. NCBI lineage: Eukaryota > Viridiplantae > Streptophyta > Magnoliopsida > Boraginales > Cordiaceae > Cordia > Cordia subcordata. Next base: position 13,060,693 of record JAPTOF010000010.1, on the reverse strand, counting down.
GCCACATTCAATAGTGTCTTTTACTTATAAGTTACACTTCGATGGTTTTGTTGTTACTATCAGCAAGTTTTCAGATGACTAAGGGGTTTTAGAGTGGAGATGCAAAGCAGAGAACAAATGGCCATTTGTTGAACAACCTTCAACAATGGTGGCCGAATTTGTATGGATGGTAGCTGGATCTCTTCTCCCTTTCTCTCTTTTCTTTTTTCATTGTTTTCTATTTTCACTTGATACACACTTAGGTAAATTTCCTTTATCTTTTTTTTTCTCTATTTTCATCTCTAAATCATATACATATACACACACATACATGCATATGTAAATTTCTTCATGTGCATATTTTACACTTCTCAACTTCTTTTTCCACCAAAGAAATTAAAGGCCTAAAGCTTGGCTTGGTTTCTGTCTCATCAAAGCAACCATGTACAGATCAAGAAGGTATGTTTAAATTTCTGCAACTTTCTTCAATTAGTTCAAACCAATAAGCTACTCTTTATGTGTGTTTATATGATTTTGCCATTAGTTTGGCCTAATAAAATCACATGAATTTGTTGCTATATGTAAATATAGTTTTCTTTTTTTCCTATTATGGTGCATTTAATCAATGATTAGGGTCAATATTTCTTATGTTTAGTATTTCTTTTGTAATTACATGTTGTTAAAGATTCTTATTATAATTTCTAATGTTAAGACATTTTTTGAATAGTTTCACAAGGCTAGGAAATGCTTGAGCCAGAAAGCATAAACAGTCTTGTAGTTCGCAGGACTCTTCAACATCAAGGCCTTGCTTGAGTAATTCACCTAAAGTTGCAAAGGCTCCTAATCTGCGTTTAGCATATTCAAGTGGATGAGGCATGCCCAATAACTCCAAAGTGCAGGCTAGTGCTAGCTCTTCCAGAGATTCTTCTACCTAAAATAATTGTTATACCAGAATTTAATATTTCTTGAAAAGTTTGGTCATTGAGAAGAGATGTTCAAGTCATTGAATAAATTTTTTTCAAGTAGAAGGTTGCACCATAATTTAATATTATGTTTTTTTTTTTGTAAATTAATAAGTTTTCAAATTAAAAATATGGTAGGGGTAGACTTTGGCTCATAATAGCTTTTCAAATTTTCATGTTCTGTTGATGAGTTGTAGACCTAGAAAATGCTATGATTTTATATTTTGTCACATTTTGCACTTCTCACTCTATCATTAACGTTGAATGTTGCAATGTGTAATGTATGTTTTTCGATTCTATATCATGTTCGATTAGCAGTTCACTATCAATCATCTTTCTTTTTTAAATATATTTTACAATAAATTTGTTTATTTAATTCATAATATTTATGATACTTATTAATGTCATAGTATTTTTCTACTATACCATGTGTTGGGGATGTGACAACTAATAGGTCACATGAGTTATCAACTTGAGATTGCCTTTTAGCAATTATTTAAAATATACAAATATATGATATGACCATGATGGTGTTTTACCACAACAGCCATTCGGCAACTATTTATAATATGTTATATTGCAAAAATTTTCATATTAATTTCCTATTCATCGCACGGGTGTATGAAATTATAATTTTTTAGTGTATGAAATTATAATTTATATTATGTAGAATTGAAATTTAAATAACTTATAGAATTTAGTACTACAAAATTTTACATGTTATACTCAAATTTTCGAGCATAAATTGGATGGTAAATAAGTGTGAGATTATTATTCTTTATCTTTTACAATTGATTATCAAACTTTTGTGTGTGTGTGTGTGTATTTATATAATAAATCTCTTTTTAGAAATATATCATATACTAAATATTGGATTATTTCTTTATTATCTAAAAATGAAGCTAACGTCACCTTTATACAGAATTATACATTCCAAGGCAACTCCATTGCAAAAGGTTTATCTTTTGGAGAGCCTTTCTATTAAATAAATTCCATTTAACAAAATATGTGAGAAAATTATTCAAGTTGTCATATTTGTTTGAAAAATTTTATTAAAAAGAAGAAAACTATATATACGTATTTATAATTTATGCTTAATAACAATGTTTGTTATATTATTCAATTACATTATAATTATGTCAGACCCCGCGCAACGTAGGGGTGTAATACTATTTTCTACAATATAACACAAAATTATTTAACTAATGATATATAATTTGCTTGACATATATAATTACATAAAACAATTAAATTATTTTAATAAAAAAACAAATTATATATGCCACATCCCGTGCTAGATTAGTATATATACTATACATAAAGTTGTACCTCAAGTTAGTATGTATGCTTTAAGAGATGCTAGGTCAGCTCTATAATGCTTATTAAGATGACACATCATCATTTATCTTTCATCATTTTAGAGGTAACGTTTGCTTTTTCCATTAGCATAAAATTAAATTTACACATCTCATTGATCCCATAATTTCTAATAGTGTTCAATATAATTAATTGAGAGATGTGTACATATTATTTTTCATAGTCTAACTATAATTTATATGTCTCTGTTTTTATTAATCACTAAATAAATGATGTAAAAATACCAAAAAAAATATAAAAATCACGTTTACAGGTTTCTTAAAAAAAGAACAAATGCAAATCTATATATCTATCTATATCCATTTCTATATGATATAATATAATACTAATAAATTTGTACCTCATAAGAGTTTTAGAGGTCTTGAAATGTGCCATATGGTGATTAGGGGCCAATATTAATTTACACATAAAAAATGAATTTAGAAATTCAAAAGATTTGATATCAAAATAGTATAGGATAAAAGATTATCATTAATCTATGAGTTTAGAATGTCTAAAACCCAATTGGTCAATGCTATTTTTTTTTAAACCAAGCATCTATATTATGCTTCCTTTTCATTTCTAGTGTATTCTTCCTAAATGAGAGAATTTAGAAACTAGAGTTTTCTTGAGAAATTGGACATCTATTATAAATTTTAGATTTACGAAATAAATATTATAATTGATTTTTGATTTCAAAATTAAAATTAGAAGAACACATAAAAAAGTTTAATCCATGCGAAGCATAGGCTAAGAAAAACCTAGTTGTGTAGGAAAATGAAGGTGGAAAAGCTAGCCCACTTATGCCTATTATGGTATCAATAAACATTTATGCTATTACTTTTTTTTAACAAAAACTATTATTATTTTGTGTCTTATTAATTTTTACCTTTTCCTATTGTAGACATTGAGTGTCCATTATAAGTGTATTGACTACCATTGCTTATTTTAATTGTTCTATTAATAGCGTATATTAGTAACCATTGTGTCTGATTAACTCTCAAAATATTTTATCATACTTCATCTATAAAATTGGTTTATGTTAATGTACAATTTTTTTTCTTCTAGGAATCTAAAAATGTGGGCTCCATTCATAATAATCTTCTAAAGCAAGTGGACCCAAATCACAACGTAACAATAATACTTCATCTCATTGCAAAAAATATGTGCTTTAAGTTCAAAGATCCATTAAGATATGTAATGTACACCAACTTTTTTTTTTTAATACTGACCATACACAATGTTTTCCAGAATCCTGCTTTGCAATAAATTAAGGGTGCAATTGGCAGAATTTTAGACGCACAACATGTGGTGAAAAACATTGCAAACTAATATATGGTATATGGAATCAATTCAATTTTTTGTTGCTATTTTGCCAATACGCGAAGCTGTTCCCTGTAGTGCATATCCACCTTCTATTGACGCTTTGGGTGGATTTTTAGTTGAATGCAAATATTGACCATAATTGTTTAGCATATGGATGTATACCGTCGCAGAATCCATATATCTAGAGTAATATGTTGATATTAGGTTTCTATATTTTGTATCCAAAAAGGATTTTCTAGATTCTAACCAATGGTCTTAATATAATTTACCTTTTTCTATATTGCTTCCATCCATATGAGTTATGGTGACTGCGGAGCTTGTTCTAGGACAACCTTCAAAACCCACAGCTAAGAAGAGTGCGTCGACTTATGAGAAGGTTTATGACATCTAACAATACCCAACAAACTACTAGAAACATGACCCACATCAAATTGTAGGGAGATAAGAACCTCTTAAGATGCATATTTGAAGTAGAAGCATCATCAAAAGGCTAATAATACAGAGGTGCTTGCCCTTATCCACAGACAGAGAAGCATGTCCACCCTTATTAGGCAAGATAGAGCGATGCCCTAAGTAAGAAACAGAATCAGGAGAAACAATAGAGGTCACAACCATAGAGTCACTTTGCCGAACAGATCCATAGAATAGTAGCCCAACAATAGAAGGCAACGAACAAGAGACACCTACTAATAAAGATAATAAATCACACGTAGGCAAAAGAGAGCCCAAAACATGACGCGACGCCCAAGCAATAGTAGGGGACACGGGGACCAAATATAGGCCCACAGAAGATTGGCCCATGGTAAAGAAAGAGTGGGTCGAACTAGAGAAAACATTCACAAGAGAACAGTCAGTCAGATTCAAAAAGCCAAGAAAGAACTACTCGTTGAATCGCTCAATAATATTTTTTTTTTGAAAAGAATTATTGTGCATTTTACGTATTAAATTAATGCACAATAATTAATTTACTATATTTTTTCTTATTAAATAAAATTTAATAAATGAAAACTTTATTGTATTAATTTAAGTATTTCTAATTTATATATCATATATATAATTTATATATCATATGGATATATAATTTATATATCATATAGATGTATATAAAAAAATAAATCTATGCATATTTATATCCATCTATCAATTTATGTCTATACATTTATATTTAGGTCTATATCTAACTTTTATATAGTGGTTGGGGGCCAAAATAGGAAAAAAAAAGAAAAAATTGAAAAAAAAAAAGTGAATGAGCTGTTAGGTCCATGGGGGCTGATAGTTAAGCCCATTTGGGTTGCGATCTGGGCTGGGTTAAGTTAGGTCGTGGGCCAAGCTGGGCTTGGGTGTGGGTTAGGCTTGGATGGGCTGCTTCACAAGTTGGGCTAGGTTGGGCCATGGGCTAGGCCAACAGACCTAATTATCCCCAACCCAGCCCATTTATGCATTAAACCCATCCCAGCCCAAGGCCAGTTATTAATTAACTATTCCTTATTGTCATGTCATTTAAATATGATAAGATAAATATATTATACACTGTAAATAATAATACTAAAGCTACAAATTAATATAGTACAAATCCATTTACAATATGCGGGAATAAAACATTCAAATTGCTTCTCTACAAAACTTTGGGTGGGAACAATTTATTTCTTAAATTTTTTTTCATATTATTTCTTTACAAAAATTTCAACAGGTATAATGAGTTTGACTTGCACGAAAAAATTTATTTAAAATTTTTTTTCATATTAATTCCCTACAATAGTTTCAAAGTGATAAAATATCTATAAAATAATTATTTTATTAAATTAGTTTGAAGTTTTTTTTAGGATATTTGCTTGGTGGGGACTTCTCTAACGCCTAAGCAATGATTAACACAAAATTTTTGAATGAATATTTTGGAGAAAATAATGAATTTCTATAAATAATAACGTGTTTACTACAAATTTTAAATCATTTCAACATAATATTTTGCTGACTACAAATTTTGAGCCATCTTCTCACGCACTGCTACAAATTATAATGACTTCACTACAAATTTTTAAGCTGTCTCTAAAAATTCTTTTTTTGGTGGGAACAAGACAAATCTTATTAAATGCTGATGTTATCGCTGAAGATTTACAAAATCTCTTACCTTTCAGAATAGATGGTAGTGAAATGTGGGACCCGATTGGTTTTTTTGGTTTTTATTTTTTTTAAACTCACATCCTCATTTACGTTATTTAAATTTATAAGGAGGGGTATACACATAATTGTATTCCTAAATATAGAAAATACACACGACCCACATGGTTGAGTTGGCTTGAATATCATTTGTTGCTTGCGTGGGGCCCGCCTTGGGAGGTTTTGGGCGGTGGGAGGATTGAAGAATTTTCCCCTCTCCTGATTTGGGTGCAGCCATTGTCTGTCGTGCCCCATTTCTCGACTTCAAAAATCGAGAAGAGAAGAGAAGAGTTAGTAAAAGAGTGAGTTGAAAAGGGTTTAGCATGATGACGTTGGAGCGCGTGGGAGGGCTGGCGATGCACATAATCCTATCGAAATTGGACCCGACGGACGCCGCATCGGTGGCCTGCGTCAGCCGTCGTTTCAGGAGTTGGGCCTCCGACGACGATTCTCTTTGGGCCCGATTCTGCTCCGACGATCTCGGCCTTTCCTCTCCTATTCACCCTCTCCTCCACCATGCCTTACCTTCTTTCAGGGTATTTTTTTCTTTTTTTATTCTTTTCTTTTAACAATGAATTTGTCTGCTTAATGGGAAAAAAAGTGAGTAATTTCTACCATTTTGTCCTTCATTTCTTGATCTTTTACATGTTATTTCTTCCGGGATTATTGAATAGAAGAATAGTCCCGAGTGATGACCTGGATTCAAATCCCATTACGGGGGCGGGGGCGGGGGCGGGGTGGGCTGAGGGTTTAGATTTATTTCCTCTGTCTAACAGACATCATAATAATATAGAAATGTTAACGTGAATGGGAAAAATGACTTTCTCTTTGCGTTTCGTCTTAAAAAAAAATAAAAATAATGGAAAATATAAACTTGCTCGAAGGATTGTTAGTTCAATGCATTTAGGAGCTTGATCCAGTTGCCTAGAAGAATCTGAATGCTTGGAGAGTTGTAATATGCATTTTTCTACGTAGTTGGCCTCCTGAGAAGGTCGGCTCCTCGTGCCCTTTGTGGCAGCTTCCACGTGCAAAGGTTAATATTCATTCTTTTTCTTCTCCTTAGTTAGTCCATTGTCTATTTTGTTAACCACAATTGTCCATACGGTTAATATTATCGTAGAATTGATATGGTTGTGAATGTTTTCTTGAGGACCAACAGCGCCCTAGCCTTGAATAAATTGTACGAGGTCAATGAAGTTTATTCAAGTAGCCTTAGTATGTTTGATGTGTTATAAACGAATCACGACTTTGAAGGACTTGAAATCCATATTGTGGAAAATGATGTCTTCCGTATATCAATGTTGGTTGTACTTCCATTTCTCATTAAAAAAAAGAGTTTCCTTTATACTTGTGCTGTTTACTGAGACAGAGATTTGAATTAGGTTTTGCTTTAGCATTACAACTCATTGCTTAGATCATGCAATGTATATTTCCATCATATGTGTCTCTCTATGTAGGTCTGCTATCAAACATGGAGAGAAGCTTTCAGCATGTACCCTTGGCCTCTGGTCAAACGCGTGAAGAGATGCTGGCAAAGTATTAAGGACTGGTTAATGGTAAATTACCCTGAGGTTTTGGCTACGCTGCGTAAGGGGGCATCTGAGGATGAAATAAGAGAGTTGGAGGCATCTTTGAAGGTGAAGCTACCACTTTGTACGAGACTTATTTACAGATTTTGTGATGGTCAAGAATTAACCAGTGAACAAGAGTTCAATGGAAGAAGCAGAAAGATCAGAAACTTGTTAGGACTCATCGGAGGCTACTCGGTTTACGATCACCTAGTGAATGTTTTCTTGCTACCACTGGGTGAAATGATAGGAGAAACGAAAGATATTATACGTCATTTTGGTGTGAACAAATCAGAGTATGTGATTATCGCAGCTTCGACTTACAATGAGAAGATGTTCTTTTTGAACTGTAGCAATGGTCAGTTATATGTTGGGACCAGGAATCTCATAACGGATAGTGAAATGCTTCCTTGTGTACCAAATGATTTGATAACTTCAGTGCATGACGATTTAAAAAGTGCTAAACCTCAAGATGCTATGCTATTATGGCTAGAAGAACATGCTCGTCGCTTACAAAGTGGTCTTAGTAAAGTTCGTATTGAAGGAAGACTGAAAAGCATCAATCTCTTCCCGGAAATACGTCCTCTTTGCTCTACTGCCATAACCAATGGTGTCAAGGTGACTCACAATGTTATAACTTTTTTCATTTAATTTATCTTGAGTCCCCAATTTTTCCTTTATACCTTGCTCTCTTTTCACTGGCTCACACTTTCTCAAAATCTGTCTACCTATCTTGCTCATTGACTCCCTTAGATTTATTCTATAGCATTGTTGATTCTCTTTTCTCTCATAATTGGTTGCTACTATAGTGTGGTCTAGTGGAAGTTCATCTTCTAGCAAAGTGGACCTTTTCTTAGTATTACTTTAGCGCTCTGTTGTGATTGAATTGCTTTCTTGAACATTTCCAATTTGAGATTTCGAAGATCATCGGTTAGAGTCTAGAAAGAATAAAAATAGGACAGTCTGAAATCCAATGTTAGGGGTTCATGCTGTTGGCCAATTTGACACTGGCAAAATTTTCTGGTTGGTGAGAATTGTCAGCCCTGTAACATTAATATCTATTTCCTTTGAGCTGATACATGTGTGCTTTCGCGTGGTTGGGGGAGGGCAGGAAGTTGACATGTACATTTTTGTTTTCTTTTTGTTTTTTGTGTTTTTTTGGTTGTCTTTGGGGGGGTGTTTTCGTAGTTTTTCCTCTCAAATGCTCTGTTTCCCTATACTTCAAATTTTGATGGCATATAAGAAGAAATTACTTGTTTAGCACAGATCAGATGACCAGTCTGTTGCCATGGTCTCTGTTTATGAGGAAATTGGCAAAGAAAGCTGCAAATGAATTTATGGAACCACAAGATAGATTTTTCTTGAAAGAAAATAAAGTTCAAGTGAAATTTTAAGGAATCAAAGGATAATATTTTCTCAAAATAAAACAAAATTAGCGACCCACCATTTTTGTTATAAGGGACTGGCATGATTATTATCTGTGCTTCTTCACTTCTATTTTTAGTCTTTCTTTTGATATATTTTATGTCTGAAGACTGACATCATTCCAGGTCCGTGCCTCTGCAGTATTAACACCTGAGTTCTGTAACCTTCAGCATGACTCAGAGAAGTTGCTTTTTGCTTATTCCATTCGCATGTCTCTTTCTCCTGAGGGTTGTGTCGCCAATGGAACAACCTATAACTCTTGCCAACTATATTGGAGACATTGGATAATCAGTGCTAATGATGCTGTTGTATCAGATGTGAATGGAGAAGCTGTAATTGGAAAGGTGTGCTCTTCATCAGAAACGCCTTATAGCCTGTTTGGAATAGTCTTATCTGAAATCTAAAATCTGATAAGCATCTTATCTGATAAGTGTCTGATATTAAAAGATTGTTTGGTCTGGAGTCTTATTAGCATAATCTGAAATACTAAAATAAGCTGAATTGACCAAAATGCCCTGCAATGTTTAATAATAGAATTGATTGGTAAATAACTATTATAAATTTACTCTACAATTGTTAATATAACCTATTTTGACAAAAAATAACCCTTTTGTGTCATCGCATATATTGATATAGTGTAACTAATTATAAAATTAAAATTCAAAGAAGTATTAAATAAATTTAAAAAATAAATTCAAAGGAAAAGGCAATCTTGGTATTAAGCTAAAACACGAGGGCAATAGTGAAAAGTAAAGTTTCATTAAAAATTCTTAAAATTCCAGCCGTGCCCCTTTTAAACAATAAGATGGCTGATACATACTTAAATTTTTGCTCTTAAAATAAGCCATCTTAAAATAAGCATCTTATTATAAGCAAAAAATAAACATGCTTTTTTGGATAAGATGTAAAATAAGAAAAGTTGCTTATTATAAGCTATAAACAAACACAGCATTAGAAGTTAGAACTACCCATTTAACAGCATTTAATGGTTGATATTAATATCAATTTGACCATATCCCTGTAGCTGAACTTTAAAATGTTTTGAATCTTTTGCTAGCCTTTTTTGCTTTCTTCTTCTTGAGGCAGTAAGAAAAACGGCCGTCTTAAGTATGGTTCACTTTGGGGGTTCGGGTAGTAGCTGATGTGGTTGAGACTGGGTAAAAACAAAAAAAAAAGTATGGTTCACTTCTGATAGTATTATACTATATTAGGCCATAGGGTTGGATTATGTTTTATTACTTATATTGATGTCTTCTTTCTTACAAACCTAAGGGCTGGTAGCTTGCTATGTCAGCTTCTTTGACTATTAGTGAAATTTGCCTTTGGTAGTAGAGATTGTTACTAGAACTATGGTTTGCTTTAATCACTAGCTCTGTTTGTGATATCCATTGGTTTGCCTTGACAATCTAATGTTCGAAATGGATCAGAAAATATATCACACAAAGTCCCTACCATGCAAGTTTGTTTCAGACATGACGAAGTTTGTGAACATGGCAGCTTAAAGAGTACAGCAGTTTAAGGACTCTAAGTGTTGGGCTTCAGGGCTTGAGTATTCCCTGGACCAAAAAGAATAAAAAGGAAACAGATTTTTGTGGGAAATCTAAAAATGCAGCTAACAAACTTTGCCACTCTGGATTCCAATCCTGAAAGCTAAGTATTTTATGAAAAATCTAGTTGTTGGGACCATTATTCATAAACCAGGCTAGTCTCTCTGTCTTCCTTAGTTTAAAGTTTATTGTTCTTGTCACATTCTAGCAAATTCACAATGTAAAAGAAAAGGTTGCAATATGATTAACTGATATGCATAGATGTCACATGATGAAAAATGATGAATTTATATCTGAAAGAAATGTCTATATATTATTTTCCAGTGGGTTCCTGAAGGATCAAAGGAATCCAGGAAAATAACGAGAGTTTGACAACTTTGTGTACCCATGGTATGACCACAACAAAAGATGACATCTGTCGTCGAAATCTCTGATGATTCTCGCATTGACATCATTTTTGATGTTTGTGAAATCATTAACAATTTCTGCTTTGTCGTTGTGCTTATGGATTGATTGCCATATTCTGTTTAACAGTTTGGTGAGCTCACACTTGTTCTATGACCTTGCTGCAGTTTCCGCTCCTACACTCTGGTGAGGAAGAATTTGTTTATCAGAGTTGTACACATTTACCATCTTCTCCTGGATCTGTTGAGGGTGCTTTTACTTTTGTTCCTGGAAGGTACGCAGCATTGCGCTACATATAGAGCAGTTTGTTCTTATGAAAAAGTCACAGATCTTTTGGTGAAATTGGCTTTCCATCTTAATTTTGATAACTCAAATAAAACACATATGATCTGTGGAGGTGATGATCGTGAGCATTGAGATCGTCTCAAGGCACTTGCATTATTATTTCATTTAGTGATCCAATATATTTTTATGGGGTGCACTATTACTTAGTTTATGTTTCAAATTCATTGAAGAATGTCGTGTTTTATGTGGATATCACAAAGTATGCATATCTCCTTTTCCTCCTTTTTCTATTACTCTTTTTTCTGATACTCCTTTTTCTAATACTAATTACATTATTACGTTTCCTTTTCCTCTCTAGATTGGCGGATCCGAAAAGTAGCCCGTTTGAAGTTGAAGTCCCGAGGTTTCCTCTCCAGTTGCCGGATTATATTTTCTGAGGGCACAAGGTGCTAAAGTCCATATATTTGTGCTGGATGTAATGTTAATATATGTGATGTTAATATATGTGAATTAGATTGATCAACCCTCTATGTTTCATGTTCTGTAAAACACTTGGTGTCTTCTTTTTCTATGAAAAGTGATGATGTTCCTTATGTTTTATGCTGTGTTTATGCTTATCTGAAATCTTAAATCTCAAAAGAATATAAATTATATGTTTTTCAGATTTAGAATTTCAAATAAGCATATAACAAATACAGCATTACCGTAATATATATTTATTTCATTCACTTCCTAGTGATTCTAAAGTTGGTGTAAGATTTTGCACCATTCTTGATTGCCTAAGGAATTTTTTTCTGGCAGGTTATCTGTTTCTGTGGGGCTATTTACTGCTGCTCTTGGCAACTGGTTTTTACATTTTTTTCTTTTTTTTGGGGATTGTTTTGGGGAAGTGGGTAATTGTGGCCTATTTTTGTAATGTCATATTTTATATCCAATAGTAGAAAATATTACTAGTAGTCTTCAATATAAAAATGTACTTAGTATGTGAATTTTCTTTTTCTGTCTCTCTGTCTTTTTTTAATTGTTTTCGTTTTTTAAACAAAAAGTACTTTAAATGAAAAAAGGAAACACTATTTTTTATATGGACATTTGAATTGGTTTTTAAAAGAGTTGAAGTTTTTCTTAGAAGTAAAAAACTTGAGTTTCTTGAGAAAATGTTTCTCCAAAACTTATAAAAGAAAATATTTTTATTATAAGTCAATCCAAACGAGCATTAATTCTGTATCCAGAGAAATGATATTATTAGTTTCTTGATTTCTGCACATAGTCGATTGATTTTCTGATGCAGCACACTTATCCATTGTCGTAGGAAGGGATAAGTTGTACCCTATTTCTCTTTGATGTGCCATATGATTATTTTCTTTGTCAGCTTATCCTGTGTCTTTGGATCCCTTTGGTTTTTGTTTAATAGTTATTTCAAGAAAGAAGCTTCCAGAAGGAGTGTTTTCTTCCCTCGGTGTCCCAATACATGTAGTACTATTTCCATTTCTCATGGTAGTATAACCCTCATTTCTCTGGTCGTGGCTTTTTTGAATAACCTCACTTCTTTCTCTATAAACTGCCATGCTTTGAAGAGTATAGGCATATATCATTATCTGCTTCTTTTACAGCCTGTTTGGCTAAGCTTGTTTGGGGCTTATAAGCTGCAAATCGTAAAAACCTTGTGAAGGTTTTTTTTTTTTTTCCCTAAGAGTTTATAAGTTACAAAATACGGAACAAAACAGGCTATTTATCCCTTCAGTTTTTGCGTAACAGTCATTTCAGTAAAGACAGTTATAAAAGGAATGTTGTCTTGTCTTAATATCCTAATTTTGGCTACGTTTGTTTCACTAAAAACATATTCTTGAGAAATTATTTTTTGCATTTTCCTATTTTTGGAAGTTAAAAATAAGAAAGTGAAAGGAAAATATTTTCATGGCTAATGAAAAATAGGTTGATTTTCTTAAAAAATATTTTTCTTTTTCGATAAAAGGAAAATATTTTTGACACACTTATCAAATTTCCTCCAAACCCCCTCCTCAACGCCTACCCCACCCCTACACATATTAGATCCCCCTTCCTCCCGCCTACCCCTCACCCCACCCTGTTATCGATACCCCAAGCCACTCCCCGGGGGCCAAGGTGCCAGTGCCGGGCCCCGTCCCTGCCCTCACCAACACACATAAATATATTTTTTGATGACATAAAAAATATTTTTTAATTAATTTTTATTGTGAAAAGCAAATAATAAAAAATATTTTTTCTAGAAAAAAAATTTCATGAAAAACATTTTCCAAAATAAATTATTTTTCGTGAAACAACCGGAGCTTTAATACAAGTAGCACTGTCTCCATTTCTCCGCTACTCTGTCTGCACGCCTTATATAACAAGACCCTTGAGAAAAAGAAGAAAAGGTACACTAGAATAGAGGTGATTAGATGATGGATCAGAGGACATAATTGTTGTCTATCGGTCTTATATTAACAAAATGGCCTTGCTAAGCAGCTTACGACTATTTTAACTTTAATTCATTCTACTAATGAGTTATGCTTGCACTCTAGGACGATTAATTTATTCTATAAAAGCTTATCATGTGAAGTATGATCCTTGTCTTTAACCTATTAAACAAAATGTAAACAAAATGATGTAATGTGTCCCTCTATATAATACTCATAGTTAAGGTACGTTTTTTACTTCGTTTTATCCATCTTCTTCTTGTCATTGTATTGTCCATCTTCTTAACTATATTTTGTCCTTGTACTATCCATCTTTTTAATTATATATTGTCTTTAGAACCTCTTATCTATTTTCTGGTCATCCTTTAAATATTATTTTATGAAAGATAAATATAGCTAGTAGAGCCCGACCATCAATACAACTGACGGAACTCGATCACCAACTGACAACCCTTAAACATAATTATTTACACATTGGGACATGTAATTTGAAAGCTGTCGTTAGTAAAGTTTGAGTGAACAAACTACCAGATCTTTACTTGAACGAACTTATCAATATTAGTGACACCATCTGTTTGAAGCTCATGCATATAGAAGAATTTTGATAAAATATAATGTCATGCTCCACTTAAGGCTTGAGATATTATAGAACATAAATTAAGAATAGTGAACTCCTCGAATCACAAGGCTACATAAAAACTTCAGCATAGCATTTAGAGCATTAAAAACCATAAATTATTGAAAATCTTTGCAGTGCAGTATTTTAAGAGAAACTCTAGATAAACTATTATAAGTCACTACCAAACCGATACCCTAACGTAAACAAAAATGATAGCCATATAGTGTCTCGTCACTATAGTCTTATTCTCAAGATGCTAATGGTAAAAAAACAAGGTTATCCCTTCTAGTTAGAGTAAGCCCTCTTACTCGTTATTATCAGTAAGAAAAACAATAATAGGGTGAGTAGACCAAATGCTTAGTAAGTAAGGGTCTTTCTAGGATAGAATGAAACATGTAATAAGGCACGATATAGAAAGATGAAACATGAATCATGATATAAAAAAGTCAATAAGAAAATATAGGAGTGTATGGAACGAGAAAATTCACGCTAATCACATCACGATTTAGATCTCAATAATCAAATTAAATTAAAGAATTATATCAAGTTCCATGTAAGGCATGTTGTGGTGACACACTCACGAAATATCAAGTTGTAGGTGTAGAGCAACCACTGACAAACATGGTACGGGTACAAGGGGCTGATAGCACACACAACAAGGGATCCCATCATTACGGCAAGATAAAATAATTGCCAAGCACGACACGTCACCCCACCTCAAACACAGCTTACATTACTTTTAACAAGAAACTAACACGTGCAAGATATGATTCGCATTGGTAAGGCAAAGATAATGGTGATGATTTAATCCATTTTTACTTCATGTTGCGAATAGGATGTTGCAGTAAGAGCTAAAAGACTTTGGACAAAATATCTCTTAGAGTAAGTCATGGGGCCTTAAATCGGTAGAAGGATTATTAAAAATAAAAAGAAAGAGGACAAGGAATCTCATACATTAACAAGCATTTATCCAAAAAGTAATATAAGATTAAATAACTAAAGACATATAAGCACGTGAAACTAAATCCTTAGCTGCAAGTGACCGTAAAAGAAGAAAGACTAGAAAGAAAAAGAAAATAATACTTTGGTTTTCAATAGAATAAATAATAATTATCAGATTGTAGAAAGAAAACTAAAGGTCGTTCGAATATGCACTAAGGTTTTGCAAACATATATGATTGTTAATACAATTCTTGTTCAAGTGTGAATAAAAGTATTATTCATAAACATTATTTCCAAAAAACTAATATTTTTGGAAATAAAAGTAAATAAATAAATGAATAAAAATATTTGTAAAGTCCATAAACATCATTAACATGGGTAAAATAAGTAAAACAAAATATAATAGAATAAACAAAACTTGTTAACTTTTAGCAAATGGCAAGGAAAGAATACAATTTTTTAATTATAAGTAAACTAGAAAAAAAATTAAATACATGAGCAATTAAAATAGAAGGACCAGATCGATGTTGAAAAATGATTTTCTTGTTTTATAGAATAATTTACAAATGGAATCTAAAGAAAGAAAAATAAATAAAATTGCACGTGAAGGATTAGATGAAAAAGCGAAAATGGTTAACCAAAAATCTTTTCGATGCTAATGCGCTTATGCATGAAAGTAGCTTCAATAACATTTGGTCCTTTCTTCTCTTAAATGTTCTCAGGTGACAAGTTTTATTAGTAACCCAAATAAGTCGATGACAAAATGAACTAAAAAGAACTCATGGAATTTTCCTTTGTTAACCGTGCAATTAGGAAGTAAAAAGGAGATACTTAAATCATAGTCATATTCACATGGAAATAAAAAGGACAAAACATAAGTGACGTGTCTGAGTGGGAAAAGCCAAAACATAGAAAAAGAAAAGAAAAAATAAATAAAAGAATAAACTAACGAGATAGCATGTGTTGACTTGTGAATTCATAAAAAGCAACGGGAATTTTTAATATTTATACATTTATTACGAGGTCTTGCATGCAGGGGTGGAATTAGAAATTTGTCATTAGGAGGGCCGAGATCTATTTTTGTATTTGAACGTAATATGTATTTAAACATAAAGTACCTTAGAGATAGTATTAGGTAAAATAACAAGTTTTTATCTCTTTTAAAGAGATGGGGATAACAATACATCTTTACAATAATCATAATAACAAAGGTCGGGTGATGCTAGTGTTATGGGGCAAATAATCTTAAGAGGGGGATGAATTAAGATTATGCTACTTTTGTGAAAATTAAAAACAATTCAATCCCAATCTTAAAAACAAGAGAGTGAATAAACTTTACACACTTAATTTATCAAACGAGTTGCAAACAATATGAAAGTAACTGAAGTAGGAGGATTAAGAGATATAATGCACCGGATTTTTAGATGGTTCGGCCAAGCCTACATCCACGCCTCCGGATTCTCTCCTTAGATTTTCAATCTCCTTCACTATAGATACTTCTTCAAACGTTGTTAGTGTACAACCCAACTTGTTACAAGTCCTTGAAGCCCACTCTTCAAAGAACCCAAGTGAAAACACCTCATCGAGGATTTCCATACTCTTCCCTAGTTAAGAATTCAATCCACAATCTATCCAAACTATAGAGTGTAATTACAATTGATAACGATATGAGAAATACAAATCATGCTCAAAACCTCACCCAATAGATATAAAGACAAAGCTATTGTATAACTCAAAGAAATAAACAATCTAAAGCTCAAGAATGTTTGTAACACTCAAGTGTATGTTAAAAAACTTTAGAATGTTGTTTAAATAGTATTAGAAAGAGCTGTTGCAAATCCATGATAGAGAGAAAATCGAGTTGGGTGAGAGTGGAGTGAGAATCTTGCCAAAATTAGTTTCTAATGAGCAAATTTAAAACACAACAAGCCAAGGTTGGTTGCTCGGTGGGTGCGTCCGGCCTACCTTCTTGATGTTCTGCCCACCTCTGGTTGCCTACTTTAGTCGCCCGGCCTAAGAGTTTAGCGGGATCTAGAAAGTGTCAACTCAGAGGCTGTTAAAATTTACTCAAGTCAGGAACTCGGCTAGGTGGTCCGACCTGTAGCAAAAAAAATTCAAATTTTGGTCTTTTTTTGATTTGTTTGAAATCCCTTTTGAAAGCATGAATATTTAGCAATTAGAAGAGCAATAATGAAGATTCAAAATCAGAATGAAAAGTTTGAAAACATCTTGAGAGGATTTTAGCAATATGAAATTCTTTCAAAGAAATTTGACAGTGTGAAAACAATTTCAAAGAAAAAAAGGAAGGTCAACGATTTTGCTTTTCAAAAACTTACTAAGATTATGTGAGCAATCAATTATTTATCCAAACCATTTTAAAATGCAATTTCAAGATTCTAAGAAAGCATATTTTAGGAATTCAAAATCCTTAAAAAAATGATTTGGAAAGCATGATCAAGGTGAGTTTGAAAACAAAAATCATGAGCTTTAGAGAGTAAAATCAAGGTTCTACACAATAAGAGCAAGAATTAAAAGAAACGAGCCAGTAACCCTTATAACTTCTCGGCTCCGGCCTTATATCTTCTTTTGCGTTGTCTTAAAAATCTTTGCATGACCTTTCATCTTCGAGATCACGAATTTTCACGAGCTTCCATATAATCAAGCTTTACAAAGCATATCTCAAAAGGATAATTTACGAAGCATTCAGTCCATAAGAAGGTCCATACATTTCATTCATTGCTATTCATTCAAAAGCTTAATAATAGGATCTATACAAATCATAGACAACAAAATCATTATAGATCAAGGTCAATACACTATTTTTATAACCAAAATATTACTCTCAACCATATAATGTTAACAACTAGATATTTAAGATATAAACAAGTGTAAAGAAAATACTATTTAACAAAATAGTAAATGTTTACGTAAGAAAAAGTTTACTGATTCAAAAGGTAAAATTAAATTCTTTTCTTATTTATAAAATTATCTAGCCAATGAAATAAATAAATCATATATGAAGAAACTCCCTGAATAAATTATCTATGGAAAATTACCCAAAATTTATGAACTTCCTTAAATTTATCTTATAAGACCTAACAAGCAAATAAATATATTATGCATCAATGAAATTTATCCTCTAAAATTACTTATTATTATAAATTTGATCACTAAAATATCATATGCATAAGAAAGAACGTATATTAAAAGAACCACAACGAGAAGAACTTCAAATAAAAGAAAATGAGAAAAAGAAATTTTAGGGGGGCCATGAGAAAAAAAATTAAAAACAAATTTACATACACTAATATATATTTTATCAAAGTTGGGGGCGTCGGGGCCCTCGCTAGCCCCTCTTGGTTCCACCCTTGCTTGCATGCACCTATCAACCACAACATAACATGAGGAAAGAAATTAGGCAAGATCAATACGTAACAACAAAACCAATAGATGTTATTGATAATGGAGGATTTGATGAAGGAATTTGGAGTATGAGATGACTCCACTTACTTCAAATCTAAATCCTAAAATTTCTTTAATCAACCTTTTGGGAACAATCTATGTGCATAATATCTTCTATTGTTATTTCTAAAAAGAAATATTAATTAACTACTTTTCAATCCTAAGATTTTACAAATAAACTAGTATAGCCATGGCTTAGCTTGAAAAAAACTCTTAAAGAAAAGCACATTGAAAACTTAATCTCTGCCACCGTGTCTTCATTATTTTTTCAAAAAGAAAATGTATAGGAGTGATTTGTCATGAAAACATGCAAATGATATAAAGACTTCAAGTCAAAAAGTAACTACCTGGTCAAAATGTTGAATTTGATATTATCTCTTTTCTTTTAGACCCATTACTAGAACAACTCTTATCTTATAACACCATTCAAGAATATGTCTTAAGTGGTTAACTGGAATAAGGCCTCTCAACCATCAAAAGTTTTATCCTCTTAATTTACTCATCTTGATTCACGAACTTAATAAGATACTTCAAGTGTGCTTCCTCTTTTGGCATCCATAAAGTTCCTTCTCTATTTGGTCATGCCACCAAACTTTGAGATAAAGAATAAATCTTTGCCTCAAAACTTAATCCTTACGGTTTATAATTTGAATGAGTTCTTCTATAAAGTGAGATCTTTATGAACTTCCAGCTCTTTGGGTTTCACCACATGGCTTGAGTCGTACACATAGCATCTGAGTTAAGATACATAAAACACACATCATATACCCTGATCAATGGTGGGGGCAATGCAACTTGGTAAGCCACCTTTCCAACTCTTTATAATATCTTAAATGATCCAATAAAACGAGGCTTGAGTTTTCTGTAGACCATACCTTATGTTGGTAACACCTTTAGGAATATATGATCACCTACTTGAAATTTCAGTTCTTTCTAAGACTTATCTTCCCAATTTTTTTCAAAAATCTTGAGCTTGTTTTTATCTAGCTTGTATCAATTTCACTTTAGCTTCAATTTCTTTTACTAATTTAGAAAGTAACACTTTTCTTTTTCCCATGTCCCAATACAAAGGCATTCTACACTTCCTCCCATATAAAGCTTCATATGGTGTCATCTGAATGCTAGCTTGATAGTTGTTATTGTAGGTGAATTCCAAAATCAGCAAATATCTACTCTAATTATGGTCTAATCAAGCACACAAGCCCTTAACATATCAATCCCACTTTCATTTTCAAATCTCTAGTGTTTGTAGTAGTCTTGAAAGTCTTTGATGCTCTACTTTAACTTTTTGACACATGAAACACTTTTCCACGAATTTAGCAATATCTTTCTCCAAATTATTCCACCAAAACATGTTTCTTATGTCTCAATACATTTTTGTCCCTTTAGGCTAAGTAAAAAATTGATTGTTGTGAGCATATCCCAAATCTCTTTCTTTAATTCAAGATCATCTGGTACACATAGTCTTTCTTTGAACCTTATTGTGACATCATCATGGACTCGAAGGTATATTTTTCTCCCTTTTCTAGTTTAGTTCTTATGGCCTCGAAGAATAGATCCTTTCTTTGTGCTACTTGAATTCCCTCAAACAAATTAGATTGTGCAGTTATATAAGCCAAGACACCTCTACTAGACTGTGGTACCATTTTAATTTGAAACTTTTCAAATTCATGAACTAATTCATTTTAATAGGATATCAATGCTATCATATTCCCATAAGGTTTCTTGTTTATGCTTTTACTACCTAGTGTGCTTTACTTGGATAGTAGTGAAAGGTAAAGTCATAATCCTTTAAAACTCCAACCATTATTGCTGCTTGAGGTTAAACTCCTTTTTGAGTAAAAAGATACTTAATCCTCTGATGGTCAGTGTAGATCTCACATGATACACCATATAAGTTGTGCCTCTAAATCTTAAGAGCAAATACCACTATTGCTAATTCCAAGTCATGGGTTGGGTAGTTATTCTCATGGTCCTTCAACTATCTTTGATGCATTTGCAATCACTTTACATTCTATAATTAATACACAACCCAAGCCAATTTGAGATGCATTATTGTAAATTATGAAACCATCTGCTTCATCAGGGATAATTAGAAGTAGAGCTATTACTAGTTATTGTTTCAACTCTTGGAAGCTTTCTCACAATGATCTGTCTGATCACTTTAACTCCTTTCCTTATCAACTGGGGTAAGAGGTATAGCAATGCAGGAGAAATCTTTCACAAACTGCTATAATAGCCCACTATACCCAAGAAACTACATATCTCAAAAACTGTAGTAGGTTAGGCCAACTCATAACTGTTTCCACTTTCTAAAGGTCCACCGATATTGCCCTTAGAGATCACATGCCCTGAAAATGCTACCTCTGATAGCCAGAATTCGCACTTCTTGAATTTGGCATAAAGTTTTTTTCCCCTCAAGGTCTATTGAACAAGCCTTCAATGTTGCTCATGGTTAGATAAGCTTCTTAAATACACCAATATATCATCAATGAAAACTGCAATAAATTGATCCAAAAAAGGCTTGGATACCCGATTCATGAGATTTATAAAATCTGTTAGTGTATTAGTTAATCTGAAAGGCATCACAACAAGCTCATAAAGAGAACCACTATTTTTGCAGTATTTCAAGCTCAGCAAGTCATAAGAGAACCATTATTTTTGCAGAACAATTAACGTGCCCATGATATCGATATAGCCCATCCATGCCAAGGATCACATCAAAGTCTTTCACAGTCTTTCATGTTTAAGCTTATAGAATCTATGAGTAACTCCCAACTGACAAGAGTAATAATATAATTATGATACACGATATTAGTCACAACAGATTTCCCAGCTAGGGTCTTCACACATAAAACAATATCTAATGGCTCAAGTTTTATAGGTAAAAAGGATGTGAATCCAAGGGAGACAAAATAGATAGTTGATCTAGTATCAAATAACACATAGGCATCGGGCATAGTCAAGAAAAATAGAGAGAATACATGCCACAACAGTATCATCAACATAAGTGTCACCTTAGGTCAAAGAAAAAACTCCAGCATAGTTAAGTGGTTTATGGTCTGGTTAAGCTGGCTAAGGAACATCTATTCTAGCTCCTTCTAGATGATTCTCATGTAGGAGAGAAAAATCTCTAATGTGATGCTCGGTCAAACCATATCTCAAACAATCTCCTTTGGCATACAAGCACTTTTTTGTTGCATATGAATTACCACAGTGATCAATTTAGCTCCTGATACATATTGACCAACTGGTCCAATGTTTTGCTTCTTCGATACACTTCTTATAGGTGTACCTTGATGCTAAAACTTCCTTGAGTGCCTTTTCTCTTGTTATCATTGCTTTGGTTATAGTGTTATCTATCAAGTATATAGGATTCGACTAGCAAGGCTGACTCATATATTTTCTTGAAATATCGATGCTGATACATCTTGACCCTTTCTTGAATATCATACCTCAAACTAGATTTAGACCTCTTGGCCTTTATAAAATCACTTACAACCATCTCTGGCACATACCTCGCCAAGCTCTAGAACTTGTCATAGTATTGTTCTATAGTCAAATTTCTCTATTGGAAATTCATAAATTTTGCCACTTTTTATCTTTGAATACCTCTAGAGAGAATTTGATCACTATAATATCAAGTAATCCATTCCATGTATAGGGTCTTATAGATCACCCACAATATTAGTCCACTGTTTCAGGGCCTATTTGTAAACATATGAGCGACAAATTGAACCTTCTGATCCTTACTGAACCCAAGCTTGGGAAAGGCATTCCTCACAGCTATCAACCAATTCTATGTTTGTTGTGCCTTACCCTTTCTATTGAAATGAATTGGATTCAACCTCAAGAATTCCTTAAAGTTGTTGCAGTTGTGCTTTCATTTCCTTTTCTTGGCTTATTTGTTATGGTATGACTACTCCAACTTGTCTTAATAAGGCTGCAGATAGAGATTCATTGTCAATTTGATTACTTAGAAAGTTCTAGTAAGTGGTGTAGTAGTTCAGGTTGTCATGTAATACGGCACAATGCTCAGTTGAGACACAAATTGAGATGAAGAACAAATGTGCCCTACACTAATAGAACTAGCTGTGGCATTGATGAAGTTGGTAGTGCTGACACAGGGGTTGATTACAGTCCTAGAATGGTTTATGGCACTAAAAAGAACTTGGGATCAAACTATGCATTGATAAAGGCACAAACACCAAGTTAAATACTGGTATAGTCTGAGCTACACCTTGTGAGATAGGTTGAGTTGTCCTGAGTGATGTGCCTGATGTAGTTGATTCAGAAGTAGGGACCACATTACTAGTCCTTGCAATGGTAAAGCTTGCAGTCTCAGTTTAGGAATGAGAACACAACTGACGACCTCCAAATATAAGGTTTGCTAACATAACACTATCACCCTGATTGTTCTCACTTGGTCCTGCCATTCCTATAAATACAAATATAGAAATGAAGTTTAAAAAGTCATAAGAGAAACATTCAGGGCTAGATAAAGTAAACATGCTTAAACCACTCTACTCTTCGCTCTACCAATTTCCTACCTAGATATAAAGATCATTAAACCTAAAGCTCTGATGCCAACACTATCATGCCCTAAATCTCAAAGATCAAGACATGACACACTATGGACCAAGAAAAGTAAACCCCTCAACCCACAAGGCTATAAAAAAAACCTCAACACATCATTCAAAATGTTAAAAATCATAAATTATTGAAAATATCATAAATTATTGAAAATCTTTGCACTTCAATATGTTAAGAAAAACTCAAAAAACTATTACAAGTCACGACCAAACTGGCACTCCTAACATTAAACAAAATATCAACCATATAGTGTCTCATCATTATAATTATATTATCAAGATGCTAATGGGAAAAAAAATAAGGTTATTCCTTCTCGCTAAAGTACACCTCCTTACTCGTTTATATTTGTAAGAAAAATAATAATAAGGATAAGGATGTCAAATGCTTACTAAGTAAGGTCTTTCCCAGGATATAATGAAACATGTAATAAGACGCGGTATAAAAAGCTGAAACAAGATTAATGTTATAGAAAAGTCAACAAGAATGTAAGATAAATGGAATGAGGAAATTCATGCTAGAACTAGACTTAGATAAAGAATCCTTATCTATAATCTATTATATAGTTTAAACTTCTTCCTTCTTAACCAAATCTAGAGTGCCACATCAGTTTTCTTGCAATTCTAGAATATCAAATCATACATTAGTTTTCTTGTAATTCTAGAATGTCAAATCATCACTTTCTTTTTTAATTCATTTAAAGTGCCACATCAACGCTTGCATGACATATAATAAATGTTTTTATTTTAAAATAATTAAATACATTACCTCTTGCATAGTATACTTTATGTATTAAATAAAATAAAAAAATTAAATTAAAAATAAAAATAAAAAAATTATAAATTATAAATTTCAAAAATGAAAAAAATTGTGAAATAAAAAGTAAAATTTTAAAATAAAAATTTAAAAATTTAAAAAAATAAAAAATAAAAAATTAAAGAATTAAAATATCAAGTATCTAAAATTAGAAGCTAGAGATTAAAAATTAAAAATTATAAGTAAATAAATTTAAATAAATAAATGAATAAAAAACTTTAAACAACCATTCTAACCGAACATATTATAAATTATATTTTATACAATAATAATATTTCATTTTCTTACCAAACAATTGAACAAATTTATTAATTATAAAATTGAGTCTAACATTCTCACATAGCAACAACAGATTACAACAACAATCCTAAGATCGATATTAATTATTAATTGCTTAATAATTAAAGTAATTTGTTTTGAAGTTTAAAACGGTTGGACGTAAATACGAAATTAGAGTTTTTCTCATCATTATTTTGAGACATTTCGCCTGCCCAATAACTTGGATATCAATTCTAAAGGGTTATGAAATCTTTGGAATTTCTCTATGATCTTAGTTATGCGATTTTTGCTTGGGGGGTTTTGCAACTCTAGGAATTCCTTTACTAATATGACATTAAAGGCTTGATCTCTTCTAGCACATATATATAGTAGTCTTCTAGCAAAACACAACACACGAAGAAGCATATCTTTTTCTACTCTTTAGTTAAAGCATATAGTTCTTATATAGTTGTAACATTTTTAGTTTCCTGTAATAGTTCAGGTACAGAAGGTTCATAAGTTCATGCTTTTATTGCATTGTAATTATGAGAAGTAAGTCGTTCTATCTTGGGAGGCTTTTTGAAGCTGTATAGCACATATGATGGAGTAATAAAGCCTTAAGTTACTGAATCAAATTCATGCTTCAACTTTATTTAGTTTGCAATTTTTATTGTAATGTATCTTTTGTCTAGTTCATATTCTTCATAATATACATATTAAATTCCAACTTCATTCCTTTTAGAACTTTTTTGTTATTATAAATTAATAAACTATTATTAATATTTTCAATAAAAATTACATTCAACTTTTGATATAAAAATAAAAAAATGCAAAGCACGAAATACAATTGTACTAGTATATAAAATAATAGTTCTAAAATTTTTACATATAGAAAAGCCAACATGTAAGAAAGCCAACGAGAAAGTTGTTGGATTAGCCTAAGGCTTTCTCCAACAGGCTTGCCAAACACACTTACCTCACTAGATTAAAGGAATTAACTATAACATGCTTCTCCTATAGCCTTCCTAAGCATCTATACCAATTTGTTGGCTTGCCAAATCTGTTGAGGCTATTTTCCTTCCTAACAACTTGTTTGGGATGAAGGGAATGAGGGGAAAGGAAAGGAAAGGAAGGGGTTTTTTTTTAAATCCTCTCCCTTATTTGTTTAGGAAATATTGGGATGGTGAGAAAAAAGAAGGGATAATACAAATCCCCTCAAATCCCTTAAAAGCAATCCTCCCAATTTGGAGTCATTTAAAGGGAAAGGAAAGTCTTTTCATTAAAAATGACTCTTTTATCCTTCTATCTCATTTGCACATAAAATTTTAAAAGGGCATAAAAGTCCAATATCCTATAAAATTTATCCTTCCTTCCATTTACTTCCCAATTCAAACAAGAAAAATCTACAATCCTTTATTATCATTTCCTCTATAAAAATTTTTCAATCCAAACAAGAATTAATCATTTCCTCTCATTTCCTTTATAATACTTTCCTTTCCTTTCCTTTATTAAACTTTTCCCTCCGAATCTAAACATAGTGTAAATCTTAAAGCTCGTACAATATTGTCGCTGGACCTATAAAGAAACATAAAACAGAAAATTTGCAAAAAATTAGCTGTAACATCACTCCTTTGTTGATATTCTACACAGATTTGTTGGTTGGCTTTGTTATTCCTATGGTGATAAGGTAATGTTTCTATCGTGGTGAGGTGGGAAGGGAGAAAGGGAAGGGAAAGATGGATGGGAAGAGAGAAGAAGGGGAGGAGGAGATGGGAGGGGAACGTGGTCAACTAAAATGGGAAGAAAAAAGAAAAGGAGAATGCTGGGAGGGGGGGGGGAAGGAGGAAGGGGAAAAGGGGGAGAAAAAGGTCAAAAGGAGAATGGGGTGGAGAGAAAAGAATAGGATCCTTTTATATCAAATATGTTCTCATATTAATATGAGGGAAATCTTGTCCCTTTATGTTTGGAACATATCATCCCAACCACTAATGAGATTCAAATTCTAATAAAGGATGATTTTTTTTTAAAACATATTTTCTCCCTCCCAATACCACCTTTTATGGGATTTGAATTTTATAAGTAGTTGAGATGATATGCTCCAGACATGAATAGCCAAGATTTCTCCCTCACATCAATATAAGAGAACATTTGATATGAGAAAATCCTAATCTGGGAAAAAGCTAATTGGGTGAATGAAGTGGGTTAGGATTTTTCCTTTGTTTCTTTTTTCCTTTTTCTTTTTGTTTTTTTGCTTTTATATGTGAGTTTAGTATTTATAATTATATGTTTTAAAGTAAAAGTCTTTAACTTTTATTATTTATTTTTTAAGTCATATCTTAATTATATTTGTAAAATATTTAAGTTTAGTTAATTATTTTTAATATTTTATTAATTATTTGATTATATTGTAATAGTTTATTAATTTTGATTATATATTTTATTAATTTAAATATAATAATTATATGTAATACTGTGTACGTGATAATTCAAATTTATACAACAAGATAGATAGATGTCCAATATAATAAGTAATTGTTTTCCTTCAATATTTCAACAGTTATTTTTTTTAGAATAATTGTAAAAAAATGCATTACAAGCAAATGAAAAAAATTGGACGAATATATATTAATTTATTGTAAAAATAAATAAAATTCATTATAAAAATTAAATATTAATAATTATTTTTTAATATTATAGTCAATATTTTTTATAAAAAATTATAAAAGGTATTGAAGATAAATAAGGAAATTTAAAAGTGAAATTAAATAGGGAGTAAAAAATTAGGAAAACTTTTGAAGTAAACTAATACAGAGAGTTCCTTAAAAAGAAAAATAGAGAGACTATTAGAGTAAAACTGATATAGATACAAGTATCAAGCGAGGTGGGAACTCATTAAATGGACCTCTCATATGGTTAGTACAAAGCTTAACATGGATAGATGCTCTGAAGAGAACTCTGATTTAACAACAACAGGAGAAGTCTTTTACAATTGCTGGGTAGATGGCTAGAGGGCTTTGTTGTCAACTTGGGTAAGGCTTCGAGCGATGTGGCCAAAGTGAGAACTTTGTTAGAAGGCCTCTACTTTGCAATGTAGATGGGCATCTCCCATTTAGAGGCTGAAACAAATTTGCAAATCTTGAGTCACTGGATGAGTAGAAATTCCTGCCCTAGAGGAATGATTCTACTTGTGGTAGAAGAATGCTGCAAAATTACAGCTGAGCACCAAAACTTCAAACTTAGGCATGTGTGTCAATTAGATGGCAATGTATGGTTTGGAAATGCCGCTTATTATACATTATCTCCATGATCCTCTAGGGCAACTTAAGTGCATCCTGGGTGAAGACATTAGGGGAGTAACTACCCCAAGACTAATCTCCTTATATTTGGCTTAGTCTTTTACAGGGAAAAAAAATTTGATATAAAGAGCTTCTAAATGCAAAGAGGATAAATTTAACTTATTATATTTAGAGTGTTTGTTGGAATTAGGCTAAAGAATTATTTTCAGACCAAAAAAATGCCAATGAATTATTTGAGAGTGCGCGCGTGTATGGCCCCTCCCTCATATCTACGGAAAATTTTTTTGTTTTACCCTCTTTTAAAAAATTTATCGCAAAAATACCCTTGTTTTGAAAAGTTTTTCATAAATACCCTTTTCGGTAAGTCACATACCGTTTCGGTATGTGACTTACCGTTCTCGTACGTGTCAGAGCATCTTTTGAGAAAACGGTAAGTCACTTACCATCTGCCACGCTGTCAAACAGAATGGTAAGTCTTCCCTTTGAATGGTAAGTGACTTACCGTTCATTTGTGCCATTATTCTCCTTGACAGGTAATTCACCTATCGACTCTTTATGGCTTAAACCCCTATTTAATCCCTTCTCTTTCATTCTCGGAAAGCCCAACAGTCCAGATCCAAATTTCTTATAACCCATATATAATCCGCCTAGTATCCTTCATTTTCGAATCGCCCAAAATCTTTTCAATTATCTTCCACACATACATACTTGTATACTATTCATC
This sequence comes from Cordia subcordata, assembly GCA_028554755.1. NCBI lineage: Eukaryota > Viridiplantae > Streptophyta > Magnoliopsida > Boraginales > Cordiaceae > Cordia > Cordia subcordata. The sequence goes on along the minus strand of JAPTOF010000010.1, from coordinate 13,032,541 downwards.
TAATATTTTAGTCAGTAAGAAAATATGAATACAGTCTCTGTTTTTTTATATTATGGCGGAAAAAAAATTAATGGCCCTTACGGTATTGAATATAAAACTACGAAGCCTATTCGTAAGGTCAAAATAACATATGAAACATCATATAATGGATTTGTTTATAGTGTCTATGAGAAGCTTAATTTGCATTATGGCATCAACAGGGTGGAACTATCACATCGTTTCCAATCGGGGGTCGTACAGTTACAGTATCCATATTTTAGCGAGGCGACAATGAGCAACGATGATGATTTGATGGACGTGTTTCGGATAGCATGTAATGATAATAACATGAATAATGCTCATGTTATTGTCGAAGTAAAGGCAGACGACATGTACATCCCGCAACGAAGCAGTGATTTCCAGTGTTGGGAAGCTGTTCCCAACTTGAATTCCGAACCATCACATTACATTGCTAGGAGTGACATAGCGGGGCGATCTCATAGTATGAGAGTGGACTTGAACATGGACACATTTCCGTCTGAACTTGACGAAGAAGATGAGGACATGGCCCTGAACGAGAACGATGCCTGGTACGACGATGATGATGTCTTCAATGGTAATAAAAACATTTCGAACTTTAATATGGAATTTGAGGGGCCGTCAGCTGGTGCAGAGTCCACTGGCGGTGCGGTACCGATGCACAGTGTACATGGAACTACTCAACTTCATACCATTAATCAAGAATATTATATGGATAGTATGAATGAGTACAAAACGCAAATATTTTGAAGCACGTGATTCAGGTGGTTCAGATGTACTCAATAAAGGTACAACATGAATACAAATTCAAGAGGTCTGAACCAGATTTATGGGTTGTTTGTTGCGTAAATGCGTCCAACCTTAAAAATCCATATAGGTGGGAATTGCAAGCAATTTGGAAATCCACGCACCGCCAGTTTGAAATAACAAAGTATTCGGGCGTGCATAATTGTTTCGGTGATAGACGAAGGTCTGACCATAAAAATGTTAATGCTACACTGGTCGATTATACGGTTATGCACTTTGTAAAACACAAGCTTGATTTCGAGATGGGTTTTGTACGAGCACACATTATGGATACCTTTCACGTGAACATTTCATATGGAAAGGCATGGCGTGGCCGAAATAAGGCCATCGAAATGGTGTACGGCAATTGGGACGAGTCGTACCAGTTACTTCTGCGATTTTTTAGAGCTGTCAAGGCAACTAATCTAGGGACACTTGTAACATACAAGTTCTTCCAAGGGTCGACGCAAGGAACTAAAATTTTTTATTACATGTTTTGGGCGTTTGTACCATGCATTACAGCATGGAAGTATTGTCGTCTAGTGCTTTCTCTCGATGGTACTCACCTGTGCGGGCAATATAAGGGCCATCTTCTAACAGCATTGACAGCTGATGCAAACGGTCAGATTTTACCGTTGGCTTTGCAGTTGTCGATATAGAGACAACCGAAAGCTGGCCATGGTTCCTTCAATTGGTACGAATGCATTTGCTGCATGATATAGATGAGATTTGTATAGTTTCTGATAGACATGCAGGAATTTTTTCTGCCGTGAATCGTATCTCATCTGATGGGCAATTGTGGGTGAAGCATCGGATATGCTTGAGGCACCTCAAGAGTAATGTCATGAAACAGTTCCACAACCAGTATATAAAGGACTTATGTTGGAGAGCTGGTAAGGAAAATCAAGTCCGCAAACACGTAGAAGTGATGCAAAAAATTTTGGAAGTTGCATCTGGGACACAACATGATCCATCTCCGCCCAGAAACGATCCTGTGCCAACGTTCCCTGGTTGTACTGCTGGGAGACGCGTCATATGTGATGAAATGCACGGCCCAATGTCGAAGCCTACATAACATATTTAGTAAAAAGGAATGACTTCATATAATACAGCATTGACAAATACGTTATGAAGTGTGCCAATAACCAATATGGTACACTTACCATAAAATGCTCGTCCTGTGCTGTTGCCATATATCTCGCACGAAGAGTCACCCAAGACGGATTGTCAATCCGAATGATAGAACGGCGTTGGTACCATTGCATGCACTACTGCAGGTGCACTGGATCTGACCTATCCTTCACGACAACGTTCACTATAACTGCCTGCGTATTGTCCCAATGCCCATGCCAACGCGCCATGTCTGTGGGCTTCAACATCTCGTTCCCTTTCAAGTGTGACTGTGACATGAACGGCTCAGGGGTGTCTAGGATCGGCTGGCGCATCCCAAACTGGCGCATCACACGATCAACTCAATGCCACTCAACCAATCCACTGCATAGTAGGGGTACCTTCGTCCTCCACGAGTCCGACCCCGACCCCTCCGTACAGTAATCCAACAGATCCCTAATAATGTCCTTATATGGCTGCCAAATAAACTACAATGTAAAAGTGCATAGATACTTCGGGTTAATACTATTTCGCTAACATTGAAATAAATTAAACATACGACCTAAATTTGCTATTAAAAACAAACCTGGTCGGGCTAAAGCTTGTCAATAACATCGCGATACAGTAGTAGGACCCCGTTGGCCATGTTTATAAAGGACTTATCCATAAGGTACAACGCCCCGCGTGGCGCATCCGGTAAGTTCCATCCGACCTCGGCAAAATGCATCCTGCTCTAGATGTCCTAGGGCCTGGACTCAACGAGTGTGGGCCGGAAACACTCGAACCTGTCCCATACCCACCATTACAGGTAAACAGTTACGTTAATAGAATTACAAAGTCATATGATATTTAAAAACAAGGTTTAAGTGACTTATGCCAAGTACCTGCAGCAGGGTGATCCCACCACACAGGTATGTCCTATCGAAAAAAACAAAGGCATCCATCCCTCTGTATAGATGTGCAAGCGCTGCAGCACCCCAGTTCAATCCCTTCACTGACTCAATTTCCTGTAGCAAAAGCAGCCGGTTCATGTTCCCCCAACTACCACTAGCATCAGCAAAGAGATGAGACACTATATAGGTGAACATCCATAAATAGGCACGTCGTGCTGCGGCTGCACCATTGAGATCTTGCAGGTAAGTCATCTCATACAACCTCTTAAGCTCAGATAGCCTGATCTTTCCGGTTTTCGCCTCAATGTGTGATTCATCCACTGTAATGCCACAAAGATCACGGAAAAGCCGAGCCCACTCTCCATACACCCGCCTCATGGTATTTAAGTGCGGGATGGGATCACTAGACACGGGTAACCCCCATAAAAAAGCCACATCTTGTAATGTGATAGTGGCTTCTCCGACAGACAAGTGAAATGTGTGTGTCTCTGTCCGCCACCTCTCCACGACGGCTATCAATAAGGCGTGGTCGAGTTCATGCCAACCTGCCTTATAACACCCATAGAACCCTGCACGCAATAACTCTTCATGAACTAAGGGGTGCTCAAGGGTCTGGAACAAGTACCCGTCGCTTCGCTAGGTGCGCAACTCCTTTGATGCGATGTCCCCCGTCAAAATCTACGTCCTGTACTGGGCATAATGTACCAAAAGGGATGTATCCTGTGGTCTAAGGTGGACATCCATGCTGTATCTTATGATCAAACAGTTAACATTCGTAAATAATATTAAATTACATAATATCATATTGAATTACAAGAAATTTTTAAGAAAATTTCTTATAATAATTTTCTATCAAAAAGATTTAATTCCGCATTAAATTATATTACTTTTCTATTCAAATAAACTACATTCAAATCTTAATAAAACACACCATACTCCTATTAAATTGTGATCAACTATATTAACTTTTTATTCAAATGAACTTTGTTAAATTCCTATAAATTCTAAGAAATTCCTAAGGAAATTTCTTATATTTATTACTTAATAAATTATTTTGCTCTTCGTATTAAATTATATTACTTTTCTATTCAAATAAACCATATCCTTGTTCCTAATAAATTGTACAATTTTCCTAATAAATTACAAACAATTATATTAATTTTCTAATCAAATAAACTTTATTAAATTCCCAGTACATTTTAAGAAATTCCTGATGAAATTTCTTAGGAATTATTTTCTAATAAATTATATTAATTTTCCATTAAATTATATTATGTTTCTAACCAACTAAACAACATTCTTGTTCTTAATAAATTACACCATATTCCTAATAAATTACAATCAATGACACTATATTCCTACTAAATTTGCATAAGTTTTAAATGTCAAATGAACAATTTCGGTTCTATAAAATTTCTAAAATTCATAACTTTTTTTAAAATCTTTCTAAATTTTCTAAATACTATAAATCTCTAGCAAACGAAAAGGTCATACATTACAAAATTGCGTAAAATATCCTATTCATATGCATGTCAAAAACATATATATATATACATACATATGCAAGTAAAATAAACACATATATATTAAAACACATATAATTATACAAATATAGTTATAGACATTTTAATGTCACATGTACATGTACTATATACATTACACACACACACACACATATATATATATGGAAATTTTTTTTATTTTTACCCCCATTTTAAAAATTTATCACAAAAATATCCTTATTTTAATGTTTTTATTACACATAAAATTTTCCAAAAAAAGAAAAAAAAAAGTTGCATACAAAAAAGCACACACAAGACACATTATTCGTATGCGTGCGTATTCGCAATCATCTCTCTGAAACTTGTCATTCTTTAATTTTTCTGTAAATTTATCTCTCTCGACGGGATCTATTTTCCTCCCAGAAATCAAACATACCTTCTGTACGTCCCTCTTTTTTCTTATGCTTAAATTTGTTTGAATGGTCTTATTTATAGTCATTATTTTTTTTTTAATTGCAAATGCTTTGTAAAAACTCTGCATTGATATGATAATTTTCATTCTGTTGTTTATTGTTCTTTTAATGCCTTTTCCATTCTGCCAAATTTATTAGACATCTGTCTGATTTTTACTACGTGTTTAGGGTTTTATTTTCAATTTATGCAATTATTTATTCTCATTTTTTTTTCTTGTGTTCTTAATTTGCAGATAAAATTTATCCTTGTTGTATGGTTCTTCAAAGAGCAGGGCTTAATGCACACTTTTAGCTGAATTTGGGGGAAAAATTTTTAGTGTTTTGGGGCCACATTTCAATACCACCCAAAACACTGTAAAAAGAAAAAGAAAAATGGAAACCCTTGAATTAAAGGTTAATTAAGGTAGTTAGATTGTGGTTTTGCTTTTCAGGTTTGGAGATTTTGAGGAGATGGATAAGGATAAGTCTGCCAATCGTGGGGGAGGTTTGCTGCCTCCCTCCAGGAGGTATTCGGTGTTTTCATCACAAGGAAGTAGTTTCAATGTAAAACCAGAACCGTCTGGATCACTAAATTTGCCTCTGCTGGGACCTGGTGCCGGTGGTTCTCTGGAATCTGGACATATGGGTCATGGGATGTCGTCTGATTCTAGTCGGTTTAGTTATGATATTAGCCAAATGCCTGATAACCCACCTAAGAATTTCGGTCACAGACGTGCTCATTCGGAGATTCTAACCCTTCCAGATGATATTAGCTTCGATAGCGATCTTGGCGTCGTGGGTGGATTGGATGGGCCTTCATTTTCAGATCAGACTGAAGAAGACTTGCTCTCTATGTATCTTGACATGGATAAGTTCAATTCATCGTCTGCAACTTCTGCTTTCCAAGTCGGTGAATCATCCTCTTCAGCAGCTGCAGCTTCAGGCTCATCACCAAGTCTTGCACCTGTATCAGTGACCCCACCAACTGAGAATGTGGCTTCTGCTGTTAGTGAGAAACCTAGAGTTAGACATCAACATAGCCAATCCATGGATGGGTCAACTGCTATTAAGCCTGAGATGCTCACATCAACTACTGAGGAGCCTTCTACCGATTCAAAGAAGGCAATGCCTGCAGCTAAACTTGCTGAGCTGGCTCTTTTCGATCCAAAGCGCGCAAAGAGGTAAAAGCTGTTTTTCCTTGTTAGGAGAAAATACTAGATTGGTTTTAGTGTAGAAGCAACAAAAGATGCGGCGACTTACTTGAATTATGATGTCTAAAATATGTGTCCATAATCTCTTCAGATACATATTTGGTAAAGAAATAGCACATTGAGCAACGCATTTCTTTTCCAGTTCATTTAGTATGGCCAAACAGACTTCAATACTGTTGAGCAAATTAGAAGGGACATTGGTTTCTTTTCCTTTTCTTGTTATGCTAAATTGGTAATGGCTGTAATGTTGCAGCTATATTTAGACTTTTGGACGAGAGTATCTGATGAAGTGTTAATTAAGAGGAAACCAGGTGCATGATTTTTCCACACCTTTTAGACTAGATAATATTCACCTGTAGAAGTTGGTACTTTGTCGTAGTGACCATTTTCTTAATCTTTGATTGAAATTATAGTAACCAGCATTTCCTTTGAATTAAGCATCCAATTATTGGTGAGAAGTAAATGGATTTAGGCATCCGAGCTAAATAAATATAGGATTCCAATTACTTCTCTGTGACTTTTTCCCTGAGATTCTCTATTAAGCAAGCATGATTATCTTGTCTTTTCTGGGAGTAGGAAATATTAATCAAAGCTTTTATTAATTGGCAATTTGCTAGACATGGATCACTTTGTTAGTTTAGGAAGCATGAAGTAAGCTTGGGTATGGGTAGATTGAAATTGCAGCATATGATACTGTGCATTTAAATGTTGTTAACCATAACTTTTGTAGCCTTTTATGCCTATATTTTTGACATTGAGAAGAGAAGTATTATTTAGTTTGATAGGAAGTCTCAATCTTGTTTTTGAATAATCACTGACTAAATGTTCTCAACTATAAGTGCTAGTAGTTGGTACATAAAGTATCTAAAGGGGGTTCCTTGATATTAAGGTGTAGAGGCGGTCGAAGAAGGCCACATATCTTAATCTTGTCATTGTTGTATGAAATATGCATCTATGCACGTGCAGTAGGAAAGACATCCCATCTTGCAGTTGTTCAACTATCTTAACTCGTATCTTTTTAAATTTGACCCTGACACTTGTTCAACATGGAAGCATTGCAATTTGTAATCTTTAGCTGTTTCATGTATCCATATATGTAGATATATTTATAGATGTAAATATACATGTGGAACTTGTCAAGAGTTGAAATGATGAAGAAGCTCTTAAGTTACTATAAGTTAATCACCTAATGAACTTGGTGTTAGATATGTCTTTGTCTCCTTTATGTGTATGCCTCCGTAATATGACCATAAATGAGCCAATTAATTGAGTTGAGCAGACGCGGGCGTTGCATGCTGCAGTTCACTTGGTAACTAAACAAGTCAAGCTCGAGCTCAGCTTTTCAATGAGGTGGAGATGTTTAACTCGGTTGAAATAAAATGTTTGATAGCTCAAGCTTGAGTTCAGTTTGGCTCGTATAACTAAATGATCTGAACCTATGAGAGCTAAAGCTCGAACAGAACTTGAAATCTTGTTCGAGATCCATTCTGCTAGGGTAAAATACATTGGAACCCCCTGTGGTTTATCTAAAGTATGCCATAAAGTGCGCCAAATCTCCTTGTGTTTCAAAACCCTCTCATAATCCCCTTTTACTTTCTGAAACAAAGCATCATGCCTCCTTAGGAAGGGGGAACATATGTTTTGAAAAATAGAAGGAGACTATGAGGGACTTTTAGAAAGTAGAGGGAGATTATGAGGGAGTTTTGATAACATAGGCATCTTATATGTTTTAGGCATACCATAAGGGGGTCTACTGTATCTTACTTGCTCTTTTGTGTTGATTTTCATTTCCAAACATAAACATTGTTTAGCTCAGAAGAAACAAAATCTTTTTTCTTTGGATCCTCTCAAATAGAAATAGAGAATGAAGTTATTAAAGAGATTGTTAGAATAACCAGTTCTAGTTTTTGCAATTGCTAGAAATATATCTTTATTGAAGTTAATATATACAGAACATATGCTACATCATTATTGAGCTAACATCATTAAAATTTTATATAATTGCATTCCTCATGTAAATATTATATTCATGTGGGTAAACACTGAACAAGTACTTATAAGGAAAATGTCTATTACATAGTCATGACCTTATTCAACCTAAGCTTGCAAGTAAGAGGCAGTCAAATAAGCAAGCTTGAGCTTGACTCATTTGTTAAGAAAATGGGTCCAACCTGAGGTTCTACGTGCCGAATTGTAAGCTTGATTCCTTTTAAACATTACCTTGGGTGCACTTCAAGGCTTTTCAATTATGAACATTTATAATATTGGAAGTTCTTGTATCTTCTAATATGATTCTTAGATTATTAAGAAAAATCTTATTTTTTTAATGATAATTTACATATGCTTGTGTAACGAATAGATAGAACTTACATATTTTACCAATATATCTATTTCTCTATGTGCTTATTTTCAAAATAATGCCTTTAAAACTTAAAATGTAGGAGGACATGAGATTTCATTTTTATACTGTTTAACTAGTTTTGTCACTGACTTGATTATAAATATTGATATAACCTGAGGAATCTTACAATATGAGTGGTACTAGGACTGTTAATTTTGAATTTGAGTTTGATTTCTCCTTGTCTGCTATTAATAATAAAAATATACAAGACTTAGGTTGTCAATTTGTCATTGATTCTTTTCATGTAAATCTATGTTGATACCTGCTGCAAATTGGTGGATTCCATAGAATTTGGAAATACATTTGGCCTGTCTTGTCCTATTCTATCTTCAGAAGCAACACACCAACACTAATGACATTGATGGTTTTGATTTAAAAAACCAATAGAGCCCTATTCATAATTCCTTTGTGTGTGTGTGTTATGCATGTGTCTGTGTTTGTTATGTATTATAATTCATATTCTAGGGTTCTATATATGATCATGTATGTGTAAGCGCTGCATGTTTGTATTTTGTCTAACACCTTGCTTGTCTCACCTATCCATCACCTCCTATATAACTGCCTTTCTAGCATTTACTAAGCTACTAAATTTTTCATTTCATTTTTTCTCATCTCTTATTAATGATACAATTTTAAAACGAAGTCTCTATTTGACAAGTTTTCTTCTTTATCATTGCTTTTTCTTCTTGTTGAAGGAGACAAGACATTAGAATTGAAGAGCATAGCTTAGTACATATTGTGTACTTGGCGTTATTCATAACAAACAAAGTTTTCTATATCTTCGATTTGAGAATATTACCATAACGAAGAATTACCATGACACTATTACCATAACTGATAATTACTATAATATTGACAATTACCATAATGCTACCAATACTACTAACACTTCCTCTCAAACTGGAGTATAAATATCTTATGTGCCTAACTTGTTACAAATGTGCTCAACACGAGGATCCTTTAAGGATTTAGTAAAGAGGTTTGGTAACTGATCATTTGAATTGATATGTGGTGTAACAATCTCCTTAGAACACTTTACTTCTTACAAAGTGACAATCGACTTTAATGTGCTTGGTCCTTTTATGAAAGACGAGATTGGTTGCAATATGCTTGTTGCTTGGTAATCGCATGTTAATTTCATAGGTTGAGAGCAATTCACCCCAAGTTCCTCCAGCAAGTGTTTCACCCAAATTAGCTCACACACCGCTAATATCATAGCTCTATATTCCGATTCTGCACTTGAGCGGGCTATGACTGATTGCTTCTTATTTTTCCAAGAGATGAGATTTCCGCCAAAGAAAACACAATAGCCAGAGCTTGACTGCCTATCATCTAGGCATCTTGCCCAATCTATATTAGAATAGCCAACAATACTCATGCCTCCTCTCCTTTTATATAGTAGCCTTCTCCCTGGAGCACTCTTAATGTACTGTAGGATACGAATGATGGCATCTCAATGACTTTTCCGTGGTGAATTCAAGAATTGACTGACCACGCTCACTGCAAAGGAAATATCTGCGTCTGTTACAACAAGATAATTGAGCTTGCCTGCCAACCTTCTGTATCTTCCTAGATCTTGTAATGGCTTCTCTCATTTTGTGCAAGTTTGACATTTGGGTCCATTAGCGATTCACAAGGTTTGCACCCGAGCATTCCTGCTTCTGTCAACATATCAAGTGCATATTTATGCTGAGAAATACAAATACCTTGATTTGAACGGGCAACCTCAATTCCAAGAAAGTAGTGCAATTATCCCAAGTCTTTTATCTGAAAGTGCTGATGTAAACATCCCTTTAGGTCATATATACCTGTAAGATCATCTCCGGTTATGATAGTATCGTCAACATAAACAATTAGTAATAAGTATTTCCCAGCGAAAATGTGTCGATAAAAGACCGAATGATCAACTCCACATCTTGACAATCCAAACTTGATGACAACCTTATTGAATCGACCAAACCATGTTTGAGGTGACTGTTTAAGACCATAAAACGATTTCTTCAACCGACATACTTTACTAGACTCCCTTGAACAACAAACCCTGGTAGGTGCTGTATGTATGCTTCTTCTTCAAGTGAATCATTAAGAAAAGCATTCTTAATATCTAGTTGATAAAATGACCAATCAAACATAGCTGCAAGAGCAAGAACAATACGAACCGAAGGAATCTTAGCAACAGGGGAAAAGGTATCATCATAATCAACCCCGTAAACTTGTGTATATCCTTTTGCGACGAGGTGAGCCTTTAAGCGACCCATAATTCCATCGGGAGAGCTCTTCACGGTATAAACCTAGCGGCAACCAACAACGGTCTTTCTAGGAGGAAGATCAACCAAATCCCATGTATCGTTAGTTTGTAAAGCTGGCATCTCTTTCACCATCGCAGCATGCCAACCCAGATGATCAAGAGCCTTAGTTAAATTAGATGGGACAGACACAGACGAAAGAGAAGCAACAAATGACTGATATGACGATGACAGAGAGTGATAAGAAACAAAATTAGATATTGGATGTTTAGTAGTACAAGAGCGAATACCTTTACGAAGTGTAATAGGAACATCCAAGTTGGAGGGTAGAGGAGGCAAAGGATCCAGAGAGGGAGAAGGTGGCGACACAAAAGCATTAGCGGATGGGCGACTACGTTGATGATAAGTCTTGAGGTCCAGACGATCCAAGCGTGACAGGGCAGGATTAGGAGATGGTAGCGCTGGTGAACGTAGGACATTCAACAGAGCACTAAAAAAGGGCATAGGAAGCGGAAGGTCATCAACGACTGACGTAGAGGAGTAGGACCTAGAAGAGAAGGAGGGTTGAGAGTCAAAAAATGTAACGTCAACACATGAAAAGAACTTATTCAACTCAAGAGAGTAGCAATGATAGCTTTTTTGGTGATGAGCATATCCAAGGAAAGCATACTTAATGGCATGTGGATCCATCTTATCAGTCCCAGGAGTCAAGATATGAACAAACAGACACACCCAAACACCATTTGGTGGTAACAAATAAATAGATTGCTGAGGAAAAAAAACAGAAAACGGTATTTGGTTTTAAAGAATAGAGTAAGGCATGCAATTGTGAGATAATAGGCAGTGAGATCATTGTCCCAAAAATGAATAGGAACATTCATATGAATAAGAACGGTGTGAGCAATCTCAGTTAGGTGCCTGTTCTTGCGCTTAGCAACCCCATTTTGGTGAGGGGTGTAAGTGCAAGAAGCTTGATGTATAATGCCATTATTTTTTTTAAAAAAAGAAAAATACGCAAAAAAATACTCTTTGGTGTTGTCACTTCGCAAAATATGAATGGATGCATTAAATTGATTTTTCATTTCAGCACAAAAGAGAGAAAATATGGAAAACAACTTAGAACGATTTTTCATTGAATATAACCAAGTAACACAAGAGAAGTCATCAATAAAACTAACAAAATAACAATATCCAAACTTGGAAACATGATGACTAGGTCCCCAAATATTAGAATGAACTAATTCAATTGGGACATTGACTCGCTTATTGTCATGGTTAACAAAGATGTATGACTATGTTTACCTAACCGATAAGACTCACAATTGGTATCCCTAACATGACCCAAACTAGGAACCATTTGCTTAAGATTTGAAAGATTGGGATGACCAAGATGGCTATGAATGACTTTAGGGGTGGAAACGACTGTGAAAGCTGTAGAAGAATCATTATCAAGGTAGTAAAGGCCACTAGACTCATGCCCTTTGCCAATCTGCTCACGCATTTTCTTATCCTAAATAAACACAGAATTAGATGTAAAGGTGACAGAACAATTAAACGATTTAGTTAACTGACTAATAGACTGCAAATTGCAAGGGAAATCAAGAAGGTACAATATGGAAGAAAGGAAGATAGAGGATGTGGAAGACGAGGAACTAATACCAGACAATTACCCTAATGTCTTGATCTAGCTCTGATACCATGTTGAAGGAGACAAGACATTAGAATTGAGAGGAATGGCTTAGTACATATTGTGTACTTGGTCTTATTTATAACATATAAAGTTTCCCATTTCTCCAATGTGAGAATATTACCATAACGGAGAATTACCATAAAACTATTACCACAATACTGACAATTACCATAATACTATCAATACTACTAACACTTTTGAATATTCTATTTTTCATGTTTCCAATGGAAATTAAAACCTTTAAAGATGTCAACAACCATCCTCCTTCATGGATATAACTTTCAGATTCATCTCATTGATTTCTCTCCCATGTAACTACATACTAACCAATGAAGAGATTATTCCAGCTTCAGAAGTATTCCATGTAAAGAGTAAAATGATCAAGGACTTCGTTTCTCTTTGAACATTAAATCTATTAGAATTTGTTTACTATGGCTTCCAAAATCTGTTTCTGATCAACTTTTAGTTTAAAACGGAAATAAGCCAGAAAAGTCATGTAAGAAGTGTGCAAGAAATGGTTCAGTAATTGTAGCTAAAGATATTCTCTCAATACATGTCATAGGCCATGTGGGAGGTGAAACTTGGGTGACATACAACACAGTGACAGGTATCTACGTTGTTAGCTTGTTTCATGTCTATGACAAGTTATCTTCTCTCCCATGAAACAAAAACAGATTTAGTTTTTTTTTTAAAAATATGGATCTTCTTTTCTAATTGTTCGTTTTTGACAAGGAATGGAGATGTGCTTGTAGAAGAATCAGTAAAATGATAAAGAAAGTCATTTCTGAAGTCAAAAAAGTACTTAGGTTGAAAAAAAATAAAGGACTTCTAATCATCTGTTATGCTATTCATTTCAGTAATTATTTTAGTTGCTTTCATAGGTGCAATTGCTGTAGCTCACTAGTAATAACTTTTCCGATGAAAACTAGGAATTCAAAATAAACAAACTAACATTATGCTCGAGCTGTTAACTGGTGTTTGAAACATTGGTTTTACTATGAAGAGATAAAGTTTACAGTGTAATGCCCATTACATTGCCTAAATTTGTTTGAGCATGTATGATGCGCAAATAACATGCCCATCTTTTTCTGTGTTTCCTTTGGTCTTCTGTTTATTTCTGTGGCTTTGGTTTCTACTACTTGCTAATGGTTCCAGTTTTTTTGCCATTTATTGTCTGTAGTAGTAGAGGTCCAAAATGCCTCAAATCTATACTTTTGCTATATTGCATGATAGGATCTGGGCTAACAGGCAGTCAGCTGCGAGATCAAAGGAAAGAAAGATGAGGTATATAGCTGAACTTGAGAGGAGAGTGCAAGCGCTGCAAACCGAAGCAACCTCTTTGTCAGCTCAGTTGACCATGTTACAGGTTATGTTTTGCCTCTAGTCACTTTCATTTTGGTTATACTGGTACCTGAACCTCCTGCTACTTTGTGCAAAATACATGTAAATGACATGTTTAATGCACCAGATATGAGTGTGAAATTTAATTCTATCCCTTTTATCTGGAAGCTGATGCTTCCACAGATGGAATACAAAAAACCAAGTTATCCTTGTTTTGTGCGATAGAATGGACCCATAGGAGCAGTATCATCTGGTTTGGAGTGTGATGCATCACTCAGAATTCATTTCTACGATTATCTAATCCTATTTGTCTCCTTTATATGCTGCGTGAAAGGTGGTCTATAATTATGAAAATCAGAAAGAGAAAGGGAAAAAGATCTTAGTTGTTTTTTCTCCTTTGCTGATCTGCTGTTATGTTTGCATGGTCATATGTCATAGTGTTTGTTTAATCCTATTGAATGATATAGCTCATCTTACTTATGTCAATTTGAAAAAAAAAAAAAAATTAGTTTCCGAGTCCTTCCATTTTACAAAAGTAATATTGTGCATTTAACATATTCTGAATGACTTTTAAAAACAGAGAGATACAAATGGTTTGACTGCTGAAAACAGTGAATTGAAACTGCGGCTGCAAACAATGGAACAACAAGTGCACTTGCAAGATGGTAAGTCTTTGGTGGATGGCTTTCCTTCTGGGGGAAAATTCTCTGCCAGTTCTAGCTTGCTATTCTTATTCTCTAATTTTGGCTTCAAGGGCCTAAGAATTGATGTCACTCAATTAATATCAAACTAATTGCAATATTTCTCTGTCCATGAAGATTCCACCAGAGAACCTTCTACTTATAATAGGCCTAAAGAAGAACATTTCACAGCCCTTATTTGCATTCATGCCTGATCCAAATCCTCCCTTAGCCAGTATAGCTTGAAATTTAGGAAGCAAATAAAGATGAAATAGGAATTTGAAATTGTAATAAGAATAAAAGTAACACTTTAAGATTCCCATTTTTTTTTTTTCGAAAGGCAAAAGATTCCCAAAATTTTTATGGGCATGTACTCAAATTCCTCTTCCGTGTATTGTTTTCAACAGAATACAACTGAATTTTTTTGTTTTTTTATTTATAAGCTACTGTGGACCAAACACCGATATGTGTTCTAGTTGTAAAAGATAAAAATGTATTTATAGTTTTAGAAACAAATATGATTTACATAAAAAATTATTTCATTAGACAGACACCCGAGAGAAATTAAGTCTTTGTAGCCTTCTGCAGGGGTTATGTAGCTACTGTTTTCAATATTTGTATACTTTTGCTTACTATGTTTGTCGAATCTAAACTTGGAAGAATTGATAAGAAAGAAAACAGAGAGGAAAACATATGGAGAGCTGAAAGATTTCTTTCATTGAGAGTTCAGTCTGTACATTTGATTGCTAGTACAACTATACTCCTAACTGACTGATATTGCCTTCTCTTGTAACTCATATGTGCTAATGGATATTTTAACTAACTCAATGTGTGGCATTGCCTCTAGAAGAATCAACTAACTGGAAGGATTAACTAATTAGCTGGCGGTGCAAGAGGCTTTCGAGCACTCTCTTTATCATCCCTCTTCAAGCTGAGTTTGGAGTGGTAAAGGAGCTGGTTGGACTTGGGGTGAGTAAACTGGGCAACAGCGAGGAGCTTAGTGAATAGATCAGTCACCTCTTCTGTGGTTGGGGTGTGATGTAGCTGAAGTGATTTGGAGGTGACCATTTCCCTTATGAAGGGGTAATCAAGGTCAATGTGTTCAGTCCTGTTGTGACAAATAGATTAGCAGAGAAGGCAATGACTGATGTTAAGACAATAAATAAGTACAACAAACCCTTTATATAAGCTCAAGCTTTTCAGATGAGGTGGCTATTTAATATGGTATTAGTTCCTATATTAATGGAAGGTCATGAGTTCAATTCTCACTCTCACTCATTTAAAAATATTAAAAATGTATGCGTGCAAGTCTGGAAAACCAATCCCCCGGCATGTGAGGAGGTGTATTCAGACAGTAAATAAATACAATCCATCTCTATAAGTTTAAGCTTTTAAATGAGGTGGTTATATAAATAACTGAAGCATTTTCACACTATAGTTGAGAAGATACCACTGGGCCCTAAGTTAGTCAGAATGAGAGTAAGCCATTTTATTGTGGCTGCAGATAGGCTAGGGCTTTGGTAGATGACCTGGAATCTTTTGGGTCAAATCACCAGGTAATGAGGTTTTTCCCAAGGAATATGCAGAAACCAGTAGTTGACCTTCTATAAGTAGGGTCACAAGCCCAAAATCTGACTCAGAATGGGCTTGCGAAGTTAGAGAAGTAGGCTTGAAGAATATATCCTGATTTAGTAAATCCCTGCACATATTGCCTTTTAAGGGCTGCATAGTGGTGTTGAATTGGGGAATGCATACGATGACATATTGAGTTGACAACGAATTGGAGGTTTGTAATGGTGAAAGACTACTTTATTCTCTGAGTAAGCTCTTGAACTGAGTGGGGGAGGAATAAAGTGCTGAAGAAGCAGTAGGTTTAGCTTGAGGAGGTGAGCGATGAGGCACTGCTGGAGTAGGGCTAGCTTTGTAGTTTAACATGCCAGCTTAAGTTGAGTAATGAGCTACATACTTTGGACTGGTGAAGCAAAATGGCACTGGGACTATATTCCATCTCAATGCATAGAAAGTCAACCTAGGTCTTCCGTTGCAAATTCTGTACTCATAAGGTGAATTAGATTATTGTAGAAAAAGATTTTGACGATGCAATGATCTACATAGATGAGAATTAGTGTCATAGAAATAGGTCTCTTGTGTATGAATCTGCTGAAAATGAACCTCTCCTTGATAAAAAATTTGAGAGAAGTTGATACCATCCTCCAGGGCCCTATTTGAGGCCACAGAGTGATTTCTGAAATTCACATGCATGACGAGGGAACTGAGCATCCACAGGTCCTTGAGTTGTTGCATATAAACCTCCTTTTATAGCTCACCATGTAGGAAAGCACTAGAAATATCCAATTGGTTGATTTACCAGTTGTCATAAAGTGCAAGGGAGAGAACAAGTGTAATAGTCTTGAGATTTGACTACTGGTGAAAGTCTCAGAGTAGTCTAGGCCATGGACTGGTGAAAACCCTTAGCAACTAGCCTAGCTTTATATCTAGCCATAGTGCCATATACACTTCTTTTATTCCTGTATACCCCTTTGCACCTAATGGTAGCCTATTGGCTGGTAATGGGACAAGATCCTGTGTCTGCTGAGCCATTGAGGCTTGAAATTCTTCCTGCATTGCCTTTTGCCAAAATAGATTTCCAGTGGTGTCTTTTTTAGGATCTTGGTTCAGTGGTGGGAGGGTGAACAACCAATGGATTTATGATATATATGAGGCTTAAGAGATCCTTATTTGGATTAAGCTTTGGGTGAATTGATTGAGCAATAGGAACAGTGGGAGAATATGGAGAAAAATCAGCAGGTATAGGGGAGTGATGCAGACTCTGAAGTGGAGGGAACAAAGACAGAGGGGTCAAATTCTAAGGGAATGAGAGGCCCTGGAAGAGGTAAACCTGGGTGAAGGAGAAGGGGCCTGAGATAAGAGCAAGTACAAGAGTTTTAGTGGGAAATGGCTGAGTGACAAAGAACACAGGAGAGGGCGTGCACTGGATGCTAGACTGAAGAGAAAAGTAAAGGGAGGCTCAGAAAACTTAACATTCTGGGAAATGTAGATAATGTTAGTAGTGAAGTTTTGGCATCTATAGCCTTTAGAAGGAGATGAGTAGCCTAAGATGATACAGGGGTGCATCTGAGCTCCACACAAAGTTTGACATAGGGTTGAAGCCAAGGAAAGCAGAGGCAGCCAATGACCTTTAGAAAGGAGTAGTTATGCTGCATATTGTAGAGGCACTCAAAAAATGACCTATTTGAAGAAGAGGTTTTGGGAGTATTGAAGAAAATTATAGCTTCCACCCAAAAACTGGAAGCCAGATGTGCTTGGTGAGTCTCAAGTTTACAGTTCTGCTGGGGAGTGTAGGGACAAGAGGTTCAGTTCCCTATGGATTGATGAAATAGACCAATCTTAGTATTGACAAACTCTTCCCCGTTGTCTCTCTGAAATAACTTGATTCTGGTCTCAAACTAAGTGTTGATCATAGAATTGGAGCTAGTAAAGGCTGAAAAAGCATTAGTTCTAAATTAAGGGGTGAAAACCAAGTGAATCTTGTGTAATTATCCACAAATGAAACATAAAATCTAAAAGCCATCAAGGCAGGCACTTGAGATGGACCCGAAGCATTTGAATATACTAATTCAATAGGTTTAGTTCTACATTGGTTGACAAAGAGAAAGTCTATCTGTATGCCTTTGCAATAGAAAGAATCATATACAACCTGACTAGAAGTTGGGGAAGGATGTAAAAATAGTACCTAAAGACTGTTCTGTTATTACAGCTATTTATCCGTGTTTTTTGTTACTACACTTCTAACCACATCTATTTATTCGTGTTTTTTGTTACTACACTCCTAACCAACTGACTGATGTTGCCACTCTTGGCTAAATCACGCGTGTCTTTGTTACGGCATATTCTAACTGGCTTAGAGATTTTACCCAACTCCATCAGAGACAATGCTTCTAGAAAATCTACTAACTTGAAGAATTAACTAGCTAGCTGCAGTGGAATAGGTTCTCAAAACTCTCCTTCAGGAATCATCTATCTTAAAAATGTTGTTGCAGGTCTTAATTACATTCTTGATTATATTAAGCTGAACTAACAGAAATGGCTAGGGAAAATAATATACTCGTTGGCGTGCTTCTCACTTGGCCCATTGACCTTCCACTATTGTGCTCATAGTTATCACTGGTACAAGTAGTTAATGTGATGGAACTTAGTTCTCCATAAATGTCATTGTACTTCGTAAATTAATCCACGAAGGTATTGATATCTACTTGCCTTGTTCATAGCCCTAAATGATGCACTAAAAGAGGAGATACAGCATCTGAAAGTCTTAACTGGCCAAAGTCCTAATGGTGGACCCATGTTGAATTATCCTTCATCATTTGGAGCCAACCAGCAGTACTATTCCAACAATCATTCCATGCATGCCCTATTAACCGCACAGCAATTTCAGCAGCTTCAGATAAATAACCAAAAACAGCAGCATCAGTTTCAGCAGCATCAATTGCACCAGTTTCAGCACCAACAACCACAGCACCACCAGCCGCAGACACTGATGCAGCAGCAGGAACAGCAACTGCGCCAAGCTGGGGAGTTGAAACCGGGAGGTCCTATGCCATCTCATGCTCAAAATGAAAATACTTCAGACATGAGCACCTCAGCATTGAAGGATTGAAAATGACAAGAGGCCTCTGGCTCTGGGGCAGGTCTTGGGGTTTGAGCTCTAAAAAATCTGTTTGTTGTCACATAGTTCAACTTTGAACTTTCAGGTAGATCATTTATCTATAGTTTGTGTAACACATTACTTTCTTAGTAGTTCATTGGTAATTAGTGGAATATTAGATAGTGTTGTGAAGGGTATTCTTGTAAACATGATGTGTGTGGTGGTGATGGTGGTGGTGGTGGTGGTGCTATTATATATAAACTGGCAGTGATGTTGTCTTGAGTGGTTTTGCATGGCTGCTGGCGCCGTTCCTCTCGTGGCATGCACATAACCAATCATTTTTGTTAAGCATAACGTGTCTCCACTAAGTGTATTTACTAGCAGTACATTCTTTCTGCAAAGAGCAAATGGGCACAATACATATTATTTCTAGTCATAAAAAATTGCCGTGATCGAGTAGGAATAACGGGATAAGTGAAGGTTGTAAAGCAGGTTAATTTCGGCATTATGTTTGGGTGGGCTTTTCTGATATCTTGGCTCTGTAGGATTGCAATGCAGCAGCAGCGGCAGCTCCACTATGATCTTCTTTTGGCTCCCTGAATCAGTTAAGTTTATATAGCAAATCTGTGTGTGTGTGTCGGTGTTCTCTTTTTTAAATAACAAGTAGATGTTGAAGAAATGAGAAGCATGGTGCAGTTGCATGTGCATTAGCAAAAATAGGAAATAGAAATAGAGAAGGGCAAGGGAAAGGACAAGTATCTATGGCAAGGGAAAGGACAAGTATCTACTCCTTTTTTTGCTTCTATCATTTTTTAGAGGATATTTGAGAATGCTTGTAAGTTGGTCAAACTTGCTTATGGCTGGGTTTAAATCTAAGACCTAGTCTAAGGTTGATTAACCCTCACTGGAAATCTATTGGCTAGGTTTAAAGCCCAAGGACATTTAGCTAGGCCTAATCTTTAATTACATGCCATCAATCGCGCATCATGGTAGCGGTTCAAGCATTAAGAATAATTTTATACACATTCCAAAGCATGGCATTCGTGAATATATAGATATATTCAACTACTAAAAACATAGACATGTTTAGATTACACTAAATTAAGCAATAACACCTGACATTTATGCTATTGAAGTTAATCTTGCTATTAAGGCATGTAAACATACACGTAGATATGTATGAATGCACCACGCACTTCATGGATTCATCATATAAACAGATAGACATATTTACATAACAATTTAGAAGTGATTAAAAGCACAAAAACACTTCAAAATATATATGTTATTTCTTTGTGGCATATTATCAAACACTTAGACATGCATGAGAATGGCCATTGCAAACCCTAAGAACAAAGCATATATATTAACCATCAAAAACCCATTACAAGAATGTAATAAATCAACTTATAAGACGAGTGTTAATCACCCTAAACTACTGTACTCAAACATATAATAAACTAGGATAAAAGTGAGATAAAGAGTCTTCCCTTCATCCTTAGCCATCTCTTTACAAATCTTGAGTAGATCCCCAAATCCAAGGGTTTGATCTACCAAAAAAGCTTGATTCTTAGTGTAGATATGTGTGGGTGAGTGTGTGAGATGGTGAGTTTGAGAATAGGTTAGGGTTTAGAAGGTGTGAAGGATAGGGTCCTTCCCCCAAACAAAAGGCCTAAAATGAGCATTTAAAACTGTTATGTAGGTGCTGTCGATAGGGTCAACCAGTCGACCAACAAGGAGCGTAGGGTAACCAGTTCTATGACTTGCACTTGGCCTCTAGCAGTCACCCTAATCGGTTGACTGGCAAGAGGCCTAGGATGACCAACAACTCTTCCTTAATGCTCCGAAGTTTGCTGATTTTGCTTGATTTCTCCCTTCGCCTCAGGCATCGTCCACATGCTTTCAAGCCCATTTTTCTTGCTCTTTTCATCCTCAAAACCCTTTTGTAAGCTTTGTTTATGTCCTCTTCATCTTTAATCAAGCTCCAAGAATTGCTCCAATTCTCACCTAAAACACACAAAATGAGCACTTAGTGTAGTATATATACCACATTAAAGCTATTTAATAAGCACAAGACCCCCCTAAAAACATAAGAAAATACCATGCAAACACACACATAAAAGCAGCACATCAACACTCCTAAACCTTTTCCTTGTTTGTCCTCAAGCAAGACCAAACCTATGTTTATCTCAAGGCTACCAAAAAGGTTGCCAAAAGTATTGACTTTTTATCTTGGCAAATCAAAGGAGTATGTAGGGGTTGTTTCTTTTGTAAAAAGGGTCCCTAAGCTTTTTCCGTATCCTCCCCTTACTTATAATGGTCCTCGCACCTCTTGAGAAATTCTCAAGTGGCTATAACCACCACAAACCTAGGAGTCTAACACATATACACGTGGGATGTTGATACTTTGTGCCCCCTCAACTATCATGACCCCTAAAATATGCACATAGCCTGAAAAATACTAGGAGAAAGAAGATACAAATACAATGGCTCTCAAATGACATAAGAGTCTTATTCACAATACAACGAAAGAACGAAAGAGAAACTTGTGCCAAGTTGACATTGTGTCATTTAACACTTTATTAAATGAACTTCACTTTTTCAACTTTTTGGTGCCTTTTGGCTTTTTCATATTTTTCTTTTTTTTTTTTTTAACATTTTTGCCTTTCTTTCCATTTTTTTGTATTTTTCACATTTTTGCATTACATAGCGTAAATAAAAAGAAAAAGAATAAGAAAGGCTAAGGTACATTAAAAAGAACCAATTAAGGAAGGGACACTCATATCAACAACCCTTGAACAACTTTTTGCAACCAAGTCATGGGACAGTTACAAGGTGCATTCTTAGAAGGGCTCATTCTCCACAATTTTCAAAAGAGGTCTCCTCAAAGTCCCGGTTCTCCCTCCACTCTATTCACTATCCACAATACAACCTTATTTTCACCAATCAATTAAGTCAATGACAAGAGCCAACACTTCAATCAACAAAGAGATAAAAAACTCTATATACAAAAAAATCGAAAAAATGTCACCATTTTTACGAAAATAATGCAAATCTACTCTAAACAAAGCATAAACAAGAAAACTAAACTCTCACACCTCTAAACCTAAACTTTGTTTGTCCTCAAACAAATAGAACAAAACTATACAACAAGCAAGTAAACAACACAAAGCATGCAAGGGTGGTAGGGACGGGGTAGAAGATAAAAGGGAAACAAGTGGAGAAAGGATGGATACAACATTGTCCTTTTTTTGAAGCTCTTCGATGCCAATGATTAATCATTCATCTATTAACCCTGTTTTTCAACAAACCATAAACACTCATAAAGCACAAGATTAATAGCATTGTCATGCAAGCTCGCATTGGCATCAACAAGTGACAAACAAGGTGCATGAAAAGGGAAAAGGAATTCAAGGATAGGGATCAACACTTGTAAAGCCTAAAAAGAGAAACAAATGAAAAGAAAATGTAAATCAAAGAACGAAAATATCAAAAAAGTAAAAGTAAGTAAAAGATAAGGAAAACAAAGAAAGTATAAACATGTCTAAGGTGCCTCCTAGTAGCGCTGGATTTAATGTCTCCAACCGGGCGCCAATGTTAGAGCAATACGTGTTTAAAGTTGCGAGGCACAAATTGCCGAATAATCATTAAAGTGTAGAATGTAGAAGGAAAAGGGTCGTGCAATATATGATGGGCAATGAATGCACAATGCACCCCTTTTCTAGATTCCACCTGGTAATATCAAATGAGAATATGTGCTCGAATGTGGAAGGGATCATGAACAAACGTGAGAGATCATCACCCACTTGCTCATTAATGAACCATCCTATAGCCTTCTTTTCATTATCTAGGTCTAAGAACACACCCTCCCCATGGGTCAATGATAAATCTAATGAATGCAAATTGGGTGGAGTGGTTCCTAATCATAGGTGAAAATGTTCTATGCAAGAAGGCACAAAGGTGAGCTCTAAAGATAGAGGCTCAATAAAATGGGAATGGGGAGTAGGGATGTCATCTAAAGAGGAAGAGTTAGTAGGATAAAGAACAAAGGATATGAAAACACTAGACTCTTCCTCTCAATGGGATAGGTCATGAACATGCAAAATCCCCTCTAACTCCTCTAACAGGGTGGACAGGGTTGGAGAAGGTGAAACGGACTCAATAGACTCCTTATCATGCAAACAAGTATGCTCAAGGGAAGTATGTGCGCTAAACTTCCCTAAATGCAGACTTGGAATTAATTTGAGTACTAATGACATGATACTCAATAATCAATCTATAATATAAGAGTAAATCACCCTATATAGCTCTAATCATACATAAATTAACTTGAGATAAAAGAGAGATACCCTCTTATCTAAAGTCATGCTTTACAATCCAAGTGCTATACCCAATCCTTGTGTTTGATCCTCTTATAGGCTTGATTCCAAAGTGTTTTTGTGTTTAGAAAAGTGTGTGTGAGGTAGGTTTTGGTGGGTTTGGGGTTATGGGAAATGGGTGGGTGAAAAAGTTGGTGTTCTTCTTTAAAAAATTGTTGAAAAGTGTCATAAATAGAGCTATTATCGCTTAGGGCCAGGGGACCAGCTGGGGGATTGGCCTTGGGCCTAGGTCGACCGGCTTAATGGCTTAATTCTCTGACTTAGCCGGGGGCCTAGGCTGGTCGACCGGCCTAGGGAGGAGGTCAACAGGCCTCCCCTGCTCCTTGGCCAATTTTTGCTCCTTGCGAGCTGATTTCTCCTCAGGTGCTTTGATCTTCGTCCTACCGCTTCTATATGCACTTTTCTTCGTTTCTTTATGTCTGGAATACCTTTGGCTTTGATCCACATCCCAATTGCCATCAATCAAGCTCAAATCTTTTCTTCGAATCTCACCTAAAACAAGTAATTAAATGCACATTGGTGTTGCATTTAAGTTCTAAACTCAACTATAAAGATATGAACCCTAATATGCACAAGTATGACCTAAATGCTATATGAATACACCAAATGAAGTGCAAGAATAAGAATGTAATACATAAACACACAGAAAACTAACACATCAAGGACCAAATTTCTTCCTACAAATTTCATATATATCTTTACTCCTTGTATGTTTTCATTTGACCAATTTCTTGCATTCATCCAACTCTCATCTATTTTTCTGTGACATGTAATAATAGATTATCAATATACAAATAAAAAGTAGTTAATACTATATGATATACCAATAACTATCAAATCAAAGCACTTGAAACATGTAAATTTTAGTTTTAGTTTTGTTTAAATTTTTAGTTTTAGCTTTAAGTTTTAGCCATGAGTTTAAGTTTAGTTTTAATTTTAAGTTATTAGTTTAGTTTAACTGCTTTAGTTTGCTTTAATTTTTAGTTTAAGTGGTTTAGTTTCAAGTTTTAGTTTCAATCTTAAGCTTTTAGTTTTGTTTATGTATTTTAGTTTAGTTTTTAGTTTAAATGGTTCAGTTTTAGTTTCGTTTTAAGCCTTTTAGTTTAGTTGGTTTTTAGTTTAAGTGTTTTCATTTTAAGTTTAAGTATTTTACTTTCACATTTTAGTTTTAATTTTAAGTTTTTAGTTTAGTATATGTGTTTTAGTTTGGTTTAGTTTTAAGTTTAAGTTTTAATTTTAGGTTTTTAGTTTAGTTTAAGTGTTTTAGTTTGGTTTAGTTTTAAGTTTATGTCTTTTATTTTTAATTTTAATGTTCTAATTTTAAATTGTTTTGTTTCAATTATTAGTTTTAATTTTAAATTTATTTTAAATGTTTTTCCTTTTTTTGGTAGAAAAGTGTTTTCTATTTTCTACTAACATTTGATGATTTTTTCTTAAAGGGCCAAAAATTAAAACACCCAATCCCTAATCTCGCTCCCCCCCCCCCCCAAATCTAAAAATTAAAAGAATAAAAAATAAAAATCAAAGTTATAAAAGTAAAAAGTAGTAATTTAAAATTTAAGATTTAAAAAATTAGCAACAAAAATTCAAAAAATAAAAAATTACAAAAATTAAAATAAAAATTAAAATATTAAAAAATAAAAACTAAAAATAAAAATAATAAAAATAAAAATTTATAAAGGTCATAAAATAAAAATTAAAAATAAAAATTAAAAAAATTAGATTTAAAACTAAAATTTTAAAAATTAAAAAAATTAAAAATTAAAATTTCAAAATAAGAAATACAAACTAGACATTATAAAAAATTTAAAAACTAAAAGTCAAAATATTAAACTATTAAATATAAAAATTAAAACTTAAAAAATTATGTATTTTAGATTTTCAATATTCTCATTTCTAATTATTTTTAATTATTAATTATTAATTTTTATATTATATTTGTTAATTTAAACATATATTTGTAATAGAGACATTTTTAAAACGTCACCAAAAGCCATCTTTTTGGAGAAAGATGGCGGGAAGTATTTATGTTGATTTGGGATGTTTGTTAGAGAATTTCTGACTTCTTATGATTTATTAATGAATTTTTAATGTCATTATTAAAATTTTTTTTTAATGGAGACATTTTTAAAAACGTCGCCAATAGTCATCGTTTTGGAGGGAAAGCTGGGCGGGAAAACCTTTATGTTGATTTGGGACTTCTTTACGAAATGGCGCACTTCTTATGCTTTAGTGACAAATTTTTAATGTTGCTATTTAATTTTTTTAATGGAGACATATTTAAAATGTCACAAAAGTCATATTTTTGAAGGAAAAAATTGGCGGGAAGTACTTACGTTGATTTGGGATGTTTTATAAAAAATTTCGCACCACAATCACATTACCGGAGCCAGTGTATGGATGCATTTGTTGAAGAAGATTTGATGAATCATGCGTCATGTGACTGCTAGCACTAGAATAAAAAATCCAAGTGGAACGTGGAGTTGGCAAGAGAGGTGGAAGGTTGGATTGTTGAGCATGGTAGCATGTAATCTACGAGTCAGTCCCAGTATTTCCTGATGGAGAATAGGGGTAATTAATGCAACAGGAAGCTAAAGGACCAACTATACGGAAAATCTAACATTATTGCAGGAATTGGTGAAATTGGATTATTGTTGTATCACTTGCTTGGAGGCTGAAGAATTGGTTTGGGATGTATTGCTTTTGCCTGCGATAGAGTAGATTGCATGCCATCTAAAGAACCTCGAGAAGAATTATTCCCATGATGGCTGAATGTGGTATTATTTTGGAGTTGTCATTATTCGGTGAGGATGAAGAAACATCTAGCATAACTCTTTGTTCATAGATGAGTAGCTTTGCACGCAGCTGAGCAAAAGGTGGTGGTCCGTCCGTATTTTCCGATGGATATAACAAAGGGACGATAGGAAGAAGGTGGATCACCTAAAGTAATAAGGACTAGATCTGAATCAGATATAGTGTCACCTATTGAACACAATATATTCTGCTACTGATAAGTTGTTCTTTTTTAAAAGAGCGAAGTTGAGAATGTAACAGCGATTTTCTGGTAAGAGATTGGCGTTAAATAGATTTTTCTAGGGAGAGCCAAAAAGCACGAGAGATAGCAAAACCCAAGGGCTTAAGGAACAACATCATCAGACATTGTGGCAATGATGCACGCAGTAATAATGCTGTCCGTCTTTTGCCGTTCACTAATGGAAATGGAAGAATCAGTAGCCGCATCTGTAGTAGCCACCAACTCGGCTTTTGATGTATCATTGGAAGTGGAAGCTTGGTTGCAGCATGAGTGGTTTTAGATGAAATTTTGTCTGGTTTAGGGAGAGTTCAATCCACGAATTTGGTGAGAGCATTGAATAGGAAAAATTTTCGTATTTGTGCCTTCTGGGCAATATAATTTGTGCAGTCAAGAGTAGTTGTAACCAAAGTCCTGAGATTGGATGCTAAAGACATGAAAGAAGAATATTGAGAAGCCATGATGATATATTATAGAAATGGCCGGAGAAGAGAAAAGAACCAGTGAAAATGTTTAGTGTTGATGGGTATTGGACGTGTGTCGTGAGTCTTCTGATACCATGGAGTCGAGCAAAAGTGTATTTATTGTTGTTTTTCACAGCGAGAATGAGTACAATATTTATACATATTGTACACGATATACAAGCCTGAGATAATTGTAAAGATGACAATGGTTCGAGTTGGCCATGCTTGTACTGCTTGCACTTTTTCAGGGTCTGTAGAAACTCCCTCAACAGAGATAACATGTCCTAGATACTCAACCTTGGATTAACGAAAGGTACATTTATGTTGCTTGACATAAAGTTTGTGTACCAGTATAAATTTCCTTAGAAATGGCTAGGAAACATGATTCATGAGGCTTTGGAATGTTGATGGAGCATTAGTTAGGCGAAAAGGCGTGACAATGTACTCATAATGCCCATGGTGAGTTCTAAAAGCTATCTTTCCTATATCTTGCTCAGCCATCCTGATTTGATGATGTCCAGATCTCAAATCAAGCTTTGAGAAATACTGTGCGCCCCCAAGTTCATCAAGCAATTCCTCTATTACTGGAATAGGGAATTTATCTTTGATAGTACAGTAATTTAGCTCCCTATAATCCACACACATTCTCCAAGATCCATCTTTCTTCTTAACTATGACAATGGGTGAAGAGTATGGACTATTGCTAGGCCTTATGAATCCAGAATCTAACAATTCTTTGATCATTTTTTCTATTTCAGTCTTCTGCAGTGCAGGATATCTACAAGGCCTTATATTAACTGGACTTGCACTACCTTCGAGCACAATTTTATGTTCATGTCTTTGAGGAGGTACTCAGTGGGAATCTCAAATAAGTGAGCATACTTAGATAGAAGTTGTTGTAAAGCAATGTTAGAGCGTACCTCTTGAGTGAAACAAGTTACAGCAGTTGCAGTGTGAAGACTGCACAAAGGCTAGAGACATCATGGCCAATTGTGCAGGCTTTTGTAGGAGCTTCTGCATTTTGGTGGATTGCACTATGTTTATTTTAAATGGAGGACTGCCTCTCAATGATATCTTCTGGCCTTTTACTGTGAACTCCATTTTTAAGGCACTAAAATTCCATTTGATATCCCTAAGTGTGATTAGCCATTGCACTTCTAACACTATATCACAGTCTCCCATAGAAAGAACTAATATATCAGAAGTGAACCAAATACCCTGTATTTTTCAGGAAAATGAATGGCACATATATGTAATATGAATTTTGTTCTCATTTGCGACAACCACTGAAAATGGAGGAATCTTCTTAAGTTTTAGCACTAGATAAGTCTAAGAAGTTATGAGTACTGCCAGTGTCAATGAGGATGTGAACTGGAGTGCCATTGACTGAACCAGTTGCCCTCATGGTTCTATAATCTAAGGCTTCCGCATATCATGCATAGAGACTTGGGCATTAATCAAAGGGTCCTCAGTAAGGCAATCTGATTGATTGTGCTCTGGAGACTCAAGGTCTCATGTTTCTTCTATTTCCTCCTCTTCTAAGTCTAAGACAAATCGTTTCCTTCTAGGGCATTGGTGGCCAGGCTGATACTTATCCTCCCACCAGTAGCATTAGCCTTTTGCACTTTCCTCATCCATTTCTGTAGTTGTCGTCGTCCTAGGAGGTTTGGTGACCTTTTGAGATCCTCATAGATGACAAGGTTGTAGAAATAGTATAATTGTATTCTCAGTTGAACTTTTATAATCTGGCCTAGTATTCTTTGTAGAAGGAGTAGGCAATAGCCCCTATCCTTGCTACCATACTGGAGCTGTAGATTTTGCTTTTGAATGATTAAAGATTGATCAACAAATTTGGCTAAGCTATAGGCCTTCATCAACGTTCTAGGTCCTAGCAATTTTATTTGTATTGCTATCTCAGGTTCCAGGCCATTAAGAAGATAACTAATTGCATAATCCTCAGACAAATTAACAAGATTGAGTAATTCATCAAATTCATCTAAAAATTCTTGAACTGACCCTTCTTGCCTGAGCCGCATCAATTCCCCCATTGGATCATCATGAAGCAAATTGCCAAAAAGCTGGTTCATAGCCCTTATAAACTCCTCCCACCGTAGATATTCTCTGGTGATCCTTGTCTTTGTGAACATTTGGTGCCATTGCAAGGCTTTGCCTTCCAAATGTATGGCTGCAATTTTGACTTTAGCATCTGGTGGCGTCTTATCTATGTCCAAAAATTGTTCACATTTGTAAACCCATCCTTTTAAATCCACGCCATCAAACTTAGGAAATTCAACTCGCGTAGATCGTGTGGGAATGTGATATTGTGGTCGATGATCTTGCGCCGCCATTGGAGGTGGTTAGTGGTGGTCCTGCGGTGCAACTACTGTTCCCATATGGCTACTAACATTTGCCTAATTCATTAATTTCTCTTTCTTGTGTCTCTGCAATCAAGCGAACTTGCTCTTTGAGAGCATCCATCTCGTGACAGAGCTCGTTGATTCTTGTGCCTTCCGCCATTTATAACTATGAAACATTGATAACCATGAAACTTTGCTGAGGATCGATTGGATACTGATGTCCTTGATAAGTTCTTCTCCAAATTGAAGAAAAAACCCTACCCCTAAGATAGCTCTCTAAACAGAGTAAGGAAGAGAAGAAGGAGGAGGGGAGAGAGAGAGACAAAGAGAAACATAATATAGAGAGAGAATCAAAACTACATTTCTGATGATCATTGCTTCTGAATCAAGTTGATGCTTTTATACATCAATCGCAGCTGTTAACTCATTAACTAACTTCTGGACAACTAAACTCTAATAGAATAACGGAATTGCAACTTTATTTACTTTGCTCTTACTTATTCATACAAAAGGCATCACTACCCTTATTCTTGTAGATATAACAATTACGCCATCTCTTTTTATTTGTATCGTATCATTTGGTTTGCATTTTCCAACCCTCCGTTCAAATCAAAATCATCCTCATGCCAAGTGAAGATCTTAACTTCTTGAATGCATCAGCTGGTAGTGCCTTCGTGAAAATATCTGTCACTTGATTTGAAGTGTTGCAATACCCTAGAGAAATTGTCTTCATCTTGACATGCTCTCGTAAGAAATGATACCTGATATCAATATGTTTGCTCTTTCCATGTTGCATTGGATTCTTTGACAACTCAATTGCAGATTTGCTATCAACATATGTGACAATTGAATCTTCTTGTAGATGATTAAGTTCCTTCAACAAATTCTTTAGCCAAATTGCTTCACAAACTGCTAAAGATAGTGCAACATACTCAGCTTCACATGATGATAAGGCTACCACGCTTTGTTTCTTTGATATCTAAGTGAAAGCTGTTGATCTCAAAATGAACACATAACCAGTTGTACTTTTCTTTTCATCGTGGTCACCTCTCCGATCATTGTTAGAATAGCCATGTAATGAAGCATTATCCTTATTGGAGTAGAAAAGGAAAAAAATTATGGTACCCTTAATTTATCTCAAAATCCTTTTTGCTACAAGCCAATGAGACTCTTTAGGTGCTTCCATACACTGGCTCAAAGACTAACACCATAGACAATATCTAGCCTTGTGATTATGAGGTAACACAGACTTTCAATCAAGCTCTTGAAAAGGGTAGGATTAACAAATTTTTCTTCTCCATTTTTTGTCATTCTTAAACCAAGAGCAACAAGAATTTCCATTGGATTACAATTTTCCATCCTAAATTTTTTAAGTAGCTCAGTGGCATACCTTTTTTTTGATATGAAAATGTCATCATCTTGTTGATGCAATTCAATACCAACAAAAAAGGACATAAGCCCAGCATTTGGCATATTGAATCTTTTGTACATTGCTTGCTTGAATTCATCAAACATTTTTTGGCTGATCCCAGTGAAAAGTAAATCTTCCACATAAAGACAGGCTATAAAATTTCACCTTGCTCATTTTTCTTTGTGTAAACTGCATGCTCCAGAAAACATTTAATGAAGCCATTCTCCTGAAAATATTTATCAATTTGAGAATTTCATGCTCGGGGGGCTTATTTTAGTCCATACAAAGCCTTCTTCAAATGATACACCTTGTCCTCTTGTCTTTTGTTTACAAAGCCTTGAGGTTGATCAACATAGAATTCTTCCTCAAGTATTCCATTTAGAAAGCTAATTTAACATCTAAATGGAATATCTTCTAACCATGATGTGCTGCAAGAGATATCAACATTCTCACAGTGTCAAGTCGAGCAACTGGAGAAAAAACTTCTTCATAGTCAATCCCATATTTTTGATTGTAACCTTATACGACAAGCCTTGCCTTGTAGCGGTCAATCTTTCCATTTGTTGTCTCTTAATTTTGCACACCCATTTGACATCAATGGATTGTTGTTATTTAGGAAGGGAAGTTAGCTCCCACGTGTCATTCTTTTCAATGGCATGAAATTCCTCCACCATTGCTTTCTTTAAAAAATCCTCTTTGGCAGATTCTTTGAAGGGCAACAGCTCATGATTGGCATAGAGACAAAACAAATCTACCTCTTTAGTTTCTTCATAGATCTCTCTTAGACTACGAGTCTTGATTGGTGGAGATAAAGAACTCCCAGGGCCTGAAATTGGTGAACTTTGATTTTGAGAAGTTCTTGCATGAGGAGAAGCTGCCACTATTTATTCTAGAATTTTTGCCTTTTTATTTCTTCTTCTTCAACTTCAAGTTGATTTTCTTTACTTGAACCTTCTCCATCGATTCTCCATGTTTCATTTTCACATCTCTACTTACTACTATTTTATTAGTTAGTGGAGTGTAGAGCTTGTAGGCTTTTGACTCCTCACTGTAACTAACAAAAATACATTTCTCACCTCAATTATCCAGCTTTTTCCTTTTCGCCTTTGGTACATGTGCATAGGCTGCACAACCAAAGATTCAAAGATGGCTAACAGTTGGTTTGTAACCACTCTAAGCTTCCTGCGGTGTCATATTTTTCACAGTTTTTGTTGGACATCTATTCAACAAATAAGTTGTACATGCCATTGCTTCAGCCCAAAAATTCTTTGGTAAATTTTCTCATTCAACATAGTCCTTGTCATGTCAAGAATTGTGTGATTTTTTCTCTCTGCAATGCCATTGTTGTGGGGTATATGAAGTTATAAATTCTTGCTTGATATCCTGCTTTATGCAAAAGTCTTGAAAATCTTTTGAGGTGTATTCAGGACCTTTGTCAGATTTGAGAATTTTGATTTTGCAACCACTCTTCGTTTCAACAGACGCCTTGAAATTTTTAAAAATATCAAAAGCAGCTGATTTTTCCTTCCAAACATAAACTCATAGCTTTCTACTGAAATCATCAATGAACGAGATAGAGAACTAGTTACCTCCGAGAGATGATGTCTCAAAAGGTCCACAAACTTCTGTGTATATCAGGTGTAAAGGTGTATGAGCCCTCTAGTATTTGCCACTTTGAAAACTATTTCTTTACTGCTTATCAAGAGTGCATGCTTCACATACATATTCTGTCTTTTAAATTGATGGCAACCAATGGACCATGTTTGAATTGGACAAAAGGTTGAGACCATTAAAGTTCAAGTGTCCAAAACAAAGATGCCATTTCCATGACTCATTATTAATCAACCCTTGAAGGAACTTTTCAAAACTCGTACTTAGATGCAGCATAAACATACGATTGCTTGACATTTGAACTTTTGTGTAAGTTTTCCATTTGCATCTTTCTAGAACAAAGAAAGCTTCTCCATGTGTATACATACCCTTTTTCAAGTAGCTGCCCAACACTTAGAATATTGCTTTTCATGTTGGGTATATAATACACATTATAGATAAATTGTGTAGGACCATTCTTTTGATAAAATTTAATTTACCTTTACCTTTCACCGCTAATTTGGATGAATCTCCCAAGCTCATATTGCCGTTAACATTTTCTTCAAGTTCCTCAAAAAGTTCTTTTTTCCCGCACATATGGTTGCTTGCTTCTGAGTCAAGATACCAAACATTAGTTTGATGTCTAGACTCTTCATGTACCAAAAGAAGTGTGCCTTCCTCATTTTCTTGCTTGGAGGTTTGAACAAAATTAGATTGTTTTTCATTGTTATTCTAACATTCAGAAGTATAGTGACCGAATTTGTGGCAATTGTAACATTCAATATTTTTTTGATTTCCACGCCTTTGTCCATGACCAGCTCTTTCTCTACCTCTTTCTTTGCCTCATTGATTCCCAAAATTGTTTATTTCTTCTTATTGATTTGGATTTTGAAAATTACCTCTACCTCGATTACCACGTCCTCCACGTTGAGAAGCTCTACCTCTTGATTTTTGGTTTTGTCAATTAAGCTTTGATCCAAAGCTTGCTTTATGGTGCCGACATTAGAATTCTTTTGAATGCGTTGCTCATGCAGTTGGAGTGATTCCATCAACTCTTCAATTGTGAGTTGATCCAAGTCTTTTGACTCTTCTATTGCAACCACCACATACTCAGATGACTTTGCAAGTGATCGCAATATTTTCTCAACAACTCGAACATCTTCAATAGTTTCTCCATTTCTTTTCAACTGATTAACAATTGAAAGTAAGTGAGAAAAAATCAGAAATTGATTCACCTTGTGATCATTTTCAAATTCGCTTTGAAGTGTTTGCAAATGAACTCTTTTAACGTGATCCATTCCTTTGAATAAAGTGACGAGTTTGTCTCACGCTTCTTTACTTGATTTTGCTTCTACAATTTTTTTGAACATGGACTCACATTCACCTTAGTAAAGCAAAAATAATGTCTTTTTATCTTTCTTTCTCAATTCAAGCAATGATTGTCTTTGCTGGGCATTCAAAGTTGCTTCAGCTTCCGTCGTGGGTTCTTCATATCCGTCCACAATAATCTCCCAAATGTCTTGAGAACCGAAGAGATCCTTCATTTGAATACTCCAACTTCCACAGTTGTCTATGGTGAGTTTTGGAAGTTAAGGTTGCACAAGATTGTAAGCCATGAGTTTTCGCAACTCAATCACAAATGATGAAATTATGGAAAAATTCACTCTCAATTTATTGTGGCTCTGATGCCACTATGTTGGAAACTATTTTGGATTTTACAAATACTTAGACAAATTTAATAGCACAAGGAAGAATAGAATTACCACTAAATATGATATGTATTGAATATAAAAACTTTCAAAGAATATAAGCTGCTGCCTTTATACAAAAATTTGTTTTTCTGTTTGGCTTGTCAAAACACATGCAAATCGCTCCTATTTATACTAATAGTAGCCCACTCGAAGCATTTAATGAGTATCTAGGAAAACTAAACATATTTAACTAAGTTTATGGCTATCAAAGATGAATCATATATGTACATGAATCTCCCTTTGCCAAGTTCCATGAACCAATCATTATTCCTTGCATCTAATTAATTTTGGTTTGTATTTTTCAACAGAAATTTTAAAAGATAATACCACAGAGGGGTTAGAATAACAAAAATAGACACGTATAATTTGAAAGGGAAAAAAAATACCACGTAACCAAAAAAACTAAAAAAATTAGTTAACAGTGTGCGAAACACGTTTTTCATGAGTTTGAGATTTTTCAATAAAAATTTTGAATTTCAGGCTCTTAATTTTATATTAGGTGTGAAATGTAAGTTATTCCTCTGTGATTTGTATAATATATCACATTGTCTCCTGTGTTTTTGCTAAAATTAATGTTCAATTCAAGAATTATTTCGATTACTAAGATTACTTTGATAATCATGTGCTAAGTCATATTTGCCAATGCAACTTGCATGAAGCTGTCTAGATTTTAATAGTTGGCAATTAAGGGTGCTTACTCTAGAGCATAGTGACGTGGCAATATTGAGATCACAAGTTTTGCCCCCACCGTTTACTATCATCACGATTAGGTTGTTTCTAGCATGCTTATCTCTTCTTGATCTGCCAACTTAGGATGTCTGTATAAACATGTGTAGTGTTCATTTAATTGTAAAGCTGAGTAATGTGTGCCATCCATTGTCAGATCAATTAAACAGCTTCGACATACTATCACATTTTGTCCTTTCTCATTTTATAAACCTTCACCCTTATCATGCACATATATTAGCTATTACTTTTTCATCTATATAAAAAATTCCTAACTAAATAATTTCAAATACCAACAGTTTTCTGAGATGCAGCACAATCTTCCCGTTAACGTTAAAATGTTAACAGTGTTAAAAATAAAGTTTTAAAAGAACAAAATTACCCTTACTTTTATTGCTACTACTTCTTTGCATTATGTTTTAAATTTTGAATTCTAAAATTTTAATTGTATATCTAATTTTTAATTTTTAAAAATTTTTATTTTTAGTTTTAGTTTTTTATTTGTTGGTTTTTAATTATGAAGGTAAACAAATTTTATTGTAAGTCTACAAACAAGTATTTTGGTAAAAAAGTATAACAAATTCTAACATATGACAACATCCCTACATACAAGAAAGCAGAGCGTAATTCACTCTTCGTTAATTTAGTTGGAAAAAATTAGAGTTGGAGAATAGGAGTCACTTTTATTTGAAAGGGGTAACATTGTATCTACTGATATGAACTACAAGGGGATAACATGCATTTCAATCTCTAATATTATACCAATGTTACTTATATAAATCACCATATTTCATTTGCCAAGGAAAAGATGTTTCCAGGTAACTGAGAAATTAAATGGACAGAGTAACATAGCACGCATAACACCCAAAAAAAAAAAAAAAAAAAAAAGAAATTCTTTCTGCCAAAAGAAAGAAAAAGGAAAGAAAAAACATGGATAAGAGAAAAACTAACTTCTATAGATGATAGTGTGCGATGATGTATTTAATTTGAGCTTTACCATTACCAACAAATGCTGAGGGCTTCCGAGATAGCATAAGCAATGGCACCTCCTGGTTCTCATCCTTACTCACGGCCAATAATGGGTTTATTTACCAGCAGCTTCTTAACAAACTCCATGTGTTTTTTTTTTCTTTTTCGAAATTGATTAGTATATCCTCAATCTACATTTGAACTTTGAAACTATTATTTCAACTTGACTAATATTATAAGATATAGTTATATTCTGGGATGTTCACCTATTTTCAGAATCTAGCTATAACTAAGTTTTCAGTCTTGTGTTTAGTAAGGGTTTAATCATGAAGTTTTCACAATCATATTTTTGCAAATCTTTTTAAATATCAGTTGTATTTTGTGAAGCTTTATATTTTTTGTTAGGCACCGAAATGATACTTTTTCGAATTAAAACAAAAGAAAAAGCATAGAGCTAGTAGATATCCATTTTCTTTTAGTTTCTTTCGCATTCTATTGTTTGGTGTATATATCACCCACATACACAAACATGTATACATCCGCATACACACACATATATAGATCTATATATATACATGCATGTACATACTTCTTAACCCGAATAATTCTTTTCTGGCAAAAGTATGAAGTTGTTCTACATAGAATGTTTATTTAGTATATTAAAATATGTTGTTTATTCTCTACCATCCAATATATCATTTTATTATTAACAACTTTTATATAGATTAATAGTAAAAATGTTTAATGCTTGGAATTTAAAAACAAATACATGCATAAGAAATGATAGCTATGACCCTTTTGTTAATAATTAACATAAAAAGTTGCCATTTTTTTAAGGGGGGGTGGGGGGAAAAAAAAAGATAAAGACACAATCAAAACATATCAATTAAATCCAAATAAATCAAACATGAATTACTTAATCTATGTAAAGCAAAAATAACACAAGGCCGTGCTTGCTAGGCTTCTGAATGTTGGGACTTTTGGTTTGTTATTTATTACAATCATATTGTTTTATTTATACCCCCCAAATACTTATGTCTCCTATCGCTAAATCTCACAAGACTATTTGAGTTAAAACTTTATTTATTTATTTATTTTTCTGTCAACAGACAGAAATACTTAATTATGTGTGGCCTCACTAGACCTTGCAAAGTGGTTGAGCTAAAACTTTATTAGCGCAGATAGAAATCTCAATTTTATAAATAAAAATATTTATTTATTTATTTTATAAATGCATGTTTTACTCTTTAACTAATTAAGAAACATATAGAAGATATATAGAAGAAATTTCTATCTATGAGAAAGCAAAGTCCATATAGTTTGGACGACTAAGTTGTATAAAATATTAAATGTTATCATTCGCTCAAACAATTTATTTTTGAAATAATAAAGTCAAATAAAAAATAAGTGAGGCGTTCTCTAAGAGTTACAAACTCAACTGTGGTATATCTATATCTATGTCTAAATATATAGATGTTACAAATATAGATTAATATAATAGTATTTATAATTTAAGATTCAAAAGTAATAAAATCGTGGAAATTAAATAAATTAAAATTTAATAAAATAGATATTTGGGTTACAAATAGGTCACAAATCAATATCTTATTTGTAAAGCACAACTTCGTCACTAATTGGTCACTAATTGTGACGGATATCTCAGTCACAAATTAAATTCGACCACTAATTTATGAAACATCATCTGGTCACTAATCGATCACTAACTGTGACCAATATTTCGGTCACAAATCCATAACAAACTGAATTGGTCACTAATAGTGACCAATATTTTTGTCATTTCAGTCACAAATCCGTAACAAATTGAATTGGTCACTAATAGTGACTGATATTTCTGTCACAAATCGATCACAAATTGAATTCGGTCACTAATATGTGAAACATAATTCGGTCATTAATTGTGATGATTTTTCTGTCACAAGTCAATCATAAATTAAATTTGGTTGCTAGTCGGTTATTATTTGGTCACAAATTATTTTTCTCTTTTTTTGTCATTAAATGATATAACTCCAAGTCATAGATTAATTTACTTAATTTTATACTAGAAACTTTGCTGATTCTAGTTCTATGACCACGTTAATTAGAATTATACTACAAATTTTATTGATATAAATGATACAAATAATA
Organism: Cordia subcordata; assembly: GCA_028554755.1. Classification (NCBI taxonomy): domain Eukaryota; kingdom Viridiplantae; phylum Streptophyta; class Magnoliopsida; order Boraginales; family Cordiaceae; genus Cordia; species Cordia subcordata. Next base: position 12,994,722 of record JAPTOF010000010.1, on the reverse strand, counting down.
AAAGATTATTCACCAACTCTATTTATCTAACTTAAATATAATTATACTGCAATTTGTGTTAATCCAATCAGATTATCAAGTCTATTTATCTAATTTAATTTACTAATCTCTAGCCTAATCATAACTAGTATACTAGTTAATTTTACTAACTCAATTTTTTTCACTTCAAAGGCGGCCAAATGCCAATTACATTGCAACTAGCCGGATTTGATCTTAGGACTTATTCACACTAAAGGCAAGACACATACCATTTGACCATTAGGTCTTTGATTTTGTTAACTCAATCGGTTATGGTGTTTTTGCTAATTTTAGAAGTTATTCTAATAATACTTAAATTGGTTGAGTTTAGTGATATTAAAATTCAATTCCCAAATTTCTAGTATAATTACACTAATTTAATTGGTTAGTATCATTTTTATGCTCGTGATATATTAGGAAGTTCTTCTTCATCTAACTCTTTGTTATCAAGTAGTTCATTTCCAATTAATGAAGAGTAGTGTCAAATTGTCCTTGATAATCTTCTTAAGGAAAAAATGGCAAAGAAATGAGAAGAATCAAAAAGGATGCTCGAGGAGTCCAAGCAGAGAATGCTTGAGAAGGCCAAGAAGGGAGAGGAACAATTGATTGAGAAGGCCAACGAAAGAGAAGAATTCTTGCATGAAGAGGCCAAAAAGAAAGAGAACATCTTGCGTGAGTAGTTATGTGAGGAGGCCAAGAAGGACGTCAAACAGATTGAAGCAAATTTGAGAGCCACTATGGTGGAAATGATGAAAGGAGTTAATCATTCAAACTCAAGTGGACAACTTGATAAACATGGAAAGAATTGAGCATTCAAAAAGGAGGGAAGAAACTAGATTATCACTATGCTTGGTCATGTTGGTTATTTATTATGCATTTATGCTTGTGTTATTAGGATTTAGATGTTGATTTATGTTTCTAGTTGAGACATATGGACTTGCTTTAGATGTTGTGGACTTGCTTCAGGTGTTCATTTGTGGCTTTGAGATTTAGATGTTTGTGGTTATTGAGATTTAGTCATTAGTTAGTGACCGAATTAGTGACTGATTATTGTTTTTTTTTCTTTTTTTTTTTGGTGAAGGGGGAGGTTCTCGTCCCCGGAGATTTATTGCGACAAAAAGTGAAATACAAAGTAGAGGGAGGGATATAAACCGTACCCTTTGTTCTACTCTTAGGCGTGGAAGATTGACAGGCCAACCTTCTTACAAAATAAAATGCAGCATGCACATGCAGAAAAGCCAAAAATAAGGTAATACTACTACTCTTATAGATAAATAAAAGTAAAAAAAAAAAAAAAAAAACCTCAACTAACCTAAAAAGTGGGGAAAAAAAAATTAAACATGCAGATTAGGTATAGCCATTTGATCACATCTCACCAAACCTTTCAGGTACTAGATTTAAGTTGTTTAATATTGTAAGCAGTTTAAGTTGTTTAATATTGTAAGCCTATCCGTACCTGCTCCCAGATTAGCCAAATGATTTGCAGGTTTATTGCCTTGTCTACAAATATGCGTAATTCGAGCTTGAAGTTTAGACAACAGATTTGTAGCGTGCGTAACGTCATAGCAAATATCCCAAGAATGAAGCGCGCCCTGCATTAGTTTAACAACCCATGCAAGATCCATCTCTACCCAAATCGGTTGAAACATCGCTCTTCACAGATGCAAAGACCATGAATCAATCCCTTAATTTCAGCAACAACAACTACTTCAGTCCTAATAGCCTCAAAGAAGCCCAAGACAAAGCCCCCACTATCATCTCTGACAAGACCTCCGCACCCAGCAACTGATTGCTCAAACTTGACGCTGCCATCAACATTCAATTTTAAAGTCAGTGTAAACGAGACCATACCCTATCTGTCCATTTGTGTATTTGTCAAGGCTATTAGAGTTTAGTTGTAAGAAAATGTAGGAGTCTAATCATGAAACAGTTTCTAGGTGGGAAAGAAAAAAAAAAAAAGTTCTTAAGAGGTAAAGATTTATGCCAAATTTTACGATACACAAAGGTAGACCCTTTTCACCGCCGAATCTGTTCCCGGGCACTACGAAGAGCAAACTTCCCATCTTTTGAAGGAGTCCAAATAGCGGTGTCAGCTTCATTCAAAAGTATTGGCACCTCGCTAATCACGTCAACCAAATGCCGCGGAAGAACACTAGAAAGTTTATCAACATCCCTGGAACCGTTGTCACTAAATATATCTATTATTAAATCCAGTCTCAATCGGTAGCCGAGTAATTCAGTTACTAAATGATTACTAAATGAGTGACTGATTTTTTAGTTACTGAACTAATGACTAAAATTTCGGTCACTGGATGAGGTGAAAATGCTTGCTTCAAAACTAATTAGTGACCGAAATTTCGGTGACTAATTTGTGACTGATTTTTAGATACTGAATTGGTGACCGAAATTTGGTCACTGAATGATGTTAAAAAATGCTTGCTTCAAAAATAATTAGTGACCGAAATTTCAGTCACTAAATTAGTGACCAGAATTTCGATCACTAATTGCTGACTAGTCTATGTTCGGTTCGTAATGTTTTGAAAGTTAAAATTAGTGACTGAAATTTCGATCATTGTTTTTGTAAATGATTTAAAATCAGTCACTAATTAAATTAGTGACGAGGCTTTTTTGACTGATGAAATCGGTCACAACTATGTTTTAGTGACTGATTTTCATGATAAAATCAGTCACAAAAGCCTTTTTTTTTTTTTTTGTAGTTACTTGTTATTGAAAAAAAAAGGATGAAAATTTTAGGAGATGATCCCTAGGCTTTTTAAGGAAGAAATGTATAAATAGGAAATTAAGAACTTAATTCTGGTGTAGTTACATCAAGAAAATAAAAATTTTGATCTAGTGTGACCTTAGCGATCTATTTTGGTGAGATGACATGCCCTAACACTTATAAAGTACTCACTTTTATTTTTTTCACTTTTATTTTTTTCGAAGTCATTTACATGTATCCAGTTGTAGTATTAAAACCCGAGAGGCAGTAATTATAATTTTGTTTATACATAGAGTTGAAAAGCCAATCCAAATCTTACCAAATGGCTTCTGTTGCTGTGCCGTGAAGTTGTCGTCGTTGCCGTTGACTGCTTGTGATTGCTCTGCTGCCATTGACTAAATATTTGACATCCAATCACCACACTGACATTGAAATACAACCTATATTTATCTTACAACTAAACTCTAATAGCCTTGACAAATACACAAATGGACAGATAGGATATGGTCTCGTTTACACTGACTTTTTTTTTTTTAAACGTTCTTTTTCTAACAACTTATAAAAAATTATTTTTTGAAAAGTTAAAAATTCTAATTTTTGAAAAAATTTTATTTGAGTTTTTTTTTTGTTTAAGTTTTAGTTTGTTTGAAAGTCAGACTAAGTAGTTAGTACAAAAATAAAGTACTTCTTCGAAAAAAAATACTTTTTTTTCTTAAAAGTGTTCAATCCAAACAAGCCCCGTATTTTGGAACTGGAAGCAACATAGTTATGTACCTTAACGGGTGGAGCTATGAGCTGAAGGTTAGAGGGGACATATTATATATTAAAAGCAATCATAAAATATATACTAACTAATATAATAGTGACAACTTAATATACAAAAAATATTAAAAATTAACTACATATATTAAATAGAACAATGGTCCTCTAATATGATTTCACATTTTAAAAATCAGTGAATGTTTAGAATACTATGTTTTATTATGAATCACTTATCACCACTATTCTCTTATATTTTTCTCTAATTTTTTATACTCATTTTTACTGTCTAACTTTTAACCAAAGTTTATTATATATTACGCCACAGCTACATCACGATCCTGAGAAAGTGAATTCTCTTCATGAGAGGCGCACTCCATGTAATTTAACCTCTTATTACAATAAAAGATAAAAAAGCAATTATATATATATTTTTAAAGTGGCACCAATCAAGTAAAGGTGGCTCCACCGCTGTGCACGTTCATTGCATATTTAAAACAATTAAGTACTATTAGCGTGTAGCTTAGTGGTAGATGGTTTGGAAGGCATTAACACAATAAATAAATATATCAATATCTTTTCTACAAGCTTAACATTTAGATGAGGTGGCAATTCTAATATAGTATTAGAGCTTAAAAATCAAATGGTCTTATATTCGAAATTTACCCCAACCATTTGAAAACATTAAAACTATATACGTACAAAGCTTAAAAATAAACCCTGTTTGCATGTGAGAGGACATATTAATAGGCTCATAAACAGACTGCGCAAGTGCATGAGGGGACATATAAACACAAAAAATGAATATACTAATATCTTCTCTATAAATTTAAATTTTTAGTTAGAGTGATAACTCTAATAAAAGGTTTAGGAATAATGCCATATCAATGAAATGCATACGAGAAGATGCTAGCCTTTGTAGAGGGTATTTCTACAATTAGGATTTAAGCTTAGAGCTTAGACCCTTTTAGGGTATGATGCTAGACTTATTTAGCAAAGAGGGGAAGAAGGTTGTTGTATGATAGCTAGGGTGTATAAACGTATGTTATGTTGTTTCCTTCATCGTGCGTCTTCTTCTAGCTTTATAGCCTTCCCTATGCACAGAATATGGCAAGTCAATATTCTGTTGCCTTTCATAATTCCTCCCCTTAAGGGATTCGACCCTTTCTTGACGTGCTGGCCCTTATTTGTTTCCTTTTTATCAGTGTGCGACCATACTAGGCCTAGGGTTAAATCATCCGTAGGCCTATGGGCTTATAACAGCATTGCTTGGGCCATTGATGTGTCGTTTTAACCTACAACGTACGGATCATTTGTGGCACAACAGATACGAGTGTGGATATCGTTCTCATAGAGAGCGTTCTTAGTTCGGTTTCTACGTGCTTATGTGCTAGAGAACAACTGCATGCGTGTGTTGGTGTTTTCTTTAGGATAGAAGAGAGATCACAAAAAAGAAAATAAAACCTAAGCTACGGAGGAACTATAGATACTAACCTAAGGAAGGAAACCTAACAAAGTAGAAGGGGACCTAGGGTGATTGTGTTAAAACTAGACTCGAGCTATAATACCGAATTAGGTCTACCTATGGCTTGATTACTCTTAAGAGTTCTTAGCAAATTAACCTTCTTTTCTCCCAATTACAGGTGGACTTCTATCTCTAAGAGGCGACTCTTAGTAGCATAGGATTTTCCAAATCAATTGTAGTTTTTGGGCTTAATTAACTAAGTTTTCTTGCAGGGCCTCACCAACTAACCTTATTAGCTACTAGGACTTGGTGCGGGTTTATCCCTAGGTGTCGACTCCTAAAGTATAGCGTGGCCCTTATGAGCTAGGGTTGTCGGGCGTAGTTAATTAGGTCAACATTAAATGACATTGTAGTCTGGATCTGAACAGTCCATATCGGCTAACATGATGAGAACTCAAAACATGATATTGTTGATATACCGCCATGTTTGCTCATGCATGATGTTTGAACTTCTAATAACAACCTATCATAGTGATTGGCCTATTTGTGTTTAACTTATAATGTTGTATGAGGATCAGCGACTTGCTTGCTTCATTGGCATTACTAATATATTCAGCGGAAAATCGACATGCATACTAAGGATTTCAAAATAGTCAAGAAACAAGCTTCCAGATCAAACAGCACAAAGTCGGCAACAATCTGAAGATTCTTGCATCGAGGAACTATCATAGAGCAAAAACACAGACCAAGAGTTTACAAAATCAAGTCATCATAAATTCTATTTTTAATATTATTATAATATATTAAATTACTATATTATAGTATTTAATTACATTTATGTCCACTTCTTAACATCATCATTGCAATGGAGTTACAAGATATTTAATTATATTTATACACCAACTATATATTTTTTTAATGAGTTTAAACTAATAAAGTCTAAAAAACTCATTAATTTAATTAATTTATGCATCAAATTTTAATTAAAAAAATAAAAATAAGAATAAAAGAATACTAAAATTAATTTTTACAAATATTTAAAAATAATAAAAAATACACGAAAACATAAAAATAATAAAAAATTACATTTATAAATATTTAAAAAACTGAAAAATATACGTAGTCTAAATAAGCAGGGAAATACTAGCATACGGATTAAACCGAAACACCCCCTCACCCTTGGCCCAAGCTTCTGCCGTAAGCAACGATCGCCTCCCCCAAACTCCATCCTAACCACGACCACCACACTCTACCATCCCAACTACGATATCTACATATATACACACACACATGCATATACGTATATGCATACTGTAATTAGTAGAATCACCTGCGACACTCAAATTCGACGGCATTGAAGCACTCCGCGTGGTAATTGAGCCAAAGATTTCTCAGCTCTACCCTTTCTCGGCGACAATTTGATTGTCATGCGGCTACGTGCCTTGTAGGCTTGTAGGCCCCGATAAATGACGGGTAAACATAGTTTTAAAGTCTGTTTAGCTTAGTTTTTAAAAATTTAAAAGTATTTTTTGTGAGTTTAAAAGGTAAAATTAATTTATTTGGCTTATTTTTTAAAAAATTTTTAAATAAAAACTGAGATTGAAAAAGCTAGAAAATCAAAAGCTTTAGGAAAGGTTTTTAAAAAATTATTTTTATGTCATGTTAAAAATTTTTTTTAATTTTTTTTTAAATACTATTTTATATTTTTTAAAATTTAATATTACCCTCAAAATAACTGAAAATTTAATTTTTAAAATATCAGGCCAAGCCAAATAATCAACTACTTTTATTCAATATCACTTCTACCTAAAAATTCTATTACTAAAAACTCTACAACTTAACAGTTAGAATAACTTTCTATGATCGGCAAACTAAGCTTCTTTTGTGAATTGTAACTAATTGAATTTATTTACCGATCATCTTGCATTTTATTTTCAGTTACTGGTTTATGATGTTTTTAGTCCTAGGGCCTATCATGTCACCATAATTGTTCGTTTGATTTCGCCAAACATGTTATCGCTTGTGCATGTATGGTTTATCTGTGTAGTTTTAATTTGAGCATGATAAATTTGGTGATTTAGCACCTTAAATAATTTGTTGAATTTTCTTTGTCATATTTCAAAGCTATGTGCTTTATTATTTGGTTTGATGGTTTGAAATTATTGAAATCTATGATCATCTTATATTATCACTTATGCATGTGCTTCATAGCTGCACTAGCTGAATTTAACATAAAGTGGCAGATTGATGTTATTTTTTGTTATCATACTTGGATTTTTGATTATTGCAAGTCATGATTTTGGTTCTCTGTCTCAGTCCTTCTGATGTCATTGAAGACTTTTGGTGGATAGGGGTACTGTTTGTGGAGGTGGAACAACTGCAAAATAGAGGTTATTTTAACCAGCTTTGTTTTTTATGGTCTTTAGATGTAGATTATTTGAAGGCTTGTTTGGATGAGATGAAGTGCTGGAGGTGAAGCAAGCAAGCTTTATGAATGCGGCATTGACTACAAACGGGTGAGTAGATTAGTCTCTACCTCTGAGTCTCTCCCCTTTCTGGACTTTTCCCCACCCCGAAGTTATTCGGCTTACGTATAAAGATGTTTGAACAATTTATTAGGAAAAGCTTTCTTTTGAGTAATTGAGTTGCTTTTTTAACCGCACCTTTCCTTTTTGTCTTTTCTTTTTAGCTGTTGGGACTAAGTTAATTTTCTATACTTGATAGCTCAGGAATGTCATTCTAGGATCATCACTTTGTTGCTTCTGCTATTTAAAGAGAACTAAATCTAGTTGATTTTTCTCAGTGCAACAAGGCCTAGTTGAGTGTTTCTTTGTGATTAATGTTTGGACATCATCATAGACAGTTGAGTATTCAAATTGACATATTTAGCTTCATTGCAGGGGCTGAGAGTCTTTACTGTCAATCAAATGATAGGGCCAGCTCCAAAAACGACTTCTTTTTCTGCTTTGAACCTATCAGTATATTTGCTTAGTTATATTGACTTGTAATTTGGAACTCAATTTAAGCAGTATGTTTGCTCAAGCTGGCTGGTAAATGAACATCACTCTGCATCTGTTCATTTTGCTTTTAATGATTGCAATTGAACGTCACTCTCATTTTCACTTTCTCTTTTGTTCTTTATGTTATCAGGCTGGATTCAATGCGAAAAAATTTAATTTTTAATTTGCTTTCCAGGGTTGATCTCTCTCATTCTTTCTTTTATGATTAATCCATCATGACCCTTGAAGGCCGATTGCAAATGAAGAGGTAAATAAGACTTCTCTTCCCTATTTATTTCCTTCTCTCTGTCTCTGTAGATCTCTCTCTCTCTCTTTCTCTCTTTCTCTTTTCATTCCTCCTTTTTTGGCTCTTATGCTGCTGAATTTTTTACTGCAACATCTCAACTAGCAGCATCGTTCGAATCTATTGTTAATATGTTTTATTTCTGCGAAACTCCACAGAAGAACTTGAGCATATTGACCTCTGAATGCTTATTGGATAACTCTCCAGATGAGCCAGCCAATGTAGCTGAATGCTTATTGGAGTTCAAGGGAAGGACAGAAACAGATTGAAGATTTTGTTTCAGGGATAACCCTGCAAGATTCTAATAGATAAAAGACTAGTTGTTGATTATGAATTCACAGAGAAAAGGACATATTTCTCTCTATTTTTGCAATGCTTGAGAGCACACATCAGCTTGAAGATTTGTCACATGCTTTGTCTAGTTATGGAATGCAATTCTTTCTTGCTGCTGTTACATGATTTGTCAATTTTGACGTGCATTTTTACTATTTATTCAATGGGAGGAAAAAGAAGTGATTAGAACTAGAATAACAAATTTTGATGCAAATGCTAATTCGAATTAATTTGGTTACATAACAAGTAATAGTTATGAGCTGCCATAAAAATGCAAAGGCAGCAGTTTTACAACTGTTGCTAATTGTGCTTCCAAAATGAAATAATGACACTAATTAACTGTCGCCTACTTAAAATGACCTGTCGCCAAATTCGTAAGAGGTGGCGATCAGGAATCGTCACTAATTCCATATGAAATTAGCGACAACAGTTACAGCGGCAATTGTGGTGGCATTTGTAAAATCGTCACTAATTAATAGGCGACGGTCAAAAAATCGCTGCTAATAACAAAAAAACTGTCGCCTTTAAACTAATTTTTTGTAGTGATCTAACTCCAGATATCAATATCGTTGTTATACAGAAATACTTTTCCAAGAGAGGTTAGAATGGTTCCTACAGTTAAAAGGTGGTTCGCTGATATTGATAATATAGTTTACATTTTAAAGTTAGTTAATTTTGAATAATTTTTCTTTTCTTCCTTCGGCTAGAAATTTGGATTAGCGGGAGGTAGAGAAGATTGTCCTGCCCCTATACAGAAACATAAAAGATAGAGAAGGTAGAACACCACATGATATATTTGTGGAGGAACACAAATATTTGATGGAAGATGGAGAGAAATGGATGAAAAGAACTGCTCATGCATGCATAATTGTAGTAACATTTGTAGCCACAGTGGTGTTCACCACGGCCTTCAGTATACTAGGTGGTAATAATGAGACTGGCATGCCTATTTTGTTAGTCAGCAAGTTCTTTGCGGTTTTTGTAGCATCAGAGGTCACAACGATGTTTTCTGCTTCTACTTCAATTATAATGTTCTTGTGCAATCCTTACCTCTCGCTATGCGGAACAGGACTTCACTGAGTCTTTGGCATTTTGGCTGCTAATTGGCATCGCTATACTGTTTATCTCATTAGCAGCCATGATGATAGAGCTTTCTGCACTACATTTCTTCTATTCAATCGGCATGGTTTGACAAATGTCCCTACTTTACTTGGCTTATTCACTTTGGTGCCGTTGATGCTTTTATGATTCAAATATCGGCTTTTGGTTGATATTCTTACTTCAACATATGGTTATGTTTCTCTTTTCCGATCCCCTGGGCGCTTGTTTAATACATAAATCTCAACTTGGCGGGATAGACAGGAAGAGAAGCTCCTCACATTCCATTCACGAATCTACTATCAACTCCATGGAAGAGCAATCGAACTATTCATGGAGCTTCTTTGGCAAGTTCTGTAGTCTATCTTTGATGGGAGTAAGTTTTGAAAAGAAGTTTTAAGTAGATAATATCCTCGTACAAAGAAGCTTTGAAATGTATTTTCGTTATTTCTTTTAACCCTCGTCCTTATGAGATTGAATCCAAAACCTTATGCCTGGAGGAAATTGTCTCAACCATTTAAATTACCCCTTAATCGCATGTTATTATCTCATTGTAACTAGTTTGATACCTATGTACATTGTAACTCAATCCAAGTGAAATTCAAATATTTTTCCACCATTTCATGGTATCACAAGACCTTTGACTAGCATCTTTCTTTTTTACTTTTTCGCAGATACAAAACCAAAAAAAAAAAAAAAAAAAAAAAAAAGAAAGAAAGAAAAATGGCTTCCTCTTCTCAGTCTACTTTTTCTCTTCCTGCTTGCAATATCGAAACTTTTGTCATCGTTTCCCTTGATAATACTAATTACCTAAAATGGAAGACTCAAATGGTTGATTTTCTTCTCTTTAATGATCTCCTCAAATATGTTCATGGTTCATTTCCCGTGCTAGCTGCTTTCACTGATAAATTAAAACAGCAAAATCCTATCGAGTCCTCTTCTACCACCTTAACTGATAAGTCTTCCTCTTCAATTGCTTCTCTTGCTGAGTGGCTACGGTTTTAATAGTTTTTGTCAAAGCTTGTATCACTGCAACATTATCAGACTCTCCTGTCCATCAATTCCTTGGTTTTACTATTGCTCATGAGTTGTGGGAGTCTCTCAAAGAATCATTTTTGCATCGGTCTTTGGCTCATCGTTCTCTCCTACATTCTCAACTTCAAACTTCTCACAAAAATCAACTTTCTATTGCAGAATATCTTCAGCAATTACGTCTCATTTCATCTTCTCTTGCTGCAATTGGTGACCCTGTCGCTGACAACGATTTGGTTCTCATCACATTGAAAGGTCTTCCAAAGTCTTATAGGCCGTTCATCACTTCCACTGAAAATATGGAGCATCCACTGTCTTTTGCTCAATTACGTGCCAAACTTTTGATGCATGAACAATGAATAATTTTTTATGGTGATGAGGAGTCTTCACAAGTTCAAGGTATTCTTCGCGAATAACATATGCAGCTAGCCTAGGAGAAGAGAAGCAAGCTATCTCCGCCTACCTCCCATCTATATCTATAGGCGGCAATGATAAGAGCTGGGTTGCATGTTAACTGTATCGACGGTCGGGGCCAGCGTTACGCGTTCTATCTAAGTTCCGCTCTTATGTATGGCCCACCTCACATAGAAGAAGGGGAACCTCTTCAATAGAAGAACCCGTGTGAGTGGGAAGGGATTGAATCATTCATTTATCGGAAGACTTCACAAGTTCAAGGTACTATGGAAGCTTTGATCTCTCAAGTGAGGTCCACGGCGAACAATTTAAATTCTTCTCAGGTTGTGTCTTCTAACTCGTCTTCTAGTGCTTTGTCTCAAGCGTCGAGTGTTAGACCACCACTTAAGAAGCACCGACACTCCTCCAAGGCTGCGTATCGCGACACCGACACGCGTCGAACACGCTCAGACACGTGTCCGACACGTGTCCAAAATTTTTTTTCAAAAAACATTTTTGGACATGCCCGGATACGTCCCAGACATGTTGCGACACGCTTCAAAAGCTTTGAACCCAAAAAGAGAAAAAAAAAAAAGAAAAAGAAAATTAGACTGCAACTTCCATTGTTGCTTGGTGAGATCTGCACTTGAAAGCCGAAAGGTAGTTCACTACAGTCTCTTGATGGCAATGCTCAAACTTTGGCATTTGTTCTCTCCTGTCATTGCGATGTATGTGTGTGTATGTGTATGTGTAACGGGAAAAAAGAAAAAAGAAAGGGTAAGTGGGTGGTCTTGCATTGTGTGTGCGTGTGACAGGAAAAAAGAAAGAAGAAGGGTAGGTGGGTTGGTGGTTGAGTGATGTGAAGAGTGAAAAAAAAAAGGATTAAGTAAGTTTTGATTTGATGTTTTAATTTTTTTATATTTTAATTTTTAAAATTATATTTAATTTATAAAATGATCTCAATTAAAATTTAAAATAGTATTTTAGTCACATAATAAATATAATAGTCTAATCACATATTAATTATTTATTATATATTTTTATTTTATTATTATTTTTTTCATATTACATAACTAGTTATGTATTAAATATTACATAACATATTAATTTAGATATTTAGTCTTGTTTATTCTCTTTTATTATGACAAAAATTAATATTTATGTGCAATATCTATAAATTTAAATATAATTTATTTAACGTATCTCGTATGTATCGTATCCTAATTTTTTAAAAAAGAACGTGTCCACGTATCGTATCGTATCACGTGATCACGCATCGTGTATCGTGTCCGTACTTCCTAGACCACCACAGCCACCTCATGGGAATTATGGCCAAAATGGACAACAATCATCAAATTCTCGCTCCTTTGGCTATCGAGGAAGGTGTCAGATATGTTACCGACAAAGGCATCCTGCTTCTAGGTGCATAGTCAGATATGCTCCCCCCACAACAACCACAACACTCTCAATTTGCAGGCTATCACCAGCATCACCAACAACAATCATCTTTATCGCCTCTGCTGCGAACTCCGATGCTGTCACCTTCTTGGATACCGGACTCTAGTGCTACATCCCTCATGACTAGTGATCCTTCCCTCATCCAACTAATGCAGCTTTATGCCGATTCCGATCATGTCCTTGTTGGCAATGATAAGTCCCTCCAATTGCTAAAATTAGTCACTCAGTTCTCGAATATTCTAATCATAATTTTTCACTTCAAAATGTTTTGCATGTTCCTCAAATCGCTTGTAATTTGTTTTTCTGCATCGAAGTTTACTCATGACAATCATGTCTTGTTAGAGTTTTTTTTTTTTTTTTTCCCTCTAAACGTGTTGTCAAGGACCTTTACACAGGGAAGCCTCTCCTCCAAGGTCACGTTGATTCTAGTCTTTACAATCTTCTAGTTCAAACCATCTCCACTTCCCAGTTCTCTTGTTGCCTTTGCTGCTTCTTCAGTTTCTGCAAAACTTTGCCACAATCGTCTTGGCCATCCTTCCAAGTCTGCGTTATCTTCTATTAAGTCACGGCATTTGGTGGATTTGTTAGATTTTAGATCAGTTCCAAGAGTTTGCACTGCTTGTTTAATGGGCAAAAGTATAAATTGCCTTCTTTAGGTAATTGTCAATTTCCTTTCATTGTGACATTTGGGGACGAACCCTGGTGACTTCTTGTTCTGGATTCAAACATTTTATTTTGTACATTGATGAGTTTACAAGATTCACTTGGATGTATCCCTTGAGAAATAAATCTAATTGTTGCTCTTCTTTTGTGCATTTTTAGTCCCTTGTTGAGAATCAATTTTCTTGTTCCTTTAAATCTTTTCAGTGGGTTGGTGCCAAAGAATTAACTCAAGGTGCTGTGGCAAAAATAATGTTTGAAAATGGGATTTAATATTGCATTTCATGTCCCCATGCACCAGAACAAAATGGCTTTCTAGAACAAAAAATCCAGCACCTTACAGAAATGTGTCTTACACTTATGTTTCATGCTTCTGTACCTAAATAGTTTTGGGTAGAGGCTCTCTTAACAGCTGTACTTCTTATTAATTGTCTTCCAACACTAGTTTTAAATAATGACTCACAATATGCTAGATTATATAATAAACCACCAGATTATTCTTTTCTCTTGGTTGTTGGTTATCAATGTTTTCCTCATTCAGGTACTTATAAGCAAGATAAATTTTCCTCATTTAGGTACTAATAAGCAAGATAAACTAAGTCCCAATAAATAAAGTTCCAAATCCATGCCTTGTATATTTGTTGGTTACAGTGACGATTACAAAGGATATTGTTATTGTCCCCAAACACGACATGTTTATATTTCTAGACATGTTGTTTTCAATGAGTGTAATTTTCGTTTTCGTGACTATTCACGCCAACCAAATATATCTGGTAATTTCAATTTTGGTTCATCAGCTCTATCTTCTAATTTAGCTGATTCCAATTTGAATTTCACCTCTGGTGTTACACCTCTTTTTCCAAAATCTCTGAGTGGTGTCTTCAACTTCGTCTTTATCACCCTCTTTGTTATCAAATTTGTTTATGTCTCCCAAGTGAATCAAATCCTCGATCCCCATGTGAGAATTCTCTTCCTACATGGTTCTCATCTCTTAGGACACCTGGGTCATCAGACTCCTTGCATGCACACAAGTCTTGCTTGCAAAATTTCTCCTCACAAAATGATATGCAAACTGTGGCAAAACAAGGATCAGGACCGAATCGAACCTTTGGACCCCACACATGGTTTACATATTCATTCTCCAAGTCAGCAGCCATCTTTGTCTCATGTTCCCCAATTGTCCTGCGCTCTGAACCAGCCTCATTTAATGCCCGACCCCAATACGTCTTCTACTTCCTTTAAAGCCTAAAATTTGAATCAGCAAATGTTTGAAGCCGCTGAGCAGCTAAATCCTTCCTCGTGCACGAGTCTTGCGTCATCTCCTTCCCCTCACTTGTCTCTCACATCCCTGTTGAATCGTCTAGGCACCCCATGATCACTCGAGAATGAGATGGCACATGACTTGCTAATTCGTTCGGGGACTTTGTGACTTTCAATGCTAGTACAGTCCCTAAAGATGCTTTTGACTCTAAAGAAATCAAACCCACTACTTATAAGCAAGTTAAAAAATTTTCTGCGTGGTGTGTAGCTATGTCACCAGGATACAACGCTGTCATGCAAAATGGTAACCGACTGGTGCCTAAGCCACAAAATTTGAATGTTGTTGGTTGTAAATGGGTGTGTCGTATCAAATGAAGACCTAATGGGACTATTGATAGATACAAAGCACAACTAGTTACGAAGGGTTACAACCAAGAAGAAAGGGTTGATTACACAGAGACATTTTGTCTTGTTGTTAAAGCTACTACCATTCGGGTAATTTTATCTCTTGCAATTTCACATTCATGGGATATTCATTAGTTGGACGTTAATAATGCATTTTTGCATGGCTTGCTAAATGAGCATGTGTATATGAGTCAGCCTCCAAATTTTACACATCCTGTTTACTCAAACTACATTTGTAAGCTGCAAAAAGATTTGTATGGTCTCAAGCAAGCACCACGAGCATGGTTTCCAAACTTAGTTCATTTCTCACTCAGTTGGATTTTGTTGCTCTCAAGTCAGATTCTTCGATGTTTATTTATAAACGAAATTCAATATAGGTTTCCTTGCTTGCTTACTTTGATGACATAATAGTTATTGGCAATTGTTCTTAATTGATTAGCTCCGTCATTCAATAGCTTAATCAACAGTTCAAGTACAAAGTTTACCAGATGTGTTGTTACTATCTCAGTAGAAATATATCATTGATCTCCTTGTCGAGCTAAGTTTGAAGAGGCGAAGCCAATGGTGTCCTCAATAACTCCTACAATTGTGACAACATCTTGGTGATCCATATCAAGATCCTACTTATTATCACAACATTATAGGAGCTATGCAGTACTTAACACTCACTCATCCTGATATTACTCTTGTAGTCAATAAGGTCTATCAATTCATGCATCAACCAACCAACAGAAATAGATTGGTTAGCGATCAAGAGAATTCTTCGATTTCTGAAAGGCACTATGGATCGTGGTTTGAGAATAAGATGGTCCGCTGATTTTTCTATGCATGCGTACTCTGACTCGAATTGGGCTGGTTCTCCTGATGATCGTTGCAGTACTAGTGGCTGCTGCATTTGCTTGCGCCCAATTCTTATCTCTTAGTCTACCAAGATACAAACGATAACTGCTCGTTCCAGCACAGAGCCTGAATACCGCGCTATTGCCTATGCTACAGTAGAAATTTGTTGGATGCAGTCACTTGTGATTGAGCATCATGTTCCTCTAACTCAGTCTCCTACACTTTGGTGTGACAAAATAGGTGCCACATATCTCACAGCCAATCCTGCGTTTCATGCTCACACGAAACATATTGAAATGGATGTTCATTTCGTGCATAAAAATGTCAGAACTAATTAGTTAAAGGCTTCATCTCTACAACAGAAATTTTTTGGATGCAGTCACTTTTGATTGAGCTTCATAGTCTTTCGACTCAGTCTCCTATACTTTGGTGTGACAATATAGGTGCCACATATTTCATAGCCAATCGTGTGTTTCATGCTCACATGAAACATATTGAAATAGATGTTCATTTGGTGTGTAAAAAGCTTACAACTAATCAGTTAAAAAGGCATCATCTCCACTATTGATTAGTTGGCTAATATACTGACTAAGGAACTTTCTCGCACTTGTTTTGCATGTTACGGCGCAAGCTCACCGTCAATGATCTGAATTCGCTTGAGTAGACCTGATAATGTATATTAATTTGACTACAGAATATCCTTTCAAAAAGAAGTTTTGAAATATATTATTGCTATCTTTTTGTAACTAGTATAAATACCTATGTACATTGTAACTCAATTCAAATGAAATACAAATATTTTCCACTCTTCCAGCAAGTTTTCTGTATTACATAGCTTTCAAGTTTGAGCTAAATGATAACTAGTAAAGAATGAAAACTAATGTGATAAATTTGTACCAGTTACCAAAGCGTCGATTTCTATTGTTAGCAATCTTTTGGATTTGATTCTCCTTTTTTTTTTTTAAAATTTTTGCCATCAAATTTGAGTACAATTAATATTTATTTTTGGTTAATTCCAATTTACTCCTCTAACCATTAAATAACCTAAAGCCCACATTACAGGCGTATTCAAAGCAAGAAGCAATTTGGGTGGATGATAGTTGTTTGTATAGCCAATTGATAACTATTTGATTAACTTATTATGAATAGTTGTTTATTTAGGTGATTGAACAAAATTCTTTTGACAAAATTAGCTGTTGCATTAGCTAATGAATACAAAATGATGTATAAAGACATTTATATCATGTGATTGTTGCTATTAATAATAATAATAATAATAATATTGGAATAAGGTAATTTATCAAATTTCCTTCTCAACTTGAGACGAATTTAAGAAGGAAATTTTTATCTCAAAATTGAGACGAAAATTTTGGACAAAATTTTCTAATAAGTTAATACATATTTAAGATGGAATTTTAGGCAGAAATTTGAGATGAAAAATTTTCCGTATCAATTAGAGATGGAATTTTCCGTCTCATAATTTGAGATGAGGGCTTTTGGGACAAAAAATTTGTGTCTCAAATTCAGTCTCAAATCTACTTTGAGACGGAAGACATAAGAGGAGCAGCCGTAGATGATCATTGTAAAGATGCCTTAGTCTTTGTCTTCTAATTCTCCATCTCTCTCTCTCTTTCTCTGTGTCTCTCTCTAGTTTAAAATTGAGAAATTATATGCCTGAGCTTGTTTTCTAAATGTTTTTGTATTTATCAAAGTGTTTTCATGCTAAAATGGCTTTAGACTTGTCTTTGAGGTAATAGGTCATGTTTTTCTTATAAAACCGTCGTTTAGATACTACTAGGCTAGCTTTGCCGGGGCCGATTATATTTTTACCTCACCCGACAAAAAGTTTTTAAAGATTCTATGTTTTGCTGTTGTCAAGGTACAGGACATGATCTACCTCACTCAAAGCTTGTTAAGGGTACCTTGCTAGTATACCGGTACGAAGGAAAGTCCACCTAAAAGCTTCAGTTTTCAAATTTTTTTAACTAGTCATTAGATTTATGATTTTTACCCTATTTTCTCTACCATGGTCAAAAAATCTTATTTTGGTCTATAATCTTTGTGTCTATTTTTCAAAAGAGACACATAAATATCACTTATTTTTAGTCTTTTACCAAGAACCCAAGATTTGAGTACTTAAAAGTTTGAAAGGCAAAAAAGAAAAGAGAGAATAATACAAGAAAAGCTTTTACATTTTTCAAGACATTTGTAGGTGTTGTATTGTATATCAAATCCAACTTGAGCTTTACACTTTTTGAAATCTTTGTCTCGTAAATGTTGGATTTTGGATGGATTAGCCTTGTCGGTTTGAAATTAAAAAATAATTATAACTGGGTTTCTTGATTTCAGGTTGAAATCAAGATTATAAAGGTTGGTTTTTGAGCTTAGTCAACTGGTGAAAAGCTGAAGTTTTAGTAGAGTTATTTGGAAATCTTAGGGTGGGAAGCATTAGGTAGTGGATACAGGCTTGGTGACTAAACCACTATAAATTAGCGTGTTCTTTACTTTTTTTGTAGATTTTGATTTTGCTTGAATCACGCCATTAAATTTCTTCCATAATCAACCCAATTAAAGAATCTTCAGTATTTGCAAATAAAGAATTTTTCAAGCTTTATTCTCCTCTCCTCCTCTTCCCTTATAGAGCTAGCTTGTCACTCACAAGTAGGATTATTAAAAAATATGAAGAAAATGCACAGTTACCATATCAAGAAGATGGAGCCTAAAAACTATTATGAAACATTAAACTTTTAACATTTGAGAAAAGTTAGTGGGAACACCAAAAACTAATTGAAAAGTTACTTGAAATACTATTTTAATGAACAATAAAACTTGAAGAAATAGAGTTTTGACCTATACTGCTATTTTTTGCTATTGTTGAATAGGACCTGCATCAACCACTTAATTTTCATTTTCTTTTTGGGTTCCGCCACTTTAAAACATTGTTAATTGTTCAAATTAAGGTCATTGCTACAGTAGATATTAAAAAACTAACAAAAGTTAATAATGTCTGATTAATCTGCACTTGAAATAATTACGCAAATACCAATGAGGGAGTAGCATAAATCTAGACTTTATTAGGGGCCAGCTATTATACTATCCACCTATCATATTGTGTACCCAACTAGTACTGTGCACCTTATAGTGCGTGAACAATACGCGCGTGAACAATTTTTATATGATACATTCATGAATTTTATACTAAATGTTCAGAATTTTAATTATTTACAAATCTCATAGTATATGTTTACAATTCTAATGCATTATGTTCAAAACTATTAATAGCTCACAATTTTATATATTCACAATTAATAAACTATATATTCATGACTCTTTAATAAGTAATGCTTAACGAGACCCTTTTAATCAGCTGGAGCCTACCTGCATGGGTAAGCCATTTGTCACGTAATATTCAATTCTTCCTACAATTTTTTCCACAAGGGCCCGATAGTTCTCTTTGTTAAGCCTTCCAACAATCAGTGGGATGTCAAGATATTGTACTAGAAGTTTTCCTTCCTCAGTTTCTAGGATGTAGGTCAATTTTCTTTTTCAAACCATTTGGACATCTACCATAAAAAAATCTCACTTTTCTCTTTGGTAAATTCAACCCCAGACGGGTTGGAGAAAATGACAAGTGACGTCTAATAATAGAGATGGATCTTGGGTCGGCTTTTTAGAAAATAAGGAGATCATCTGCAAATGTAGTACCCAATAATATCCAGAGGTCGATCATCTATCAAAAGGACTACCTGCCGCATCTACGTATGAGTATCTAGTAATGTCCATGTGTCCTCTATTACTGTAAAGTAATCATTTTCCAAGGGATCCTTTAATATATACCAAACTTCGAAGAATTGCATCTTAATGCCTTGTTTGTGGGGCATTTAAGAACTAATTCACAATATAACTACAAATGAGATGCTTGGTTGAGTCACAGTAAGATAATTAAGTTTTTTGACCAATCTTCTATATATTCTTGGATATGTCATCAACTCCCACTCTTCCAGAAGAAGTTTTACATTGGACCATCGGCAAATCACAGGATCGTGCACTAAGCAATCTTGCTTCATTCAACATATCTAAAGCATATTTTTACTGAGATATGGATATGCTTTGTTTTGATTTTTTCCGCCTTTATGCCCAAGAAATAATATAAATGACCCAAATCTTTGGTTTGGAACTTCTGATAAAGAAATGCATTATTTAAACGACATAACTTTAGAGACTCCCTCTGAGCAACAAACCTTGGAAATTGTTCCGTGCATACCTCTTCATTAAAATCACTATTAAGAAAGGCATTTTTAATATCAAGTTGATGAAGAGACCAATCATGTATAGCAGCAAGTGCAAGAAATATGACAAAGGACATTTTCGCAACAAGAGAAAAAGTGTCACCATAGTTAAGACCATAAACCCGTGTGTATTCCTTGGCTACAAGATGGGCCTTCAGCGATCAACACTTCCATCCAGAGATACCTCTATAGTATATACCCAACGACAACTAGCAAGAGACTTAGTAGTAACTTAACCAACTCCCAAGTAGCACAAACATCTCTATAAGTATGGTAGCCCATCAACTTGGATAAACACATGCTTCTGCCACAGTCTTAGGTAGAGAAAAAGAAGATAACAAGGCAATACAGGACGTATAGGAAGGGGATAAACTATCATATGTCACAAATATGTCACAAAATTAGAAATAGGATATTCAGTGGTGCAAAAGCCAGTACCTTTATGGAGAGCAGTAGAGAGGTTGATATCAGAAGGTGCAACAATAGGGGCTAGATCTGAAGGCAGTGAGTTGGTCAAAACCAGTTTTTGCAGCAAAGCATGATGACGATGTGTATAAACCTGAAAGTCCGATCTGTGCAATCACAAAATGTCCACTAACAGGAGGGTAGGGGCGGGAGTAGGAGTAAGAGCAGAAGAGGTAGTGAAGGTGGGGCTAGGAGGGATAGTGACTCGATCATCGGAGTAAGAGAATGACTCAAACTAAAGTAAAAAGTGGTCTAAAAAAATGTGACATCAGCATATACAAACCATTTATTGAGTTGTTGAGAGTGTAGGAAATCAGGGAGACTTTCCCGAGAATTTCTCGCGTAAGATCAAGCTCTATAATGAAAATTTTTCAAGTAAGTTCGAGAATTACTTTATAATTCTTGCACTGAAAAACTCACTTTGCAGAAGCGTTGAGCTTTTCTTCTTCATACATGACCAAGATGATAGGAAGGAGGCTAGAGTTTACTATTTGGGAACTTAGGAATTTTTTATTTTCTTCTGTCAAGTACAAACAGAATAATGAGAAGCTATAAAACATATTGTCAAGTTTTGTATATAAATAAACAAATAATGAGTTGGGCCTTTTTAAAACCCAAGCTCTATTCTTCCAACCCAATAGGCCTAAACTATTTAGAATTAAAGCCTTGGACTTCTTAAATCCAAGACCCAATTTAGAATTAAATCATTATTTAATTCTTAACCCATTTAGTGCAACATTTAATTCATACCTCATGTTTGGTGCTAGCTAAAAATAGACGAAATTAAATTCGTGATCAATTAATAGTTAATATTAAATATTAATTCTCAATTAAATATTAAGAAACATTAATTATTAATTATTAATTATTCTATTTAATTCATAATTAAATAGTGGCACATTTAATTCTTAATTAAATGTAATTGGTCAATCCTTTAACTAAACACTTGACCTTGCATGTGACTTTGTAGGTTTAAACTTAAGCCGGTAATACAAGGACGATCCCTGTACTAATCAGAGATACCGTTTAGCAATGATTCCCGATGTTTGGATAAGTTGAGTAGTTGCAAGGCAATATTCAACAAACCTGGGCATTATGGTGGATTCCCTATGACCATCGATATTCCAAAATAACCCCTAGAGGCATGGTAAAACTGTCAAATCCCTAATCAGCTATTTCATATCAAGTCCTAATCTCATCACGACGTAACCATGTGACACATCACACGAAAAGCTTTGCCAAAATCTTAATGAATTAGGAAAAGTTGAATCTCATTCTCCTAATACCTGAAGCGCTCAATCCCATCTTGACCTACGCATTGAATTCACGAGACTTGCCTATACCAAGCAACCTTTCATTACCAGATTAGAAATCCGAGTAGTTTGGTACCAAGGCATGGGGAGTAATCTGCAAGTCTCTATGGTGGTCTCAAATATAAGGGAATATAACATCCATGTGCACCACAAACCGTCCTTTGATAGTAGGATACATATTATAAGATGCTTGTAATAGAGTCATGTTCAGTTAGCGTATCTCCACACCTTATTGTGGGTCACACTGGTGTCTCCACACCTCTTGGTCATGAGAATAACCCACTCATGTGGCACACCATAACCTATGCTTGATAGAATCAATGCCCTAGTATTGATTCTATTATTTGGTTATGAACCAAGTTTAAGGACTACCAAGCTATCCCTCATTCACATAGCCCTATTAGGTCATCCTAAGGACTACATCATGATCTAACTATTAAGGAGAAGATGTAAAATATGACATAAGGATGAAAGTAAGATGATTCATCTACAAATCAATACGAAGTCTATAATAGACGATTGACTTTAGAACACCATTCTCAATAATCTCCCACTTGGACTAAAGCTAATTAGATATGTACCTTATACCTATCTTTTCACGATCCCGAGGGCTTTAGCTAAGGAGTTGGCAAATCATTCTTTGTTAGACGTTATTTGGAAAAGATCATTACCTCTAGCTTAAAGAAGGTGGTAACATCCAAACACAACCTTAGAATTGTTCTAGCAAACATAATCTCAAATACTGCAGCTATCATCTATCTAACCAAAAGCCAGAATCGGTTTAACTGACTGGTTTCAAGTCAAACTTCTCCATAGACAAGCCATTGGTACTCCCACACTCCATGTGCTAAAGAATGATCTCCATCAATTACCAATGCTTTTAATTGGGATCATGATGCTACCTATTGGTATTACAAGGAGAGTACGCCTCTTTAGGTCTTGTACATGATATAATGTACTTAGTAATCCTATTGTCTAGGAAATTAGGATTTTACTAGTACATTCCTTTGCTAAGAAATCTATCAAACAAATTTTTTTGAAACAATGAATTCCCGAGAACCTTTTTAAAATTCGATGTGTTGAACTCTTTCAACATGAAATCAATTTACATATACTAGGACAATCCTAGTAACTTCTTAATTTATCCACATAAATTGTGATCCCAAGTACAGATGTTATGTTTTGTAAAACATTTATGGAGAACAAAGATAATAGATATAGCTTTCCATTTTATTATATCAAAGATGTCATCCATATTTCTACACTATAAACAATCATACGATCATTAGCCTACTAAAAAAAATAAGATACCCTTCATTCATAATGAAGACATACGTCTTGATACTTTATCAAAACATAAATAATAACCCAAAATACTTGCACAAGACTATTCATGAGCCAAATAGGCATATGCTCTATAATCTTGCTAGTAGATGTGAACTGTTCAACTATGTCATATACATCTTCTTTTAGCTCACCATAAAGGAAAACCATTTAGGCACCTACATATTAGATTTCATGGTATAACCATGTATCACATACATGAATGATGCAAATGAACTTAAGCATCATTATTAGTGGAAAATCTTATCATAGTCAAACTACAACATTCACAACGCCTTATAACAACAAGTTGGGCATTGTAGGTCTCAACCTACTAAAACCTCTTTATGAACTAATTTTCACTATACAGGTGTTACCCAATATGTGAGCCAACAAATGTCTATACAATGTTAACATTTATGGTTTCTTGAAGGATTGCCTTGAATTAACCAGGTTCTTAGAGTTATGCCTCTATCCAACATCTTCATAGGTCATCGAATTCACATTGTTCTTTAATAGTTTAATGGAATTTCCACCTTGGACAAGGATTTAACACTTCTCCATTGGATGTGGTACTATACCAAATCACCTTAGTGATGCTTCTTTAATAGGCCCAAGATTTGGTTCCTAACCTTATCTCGTTTTGTATGTTCAACTATTATTATTCTATCATTCTATTTGGAACTTCATAAAGCTCATTATTAAGAGAATCTTATTCAACAAATTCTTTCTTAAAAAGATCTTTTTTAGGTTAACGACTACTCATTATTCATCACATTTTAGAAGTCAAATTCATTAGACTTTATAGGAAATCTTCCAAACACTTCACAAACTTTAATTTCAACTTGTCAATGATAAGATATTTGATGTATGCTGAACATTTCTTCAACCCTTTACTAAAAGTGTACAACTTACTATCACACCATATCTTATACTTGCCAGATGTTGTAGCTCAACATTTACGCATTTGTCTCAAATATACATCCCAACGATATGGTCAAAACCACAAGTTACATAATGGATCAAACTATGTCCAACAATCCTTTATTTCTCCTTTCTAACATACCATTCAACTATAGTATAGTAGTAGGAGTCCATTATATAAGAATCTTATTCTCTTCTAGGCAAATGAGAGACTTAATTAAAGGATATTTGTTTCTATGACTAGATCACAGAATTATGCCATCCTAGTCAACATATGCTATGTTAAAAGGATGAGCTTATTTCAATTTACAATGCATGATAATAACCTTATTCATAATAACATTGATATCATGTTTATCTCTACTAGTTAGCAATTCCACTATAATGAGTTGTAGGGACTATTTGTATCTTATACAAAGCCAGTACGATTTATTGAATTTGTAAGGCGTAATCATATACGCACCTTATACAACAACCACTTGCTATTTTTAGTCTTTTAGGATACAACACTAGATTTTAAAGACTTTTCTTCTTCTTCTTCTTCTAGTATTTGGATATTCAAAGATATATTAAGTACGAACCAAATACTACTACTCGATAGAGTTCTAAACCTCACTTGGTAATTTAGTCGATAATTCTCTTCCTAGTGAAATAATGTCCTCTATAGAAACAGGTTTTCTCATTAGAAGATCCTTAGCAACTCAAAAGGTCTGTTATAGTCAACAATTGACTTATATGTCTTGAACCAATTCAAGAAGGAAAGAGGTATTGAGAGGCGAGAATTGAGAATAATATACCTGATTATCTTCTAAAAGGAAGTAGTCCAGTGACATTTGCTTCTCAATTTCTTTTGTCTTGCATGGTACATAGACATTCCATCCCTCAACTATGTGTCACAAACAGCGTATAGATCTTTTATGTCTCTGTACATCATCAAATGTATAGGAAGACTCATCCAACTTTTGAATGTAGATCTATAAGCTAGCATGTGCACTATCTATGTGTAGGAAGACTTATCCAACTTTTGAATGTAGATCTATAAGCTAGCATGTGCACTATCTGCTATGAAGATGATCTTTCACTGCAGGCCTTATACCTCATTAACTAATTGATGATAATCTTGACACTATATAACTAATTGGTTTCACTTATGTTGAGTTTGTTTAGAACATATAAAACATATTTATGATCATGGCTAATTATATCACTATCGAATAGCAATATATCTACAATGTATTGAGATTTATGAAAGCAAATAACAAATACAAAGAATTAAACATGCCATTGTACATGAATCACCATTCCTGGAGACATGGGCCAATGTCTAAAGGATTCTCCCCCTATTTTATTCAGACTGATAGCCACTACTTTCAATCCAAAGGTATTTTGAATCTAGATCCCTTTAGTGGATACTGAGATCCAAAATAGCTATATAATGTGCTTCATTTTTATATGTGTTTCCATTATTATTTGTTAATGTTTTAGAGGTGTTATGAGCTTATTTGGCTGCATTAGTGTAGTACATACGATAGAATTAGGCTTAAGCGTATACAATTATACATAGTTGAGTTTAAAGATAAAAGCTATCCTAATTGTGTGTTTTTTATAATTTAGGTGAACTGTAGGTTAATTCTGAGCTTGGATGATGATAGGTGATGAAGAGAGAAGGTGCACGAGTTGTAGGGAGAAGATCGAAGGTCGAAATAAAGAAGAATGGAGGCAAAAGAGCCCAACCGGTCAACCCAGAAGTAGAGCCGATCGACCAAGATTGGTCTAAAAGCCCAGGAAATAACCAGTCACCCCCTTTCCCCCGGAACCAGTTAACTGGTTAGGTCGAACAATGACTCCAGAGAACAACCCAGCAGAATCAGTCGACTTTCCCCTAGACTAGTAGCACTGCCAAACTTATATATATATACCCCATTTTGCTGCATTTTGGGGGACCAATTCACACATGTTCTTCACCCACTTTACACACACATACAACCCTACTTCATCCACCTCAAATGCACACATTAACACGCCCATTTAGATCTAAGCTTTTTCGGAGGATTTTAACAACATTTGGTAAGGGATTTGCTCAAGATTGTACAAAAACAAGCTAGGATAGAAAGGGAGTTTTCTTAACACTCTTTCATCCTATTTACTTTAATTTTGAGTAGATTAGATTAGGGTGACTAAGCTTGTGTAATGGGTTCATTTTATACTCTGTGTTATCAGATTTTTCATGGCTTATATATATACGTACTTTGTTCTTCATGTGATTGGCTTTTTCTCAATACATGTCTACATGTTTCATTAATTGCCTAAATAAGTAGTATATGTATATATTGGAGTTTATTTGCTATAGAACACCTCTAATCCATCTAATATGCATGTCTATGTGTTTATTTATGGATTGTATGAAGTGGGTTTGCTATGTTCATGTCTATGTGAGTATAAGCATACTTTATGGTGAACATAACTCCAATCTTGCTTACATATTGGTACTCATTTCTTTATAATGGTATAAATCAAGCATGGTAATGTTTTGGTAATGAATAAGTTTATATATTCATAACAACTTGGCCTAGAACATGTAAGATTGTGCTTATTAGACATCAACCTGCTATAGTGTCCCTAGAACAATGGTACACAAGTTAGGACTAGCCTAGTTCGAGATCTTTTAACTTTAAATCCAACTATTAGGAGTTCGGGTAGAGTTTTGTCGGCCTTAGTGACCTTAGGTCTTGGTTTTAAATCCAACCAACGGTCATGGCTTTTGTTTCTTTTGAGTTGTTGTGTTTACATTCCGTACTTAGCATAGCTTGCTTGTTTAGCTCTCTTTGTTTGCTTTAGCTTTTGTTTTTGCTTTTAGTAGACTCTTTAAGCTTCTGGATTATTTGCTGTAGTTTTAGGATTTGTCGAAGTTTTAGGGGTTGAAATGGCCAAAGTTAGAATAGTGTTGTATGCTTGGTAAGATATCCCTTAAGAATCCCTTAATTCCATTTAATCCCGAACTTGATAGGATTACCCGACACTTTAGGAATTTAAAAGATTTTCTTACGGAGATGGCCGATCACCATCATCCTCCTAATCCTCCCATTCCCCCGATGAATTCTATTCCATCTTATCATAGGCTTGAAGCCCAGGATCATTTTAGACAACCTTTAATCCATCTAATATGCATGTCTGTGTGTTTATTTATGGATCGTATGAAGTGGGTTTGCTATGGTCATGTCTATGTGAGTACAAGCATGCTTTATGGTGAATATAACTTCAATCTTGCTTGCATTTTGGTACTCACTTGTTTATAATGGTATAAATCAAACATGGCAATGTTTTGGTAGTGAATAGGTCCATATCACCTAGGCCTAGAACATGTAAGATTGTGCTTATTAGACATCAACTCGCTATAGTGTCCCTAGAACGATGGTGCACAAGTTAAGACTAGCCTAGTTTGAGATCTTTTAGCTTTAAATCCAACTAATAGAAGTTAGTAGAGTATAGTTAGCCTTAGTGACCTTAGGTCTTGGTTTTAAATCCAACCAATGGTCATGGCTTTTTTTTCTTTTGAGTTATTATGTTTACATTTCGTACTTAGCATAGTTTGCTTGTTTAGCTTTCTTAGTTTGCTTTAGCTTTTGTTTCTGCTTTTAGTAGACTCTCTAAGCTTGTGGATTATTTGCTGTTACTTTTAGGTTTTGTTGAAGTTTTAGGAGTTGAAATGGCTGGAGTTAGAATAATGTTGTATACTTGGTAAGAGATCTCTTAAGAATTCCTTAATTCCATTTAATCTCGAACTCGATAGGATTACACGACACTTTAGGAATTTAAGAGTTCTTCTTACGAAGATGCCTGATCACAATCATCCTCCTAATCTTTCCGTTCCTCTGATGAATCCAATTCTACCTCATGATTACCATAGGCTTCAAACCTAAGATCATTTTAGACAAGAGCCTCTTAGGCTAGACCCACCTACAGATGACAAACCCACACTTAGGCAATTCTTCCTCCCAGAGACCTTCGAGCCTAATTTGGCTATTCACATTCAAAGTTTGGGGGAGGCGAATTTCGAGCTCAAGCCTAACATGTTGGCTATGCTTCTTTCCTTCTATGGGAGGAGCAATGAGAGTCCTTTGGACCACATTATTGATTTTGTAGAGATGAATTCCATACTCCATGTCCCCAATATGTCTTAAGAGGTCATACATCTTAGTTTATTTCCTTTCTTTCTTAAGGATAAGGCCAAGACTTGGTTCCATTCTTTGCCTAATGGTTGCATCATATCATGGGCCAAGCTTCAATCAAAATTCTTTCAAAAATTCTTCCCTATGGAAAAGATGACTAGCCCTAGGACTACCATTATGACTTTCTCCTAGCTTGATCTAGAGTTTTTTCATAAGGATCGAGAGAGGTTCAAAGACCTCCTTAGATAGTGTCCACATTAGGGGTATGGCAATC
The DNA here is from genome assembly GCA_028554755.1 of Cordia subcordata. Classification (NCBI taxonomy): domain Eukaryota; kingdom Viridiplantae; phylum Streptophyta; class Magnoliopsida; order Boraginales; family Cordiaceae; genus Cordia; species Cordia subcordata. Next base: position 12,966,219 of record JAPTOF010000010.1, on the reverse strand, counting down.
ATGACCTACTCTAGTATTTTTTTCGAGGTTTAATTGAACAAAATAGAATGATGGTCAATGCCACTTCTGGTGGTGGATTCTAGAATTTGAAGACTAGTAAGACATAGGAGAAAATGGATTTGTTGGTCAAGAACTTTTTCCATCTAGTCGAGAAGTGAATAGAAAAGGCATTAATGAGGTTGGAGTTTCTTTAGATTTGCGCATTAAAAGGCCCTCACGAACAAGTAAGAACAATTCATCTCTTTGTCCCTTTCTTTTCAAAGTCGTAGAGCTAGTACCATAGGTTCGTCCTCCACCCCATCGGTCATTGAGGTTTTTGCATTATGTTCCTAGTCATCTCACTAGACCATTGCTTGCCCCTTAGCACCCCAGTTTCCCGATTTCATGCAAGAGTAAGTGTATGCTACACAGGTTTATTCACGTGAGTACAATCCGTACTTTAACACTTACAATCCGGGTTGAAGAAATAACCCTAAGTTTTCTTCGAGACAGGGTCAGTATGAGTCCTCCCATCCCCAGACCCGGGCCCCACTCTAGTAGAGATAGTGTCCTGCTAATGGCCTTGTGTTCTACAATGTTAATCAAACCAGGCTCACTAGTGCTCCTCAGCCCCACGCACTCCCTACTCCTTTTTATAGCTAGTTCCCTAGCAATGATGTGATGAAGTTGATGTAGTTTATTCAGAATTAGCAGTAGGTACTAGCTAATCAGCAGTAGAAGTTAACAGATAATAGGCACAAGCTAGCTAACTATAGGCAGCAAATGGCCAGATTTGAGGCATAGTTAGGGTAAATTTCTAGTCATTTGAGCACTAGATATCTCGAGAAGTTTCCTTCCCAACTAGAGGTGAACCCTAGAGTCTAGTCCTGTTCCTCTACTGATACCACTTATCCCCCTTAAGCACAGGCTAAGGCCATCACCATTCTTAAGAGTGGTAGGGTAGTGGATAATAGGGTAGGAGTTGACTATGCAATACCTGCACCTAATGGTCCTTTTGAGTTTAGAGAGCCTGATTGTAGCTCGTAGAGATAGGTCCAGTTGAGAGAGTTAAACCCATGAGAGACCATGGTGAGAATAGTACTTCCCATCTATATCAGGAGAGTTACTTATTGATCTACTTTAGAGAGGCCTTCACCTAGTGAGGATACTAGATTTCTCAAAGTCCTAGAGCATCTTATGGACCTTAAGATCAATCTTCCTTTGATAGATGCTGTCTATTCTTTTCCGTCTTACTCTAAGTTCTTTAAGGATCTTTATACTAGGAAGCATTCAAGCCTCGATCATGTCTAAGAAGGTGAAGCTCACGGAGAAGGTCAGTAGCATTTATACCTCAGGCCTTCTGGCAAACATGAGTGACCCCGGAGCTTTCACTATTCCTTGTGGGATCCGTGAGACCTAGATTGATCACGCCTTGCTAAACAAAGATCTAGTGTCAATCTCATTCCTTATTCAATCCACCAACAGCTAGGTCTAGGAGACTTGTCCTCTATGCATGTTACCTTTTAGCTAGCTGATAGGCCTGAGAAAAGACCTAAGAGACTGGTAAAAGATGTGCTAGTCTAAGTAGGTGAGTTTGTGTACCCTGTAGATTTCATAGTGCTTGATATAGATCCAGGACATGACTCTAGACATTCTACCTATATTCTCTTCAGGTTACCCCTTCCTTGCTATCGCAAATGCATTATAGGTCAGGGTTATTAGAGATGAAATTTGGAAATTTGAGGTCCACCATAAATGTTGGTGAGGTGGTGAATAGGGCTAGTGTAGAAGGAGAAGAGAATGGAGAAAAGTGCTTTAAAGTTGATTTGATTGATTTTTGTGTTAAGGACTTTATAGAGAAGACCATGACTGATATTTAAGAAAGTTTAAAGAGTTATTGACTAGCTTTGATTTAGAGACCTCAGAGCGAAAACATGTAGCATCCATCTCTGTAGTTGAATATTCTTTGATTGATAAGTCACTTGAGGTTACTCCTTCTTTCGTTGATTTTGGTGTTGTCCCCGTTGATGTTGATGAGGTTGAGTCCCCTATGGTTGAGCCTAGTTTGTCCTTATAGCTCAAAATTTTCCCAACCATTTTGAGTATGCTTTCCAAGGCCTAAGTGAGACCCTTCCGATGATCATAGCTTCTGACCTTTCTAGCAAACATGAGGAGCGTCTCTTAGAGGTTCTTCAGAAACATAAGAAGGCAACAGGGTGGAAAATTGATGACTTAAGGCTTGTAAATCCTTTGGTACGTATGCACTGCATTCATCTTGAGGATGGAGTCATTCCTTCTAAGGAGGCGAAAAAGAGGTTAAACCCACACATGAGCGAGATAGTTAAGCTCTTAGATAGAGGCATTATCTATCTGATCTCAGATAGTGAGTGGGTTAGCCTTGTCCAAGTAGTCCTTAAGAAGTCTAGGATAATAATTGTGGAGAATGAGAGAGGAGAGCTTATCCCTATGCATACTCTCACAGGTTGGAGAGTCTATATCGACTATAAGAAGCTTAACTCAAAAACTAGAAAGGATCATTTCCTATCACCTTTTCCAGACCAAATATTAGATAGAGTAGCTGGGCATAGATACTATTGCTTTCTAGATGGCTATTCAGGGTATAATCAGATCCCCATGTTCCCCGAAGACCAGGAGAACACCACTTTTACTTGTCCCTATGGCATTTTTGCCTAGGAGAATCCCTTTTGGTCTTTGCAATGTAAGTAGACGTACATTTCAAAGGTGTATGATAGCTATTTTTAGTGACATGATAGAGAAGCAATTAGAGATTTTCGTGAATAACTTCTTGATCTTTCGTGATAGTTTTGATGAGTGCCTTACTCACCTCTCATTAGTCCTAGACCATTGTATGGAGAAAATTTTGATGTTGAGCTGGGAAAAGTCCCACTTAATGGTGTAGCAAGAGATAGTTTTGGGTCACATAGTTTCATCTAGTGACATTCAAGTTGACCCGGCTAAGGTCAAATTGATTGAGAAGTTGCCTGTCCCTAAGTGTGTCAAGGATGTTAGATCTTTTCTAAGGCATGTAGGATTCTACCGTAGGTTTATCAAGGACTTTAGCCATATCGTGCGACCTTTGTCTAGGCTTTAAGCACAGGATGTCCTATTTGAGTTCAATGATAAGTCTGTTAAGGGCTTGATAGGCTTAAATCTTTGTTATCCTCCTCCCTGATCTTCTAACCACCTGACTAAAGTCTCTCATTCGAGGTTATGTGTAATATATCCGATTACGTGATAGGAGCTGTTTTAAGACAAAGGCATGATAGGGTGCCCTATGTAGTGTATTATGCTACTAAGACTTTTGATGAGGCCCAGAAGAACTACACAACCACTGAAAAGAGCTAATATCATTGTCTTCTCCCTTGAAAAGTTTAGGTCTTACATCCTAGGGTCCAAGGTCATTGTCTACACCGATCATATGGCGTTGAGGTATTTGTTAGCTAAGAAAAAGTCTAAGCCTTACTTGATTAAGTGGTTGCTCTTTCTTTAAGAGTTTGACATTGAAATCTAGGACAAGAAGGATAGTGAAAACTCGGTAGCAGATCACAATTTCCTATCTTATGAGTAAGTCTTCTGGTGATCTATCCCTTTTTGAGATTCCTTTCCAGATGAGCAATTGTTTGTTGTCTCTCATCACACACCGTGATTTGATCATATTTTCAATTATCTTGCCACAAGGCATTTTCCCTCCTACTAGGAGAAGAGAAAGAGAGATAGGTTCCTAGCACAAGTAAGACATTTCTTTTGGAAGGATCCCTATCTTTTCAAGGTGTATACAGATAAAGTGATTCATCAACATGTGCCCAAGGACGAGTTTGAGAATGTGTTGAGCATGTGTCACGATGAGGGATATGGAGGGTATTTTAGTGGAAAGAAGACCGCCGTGAAGGTCTTGCAATTTGGATTATTTTGTCCATCTCTAGAAGAAGTATGATTCCATTGTCCCTTATTCTTCCATATAAGCTATTCAACATGTAGGGCATTGATTTCATGGATCCATTTCCATTTTTCTTTGGGTACCAGTATATCCTTATAGTCATAGACTATGTGTCCAAATAAGTTGCACTAATAACCATAAGGTAATGGTGAAGTTCATTAAAGAGAACATTTTCTCTAGATTTGGAGTCTCTATGGTCTTGATTAGTGATAGTGGTTTGCATTTTTGTCATAGGAAAGTTGAGGCCTTGTTGAGGAGATATTCGATCATCCATAAGGTTACTACTTCTTATCACCCATAAATTAGTGGACAAGTAGAGGTGTCTAATGGGGAGATCAAGCACATCTTAGAGAAAATGGTTAGGTCTAATAGGAGAGATTGGTCTATTAGGTTGAATGATACTTTATAGACATACTGTACTGCTTTTAAGACTCCTATTGGTATGTCACGTATAGGTTGGTTTATGGGAAGGCTTGTCACTTGCCAGTAAAACTTGAGCATAGGGCTTATTAGGCAATCAAAGCCCTAAATTTTGTTTTGGCAAGAATGGATGAGAAAAAGAAGCTTGACCTAGTGGAGTTGGAAGAGCTTAGGTTAGAAGCGCATGAGAACGCCAAACTTTATAAGGATATGATGAAGAGGATTCATGATAAACTCATTCTTAAGATGTCATTCTCTCTCTCTGATATAGTTTGGTTATTTAACTCACTTTTGAAACTCTTACTAGGTAAACTCCAGACAAGATGGGATAGTCCATATGAGGTATTGGTGGCCTACCTTTGCGGTGCTGTTAAGATCAAGGATTTGAAGGATCGTTGTGAGTTTACAATGAATGAGTAACGCTTGAAGTATGCATATAATTCAAGCATTGCTCATATAAAGGTTTTAATGCTTTAGGACCCCATTTATGGAGATTGATGAAGAGAATATGATCGCCTGGCTGACGGCGTTGTGGTTAGTACTACTAAGAGGCAACCTAGGTTAAATTTTGCACTTGTTTTATTTTCCTTTCATTTGTTTTATTTCTTTTCTCTTTACTTACACCAAAGTGTTAAATTCCAAGCCCTTTTCCCATAAGATACACTAGTGCTTATTATTTGCGTATGCTAATTCAAGCTTGCTTGGCAATGCTACTAATCTTATTCTTTGCGAGTGTTTGTGGTTTGAAAGCCACAGGGTTATTAATGAGATGATTGATCCTTAGCATGGAGAGCTTTTGAAGAAAATACAAGGTTGTAACTATCATTTCTCCACCTGTCTTCCAATTTTTCTACCCCATCTGCACTGCCTTTACTTGCTTTGTGTTGACTATTTGTTTATTAATGTGATTTACTCTATTTGCTTGAGGACAAGCAAAGTTTAAGTTTAGGGGTATGGGAGTTTGGTTCTTATTGTTTTATGCTTTATTAGGGTAGATTGAATTATGTTGTCAAAAATGGTGGAAATTTTACAATTTTTTATGAATATAGAGTTGTTTATTTCTTGGTTGATCATTGTGTTGGTTATTGTGATTGACTCAATTGATTGGTGAAAATAAGTCTACATTATGAGGAGTGAATGAAGTGGAGGGAATATCGAGTGTTAGAAGGGATGCCCTTGAAAGTTGTGAGGAGTAAATATCTTTAAGAATGCTCCTTGTACCCACCCTATAACTTGGTAGGAAAGAGTGTTGAAAAAAGGTTATTGATGTAAGTGTCCCTTTATTGATTGGTTCTTTTGTCTTAGCTTTTTTTTCCCCCTCTTCTTTTTGGTAAATGCAATTCAAAGTATGAAAAATCCAAAAAAATTAAAAAGGCAAAAAGGTGCAAAAGGATCAAAAAGTTGAAAAATAAAAAAAAAATTGAAAAAAAAAGAGAAAAAACCAAAGACACCAAAAAGTTCTATGAATAAGTGCATAAGTGACACAATGTCAATTTAGCACAAGCTATCCTCCTTGTTGATATATGAATAAGGCTTTTATAAGCCATGCATTTGTATATTCCTTCTTTTCTTGTCTTTGAGACTTTGTGCATGTTGGGAAAGCAATGTTAGTTGAGGAGGCATGAGGTATCAATATCTCGTGTGCATGAGTTAAAATCCTAGGCTTTGTTAGGATTAGTATGCCCTAAAGCTCACTTTTATATGACATTTTGGATGTTAAACAATGTATAATCATTTTGTTAAATGGCATTATGAATTTCTTACATATTATCTCTGGTCTATTTTATTGATGTATGTATAAAGGTCCTTAGACTTGAACTAATGACTTGGGTGCGCAGTGAAGCTAGACGCACAGTAGTTCCAAGTCTAGATTTAGTCATGTCATAAATTGATCCGTAACCAAATGATAGTGTTGGGCACCTTACCAGGATAAGGTTATATTGTGCAAGTCTCCTCGTTGAGGGTGATCGACCTAGGTCATTAGAGGACTTCTCAGATTTGTCTCGATATTACGTGTGTCACGTATTGGATAGGACCATTATGAGTATATTTTCTAGAGACGTACTATCAGAGAAAGAAAACAAGATACTCACTACTACTAAATGACCATTGCTCTTAATCTTGAACATATATGGTTGAACTAATGAAGTTACGGTTTGGTACTTTGATTCACTATGGGTGAGATCTTGCTTTATTAGGATCAACAGCCTTGTGCATTGAGAACTATGTTCTAATTGATTGGAACATGTATATGCAATATGGAATCTATGTTCCCCTTTTGGGATTGTCCAATTTATCATCCAAATTTAGATCTAGTGATATGACCTTTATAGGTGTATCGATCATACAGCTTGAGGGTCACTCCTTAGATCAAGAGACTCCATGACTAAGAATGGTTGACAATAGGACAAGAAGCCCAACAGAAAAAGATGCAGCTAAAGAGGTGATAATTTTTAGCTGTGGGTATACATAGAGGGGCATTATGGTTGATTATTTAGTATGTCAAAGACAAAGTTCACATTCTTTTGTGATAAGATTTTGGGAAATAGCAATTATACTTGAAGTGCAACTTTGATCTTATGTTAGAATAGATTAGAGTTAAAAAATAATTATTTTGTTGCCTAGATCGGGCGAGGACATTTTTGATTATTTTTGAAACCCAAGGTTAATTATGTCTTCCTGGTCCCTTCTCTAGTTGAAATGACTTTGAAAGAGTGACCTTGAAAGAGCAAATTCCATATTGTGGTAGTAGCTTTATTAGGCCAATGCTTGGAATTGGGTTTGGGCTTTCTTTAGAGTCCAAGGTAACCTAATTGGCTTGGATGGTCTCTTATTGGGCTTGGGCCTTCACATGGATTATGGACTATGTGTTGGGCTTGGACTGTGGGCTTGGCCCCAATCTTCCAAGACATGTGCTAGAAAGTTATTACATGAAGAATTCAAATTGTACAAGTAATTTCCATGACATGTGGCAAACATTTACTACTAGAAAAAAGTTTCCCGCATGGAAAGTTTATAAGGTTTAGGTGCCAAACTTTTCCTATAAGTAGGCAAGATCTTAAACCATTTCTATCATCCAAAAATTTTGTAGTTGATCTCTTCCATTTTGGCAAGAGAATACTACAACACATAGTATATATTTATTGTGTGGTTTTTGCTCTAGATTTTCAAGAGCACACTACTTTGCTTCTTCCTATACAAGAGGCTATTCTCTCAAATAAGTCTCTTTAATCTTAGGGAAGAAGACTAGGGAGTTGTCTATTGCGGCACCCTTATAATAAAATTTTTTGACGGCCTTGTTCGTAAGCGAGAACAAATCTCGTGACGGTTATAGTTTCATCAAAGGCCCCACACTTCAAGAGGTTAGCTTTACATATTTCTGCCAATACTAGTTATATTCTATATGTTTTTAAGCATGTTCTTGTGTATTTTATGTGGTTATTTTATTTTTCTAGCATGTTTTCTTGGTAGAATTTTTTGAAAATATGGACTAGGATAGACCACATGTAATATTATCGATCCTACAAGCTTGTGGTTGATTGGCTACTAAGGAAATTCCCCATGACGTACGAGGCCCTTTATGAGTAGAGGGAGGACCTAAAGATGCTTGGAGATCCCTCTATAATAGGAATGACACTTACATGCTCCTTAATTTCACCTTGATAGTAAGTCAATCCCATGGGTAATCCTTTGCATCGACTTTAGAGATAAACTTAGGTTGGACTTGCTTAGGGACAAGTAAGGAGAAGGTTTGTGGATGTTGATGTGCTTTATTTTTGTGTGCATTTGTCTTGTTATTTGTTGATGATTTAGAGGTGTTATGAGATTATTTGGTTGCATTAGTGTCATACATATGATAGAATTAGGCTTAAGCGTATACAATTGTACATAGTTGAGTTTAAAGGTAAAAGCTATACTAGTTGCAAGTTTTTAATGATTTAGGTGAATTGTAGGTCAATGCCGAGCTTGGATGATGATAGGTGATGAAGCTAGAAGGTGCACAGGTCGTGGAGAGAAGACTGAAGGCCGAAACAAAGAAGATTAGAGGCAAACGATCCCAACCGGTCGACCCAGAAGCAGAGTTGGTCGACCAGTTGGTCTAGAAAAACAAGGAAATAATCCGTTGCCCTTTCCCCAGGAACTAGTCAACCTAAGACAGATTAGCTACTCCTCCAGCCCGGTCGACAGGCAGCACTGCAGAACTTATATATATGTAGCCCGATTTTGCTGCAATTTAGAGGGATTAATTCACACACGCTCTTCACCCACTTTACATATACACTAAACCCTACTTCATCCACTTCAGACACATACACATACTAACGTATATATCCACTTGATCTAAGTTCTTTTGAAGATTTTTAACAACATTTGGTGAGGGATTTGCTTAAGAATGTACAAAAACAAGCTAGGATGGAAGGGAAGTTTTCTCAACACTCTTTCATCCTATTTACTTTAATTTTTGAGTAGATTAGATTAGGGTAACTAAGCTTGTGCAATGGGTTGATTTTATACTCTTTGTTGTGGGATTTTTCATGGCTTTTATGTATACATACTTGGCTCTTCATGTGAATGGCTTTTTCTCAATACATGTCTATATGTTTGATTAATTGCCTAGATGAGTAGTATGTGTATAAATTGGAGTTTATTTGCTATAAAACACCTCTAATCCATCTAATATACATGTCTATGTGTTTATTTATGGATTGTTTGAAGTGGGTTTGCGATGTTCATGTTTATATGAGTATAAGCATGCTCTATGGTGAATATAACTCCAATCTTACTTACATGTTGGTACTCACTTATCTATAATGGTGTAAATCAAGCATGGTAACATTTTGGTAGTGAATAGGTCTACATATTCACAAAACTTGGCCTAGAACATGCAAGATTGTGCTTGTTAGACATCAACCCGCTATAGTGTCCCTAGAACGATGGTGCACAAGTTAGGACTAGCCTAGTTCAAGATCCTTTAGCATTAAAGCAAGCTAATAGGAGTCCGAATTGGGTTTAGTTGACCTTAGTGATCTTATATCTTGTTTTTAAATCCAACCAATGGTCTAAGAGATAGGGTAGGATTGTTTAAGGGCACCTAGGTAGCTTTTTAGTCCCTCCTATGGCCTTAGGTACTTAAAAACCATGCCATAGCTCTGAGTGTATACGCTTAGGGACAGACCTGCACCGAGTCCTAGGGATTAATTAGGATACTAGCTAGCGACCTAGTATTAGAGCATTACATAGATAAGCCAATTCCATTAATCCAGCATACGAGTTGAGAATCATTCATTAGCAAGTGTAAGTCACCCTAACACATTTCCATTGGTTATATCCCTTCAAGATTAGCTTGATTCATGTTTTCCCATTCTTGTTCTAATAGTATAGTTCCTTTTTCCTTTGTTTAGCTCCCTATAATCCAAAAAGTACAAAAATATGCTTAGTCTAGGTTTCTTTTTTAGGCATCTTCTAGAGCACACACACATAGGATTCCTTCCACGCATAGCCTCCCTGTGGTTCGATAACCTTACTTGTACACACTATATTGCACCATCCGTATGCTTGTAGGTCTTTTAGGGCTTGCACCTTAGAGGTACATCATTATACATAAGCCCAACTAAGGTTGGCCCACCTAAGGACGTTGCTTGGCAAGTTCATAATAGTAGTCAATTTTGCCTTAAGCGTCTCTTCAGTAGAACTAAGGTCCTCCACTAAAAAACTCAGTAAGGTCAAACCATTAACATCAACTCCCAAGCTCTACCTCTAAGCCCACTAAGTAAACCCAATTGAGGTCCGCGTACCTACTCCTTAGATCGAAAGGATTCCTAGGCTTCATATAGTGAATAATAATCCCAATATTCCAACAAAAGCCAGGCTTGAGGGCCTTCAGCCTTTATCAAACATTGGGCCTATTATTCTTTACTTTAATGGGAGGCAACAAGTTGGGCATTTCCATTTCCAAACCATTTAGTGAACCTAATAATTTAAAGGATTTAGTAGAGATGATAAGCGTATTTGTTTTAGTAGCCAAATTCTCTAACTAATCCAGTAATTAATCACAATTGGCATACAAAAACGATTATATCAACATACGTAAGCATGTGTGGGTAGTTATGGGCTTTCCTAGTATAGCCCACTAGAGCCATCATTAGCCACTCTATTATGCAAGCAAAATTATTGCCTGTAAATAATAGGAAACTTGGAGAGGGCTACGCCTTCTAATTCTTGGCCTTCTTCTCCTTGTATTGATCGTACTTTAACTACTAATTACATTAATTAGAAGAACTCCTTCAAAAAGAGGGGATACATTACTTGGGAAAGGGGTTTATGCAACCAAAACCAAAGAGAAGGCAGAGCTCGTAGGCCAGTTTAATCCCAAAAGCAATTCCAATAATTGATAAATAAACATTTACAAGATGCATGAAATGCAAGCCCATAACCATGCCAAAATATGCCATACATCATAACAAAGCAAAAAGCAATTTCATGATTCTATCGCACAATCATTGGATCGATTTAATTGTAATAACATTAAATCAGCCCCTCCAATAAATTAAAACTCCTTTTAAAATTAAATGGGGTCAAAATCTCCATTTTGACTAATTAGTAATTAATTAAAATCTCATTTTAAATATATCAGAATCAAAATCTAATTTTGACTAACTTTTGGACGTAATTCAATTAATTAAAGACTCTTTTATAATTAATTGGAGTCAAAATCTCTATTTTGACCAACTAAAGGGCTAACCCAATTAATTAAAACTTCTTTTTAAATTAACTGGGTTTGAAGTCATAATTTTGACTTATTAATGGTTCTTTGCCAATTAATTAAAACTCCTTTTAAATTAATTAGAGTCGAAATCTCAAATTTAACTAATTTTGAGTTATTATCCAACTAATTAGAACTACTTTCCAATTAATTGGGGTTAAAAGCAAAATTTTGACAAATTAAGGGCTTACCCAATTAATTAAAATAAGTTTTAAAAAGATTTGGTGCAAGAAATGTATTTCAATGAATAAATATCATATATTTATGCTAAGATTCTAAATCAATTTTATGACATAAAAGAACTCAAAGGCAATTAATAATCTGTTTATTAAGTTTGATTAAAATTAGTATTCAATTTATATCAAAGTGGGATGATATGCTGGTTTTGTGTGTGCTTGTGCATTGCATGTATATACTTGTTTTGAGGTGTTTTGTGCTTTATTTGATGTATTAATATAGCATTTAAAAGAACTTGATATGTTGTCTCGTGGCACAAGCCTAAAATAGCCTGCAAGCACATGGGTCTTGTGTAGTACGGTGCACGTGACTGCGGGGTTGAATCTGCGGGAAGGCCTAACATGTAATGTGTTTTAAGCTATGTGCATCCTAAAAAGCTACGTGTTGGGTCCCTAAACTATGATATTTTGGATTGTTAGTTTGAGGGTAGCTCGGAAAAGATAAATCTAAGCTAAGGACGAGGAAATAAAAGGTGTGTATGTGTGAAATTAGGGAATTAAGCAATCTAAGGGGAATCTAACACGTGGAAACAGGGACTAAGGTGATTACATCTTACGAATAGGTGATTACTAGTTTTCGTTAGGGTTACTTGATGGATTAACTTGGTTGCTCTCGTATAGTCTTCTAATTAACCTCTTAATTACACCTTAAGCCTCAGTGCGGGTTCGTCCCTAGGCATCGACTAACCTAGAGCTATAGCATGGTCTTTATGACATAGGGCTATAGGGCTAGCTAGTTAGGATTCTAGGTGACTTAGATCAATCTAACCCTAGTGTCTAGACCGTTGACTAGATTTAAAGCCAAGAACTTGTCCATCTAAGGTCGACTAACCTACACTAATACCCATTAGCTGGATTTAAAGGTAAACGAGACTCGACCTTAGCTATTCATTAGTTATGCACCACCAATCATCATCACAACAGTGGAAATTAACAATTACATGCAAAGCATACACATTTAGGGCATGGCATTCGAGAATGCTCTAGTGTATTTTACTAGTAAACACATAGACATGTTTAGATTACACCAATATAAGCAATAGCACCCGACATGTAAGCAATAGAAGCTATTTATGCTATTAAGTATGGTAACACACACATAGACATGTATATAGTCATACCCACTTTATGTAATCACCACACAAACACATAGACATGCTAGCATAATGATTTAGAAATGGTTAATAGCAAAATAGACTTCAATACACATATGCAACATCATTGAGGCATTTCAAAAAGCACATAAACATTATGTAAAATGGCGTTTGAAACCAAAGCATATATATATATATATATATATACAAATCATCAAGTACCTATTACAAAAGAGTAGTAAGTCAATCCATAAATACAAGAATAATTACCCTACATAGCTCTAATCATAGATAATTAGATTTAGGATAAAAGAGACATACCCTTCTATCCGTATTCATGCTTTTCTTAGAAGCTTGAGTGCTAGATTTTTTTGTGTTTAGAAGTGAGTGTGTCAAGTAGATTTAGATGGATTTAGGGTTTAGGGAAATGAGTGTGTGAAAAAGTTAGTGTTCTCCCTAAAAAAATGCTAAAAAGATGCTTAAATAGAGCTGAAACCGTGTAAGGTCAGGGGACCAGCTGGTCGACTAGTCTTGGGGCTTGGTTGACCGGCCAAATGGGCTTAACATATTGATTTGACCAATTGACCTAAGCTGGTCGACCTAGGCCTATCGACTAGCCTTGAGAGGAGGTCGACAGATCTTGATAGTAAAATATTCATATCTTGCTCGCTTTGGCTCCGATTGGTGCACCATGTTTTTCTATGGCTTCGTACCACTTATAGGGATCTCCCAAGCCATCTTTTGCACCCTAAAACATGTAAAAACTTTGCCCATGTCCTCTTTGGTTGCACGCTCTGAAGGTTGGCTCTCGTTGCGTTCGGTTTTGCTTCGATCGCTCCTTCCTTCGCTTGGCAACTTTCAAGTGCATCTTCCAAGCCTTGGTTAAGTCCTAAACACCTTTGGCTTTAATCGACATCCTAAATATCATCAATCAAGCTAGAATTAGCTCTCCAAATCTCACTTAAAACAAGCAACAAACATGTATTACTGTAGCATTTAAGTCTTAAGCTTAATGATGAACATGTAAACCCTAATATACACGAGTATGACCTAAATGCTATACTAATACATCAAATGAAGCACAAAACACTCAAAACAAGTATATGCATGCAATGTACAAGGATATACAAAACCGACACATCAACCTCCAAACCTTCTCCTTACTTGTCCTCAAGCAAGCCTAAACCTAAGTCTATCTCAAAGTTGGTAAAGACGGTTGCCTAAAGGATTGATTTGCTATTATGGTGCATCTAAGGAGTATGTAAGGGTCATTCCTTTCGTAGATGGTTCCCCAAGCCTTTTCAGATCCTTCCCTTACTTACAAGGGATTTTGTAACTCTGGGAAGTTCCCAAGTAGCTATAACCACCACAAGCCTCGATTCTAACCCATGCACACGAGATGTTGATACTTTATGCCCTCTCAATTAACATGGCCTCTCCAACATACACATAGCCTCAAAGAGAAGGAAAAAGAGAATGTACAAACACGATGGCTCACAAATGACGTAAGAGCCTTATTCTCAACACATCAAAAGAATAAAACGATAAATTTTGCTATGTTGACATTGTGTCATTTAAGCACTTATTCAATGAACTTCACTTTTTCATATTTTTGTTGCCTTTTTGGCTTTTTTGCATTTTTTCATTTTTTTGGCTTTTTCAAGCTTTTCACCTTTTTTGTTGTTTTGGATTTTTTTCATCAATACCTAACATGAGCAAAAAAAAAAAAAGGCTAAGGCACATGAAAAAGAATCAATCAAGGAAAGGGAACTCATATCAACAACCATTTTTTTAAACTCTTCTTCCAACTAAGCCATGGGGTAGCAACAAGGTGTGTTCTTAATGGCACTCACTCCCACAACACTCAAGGGCATTTCCTCCAAGTCTTGGCTCTCTCTCTACTCCATTCACTCCCCATAATACAACGCTATCTCCACCAATTAATTAAGTCAATCATAAAAGCCAACATTCCAATCAACCAAGAGATGAACGACTCTATGCATCAATATCAAAATATTTTCACCATTTTAAAGCACATAATGCAATCTACCTTAATCAAGATATATAACAATAAAAATAAACTCCCATACCCTCAAACCTAAACTTTTCTTGTCCTCAGGCAAATAAAACAATACTACTCAACAAGCAAATATGCATCACAAAGCAAGCAAGGGTGGTGGGGATGGGGTACGTATAAGGGGATAAGTGGAGAAATGATAGATACGACCTTGTGTACTTTTGAAGATCTTTGATGTCAATGATTAATGAATGATCTACCAATCCCTATTTCTCCATAAATTATAAACATTCACAAAGCACAAGGGTTAGTAGCATTGCCATGTGAGCTAGCATGGCATAATCTAATGATGAACAGGGTGTATGAAGAATGGAAAATAATAGAAGTGATAATCAACACTTGGGAGGGCAAAAAAGAAAAGCAAAGAAAAAGCAAATGAACATCAAAGAATGATAATACTAAAAGCAAATAAAAGAAAGAGAAGAAAACAAGGAAAGCAAATGGAATATAAACATATCTAGGGTGCCTCCTAGCAATGTTGGATTTAACGCCTCCAACTGGGCACTAGCATTAGAGCAAGCCATGTTTAAAATTAAAAGGCATAAATTGCCAGATATTCAACCAAGTACAAACGATAGAAGGAAAAAGGTCACGCAATAAATGATGGGGTGATGAATACATAATGCACCCCTTTTCTAGATCCCACTTCAAAACATCAAATGAAAATGTGTGCAGAAGTGTGGAAGGTGTCATGCATAAACATGGAAAATCATACCCTATGTACTCTCTAACGAGCCACCCATGGCCTTCTTTTCATAGTCAAAGGCTAGGAACACACCTTCCCCATGGGTCAAAGATAGGTCAATTGTGTGCAACATGGGAGAAGTGCTTTCTAACCCTAGATGAAAGTGTTCTAAACTAGAAGGCACAAATGTGAGCTCTAAAAAGAGAGGCTCAAAGGAATGGGAAAGGGGAGTAGGAGTGACATTTAGAGAATCAAAAGTGAAGGAGATAGAAGCACTATTCTCTGTCTCTTTGCAAGATAGATCATGATTAAGCCTAGGCCACATTAACTCCTCACGAGGGGTGGATTTGATCTTAGTGGGTTCTTTCTTCATTAATGATTCACAAACATCCAAAAAGACCCATAGATCATTCTTCCAAACACATCAATTCCTTTCTTAGGTATCTTTTTAGAGCTAGTAATTGCCTCAGTGCAATGATTCTTAACTCCAAGAGACTTGTCATTTAAAAATTCCAAAATTGATGTCTTATTATCCCCAATGGATGACTCTAAACCTTCACTAGATGAAGTCTCATCAAATCGATCCACATGTTCATCACTAGTGGGTATAGACATAACAGAAGAGGGTTCGACTGAGTGAAAATGATAAACATCTTGATTAGAGTCAACATAAGCATAATCATTGTAGGACTTGAAGGGCAGTTGGGTGGGGAAAGATAGTATGAAGGATGAACTCTCAATGCAATGAGGTATACCTAATGAAGAGTCATCTTGACCCTAATATAAAATTGCATGATGTTGCTTCCTAGAATCATGATAATAGGATGAAGATACATTCATGGGCATATGATTCCTACAGGCATTAGGAATTGTATGCAATTGGGAATTATGGTGGAAGATAGGAGAAGCACTAGAAAAATGAGCACGGCTTCCACAATGATTGCAATGGCAAGAATATGTATCCCTATAGTCATGATTTCTAAATGAAGATGTATGAGATGATGCATAACTATAAGGGTCATAGTTGGTACTAGTCTTAGATTGGGGATTATTATGGAGACAACAAATGGTTCTACGCTAACGAGTTCCACATAAGCAACAAGCATTGGGAACACGTCGGGTGGTAGGTAAAAGGATACAAGTGACCACCATGATGCATTAAGATAATCCATGATTAATTGACACAAGTAAACCTCTTCACAAGGCTCAACCTTTTTTTTTTAAATTTTCTTTTATTAATCAAAATAGAGAAAACATGAAAAGAAAAGATAAAGTAGCACATAACAAGCTAAGACACACAAATCAAAGAAACCAAACAAACATTGCCTCCCCGTCAATGGTGCCAAGAACTTGATATGCTATCTTGTGGCACAAGTCTAAATAGCCGTAAGTGCACAAGTCGTGTGTAGTATAATGTGTACGAGTGTAGGGTCGAATCCATGGGAGGCCTAACGTGTAAGCTGTCCTAAGCTATGTGCGTCCTAGAAAGCTATATGTTGGGACCCTAAACTATAATAAGTTTAGGTTTTTGATTTAAGGGTAGCTCAGAAAAGATAAATCTAAACTAAGGACAAGAAAATAAAAGGGGTATGTGTATGAAACAGGGGAATCAAGTGATATAAGAGGAATCTAACATGTGAAAATAGGGACTAAGGAGATTAAATCTTGCAAATGGGTGATTAATACTTCTCGTTAAGGGTACTTGATGGATTAACTTGGTTGCCCTCGTTTAGTCTTCTAATTAACCTCCTAATTACACCATAAGCCTTAGTACGTGTCTGTCCTTAGGCATTGACTAACCTAGAGCTATGGCGTGGTCTTTATGAGTTAGTGCCATAGGGCATGCTAGTTAGGATTTTAGGTGAGTTAGACCAATCTAACCCTAGTGTCTAAGCCGTTGGCTGGATTTAAAGCCAAGATCTACTCCGTCTAAGGTCGAATAACCAACCCTGAAACCCAATAGCTAGATTTAAAGCTAAGGGAGACTCAATCTAGGCTAGCCATTAGTTATGCACACTGATCATCATCACAACAATGGAAATTAACAATTACATGCAAAGCATACACATCTAGGGCATGCATTCGAGAATACTCTGGTGTATTTTACTGTAACACATAGAGATGCTTAGATTACACCAATTTAAGCAATAGTACCCGACATGTAAGCAATAGAAGCTACTTATGCTATTAAGTATGCTAACACACACATAGACATGTATATAGTCAAACCCACTTCATGTAATCACCACACAAACACATAGACGTGCTAGCATAATGATTTAGAAATGGTTAATAGCAAAATAGACTTCAATATATATATGCAACATTATTGAGGCATTTCAACAAACACATAGACGTGAATGTAAAATGGCCTTTGAAACCCTTAGAACAAAGCATACATATATAAATCCATCAAGTACCCATGACAAAAGAGTAGTAATCAATTCATAAATACAAGAATAGTCATCCTACTTAGCTCTAATCATACATAATTAGATTTGGGATAAAAGAGAGATATGCTTCGATCTAAATCCATGCTTTACAATCCATAAGCTATGCCCAAATCTTGTATTTGATCCTTCTAGAAGCTTGATTCCTAGGTGTTTTTGTGTTTAGAAGTTGTGTGTGTAAGGTGGGTTTAGGTGGATTTAGGGTTTAGGAAAGTGGGTATGTGAAAAAGTTGGTGTTCTCCCAAAACAAATGCTAAAAGATACTTAAATAGAGCTGAACTGCGCGGGGCCAAGGGACCAGCCGGTCAACCAACCTTGGGGCTTGGTTAACTTGCCCAATGGGCTTAACATACTGATCTGGCTAGTTGACCCAAACCGGTTGACCGGTCTTGTTAGGGTCGACTGGCCTTGACAGTAAAATGTTCATATCTTGCTCGTTTTGGCTCTGATTCACACACTGTCTTTTTCTATGGCTTCGTACCACTTCTGAGAATCTCTCAAGCCATCTTTTGCACCCTAAAACATGTCCAAATGTTTTCCATGTCCTCTCTCGTTGCAAGCTCTGAATTTTGGCTCCCGTTGCCCTCGGTATCGCTTCGGTCGCTCCTTCCTTCGCCTGGCCACTTTCAAATGCATCTTCCAAGCCTTGTTTAAATGCCAAAAACCTTTGGGTTTAATCCACATTCCAAATACCATCAATCAAGCTGGAATCATCACTTTGAATCTCACCTAAAATAAGCAACAAAGCGCATTAGTGTAGCATTTAAGTCCTAAGCTCAACTATGAGCATGTAAATTCTAATATGCACGAGTATGACCTAAATGCTATACTAATACATCAAATGAAGTGCAAAACACCTCAAAACAAGTATATACATACAATGCACAAGCACACACAAAATCAACACATTATGGGAATAATCAAAATATATAATATTTAATTTCAAATCTTAATGCAATTATCATATAATGCACCCATAATTTGTATTTAATAAACATTTTTATTAGTTTAATAAATTTGAAATAACATTTATTCTAAACATATTAGACTTTGTTGGCTTAATGTTGCTTTTTATTCTATTTTGATGATGAAAATTATAAATGTGTTCAATTGAATGCTAATGCACCTAGCAAGCTTGTCATATACAAATTCTTTAAGATAGGTGTAAGCATGAATGGGATATTTATGCTTAGCATGGGATTGCAAATTTTCAAGAAAAAGAACATTATTTGATGCCAAGAGTGAAGAGCTCAAAACTTGTTCCAGAATGAGAAATGGAGACATAAGGAAGGAGGTGAGGTGACATAAAAGGTACTAGCTTGTGTGCTCTTTTGTGTTTAGCCTCATATAGTACCTTATAGCTCGCTTTTAAATGGTTTTCTTGAACTATCTTTGTTAACCCGTCTTTCCAATTAAGTTGTGGTTTTAAAGTCTTCTTGAAATACGTGTATCTCGCCTAGCTTGCTTGATTTTCAAAAAGGGTGCATAGTGTATGATTATACCAAATAGAAGCAGTCTGGACCTACCAGTCACCCTAGTTGGTCAACTAACTAGCTTTGAGGGGGCTGCTGGTAAGCCCTACTTTAGAGGGTACTTTCTGGCCTTACCTATCACCCTAACCGGTCGACCGGTTGAGGCTACTGAAAGAGCCTGAAGCTCTCTGAAAGAATTGGTCACCCTAACCTATCAACCGGTAGCCCTTCTGCTAGCACCCATATTTCAAAATTTTTTGACCGTTAACTGTGCCTTTGGGTTGCCTACTTAAACCTTCTTTCACCCTAGTTTTATATTTGAGCTTTTATTATATGCAGAGCATTTTCAAAGCATTATTCTTCCCTTAAAAACTTTTCTTATCTTGAAAATAAAAAATTGTTGAGCTATAAATTGCAATTTCTTTGAGCAAACAAGAGCTTATTTTTGCTTTATCTTTTTCATAGCTTTGAAACCTTAAAACCTTTCTATTCTTCAACTATTTCTTTTACACA
Organism: Cordia subcordata; assembly: GCA_028554755.1. Lineage (NCBI taxonomy): Eukaryota > Viridiplantae > Streptophyta > Magnoliopsida > Boraginales > Cordiaceae > Cordia > Cordia subcordata. The sequence continues at coordinate 12,946,572 of JAPTOF010000010.1, read as the reverse complement.
CTTTAAAGGTAGAAATTGACTAGGGATTCATATTCTTAGCTAGAAAAAGGGTATGTGGAAATCCTTGGTGAGGAGGCTCACTCGGGTACTTTGAAGAAGGCTTCGAAGTGTTTTAGTCATTGGTTTATGCTTCACTAACATTTGAAGAGACACCTAGTGGAGTTTGCGTGAAGTCTTAAAGATCCTTAGGCTGTGGATGTTGACAAGGCCGAAGCACCTTAAATTGGTTGTCTTCTTTACTCTTTTGGTTGCACTTTACTTGCTTTCTTATATTGCCAGCTTAATGTTTGTGAAAATACCTCATTGAGCATATTTATTGTTGATTGAGTGTTTATTTGCTTAAATAGTTATTGATTGCTTGATTATTGCATTTTTGTTTCTCAAGTTTTTTTTCAACTTAATTCACCCCCCCCCCTCTTAAGTTGATTTGCTTACTACAAACTTAATCAATTTAATTAAGCCTACTAATTAATTAAATTGAAATGAAAAATATAAGTTCAACAGAAAGATTAAATTAGTCCATACTAATTTAAGATTCAATTCAATTATGAATTAGTTGAATTAAGTTTAAAGATAACTCATTATTGTTCTAGTCAAATCTAATTTAATTAAAACTAGAGCCCATACTACAAGCCCAAAAGGTAAAGATATAGTCCAACCATTTAAAGAGAACAGCACAAAAACATATCTAGGCCCATTAGTTCAAGGTCTAATTGAAGGATCCACTAAATAACATACCTAAACCAAAATAAAATAAGTCTGACTTATTTCAAAAAAGAAATTAGCCCATAAAAGTTTTAAACTTGATTTGCTCAATTTTGGTTAGCCTTAATGTTTGAAAGCCCAACTATTACTATGGCCTAAAACCAAACCTTAAGCCTAAAAATATCTTCTTCTTTATACAACCCCACTGCCACTGTCATCCAACCACTACCAGTGTCGACCAGTTCATGGCCACCAGCTACCAGACTCTATCCCCGAGACCAGCCACCAAAACCATCACCATCAAATGGCAACACAAGGATATAACTTGAAAGAAAAAATGAAAAATTCCAGCGCCTCACGATAAGAAGTAAACTGCAACGGGGTTCAAGCTTCTCGGGACGGGGTTGGGTTTCGATGGAAAAATCTCCTTTTGAGGGATGCACCACCATCCAACGATGACCATCAAACATCACTGTGATCGTTGTAGTAGGCTATAGATCTTTGAGTCACGATTTATCAATTTTTTTTACAATAATACAAGCCAGCAATACATTATGAAAACTCAGTCTCACAAAATAGAGAAGAACCACCGGGACCCAAAATAACATCTAGCAGAATATGAAGATGTTGATACGACATATTTATGCATACGTATTTATGAAAAAATGGTGTTTCTGCAATTACCCAAAGAAAGACGCGACCTTCAAAAATTATTGTTGATGACCTGCCATGGTGGTGTTTAGATTTGGCTATAATCGTTCTTAAAAAAAAAAGCATTTTGTTTTCAATTTTATAAAAATTAACATGGATAAATTTCTTGGAGCATATTGGGTTTGTAACTTGCTTACGTACATCAATATGTACATAACTAAACTTTGACTTTCAAATTCATTACATACTTGAATTGGAAAACCCAAACTAGAACATATCACATATATTAATTCAAAATTCTAATTGTACATTAAAATCATGAAATTTGCATCTAAGAGCTCTGGCTCTTATACCACTGTAGGAAATCGGGGAAACTTTCTCTGAATTTCTTCGCACAGGAGCAAGTTCTACAAGAAAAATTTTTCAAGTACGTTTGAGAATTACCTAATAATTCTCGCACTGAAATCCTTGCCTTACGAAACCATTGCGCTTCTCCTTTCCATACACGACCAAGATGATAGGAAAGAGGCTAGGGTTTACTATTAGGGATGGAGGAATTTCTCATTTTCTTCTGTCAAGCACAAATAGAATAATGAGAAGCTACAAAACGTATTGTCAAGTTCTGTATATAAATAAACAAATAATAAGCTGGGTCTTCTTAAAACCCAAGCTCTATTCTTCCAACCAATAGGCCTAAACTATTTAGACTTGAAGCCTTGGACTTCTTAAATCCAAGATCCTATTTAGAATTAAATCATTATTTAATACTTAACCCATTTAGCCCACGATTTAATTCATACCTCTTGTTTGGTGCCAGTTGAAAATAGACAAAATTAAATCCATGACCAATTAATAATTAATGTTAAAAATTTAATTCTTAATTAACTATTAAGACACATTAATTATTAATTTCTTTATTTAATTCATAACTAAATAGTGGCATATTTATTTCTTAATTAAATGCAATAGGTCAATCTTCAACTAAACACTTGATCTTATGCGTGACTCCATAGATTCAAACTTAAGCTGGTAATACAACGACGATCCTTGTACTAATTAGAGATACTGTCTAGCAACAATTCCCAATGTTTGGATAAGCCAAGTAGTTATAAGGCAATATTCAACGAATAAGGGCACTATAGTGGATTCCCTATGACTTATTCCAAAATAACCCTAGAGGCATGGTAAAACTGTCATACCCCTAATCAGCTATTCCATATTAAGTCCCAATCTCATTGTGACTCATCACGGCATAACCATGTGACACATCACGCAGAAAGCTTTGGCCAAAGTCTTAATGAATTAGGACTAAGCAGAATATCAATGTCCTAATGCATGGAGCGGTCAATTCTATCTTGACCTACACATTGACTTTGTGGCACTTGCCTATACCCAACAGCCTTTCGTTACCATATTAGAAATCTGTGTAGTCTAGTACCAAGGCATAGGGAGTAATTTGCAAGTCTCTGTAGTGGCCTCAAGTCTGGGAGAATACAACATCCATGAGCACCAGTAGCTATCATTTGGCAGTAAGATATATGCCATAGGACGTTCGTAATAGAGTCATGTTTAGTAAGCATGTCCCCACACCTCACCGTGGGTCACACCGGTGTCTTCACACCCCTTGGTCGTGAGGATAACCAACTCAAGTGACGCACCATAGCCTATGCTCGATAGAATCAACGGCTTAGTGTCAATTCTATCATCTAGTTACGAACAAAATTTAAGGACGACCAAGCTATGCCTCATTCACATTGCCCCAATAGGTCATCCTAAAGACTATGTCATGATCTAACAGTTAAGGAGAAGATGTATGATATGACGTAAGGCCGAAAGTAAGACGATTCATATACAAATCAGTACAAAGTCTATAATAGAGACTTTAGGACACCATTCCTAACAGAGAGTAATAATGATACCCTTTCAAACGTCAAGTTTACCCAAAAAAGACATACTTAATGGACCGAGCTCCTAACTTGTCTATCCCCAGGAGAGAGATTATGAACAAAACATACTCAACCAAAAATTTGAAGGAGGTAAGGCATGTATAGGATCACAGGGAAAGAAAAAGGAGAAGGGAATTTGATCATTAATTACATAAAAAGTCTCTCAGTTAATAAGATAACAAGAAGTCAAAATAGCATCATCTTAAAAATAAAAGGGCGCATGTATATGGAGAAGAAGGTTATGGGATGTCTTAATGAGATGGCGATTTTTCATTCGGTGACCCTATTTTGTTGCAGGTTATATGCATAGGATGTTTGATGAAGGATGCCATGAGTGGTCAAAAACGAAGTGAAAGCACCGAACATATATTCTTTAGCAATATCACTCTAGAGAGCTTTAATAGAAACTCTAAATTGTGTGTGAATTTCATTATAAAAATTAAAGAAGATAGAAAAAAATTTCAGAATGTCATTTCATTATGAAAAGTCAAGTCATGCGAGAATAATCATCAATAAGTGTAACAAAATAACGAAATTCATATTTTGAAACAGTATGACTAAGATCCCAATTGTCAAAATGAACAAAGGCAAAAGAGGTAGCTACTGACTTATTGACTCAACTACTAAAGAACTATGACTATGTTCACCTAATTGACATGACTCATAAGAAATCTCACTGACATGACCAAGGCTGGGACCTATTTTCTTGAGACTAACCAAAGACAAATGTGCTAGATGAGAATAGACTTGCTTCCATGTAGGGGCAGTAGTACACAGAGCTGGGACAAATGGATTAAGATAGTAAAGTCTGTGCTTTTCATGCTTGATTCTAATCTTCATGACCATCTTTAGATCCTGAAAAAACAAAAAGTTAAGAGTAAAAGTTACAAAACAATTAAGGCATTTAATGAGTTCACTAACAGACAAAAGATTAAAAGAAAACTTCAAACGATATAACACTAAGGGTAACATAATAGAGGATACAGGGTAGGCACTACCAATTCCACGAGCAGACATAGAAGAGCCATCTACAAGTGTGACATTAGAGAAAGAACTAGGATGAAAATTCAAAAGTAAGTGAACATTACACTAATATGATCAAACACACCAAAGTCAATTACCCAAGGAGTGTGGTTTGACTTATTATGAGAAAGAACTGCAAAGGAGGAACCAACATTGCCATAAAAAGTAGTGGTGCTCTAAGTAAGATACATTATCTATTGCGATGCTTACAATTGTAAGAGCTAGGAGTACTCTTATTTAGTAATGGTCACCATGGAAGATTGAGAATGTGATTGATAGTTGAATTGCCTGACTGAGAGGCTTTAATAGCATTCACTAACTACAGGGGTCAACCATAAAGGCTCCAATAAGTGTCATGAACATATCCTAATTTATAAAAATATGTAGCGAGTGCATTGGCTATTATTGGAGCAACCACCCCCATGTCTAGACATGTCATGTCCTCTTTCTCAACCTCCGCGATTACTATTCTCAAGTGGTTAAGAGTGACAAGAGTAGACTGATCTGAAAATGGAGCGAGTGTCATAGTCTATAGGCAAGCATGATGCAAGTGGGCATAAGCATCTTCTAGAGTTGGTAACATGGAGTTAGACAAAAGTTGGGAATGAATAGAGTCATATTAAGGGGGAAGGTTGCGTAACCAAAGAACAAGAAAGAAATGACCCCATTGTTGTGCAAACTTCTTCGGATTAGTGGTGATAAGGAATAAATCTCGAAACTCGAGCATAGAACTTTGGAACTAATTGTAATATGCTGTTAAATCCATAACCGGAGATAATCCACGTAGCATATCAAAAACCATATCATAAACCCTGGTAACCTAATTGGAATATAAGACTCAAGTAGACCAAATTGATTGAAGAGTCCTGCGTTGTCGGAAACCTTGCATAATCTGTGGTTCTAAAGATTGCCATAGTAAACTACCCAATTGAGCATAAATATGACACTAGGTATGAGCATCCTTGCCAAAAAAATTAGGATAGCAACTAGATGTCAAATGGTTTTCCAAGCCTTATTTAAGAAACCAAATCTCTACGGCAATAGACCAATTGGAGTAGTTGTTTCCATTTAACTTTTTGGATGTAATGGTAGTAGTGCCAAAAAAGGGTGAACTACTACCGATGTTCTAGATTTGGTAATAGTGGTGTCAGATTTGGCAGAGATGGTAGACTTGTAGGAAATCATAAAGACTTTGTCTGGATTTCCTAGCATAGGATTAAGCTGTTAATTAAAAATTTCAAGAAAAAAAATATAGGATTACCTAAAAAACGTGCAAAATCCCTTACAAAATTGCCTTGTGGAAGTGCTGAGCTCTTCCACTTCATGTGCGGTCAAGAATTGCTAGAGGAGACTATTTTAACTTAGGGTTTAAGAGAGAATTTTGATAACTAAATTTTTGGATCAGGTTTTCTTAAAAACCATCGTCTATAGAAAATAACATGAACTCCTTTTATATAGAGAGATATGGGCTTTTCATAAAGCCCATCCCCATAACCGTCTAAGTCTGGCACTTTAGACTTAGAATTATGTAGTTCTCAAATCCATATTAAATCGCAAATTAAATCCACATTTAATTTATAAATAATAGCCCATATATTAATTTGATCCACATATCTAGTGCTAGCTAGACATAATCAAAATTAATTCCGTGACCGATAATAAGTAATTAAACATTTTAATATTTAATTCTCAATTAAATATCTATAATATTAATTACTTATTTAATTCATAATTAAATAATAACACATTTAATTTAAATGTGACTGATATCAAGCAGGGTCAATCCTTCAACTAATTCTCGACCATATGCGTGACTCCATAGGTTCAAACTTGAACCAGTAATACAAGGACTATCCTTGTATTAATCGATTATACTGTGTAGTAATAGTTCCCGACGTTCAGATAAACCAAACAGTTGCAAGGCAATATTCAACAAACCTAGGCATTATGGTGGATTCCCTATGACCCTCGATATTCCAAAGTAACCCTAGGGGTATGGTAAAACTGTCAAAACCCTAATCAGCTATTCCATGTCAAGTCTCAATCTTGTCATGACTAATCATGACGTAACTAAATAACAGATCATACGGAAAACTTTGGCCAAAGTCTTAATGCATTGGGACTAAGTAGAATATCATTCTCCTAATACCCAAAGCGGTCAATCCCACATTAACCTACACATTGACTTCGCAGCACTTGCCCACACCCAGCAGCCTTTCATTACCAAATTAGACATCTGGATAGTTAGGTACCAAAGCATGGGGAGTAATTCGCAAGTCACTACGACGGTCTCAAGTCTAAGGGAATACAACACTCATGTACACCATAAGCTAGCCATTGACAATAGGGTACATATCATAGGATGCTCGTAATAGAGTCATGTTCAATGAGCATATCTATATACCTCACTGTGGGTCATATTGATGCCTCCACACCCCTTGGTCCTCAGGTTTTATTTTTTACTCGTGTGATACATTATAACTTATGCTCAATAGAATCAAAGCCCTAGTATTGATTCCAACATTTGGTTATGAACCAAGTTTAAGGATAACCAAGCTGTTCCTCATTCACATGGCCCCATTAGGTTAAGGAGAAGATGTACGATATGATATAAGGCCAAAAATAAGATGATTCATGTATAAATTAGTATAAAGTCTACTATAGACGACTGACTTTAGGACACCATTCCCAACAGTCTCCCACTTGAACTAAAGCCAGTCAAATCTATATCTTATACCTATCTTCTTATGATCTCGAAGGCTTTAGCTACGAAGTTAGCAAAACATTCTTTGTTATAGGTTATTTGCAAAAGATCATTACCTTTAGCTTAAAGAAGGCAGTAACATCTAAACACAAGCTTAGAACTATTCTAGCAAATATAATCTCAAATACTTTGGCTACTATCTTTGTCAAACTGGAAGTTAGAATTAGTCTAACTAATTAGTTTCAAGTCAAGCTCTTCATAAGTAGGCCATTAATAGTTCAAAACTCCAAGTGCTAAAGGATGGTCCAATCAACTACCAATGCTTCTTAGGATCAAGATGGTATATGTAAGTAATACCAGGAGAGTACACCTGATTCGGCCTTGTACATGACAAAATGTACTTAGTAAATCCTATTATTCAAGCAAGTAGGAATCTACTCATACATTTCTCTACAGAGTAATTTGTTAAACAAATTTTCTTTGAATAATGAATTTCCAAGAACTTTCTTAGAATTCAATATGTTGAACTTTTTCAACACAAGTGCATATACTAGGACACTCCCAACCTCCCTAATCTATCCACATAGATTATGACCCCAAGTACATAGGATACATTTCCTAAAACTTTTATGGAGAACAAAGACAATAGATATAGTTTTCCATTTTATAGTATAAAAAATGTCATCCATATTACTATAATATAAATAGTCACACAATTATTAGCCTACAAATAGCTATAGGGCGCACTTCGTTCTAAATAGAGGCATACATCTTGATACTTTATCAAAAAGTAAGTATTAACCCAAAATATTTGCATAAGAGCACTTACGGGCCAAATAGACACATGTTCTATAATCTCGGCAGTAGATGTAAACTATTCAACGGTGTCATATACATCCTCTTTCAATTCACCTTAAAGGAAAGCCATCTAGTCACCTAATGATTAGATTACATGATACAAGCATGCATCTCATACATCGACAGTGCAAAAAAACTCAAGCATCATTATCAGTGGAAATGTTTTCCCATAGTCAAACTACAAAATTCACAAGGCCTCCTAACAACGAGTTGGGCAATGTAGGTCTTAACCTACTAAAACCCCTTTATGAAATAATTTTCACTGCACGGGTCTTACCCAATATGTGAGCCAATCAATGTCCAGACAGTGTTGACATTTTTTGTTTCTTGAAGGATTGCCTCAGAGTAAGTTCTTAGAGTTATGCCTCTATCCAACATCTTTATAAGTGATCGAATTCACATCGTTCTCTAATAGTTCAATGGAATTTCCATCTTGGACAAGGACTAAATGCTTTTCCATTAGACGTGGTACCTTACCAAATCACATTAATGATGCTTCTTTAATAGGCCCAAGATTTGGTTCTTAACCTTATCCTATTTTGTATGTTTAACTATTAGTATTCTATCCTTGTATTTAGAACTCTATAAGCTCATTATCAAGGGAATCTTGTTTAAGAAATTCTTTCTTGAAAAGATTCCTTTGAGGTTAATGAATACTTATTATCCATTACCTTTGTAGAAGTTGAATTCACTAGACTTCCTAGGAAATGTTCCAAACACTTAACAAACTTCAATTTCAGCTTATTAATGATAAGATACTTAAATATGCTGAACATTTCTTCCACCCTCCAATAAAAGTGTATAGCTTACTCTCATGCCATATCTTATATGGTATCTTATCCACTGACTTGCTAGATGTTGTAGCTCAACATTTAAGCATTTGTCTCAAATATACATCCAATGGATATGGTCAAAACCATAAGTTACATAATGGATCAACTATGTCCAACACCATTTGATTTCTCCTTTCTAACAAACGATTCAACTATGGCAAAGTAGTAGGAGTCTGTTATATAAGAATCTCATTCTCTTCTTGGCAGGCGAGAGATTTACTTGAAGGATATTTGTTTCTATGACTAGATCATAGAATCATACCATCCTAGCCAACATACGCTATGCAATAAAGATAAGCTTATTTCTATTTACAATGAATGATAATAATATTATTCATAATAACATTTATATCATGTTTATCTCTACAAGTTGACAATTTCACTATAACAAGTTATGGGGACCGTTTGTATCTTATACAAAGCAATAGGATCAATTGAATTTTCATGGTGTTACCATTTACGCACATTATGCAGCAACTACTTGCTACTTTTAGTCTCTCAGGATACAAATAACACTAGACTTTAAAGACTCTTCTTCTACTAGTGTTTGGATATTCAGAGACGTATCGCATGTGAACCAATTGCTACTACTGGAAGGGTTCTAAACCTGACTTAGTAATTTAATGGATGATTCACCTTCTACTAAAATAATGTCCTCTCTAGAAGCTGGTTATCTTAGTAAAAGATCCCTAGTAGCTCAAAAGGTCCATTATAGTCAACAATTGACTTGCATGTCTTGAACCAATTCAAGAAGAAAGGCGATTATTGAGGGCCAAAATAATTTACTTGATTATCCTCTTAAAGGAAGTAGTCAAGTGACATTTGTTTCTTAATTTATTTTGTCTTGTACAGTACATAGACATTCCATCCCTTAATTAAGTGTCAAAGAAAGCATATTAGACCTTTATATCTCTCTACGCTATCAAATGTGTCTGATGACTCATTTAACATTTGAGTCTAGATCTATAAGCTAGTAAATGCACAATTTGCTATGAAGATGATCTTCCTTGCAGACCTTACACCTCATCAACTAATCGATGAACATCGCAACACTCTGTAGCTAATTGGCTTTACTTATGTCGAGTTTGTTTAGGACATACAGAATATATTTATGATGGTGATCAATTATATCAGTATCAAATAGTAATATATCTTCAATGTATTGAGATTTTTGAAAGCAAATAACAAACACAAAGAATGCAAATATGCAATTATACATGAATCATCATTCCTAGAGACATAGGCCAATGTCTACAAAGATTGTCCCACTATTTTATTCAGACTAATAGCTTCTACCTTCAATTTGAATGGGTTTCTAAATCCAAACCGCTTTAGTGGGTACTGAGACCCAAAGCAGTTGTTCATATGCCCGACTGAGGTTAGCCTACTTCTGGATACTATTTGGTAGGTTCGTAACCAATTGCATCTCCAAATAACTCTCAATATTTAGTTTTGCCCCAAGCATCCCTTCAACGAGACTGAGGTCTTTCACTGAAAAGCTCGGTTAGGTCAAAGCATTAACATAAACTCCCAAGGTCTACCTCTTAGCCCAATGAGCAAGCCCCATTAAGGTCGGCCCACTTACTCATTAGTGCAAAAGGTTTCCAAGGGCTTCATATAGTTGATAATAATTCCAAAATTCCAACAAAAGCCAGGCCTTAGGGCCTCCAATATTTATTAGAACATTGGACCCATTATTATTTACTTTAATAGGAGGTAAGGGTTTGGGCATCACCATGTCCAAACCACTTAATGGACCTAATAATTTAGAGGATTTAGTAAAAATGATAAGTGCATTTGTTTTAATAGCCAAATCTTTTAATTAATACAATTAATTAATCACAATTGGTATACAAGAACAATATATATCAACATATATAAACACATGTGGGTGGTTATGAGCTTTCCTAATGTGGCCCTCAAAAGCCATCATAGGCTGACCTATCACGCAAACTAGATCATTACTTATTAATAATGGGAAACCTGGATAGGGCCAGGCCTTCTAGTTCTTGGTCTTCATCTCCTTGTCATTGTCACACTCTAATTACTAATTACATTAACTAGAAAAAGAACTCCTTCTAAAAGGAGGGGATATATCACATGGGAGGGGAAAAATACAACCAAAATTAAAGAGAAGGTTAAGCTCGCAGGCTCAATTTAATCCTAAAAACAATCACAATAATTGATAAACAAATATGTAATAACATGCATGAGAGGCAAGCCCATAACCACACCAATATATGTTATACATCATAAATGAAAGGCATAAAGTAACTTCATGATTTTATTGCACAATCATTGGATCGATTAATTACATTAAATCAATCTCTCTAATTAATTAAGACTCCTTTTAAATTAATTGGGAGCAAAATCGCAATTTTGACAAGTTAAGGTAATCATCTAATCAATTGAAAACTCTTATCAATTAATTGGGTTAAAAAGAGGCAGTATGGCTAAGAAAGTTCCTTTTAGACCTAGAAGTTGTGTCGACAGCTCACAGACCGATAACGTTGTATTGCGACAACAACGGTGCTATTTCATAATGCAAGAGCCCAGGAGTCACAAAAAGGGTAAACACATTGAACGGAAATATAATTTGATCCGTGAGTTTATCCAGAGAGGAGATGTAGTAGTTGAAAAGATAGCTTCAACGGAAAACCTAGCGGACCCATTAACAAAGACTCTTCCAGAGAAAATTTTCACCACACATTTGGAGTCTATGGGTATTAGGTTGTGCAGAAGTAATCTTTAGTGCAAGTGGGAGATTGTTAGGAATAGTATGCCCTAAAGCTCACTTGTACATGACATTTTGGATGCTAAACAATGTATAATCATTTTTGTTATATAGCATTATAAGTTTCTTACATATTATCTCTGTTATGTTTTATTGATGCATATGTAAAGGCCCCTTGACTTGAACTAATGACTTGGGTGTGCAGTGAAGCTAGACGCACAGCAGGTCCAAGTCTAGATTTAGTCACATCATAAATTGAGTCCGTAACTGAATGGTAGCATTGGCACTCTACCCGAATAAGGTTATATTGAGCAAGTCTCCTCGTTGAGGGTGATCTACCTAGGTCATTGGAGGACTTTTCGAATTTGTCTCGATAGTACGTGTGTCACGTATTGGACAGGACCATTATGAGTATGTTTTCTAGAGATGTACTATCACAGAAAGAAAACAAGATACTCACTGCTACTAAATGATCATTGCTCTTAATCTTGAGGATATGTGGATAAACTAATGAAGTTAGGGTTTGGTACTTTGATCCATTATGGGTAAGATCTTACTTTATTAAGATCAATAGCCTTGTGTATTGAGTGCTAAGTCCTAATTAATTGTAACATGCATATGAAATATGGAATATATGTGCCCCCTTTGGGATTGTCTAAATTTATCATCCGAATCTAGATCTAGTGATACTACCTTTATAGGTGTATCGGTCATATGGCTTAAGGGTCGCTCCTAAGATCAAGAGGTTCCATGACCAAGAATGGTTGGCAAAAGGATAAAAAGCCCAACAAAATAGATGTAGCTAAAGAGGTGATAGTACAAAGGCCAAAGGACCGACTTTAGCTACGGGTATACATAGAGGGGCATTATGGTCAGTTATTTAGTAGGTCAAAGACAAAGTTCACATTCTTTTGTGATAAGCTTCTGGGTAGTAGTAATTATTCTTGGAGTGCAACTTTGATCTTATGGTAGAATAGATCGGAGTTAAAAATAATTATTATGTCGCCTAGATCGGGCAAGGACATTTTTAATTATTTTTGGAAGCCAAGGTTAATTGTGTTTTCTTGGTCCTTTCCTTAATTGAAATGACTTTGAGAGAGTATTTTTGAAAGAGCAAATTCCATATTGTGGTACTAGCCTTTTTGGGCCAAAGCTTGGAATTGGGTTTGGGCTTTCTTTAGAGTCCAAGATAACCTAATTAGGCTAGGATGGTTTCCTATTGGGCTTGGGCCTCCACATCGATTATGGACTATGTGTTGGACTTGGATAATGGGCTTGGCCTAAGTCTTCCAAGACAAGTGGACAACTTGCAAAATACTACAAAAACAAGTGGACAACTTGCACAAGTCTTCCAAGACAAGTTAACAAGTTGCATAAAGGAAATACTACATGGAAATTTTCTCCCACATTGAAAGATTAGCAACTTTGGGTGCCAAGGTTCTCTCTATAAATAGACAAGACCTTACACCTTTTATGCAATCCACTTTGTATTCGATTTCTTCCTTTTTGGCAAGAAAATACTACAACACAGTACACACTTATTGTGTGATTTTTGCTCTAATTTTTCAGGAGCATATTACTTTGCTTCTTCCCACACAAGAGGCTATTCTCTCAAGATAAGTCTCTTTAATCATAGGGAAGAAGACTAGGGAGTTGCCTATTGCGACACCCTTATAGTAAAATTTTTGGCGGCCTTGTTTGTGACCGGGAACAAAGCTCGTGACAATTTTAGTTTCATCAAAGGCCCTACACTTCAAGAGGTTAGCTTTACATAATTTTACAAGTACTAGTTATATTCTATATACTCTTAAGCATGTTCTTGTGTGTGTTATGTGGTTATTTTATTTTCCTAGCATGTTTTCTTGGCAGAATTTTTTGAAAATATGGATTAGGATACATCACACTTAATAATATCGATCCTACAGTTGCCATAAGGCGAACCCCAGTCACCATGCTCAGTCTCTTCCCAACACTACTACGCTAATTGGCCAATGAAACCAACCATCATTGAGTAGCACAAATACCGGCAAAGTCCATGGCCCAATCTCTATCTTCTTCGCCTATTGTGGCATACACAGTATTCCTAAATGCCACCCAACCGGATCCAACCTTTAACGATGATCATCCTATCAGATCTAAAATCTGACATCACCATGTCGATTCCCACTAGCTGAAGACTATGACTGAAGGCTTCGATCATCACAATAACGAACCACCATTGTCCACAATGAGTATTAATAGCTGACATCTTAGTCATGTCACTGATGACTCCGCTGCTCGCTGGACATCATGCCAAAGCATGGGGAGTAATCCATAAGTCTCTATGGAAGTCTCAGGTCTGAGGGAATACGATATTCATGTGTACTACAAGCTATCCTTTTATAGTAGGGTATATATCTTAAAACGCTCATAATAGAGTCATGTTCAATGGGCGTGTTCCCATACCTTACCGTAGGTCACACGAGTGTCTCAACACTCCTTGGTCATGAGGATAACTAACTCATGTGTCGCATTATAACTTATGCTCAATGGAATCAACGCCCTGGTATTGATTCTATCATTTGGTTATGAACCAAGTTTAAGTATGACCGAGCTATCCCTCATTCACATAGGCCCCATTAGGTTACTCTAAAGACTACATCATAAACTAACAATCAGGGAAAAGATGTACAATATGATGTAAGGCCAAAAATAAGACGATTCCTGCACAAATCATTATGAAGTCTACTATAGACGACTAACTTTAGGACACCATTTCCAACAAGACTCAATTTTTTTGGACTCCACGATGAAAAATAAAGATGTTTAGTAGCCTACACTATACAAAAACTTCCACACAAAAGGGTAATCACCAAACTGAAGGCTTCTACATAAGCACAGTAAACTCAGGCAAGTAACTATATTTTTTCTTCTTTTTTTTTCCTTTTGTCTTTTTTTACCTTTTTTGCTTTTTTTATAGGAAGGACAATTATTATGTTAGTTTAAAATACAAATTTGGAGAAGGTTGTGGAAGAAATGGAGTATACAGTGACAACCAGAAAAATCTGGCAAATATCATAGGTTAAGCTAGTGGTGGAGGTAGCGCCAATGACAGTGTGTAAGGTTATATACAAAGGCTAATGGCATGTGTGTTCATGTGTAGCCTCTAATGATATCGTAGTTGTCTTTTCATGGTTGGAATGACCTATAGAAAATGATGGTGTGTTCGATTTCGTAATAAAAGGCTTCGGTTGATGTAAATCTGAGGAAAAAAAGATGGGAAAAGGTGTTTGTAACATTTCTTCAACAAAATTCTCTGGACATTTTTCCATTTAAAATAGGAAACTACATCTTAAGCTCAATAAGAAATGATCACCCATATTTTGTTATATAGGCATTGAATAATGTGCTAGGATTGTATGCCTTAAAGACCACAGCACAGGGTCATCACTAGATAGTAGACTTAATACACTTATGATATTGTTCATATGATTGAGTTTTTGCACAGGATGTTCTCTACATTTGTGCATTGATGCAAAGTATGAAGGTCCAATGATATAGATCAATGACTTAGGTACACATTAAAGCTGGACACACAGTACGTCTAAGTTTAGATTTGGTGATATCATAAGTTAGTCCATAGCCAGATGTTAGTATTAAGTACTCTACCAGGATAAGCCTATAGTAGGCGAGTCTCCTTGAAAGGGTGTCTACCTAGGTCATTGGATGGTTTTCCAGACTATATTCCTAGTGCATGTGTCACTCATTAGACAAGGCCACCATAATTATGTCTTCTAGGAAGGTACCATAACATGTAGAAGATAAGATACTTACAACTTTCGAGTGATCAATGCTCTTAATCTTGAGCATGTGTGGATGAATTAAGTTAGGGTGTAACATTTTGATGTGCCAAGAGAGAGGTCTCAATGTGAGTAGATCTGATTGCCTGTAGTTGGGTATTGTATTTTAACTAGTTGAGACATGCATATGCAACAGCAGAATCTATGTGCCTTCTTAGATTTGTCCACTTGATCACCAGAATTCTAGTACTAAATTAGTCTTCAAGGGTATATTGATCATTTGGCTCATGGGTTGCTCCCTAGATCATTTGGTCATTTCACTCGGTTGATTAAAGATAGAGGTCACTAGAGCGGGTGACGAGCTCCTACTTAGCCAATAATTATCCTTGGAATGTTGTTTTGTTCTTCTAATGGAAATAGGCCAAGGTCAAAATGGCCTTAGTCTCGCCAGAGTGGTGGTGAGGGTATTTTGGTCATTTTGGAAGCCAAGGGTAATTATGTCTTTTGGTCCCTCTATTAGCTATTGACCTATTGGATACATTAACTGAGGTAAGTTAATCATGTGGATTGCTTAATTAAAATGTGTGTTTAGAATTAAAAAGGAATTTAATTATCCAAGTCTTTTTAATATAACTTATGGATATCTTAATTAGATAAGCGAGGCTCCCATGGAAGATATTTAGTATGTGAGGTAAGATGTTTGGGATAGCCTTATCCCCAGAGAATATTCTATTTCAAGAAGAACTAAGGAGGGGTATTATGATGAAACATAATATTCTAGGAACTTTATCCTTAATAGGGTTATCTTGTACTATAAATAATACAAGATAGGCATAACTAATAAAAGAAAGTGAGATATTTTCTCAGTAGATGTGCGCAGGAATTTTCACACACTAGCACTAATATTCTATTTCAAAGCACAAGCCTAAGTAGCCCGTAAGTGTACAAGTCATTTGTAGCAAAGTGTAAGCGAGTGCTGGGTTGAATCCACGGGAATGTGTGAGATGTCCTAAGCTATGTGCGTCCTAAAGAGCTATGTGTTGGGTCCGTAAACTACGATATTTTTGGGTTTTGGTTTGAGGGATGTTCGGGAAAGGTACACCTAATCTAAAGACAAGGAAATAAAAAGGCATTTTGTATGTGTGTGATGTAGGAATCAAGCGATCTAAGGGAATTCTGATACGTGAAAATGGGGACTAGGGTGATTACGCCTTGCAAATAGGTGATTACTACTTCTGTTAGCATTGCTTGATAGATTAAACTTGGTTGCTCTCGTCTATATTCCTGATTAGCCTCCTAATTTCACCCTAAGCCTCAGTGCATGTCTATCCCTAGGCGTTAACTAACTTAGAGCTACGTCATGGTCTTTATGACGTAGGCCTATAGGGCTAGCTAGTTAGGATTCTAGGCGACTTAGATCGATCTAACCTTAGAGTCTAAACTGTTAGTTTGATTTACAGCCAAGATCTAGTCTGTCTAAGGTCGACTAACCTACCCTAAAACCCATTAGACAGATTTAAAGCTAAGAGAGACTTGACCTAGGCTAGACATTAGTTATGCACTACCAATCATCATCACAATAGCAAAAATTAACAATTACGCACAAAGTATACAAATCTAGTGCATGGCATTCAAGGATATATCAGCCTATACTATTACTAAGCACATAGACATACTTAGATTTCACCAATTTAAGAAATAGCACCCGACATGTAAGTAATAAAAGCTATTTATGCTATTAAGTATGCTAGCACACATATAGACATGTATATAAACCTACCCACTTCATGTAATTACCGCACAAAAACATAGACATGCTAGCATAATGATTTAGAAATAGTTAATAGCAAAATAAACTTCAATATACAGATGCAACATCATTGAGGCATTTCAACAAACACATAGACAAATATATAAACTGGCCTTTAAAACCCTAAGCACAAAGCATATACATATATATATATATATATATCCAACAAGTACCCATAACAATATTATACTAATCATCCATAGTACAAGAGTAAATCTCTAATCAAACATACATTAACTTAAGATAAAAGAGAGACAAAGAAGCTACCTTTTTATCCAAAGCCATATCTTTACAACCCAAGAGCTGTGCCCAAACCTTGTGTTTTATCCTCTTAGAGGCTTGATTCCTAGTGCTAAAATATGTTTAAAAGTGTTTGTGTGAGGTGGGTTTATATGGATTTAGGGCTTAGGGAAATGGGAGTGTAAATTGGTTGGTATTCTCCCTAAAAATGGCTGAAAGTAGATTAAATAGAGCTGAATTCGCTCAAGGTTGGAGGCCTTGGCCGGTCAACCGGCCTAGCACCTAGGTTGACTGGCCTAAAAGCCTTACATTCTATTTTGGCTTGTCAACCGGGCCAGTCGACTAGCCCTGAAAGGGGGTCGACTAGCCAGCTTAGAGACTTGGCCAATTTTTTGTTCCTTGCAAGTCAATTTCTTCTCTGGTGCTTCGATCTTCACTTGGTCACTTTCAAATGCACTTTTCTTCATTCCTTTGCATCCGGAACACCTTTGTATTTGATCCACATCCCAATTGCTATCAATCAAACTTAAATCATCTCCCCGAATCTCACCTAAAGTAAGCAACCAATGCACATTAGTATAGCATATAAGTCTTAACTTCAACTATGAACATGTAAGCCTTAATATGCACAAGTATAACCTAAATACTATACTAATATACCAGATGAAGTACAAAACACCGCAAAACAAGTATATACATGCAATGCATAAGCACACGCAAAATCAACACATGAATACCTCTAAAGCTTCTCCTTGTTTGTCCTCAAACAAGCCCAAACCTAAGTCTGTCTCTAAACTTGGTAAAGAGGATTGCCTAGAGGATTGATTTTCCATCATGGTGAGTCTAAAGAGTATATAGGGGTTATTCCTTTTGTAGAGGGGTTGCCAAGACTTTTCGGATCCTTCCCTTATTCACAAGGGTCTCGTATCGCCAAAAAGTTCCCAAATAGCTATAATCACCACAAGCCCGTGATTCTAACTCACGCACACAGGATATTGATGCTTTGTGCCCTCTCAACTAATATGGCCTCCTCAACATACACATATCCTTAAAGAGAAGGAGAAAGAGAATGTGCAAACATAATAGCTCACAAATGACATAAAAGCCTTATTCTCAAGACATCAAAAGAAAGAAACGATAACTTGTGCTAAGTCGACATTGAGTCACTTAAGCACTTATTCAATTAACTTCACTTTTTCATATTTTTGTTGCTTTTTGGCATTTTGCATTTTTCATTTTTTTTTTTGGATTTTTCAAGTTGTTTTCCTTTTTTCTATTTTTTTGGATTTTTTCATCAATACATGACATAAGCAAAGAAAAGAAAAGAAAGGCTACGGCATATGAAAAAGAACCAATCAAGGAAAGGGCACTCATATCAAAACCCCTTTTCAACTCTTCTTCAAACCAAGCCTTGGGTAGCTACAAGGTGCATTCTTAGAGGCACTTACTCCCCGCAACTTTCAAGGTCATCTCTCCCAAGTCTTGATTCTCCCTCTACTTCATTCACTCCTCACAATACAACCCTATCTCCATTAATCAATTAAATCAATCACAAGAGCCAACACTCCAATCAACAAGAGATACACGACTCTATATGCATTAAAATCCAAAAACTTTCACCATTTTAAGCACATAATGGATATCTACTGCAGTCAAAACATATAACAATAAAGCCAAACTCCCACAACTGGCCTAACACTTAGGTGAACTAGCCTAAGGGCCTTACATTCTATTTTAGCCAGTCGACTGGCCCTGGAAGGGGATCGACCGACCAAGTCTCCATTTTTTCTCCTCTAGAGCTGATTTCTTCTCGAGTACTTTGATCTTCACTTGACCGCTTCCTAATTCACTTTTCTTCATTCCTTTGCATTAGGAACACAATCACATCCCATTTTCTATCAATCAAGCTCAAATCATCCCCTCGAATCTTACCTAAAAGAGACCTAGCCAATTTTTGCTCCTCTAGAGCTGATTTCTTCTCGGGTACTTTGATCTTCGCCTAACCGCTTCCTAATGCACTTTTCTTTATTCCTTTACATCTGGAACACAATCACATCCCAATTTCTATCAATCAAGCTCAAATCATCCCCTCAAATCTTACCTAAAATAAGCAACAAATGTGCATTAAGGTAGCATTTAAGTCTTAAGCTAAACTACGAACAGATAAACCCTAATATGTACAAGTATGACCTAAATGCTACACTAATACACCAAATGAAGCACAAAACACCTCAAAACAAGTATATACATGCAATGCACAAGCACACACAAAACAACACATCAACACCCTTAGACCTTCTCATTGCTTGTCCCCAAGCAAGCCCAAACTTAAGTCTATCTTAAAGTTGGTAAAAAGGGTCGCCTAGAGGATTGATTTGGTATCATGGTGCATCTAAGGAGTATGTAAGTGTCATTCCTTTTGTAGAGGGGTTCCCAAGCCTTTTCAGGTCCTCCTCTTACTTATAAGAGGTCTCGTACCTCTGGGAAGTTCCCAAGTAGCTATAACCACCATAAGCCTGGGATTCTAACTCACGCACATAGGATATTGATATTTCATGCCCCCTTAACTAACATAGCCTCCCCAACATACACATAGCCTCAAAGAGAAGGAGAGAGAGAATGTACAAACACGATGGCGCATAAATGATGTAAGAGCCTTATTCTCAACACATCAAAAGAACAAAATGATAACTTGTGCTAAGTCGACATTGTGTCACTTAAGCACTTATTCAATGAATGTCATTTTATCATATTTTTGTTCCCTTTTTAGCATTTTTGCATTTTTTTCATTTTTTTGGCTTTGTTAAGCTTTTTGTCTTTTTTTATTTTTTTGGATTCTTCTTTTTGTATTACATTACATAACAAAAAGAAAAGCAAAAGAAAGGCTAGGGCACATGACAAAGAACCAATCAAGGAGAGGGCACTCATATCAATACCCTTTTTTCAAACTCTTCTTCCAACCAAGCCATGGGGTAGCTATAAGGTGCATTCTTAGAGGCACTCAATCCCCACAACTTTCAAGGGCATCTCCTCCAAGTCTCAGCTCTTCTTCCACTCTATTTAATCCCCACCATACAACTTAATCTCCACCACTCAATTCAATCAACCATAAAAGCCAACACTCCAATCAACTAAGCGACAAAAAACTCTATATGCATCAAAATCGAAAAATTTTCACCATTTTAAAGCACATAATGCAATCTACCATAATCAAGATATATAACAATAAAACCACACCCCTAAACCTAAAATTTGCTTGTCCTTAAGCAAACAGAACAATACTACTCAACAAGCAAATAAGCATTACAAAGCAAGTAAGAGTGGGGTGGACGGGGTAGATGTAAGGGGATAAGTGGAGAAAGGATAGATACAACCTTGTGTACTTTTGAGGCTCTTCAATGCCAAGGATTAATGAATGATCCAAACCCCAACAAGATACAACAAGATGAATTCTTGGAAGCATAAAGGGTGGGGTCGGATACAATCTTAAACTTTTCACCATTTAAGGACATAATGTACATCTACCCTAATCAAAACATATATCAATAAAGTCAAACTCCCACACCCTTAAACCTAAACTGTTTGTTCTTAAGCAAATAGAACAATACTATTCAACAAGCAAATTAACAATACAAAGCAAGTAAGGGTGGTAGAGACGGGGTAGATAAGAGGGAACAAGTGGAGAAAGGATGGATACAACCTTGCATTCTTGAAGCTCTCTGATACAAATAGATAATGATTCAACTACTAATCCCTATCTCTCAACAAATCATAAACACTTAAAGCACACGATTAGTAGCATTGCCATGCGAGCACGCATTGGTATCATTTAATGATTAACAAGGTATATATAGAACGGGAAATGATAAAAGTGAGGATCAACACTTGGGAGGGTGAAAAGAAAAAGCAAACAAAAAGAAAATGAAAATCAAAGAACGATCACAGTAAAAGCAAATAAAAGAAAAGAAAAAGAAAGGAAAGCAAATGGATTACAAACATGTCTAAGGTGCCTCTTAGCAGTGGTAGATTTAACCCCTCCAACTGGGCGCTAATGTTAAAGCAAATTGAGTTTAAAATTACGAGGCAAAAATTGCTAGCTATTCAACCTTGCACAGACAATAAAGGGAAAAGGGTCATGCAATAAATAATGGGGAGATGAATAAGGAATGCCCCCTTTTCAGGATCCCACCTGAACTATCAAAAGATAATATGTGTACCAGTATGAAAGGTGTTATGCATAAGCGCGGAATATCATGCCCCGTGTGCTCTTTAACTGACCACCCCATGGCTTTCTTTCCAAGGCTAAAAACACACCATCTCCCCGGGTTAAAGATAATTCAAATGCATGCAATATTGGAAACGTGCTTTCTAACCTTAGATGAAAGTGTTCTAAACTAAAAGACACAAACGTGAGTTCTAAATAGGGAGACTCGACGAAATAGAAAAGGGGAGTGGGAACGACTCTCAGAGAAGGAAGGGCAAGGGTAAGAGATGATGAAGTACTACACTCTTCTTCTCTACAAGATATAACATGTTCCAGCCTAAGTCGTTCTAACTCCTAAGGAAGGATGAATTCGATCTTAATATGCTCTATGTCCATCAATGAATCATCAAACATCCTAAAACACCCATAGATCATTCTTCCAAGCACACTAATTTCTTTCTTATATGTCTTCTTAGAGTTGTTATTCTCCTTAACACCATGATCCTTAACTCTAAGAGACTTATTATCTAAAACCTCCAAAATTGATGTCTTATTTTCCCCTAATGAATAACTCTAAACCTTTACTAGCCAAAGTCTTATCAAATCCATCTACACATTTATCGCTAGTGGGTGTCATCTCACCATCATGCTTCTCACAAAGGGCATTCACATATAGAGGGGATAACGAGGACTTAAAGGATTTCGGGTCATGTATCCATGAACGCTCGAGAGAGATGTGTCCCCTAGACTTTCTAAATGAAGACTCGAAATGCAAATGAGTGCTATGATTATGAGACTCAACCACTATATGCGTGGGAAGCATAGGACGAGAAGAAAAGGAAGACTCACGTGACTCAATGGAAGGCGTTAAAAGCTTAGGAGGATAGGGTACCATTTCCTCTAAAGCATATCCATAAGAATCATCAAGAACCAAACTATCATCAAGCTCATTCTCATCCTTACTACAAGATGTTAACTCTCTATCAATCTCTCTTTCTAAATTTCTCTCCAAAACACCATTATATTCACCCCTATTGCTTTCTTCTCTAGGTCTCTCTCAGATCTCCCCAACCCAGTCTAAAGGTATTGATATCGCTATTTAAGCACAAGCCTAAATAGCCCGCAAGTGCACGAGATGTATGTAATACAGTGTGTGCAAGTGCGGGGTCGAATCCACAGAGAGGCTACCTTGGTTTAGTCTTTATGTGCTTGAGTGCCTTAAACTACTACTGCGTGTGTGAACTTACTTTGGGATGGAAGGGAGCTCGGAAAAAGGAAAATAAAAACTAATCTATAGAGGAACTTAAGGGAGCCAAACTAAAGAAGGAAACACTAATAAAGAAGAAGGGGACCTAGGGCGATTGCATTGCAACAAGACTTGGGCTATGATAACAGATGATGTCTATCTAAGGCTCAGGACTTCTATTGCCGTTGTGTTGGTCAGGGGCTCTCTTAACCAATACTAGTGGTTTAACCCGTTAGCTGGATTTAAAGCTAAGGGCCAATCCCTCCTAGCTTACGCAATCCGTGCTTAGAACTTATCCTCTTGGCTGGATTTAAAGCCAAGGACTAGCACCTAAACACTACGTGACATTAAGGCTCAATTAACCAACACTAACGTGGGTGAAGGATACTCTAGTCTAGGTTAACTTATCCGCTTGGCTGGATTTAAAGCCAAGGACTAGCACCTAAACTCGACTAAGCATAGCATGTAACCTATTAGCTGGATTTAAAGCTAAAGCCTACTCTACTAAGCAAAGCCACGAGATTAAGCACAATCACATCACCCATATAAGTAGATAAGAGCATTTGAAGCACAAATAACACATGCACATTCACTTAGGCATTTTAACAAACACATAGACATGTTTGATTTCCAATACATAGACCTATTGAATCATGCCATAAATTTATGTAAATAAACATGTATTAAGAGCCAAAGATCTACACAAATCCATTATTCAAAGCCCTAATCTAATATACAACAACAATCAACCCTAAATCTAGCCTAATCTAGCAACATATTTACAAGAAATAGAGAAAGAACAAGAAGAACTTCCCTAAATTCTTGCTTCCAAATCCGTACAAATCCTTCAAATCTTTGTTTAATGCTTCAATTGTAGCTTGGTGTGGGGTTTAGATGGTGGTTTAGGGTGTTTTATGAAGTGGGTAAAGGGTTAGGGTTTATTAGAATTTAAGAAATAAAAGTTTCTCTCTCGAAAATGAGCTGAAACGAGCTTTTTATGGATTTCTTCAGCGCACAGCCGGTCGACATAGCCGGTCGACCGGCTCCTCTTTCTTGCTCGACCGGCTTCAATCATGATGCTCTCTGGACTGGCCGGTCGACCGGCTTCTTGAGGAACTCGACCGGCATCAAATCTTTTATTCTCTGGAGTGGCCGGTCGACCGGCTCTTCTTTCTAAGTTGACCGGCTGGATCAGAATGATCTCTTCTTTATTCCTTTTCTTTCGGTCTTCATCCGTTAGCTCATTTCTTCCTCACGTAAGCTTGAACCCTTCCAAAACACTCCTAAAACATGGAATATAACACTTAGTATAGTATTTATGCACCTAAATACATTATGTACAAATATTAACAAATATGCATAAACTTTGTACTGTGTCGACTGGCCAGGTCAAAGACAGCCAATTTTTTGCTCCTCTGAGTCAATTTCTTCTTGGGTGCTTTGATCTTTGCCCGGCCACTTTCAAATGCTCTTTTTTCTTCATTCCTTTATGTTTGAAATACCTTTGTCTTTGATTCTCATCCCTATTGCTATCAATCAAGCTCAAGTCATCTCTCTGAATCTCACCTAAAGCAAGCAGCAAACACGCATTAATGTAACATATAAGTCCCAACTTCAACTATGAACATGTAGAACTCCATTCTGTTTCCTAGGAAGTGTTTCTTCAAATCCTTAGACTTCAATGCTGAACAAACATCATCCAAGCTGATCTTGTCATGTCCATACAATAAAGTATCTAAAAAGTTCTCGTATGAGGACGAAAAGGAACACACCAAAACAAAGGCAAGATCTTCCGAATCAATCATCACTCATATGTTCTTCAGCTCCATTACAATGGCATTAAACTCGTCAAGGTGTTCTTTCATAGGCATATTCTCTTTTATCTTGAGGGCATACAATCTTTTCCTGAGTCAGACATGATTCGTCAATGACTTAGATGCATAGAGATCCATTAGAGTCTTTCAAGCCTCAACTGTTCTCTCTTTCTCGGTTATCTCCATCTATACATTATTATAAATGGTCATGTGTATTGCACTTATAGCCTTTTCCTCTAATTTCTCCTTTTTCTCTGGCCTCAGTTCCTCTTTAATCTTCTTTTCAAGCACTTTCCAAAGTCGTTACATGACTATGAAAGCCTTGAACTTGATCTTCCAGACTAAAACTACCTTTAGCGTCGAATTTCTCAACCTCGAACTTTGTTGAAGTTGAACTCATCTTCGTCTCTTCTAAAACACACACCTCAGAATAGAATTTGGTCAAACTGACTGCAAAATCAAACTTAGCAAACCGATAAACCTTTGGATACCCCTCTGTCAACTATGGTCAACCTAGTCAAAGGTCAAATTTACGGTCAAAGTTGGCGATATACCAAAAACATGCACCTCATAGCATAAGTTTGCAAAACAGAGCACAAAAAAGGAACTCAACAAGTCAAGAAACATTGGGGTAGGTCTGGTCAAACATTGGTCAAACCTAGTCACCGATCAACGCTTAAAGTCAAAGGTTGGTCAACTCTAGTAAATTGTGGTCAAACCTGTCACAACAGCTCCCACGCGTGCATTACAACATATTTGCCTTTTTCGTCCATGTTTTTCATGCTCTCACACGTCCAAAATTTTGCCACAACTTTACGCCCTAAATTCAACAAATTTTCCTTGTGTTTTTCACGTATAACCATGATGACGATGCCCAACCCACAACCTAGCTCTAAGACCAGTTTGTTGGGAAAAACATGGTGTTAAATGAGATGAAACAAACGAGAAATTCAAGACACACAATCACGTGGTTTTGTCGATGCCTACTCTACATGCAAATGGAGAATTTTATTAAAGCAACGTCGACTATGAAGACAAGATGGGCTCTCACTCTATCTGTAAACGCTCTCTGCTAACTGCCTTACATCTCTCTATTTCCCCTCACACTTATTATAATGGGCTAAATACCTATTTATAGGACATAGAGACAACACAACATGGCAGCTACAATTATGGCAGAGTACAAATAAGGCAGAACCAAAAACAGGTTTCCTAAGCTTGTTTCAGGTCTACTTAGCCATCAAGAAACTTGGCTTCTAAGCAATCTTGGTTCCCAAGCAGTATTGCCATGACCCAACAAGAAAGGTGGCTACTTAGATTTTGTGTCAGCTCTTTTCCAAGCACAATATACATTGTGCTTGATAGTAATTTGCTTTTTTTTTTTTAAGGCAAAGAAAGTGGATCAAATAAGGCAAAAGCTCAAAATGCAGGGTCTTTAAAAGAAAGTGGATGAAATTAGGCAAAGGTTTAGAATGTGGGGTCTTTGCTGCCATCTAATGTACTGTAAGAACACTATGAAGAATGCAAGTTATTCTTTTTCTTCTTCCATCTCACTCACAGGCTCTCAGGTAATTTTTTTAGCATTGATGATGCTTCGAATATTTTAGGAATATCACAAAACTTATGTTATGCATAATAAAAAAAAATGTAACCAAATCTGCTATATAAGTTTAAACTTTTAAATAAGATGGTAACTTAATGGATTCGAAACACACTGTCACTCAGTTAAATACATTAAAACTATTGCACAAGGCTTTAAACAAATCATGCTTGCATGTGAGAGGTGTGTTCAGCACAATAAATGTGTAACTCAATACCTTTTAATTGCACTTCTTATTGAGTTCTATCAAGTCCTTTGAGGGCTATATAGGATTTTGTCTAGCTTTTGTGAATCTACTACTAATAAATTATGAAGTATTGAGGAGGAGGAGGAGGAGAAATAGAACTACCTTTTTCTGCTTTGTCTGATATATGGAAAGTGAAGTTGAATGAACACATATAGCTTATCGACCATTTTAATTTGACATCAAGAATACTTTTGCCTCCTATTAGGTTATGGCTCAAAGTCCAAACCCATACAAATTAGAAAACTTATCGAAGGAAATTAATTATGTTACCAAATTATAAACTACCTAAATAATGTAGAGAAAATCTTAAGGAGCAAAGATTTCTTTCCTCTATAAATAGAATGTCTTATAGCTGACATTTGGTGTGCTTGAGGGCCACACCCGAACGAGGTGTGGGTGAGAGAGCCTGAGAGCATCCGGAGTGTCTTAAATTTATTCTAGTCCTAAGGAGGATAAAGCCATTGTAACAACTCCGTGGAGAGGGTTTAGACTTTTCTATCTACGCAAAAAGTGATTACCTGAGTTGTATCCCATTGTTGTTGAATAGTGGAATTTATCCCAGCAGGGCATGTAGCCGTAGGCAGAGAGCCGAACCACATTAAAACTATCACGTGTGTGTTTCTAGCTATACATTGATATATGTGCATGTATCCTCAATTTTCTCAGCAAGTGGTATCAGAGCTTGGTTGGTGAACTTGCCATGACGACATCGCAAAGAGGATACACAATTTTGAAGCTATCTGTGGAACAAACGTATTGAAGAGGAACGTCGAAAAAGAAGATAATGAATACCAGAATTAGTTTTTGCTCGATCACCAAATTCAAAACATGAGACCACCGTTAGATTCGTTGTGACAAGAGGAGCTGAACCATGATAGTGGTGTTGCTCGAAGATGACCGGAATGCTACTAGAAAATATTAACTATTCATGCTCAAGCTTGAGTCAGATTTTGATCTGAGCATTGAAATTGAGATTTGAGCATACCATTAAACTCTTGGATCTAAAGGAGTTCATTCGATATTTTTTGCAGCGTTTCTTTAAGTTGAAACAATGCTAGAAAAAGCTTGAAAGTTATGAAGTGCTTTAATGGTAGATCTTGATCGAAGCAACCAAATCACGCATGGAAGGTATCCTTAGAACTACAATAATGAGAGGGAAAGTATGGTACTAGTGGCACAAAGATTGGTGGCCGCTAGAGTCACCGGTAACATGAAGAAGATGGCCATGGCGTTTGGAGCAACTTCACCGTGCGCAGAGAGTATTGTTGCGTTCCTTGGAGAGCAAGGATCATTTTGGTGGTAGTCTTGTGGTGTGAGGCTGTTGTTGGTGTCGCCAGCGAGAGGTTGAAGGTGGTGCCCATGGAGGTTGACGATGGACGGCAGCATCGGTGTTGGCTAGAGATTGGAACATGGAAAGTTGGTGTTCAACTTGTGGAGATCGCAGTGGCGGCTGTTGCTCGTTAATCGAATGACCAGATTGCATGATGGAGTTGGATTAGCTTGAAGGACTTATGGGTTGCTGGGTTTGGTTTTCAACGATGAAGAAGAAAGGTTGGTGTGGCTTGGGTGCTACGTAGTGCATGTTAAAGTTGGTGAGCATACCTCCCATAGCCGTTAGATCTTGATACGTGATTTAATGGTTTTGATATGGTGCTTTCTGTTGCATTATAATTTTGGTAAGCTTGCTATTGTGGACCTTTGGATCATGAGGGTGATTTGATGAAGAGAGAAGAGGATTCAATGTGATGCGCATATGGATTCCGTAAGCTCAAATTGACCAAAATTAAAAGCGCTTTGACCAGGGTTTGACGGAGCCTTAATTGAGTTGATTGAGACTACTCTTATGGTTTTTGGGCATGCCAGATCCAAATTTGAACTCTGTTTGTGAAATTTCAACCTGAGATGTGTGTTTTGTGACTGAGAGGAGTTTGACGTCGAGTTTGACTTTGTCTGAGGGTTGATCGCGTTGACTGAGGATGGTCCCGCATAATTTCAACGTCCTGAGTGTTTTTCTAGAATTATTTTGCCAAATTCTTGATGTATTAAGATGAGCCTTGAATTTGGGTGAGATGGTAGAATTGTGATGAAATTGCACAAAAGTTTTAGAAGCATGAACGTGCAAACACATTTAGCAAATTAGTGATCAAGCTTATGTGAAGAGTAGTTTCAATGAGCAAACAAGCTGAAGAAAGTTTGATTTAAAGGAGGAGTCATATGAGGAGATTGACATAGCTAAATAATCAGAGTCCTAGCCAGACGCCTGATAGGGAGTGCCACTATTAGAGAGAAGACCATGTTTGTGATGCCTAATGTTGAGGAAAGACGCAAACAATCTTGAGAGGTCAAGGTTAGATGGCATGAAGAGGGATGTTGATGATGACTTTGTAAACCTGCTAGGCTGTGTTGATAGTTGTTGCTATGAAGAGTGCTGTCAAGTGAGAGCTCCAATATGAAAACGGTGAAGAGGTTCCAGTCGCAGGAAAGAAACTTTAAATTTTTGCCAAGGGAGGAATTTGTTGGGTCATGGCTCAAAGTCTAAGCCATACAAATTAGGAAACTTATAGAAGGAAATAAATTGTGTTATCAAATTATAAGCTATTTAGATAGTATAGGAAAAATCTTGGGAAGCAAGAATTTTTCTTCTATAAATAGAGAATCTTGTTGCTTGTATTTGATGTGTCTTAGGAGTATGCCTTAGGGCCACACCCCATAGGGGGGAGGGGTGAGAGAGCCTGAGAGCATTTGGAGTGTCTTACATTCATTCTAATCCTATTGAGGACAGAACTATTGTAAGAACTCCGTGGGAAAAGGTTTAGACTTTTCTATCTGTACAAAAAGTCATCACCTGAGTTATATCAATTATTGTT
This sequence comes from Cordia subcordata, assembly GCA_028554755.1. Taxonomy (NCBI): domain Eukaryota; kingdom Viridiplantae; phylum Streptophyta; class Magnoliopsida; order Boraginales; family Cordiaceae; genus Cordia; species Cordia subcordata. Next base: position 12,917,311 of record JAPTOF010000010.1, on the reverse strand, counting down.
AAATAGTAGAATTTATCCCACAGGGAGATTATGGATGTAGACAGAGGGCTGAACCATATTAAAAATATCGTGTGTTCTTTGTGTGTTTTCTATTGTGCATTGATCTGTGTGCGTATGTCCTTAATTTTCCCAACACTTAATTTCTCTGATTGTCCTGAGAAAACTTTGAATTCACAATATCCAAAAAAACAAAATTAGTAGCTAAGAGAGTCAACATTCAAATCTAAAACATGTCTAAGGAAAAAAAAAATGAATAAGTACATCTTTGTTGTTCGAAAATTGGAAGAGAGATTCGTCTGGTTATAGAGGCGGCTTTCTTGAATTTGCTGCCTTTGAAATCTTAGAACATGGCTTCATCTGCTCATTTTCTCCTTGTATTACCATATTTTGGTTTTGTTGTCAACCTTACAAATGGTGTTTACGGTAAAATTAAAGAAGCATGGATCTAGCCATGGCACCATTAAACTCATTAGGGGCCTGATAAAGGAGAACTCTGAGAATCATGGAAAATTTTAAAAAAAAAAAAAAAGATGACAGACAGCTAGTGCTGGAAACAAGAATACTTCAAGCTTAGTATAGCAATTCATCAATACTTCTCTCTCAAATACTTTTCGAGCTTAAACCCATTTAGAATGTAGGAAAAAGAATCCCCTTTGTCTTGTATTCATTAGGAATGCTAATTAACGTAATTGCTTCAATTAGCAGACGTTGGCATGTTGACTAACTAAATTCCCATTTGTTTCATGTATATACAAACGGATCCGCGTAGCATGGGCGGCAGCGACAGCAAGTCTCTGACGTGAGAATTAATGCTGGATATACAACAGCATTAATTGAAAACCACATTCCTTAGCATTTTAATAATAACGATTGCATAAAATTATACAATCTGATCGAGATTCTTCTGTACGAACCTAGTTTTTGATGCATCATGCGAACAAAATAAAGGAAAAGATCCGGTTTTTACCAATGCATTCAAAGCAGTTCAAAAAGAAATGCATGGTAGATATGCAATGGAGCCGACATACATCATTTTAAATTTTTAATGAGGCCGCGAATCCAGCGAGATTCAAATTCTTCACAATACAATTATTTTTTTTGGGGTCAACCTTCACAAAAATTTCCTTTTGTCGGTAGAAGTAGTAATCTATTAACACATAAACAATGTACATCAGCAGATGCTAGCAGCATCAAGATCGGTCAATCTTCGCAACACAATTAAGAAAAATAAACTTGAATCATGTAAATAATATCCAGCATTTGCTACGTTTTGATAGGGACTTCCCAATGGTTTGTAAGAATTTTCTTACCTTTTTTTTTATCAAAAAGAATTTTCCCATCTTCAAGAGCAGCAAACATACAGTGCTGTAACCTTTGACTTAGAAGTGTGCTTTAAATCGGGAATTAGAACCCCATTACCAAATCAAATTTTCTATTCGGGAAAATCAAGTTTGGAAAATTAGAGAATCGGGCAAAAAAATTCAGGTGTGGGGAAAATTTCGGAAAAATAGATTAGGGATTAAAATAAATTTCACGATTCTGGGAAAACCTGATTACCAAGATTTTATTACATATATATAAATAATATATTAAATATTATTTATTCATATATTATTATCTAATCAATATATATATATAAATTATTAGGGAAAAATATGCAAACACAAAGAACACGAAAAGAAAACGACACGAGAATTACGAGATTCAATCTTAAAGCCTACGTCTACAGGTAGCAAAGAACAATTTCACTATTGATATGCGAATGGTACAGTCTTCACTTTGGTATCTCTCCCACACGTAATACAATGTCCTAGTTTATAGTACACAATTTTTCCTAAATAGTATACTACTCAAATAAGGCAACATATTTATTATGTGTTAATATGGTAATTAGTTAACAAGGTAACTTGCTAATAAGATAATTTGCTATTCTTGTTGCCCAAGAATACAGGCGACAATCAACGATTCTCTACCTTGACACGTATTCGCTCCAATCAACACACTAATCATCTCCGCTGCCAAATGCCCTTGAGGGCTCAATGCGCTGTGCCACAAATAGTAACCAAGTCTAAGCAATGCTTGAACTCACTGATTGGAACCAACTTGGTCATCATATGTACTGGATTCTCATAGGTAGAAATCTTTTGCATCGATACGATCCATTGTGATGCAATCTCTGATAAAGTGATTTATGATATCAATGTATTTAGTCCTTTCATGATAGATCTGATTCTTTGTCAAATGAATTGCACTCGAGCTATCACAAAAGACTATATTCTGATCCTGCTATAGTCCAAGATAACGAGCCAGGCCTTTTAACCACATGACCTCCTTCACAACTTCTGTAGTCGCCATGTCTCTACCTCAGTAGTCAATAATGCTATAGTGGATTGTAATGTCACTTTCCAACTGATAGCACACTTAAAGAAAGTAAACACGTAACCCGTTAGAAATCTCCTCTTATCAAGATCACCTGCAAAGTTTGAGTCATAATAACCCACCATCCTCGCACAATCTCCAGTTATCTTGCTAAACAACAAACCTATATTTGCAGTGCAACGCAAATATCTCATTATCTATTTCACCACTTCCGAGTGTACTTTCCCTGCCCTATATCTACTCACAACACTAAGTAAATATGAAATGTCAGGACGAATGCACATCATAGCATACATCAAACTGCTAACAACACTTGAGTATAAAACACGAAACATATGATCCACCTCCTCCTTAGTTTTAGGTGACAAATTTGCAGATGACCTGAAATGAGCAGTAAGTGACACATTTACAGGCTTTCCTTTATGCATCCCAAAATGCTCCAGCACTTTCTCAATGTAACTCTACTGAGACAACATTAGCTTCCCAACGTTTTTATCCTTGTGAATCTCTATGCCAAGAATCTTCTTCATTGCTCCAAGATCCTTCATCTCAAACTCATCACCTAGCTGCTTCTGTAATTCATTGATGGCAAATATGCTTCTGGCAGCAATAAGCATGTCATCGACATAGAACAACAAGTACACATGCGAACCATCTGGAAGCTTTTTGGGATACACACAACTATCGTAAGCACTCCTTGTGTATCAAGCACCTATCATGAATGTGTCAAATCCTTTGTACCACTACTAAGGCGACTACTTCAACCCACATAAGGACTTATTCAGTTTGCAAACATGGTTCTCCTTACCAGGAACTACATTTCTTTCTAGTTGACTCATGTAAATTTGCTCCTCAAGATTACCATGCAAAAATGTCATTTTTGCTTCTAACTGCTCAAGCTCCAAATCATGAAGAGCGACCAAGATAAGTAAAACCCTAGTAGACTATGCTTCACAACCAAAGAGAACACTTCACTAAAGTCAACACCCTCCCTTCGTGTATAGCCTTTCGCCATCACCTGTAAGCGTACTACCTTGAAGAACATACAGGCCGCCAGTCAAGTTCCTTTTCAAGAGCATAGAACCTTTTTTCACTTTAGCAACACCATTCTCACTTTGGAATTTGTACCCATGAGAATCCAAACACCCAAGAGAAATCAAGTGTTTCTTCAGCTTCAGTATATGCAATACTCGAGAGATCTTGTAATACCATCAAACATCTTAATATTCACAATGCCTATTCCCTCCACCTCCACTGAAAAGTCATTGCCTAGAAAGACTTTCCTTTCCTTTTTGGTGTAAGAAGAAAATCAGTCACGCCTAGGACACATAGAGAACGTCACATCTGTATCAAGAATCCATTGATTTTGCCACTGTGATGCACTCGCAAACAAAACATCCCTGATACTACTAGAACTCTCTCCATCACTATCGACACTCTCCACCGCATTATCTTAATTCTCCATCTTTTTCTTTCCCATTTTTAGTTTTGGATATTCTTTCTTAATGTGACCCTTTTTACCACACTCGAAACACCATAATTTTCTTGCTTTTGATTTTGACCTTGACTTGCTTTTCTTTCTACCCAAAAATCCCTCTCCATTTAACGACCTCCTTCTACTCACTAGACCCTCACCTTGAACTTCCTCCTTATGTCTCGGGATATGTGTTTCAAGATCCTTTGATTTCAATGAAGCAATCACATCCTCAAAACTAATTTTATCCTCCCGGTACAACGTAGCGTCTATAAAGTTCATATATGAAGATGGTAATGAGCATAACAAAATAATAGCTTGATCTTCGTAATCAATTTTAACACCCACGTCCTTTAAAATAATAACACAAGAGGTAAACTCATCTAGGTGTTGTTTAAGTAGCGTATCTTCTTTCGTCCTAAAATGATACAATCGCTTCTTTACGTAAAGGCTATTCGTGAGAGATTTTGATGCATACAATTCCACCAAAGTATTCCAAGTCTCAATTACTATCATCTTCTCAGCAATCTCTGGCAATATTTCATTCATCACAGACATGTGTATTGCACTTAAGGCTTTTGCTTCGAGTTCTTGTTTTACTGTTGGTTCCATCTTCTTTAGGATCTTATTTTCAATGACTTGCCAAAGTCCTTGCATAGTCATATATATGCCTTGAATCTGATCCTCTATAAACTGAAACTTACTCTCCCATCAAACTTTTCGATTTCAAACTTTCCACTAGTGGAAGACTTTTTTGTTTGCCCAAACTCATAGTTCGGGATAGAATTTGGCACAAGGGATCGCAAAAACGGATTCAGCACGTCAAAAAACCTTACAAACACCATTGGTCAACTTTGGTCAATAACGGTCAAAGTCAACACCGTCCTTAAACAAGCACTTCGAAGCATAATCTAGCAAAACACGACCCAAAAATAGACTCAACACATCAAAAAATATGGGGTAAGGCTCTAGCCAAAATTGGTCAAACCTTAGTCAACGGTCAATAATTAACCCCAATTAAACCCTAATCAACATGGTCAAACTGGCTCTTCCTTCTTTTTCTCTCCCTTTCTTTGTTCTTGGACTCAAGACTCAAGTCCCAAGCCCAAAAAAAAAAAAATTCCCTTTTTCAAAGCCCAAGCCTTGAAAAACCTTTCTCTAACAAAATTTGAAAAAAACTCAAAGCCTTAAACCCAAAACCCAAGTCTCAACCTTAGAACCTAACCTACGAACGAGGTCCTACCCTGACTTGATTCGCAACCCAAGCTCAATGCTCCACTAACCCGAACCAAACACCAAAAAAAAAAAAAAAAATCAAATACCCCAAAACCAAATCGAAGAACACACAAACGCTATCTTCTTTGCCTATTCTTCAAAGCCAAACACAAAACACGACCCGCTAATGTAAGCTTTTACTCCAGCCACCAACGCTCAGTGCAGATAGCATAGAAGTACTCCTCGTCGAGCAAAGACCTTTGTTTGGTTAAATATTGTTTGGTTTGAGCAATTTTAGTTTCACAGTAAGTTTTTGTTTTTTTCTTTTTCCCTCAAGCAACGGAAAAAACCTAAGCTTTAATATCAGCCCGTTAGGGAAAAATATGCAAACATAAAGAACACGAGAAGAAAACAACATGAGAATTACGTGGTTCGACCTTAAAGGCTACGTCCACACATAATATAATGTCCTAACCCCTATTTATAGTACAAAGGTTTTCTAAACAATATACTGCTCAAATAAGGCAATATATTTATTGTGTGCTATTATGGTAACTAGTTAACAAGGTAACTTGTTAATAACGTAATTTACTATTCTTGTAACCTAAGAATACAGGCTACAATCAACATATATATATATATATATTGTTTATTTTTTCCTATTCCTGTTTTTTCAAATTATATTCTCTAATAATAAATGGGGCCAAAAAACCAAATAAATTCTATTTTCAAAATTATTTCAAAAAAAAAGTTTATTGACCTGGATGCGAATAATTCGCCGACAAACCACCCCCACTTGACTTGTTAATAGCATCCGAATCAGCAAAACTACGCCCGAGGTGGATAATATTAATATGCATGGCAAGCCTATACAGTACACAACATCGTGTCTACACCCTTGGTCTTCACATCCTAAATAATAAACGAAATATGTAAACACCCTTCTGATCTCCTCTTGTCTGCTTGTAGCTAAGGAGACGTTCAATTTTAACGTGCATTTTTGTGTGCATTTTTGTCATTCTTGTTGAACATGGCGGATTGGGAATCTCTCGCTTATAGAAATTCTTTGAGCTTAGATTCAATGCTCAGGGGCGGTAGTCATAACCATAACAATAACAATAACAGCGACCCTAGACCCCATCCACCACCGCCAGTAATAGATCGCTTGACTGGTGGCGATGTCCACCAAACCGGCCATACGCGATACTCCCATGTTGACGACCACCCATTTCCATCTCCAGTTGCCTGCCTCATTGGCCATCCTCCACCAAGAGATCATCAAAACCTCCTGTCTGCTTCACCGAATGTTCAGGCTACGGCTTCCCGTCTCACTGGACCCAAACACTTACCCTCCTGATCGAACTAGGTACGCCTTTGCATTGCTTACTACGACACAACTAATGTGGCGTTTTCGTGCAATTTGCAATACATACATACAGATACACCCTTGTATCTTTTTCTTTTTCTTGTTTCTTTTTCTAACAATATATTACGTAATCTTTGTGTGTGTATATATATACACCTCTTATCAAGTTAACTGAAAGTTTTTAGTCTACGTTTGCATGCATTTAATTTATTCTTTAAAAATTACCTTTTTGAATAAAACACTGGTGCTAGAAAGAATTATGTCCCGTGTGATTGGTCTGTAAATCCTCCCTCGGCCCTGCGGTTGCTTATTGAGCGGTGGGATGGATGCTTTGTGATTTGCTTTTGATGACTTTAATAATATCCCTTTTTTTTGACAAAATATATAAATAAATAAATAAAATACAGGTGGTTAATAACCACGGAGCCACATATTGTCCAGGGGGTGCCTATGCAGCCCCTCACTTTTTTTTCTCCTTAAAAAAGAGTGGAGTTCTTATTATTTTTTGGTTAAGCAATGCACATGAGGTGCATCCTCTCATAATAATAGTGCATTCTCTCATGATGGTGATAAAGATAATATTTACCAAATTGTATATTTTATTTTTTAAACAAAAATAAATTCATAACGGAGAAAAGCAAATAAGTAAAAAACAGGGAATGAATTGCCCACTTATATATTTTTTAGTTGAATATTCAATGTTTTAAAATTTGTAGTCAAGTTAAGACAATTACAAAATATAGTTCTTAGCCAAAAAAGTTATAAAACATAGTTCTATTTATAATAACAATAGCTATTCATTTATTTTTCATATGTGTATTAAGATGCCACTATATTAAATGTTATATGTGTTATAATTAATTTTTTAATTCTATTAATTATACATATTCATGCACCGACTAAGCAAGGGGTCCTGGCTCCGCCACTGGTTGTTATCATTATTATTATTATTATTATTATTACTATTTTGAGTTTTTAGAATTTGGATGTGTGAATATTTTGAAATAATAAGGGTTTTTCTTCAGCAAGGACTAATTTGATTTATATGTAAAATATAAAAAATTAATATAGATATTTAAAAATTAAAGATTAGATAAAAATTAAACAACTGAAAGTTTTTGTGGGCCTTTGTGCCCTAGCCCCAAGTGTCTTGGCCCTTAATTTCCGAATTGTGTCTCGTCTGATCCGTACTGTTTTCTCTCTCTGTCAGACTCCATGTCTCCATGTTTTATTTTCTTATCTATTTGGTTTTTCTCCATAAACGGTTTTCTTAAGAATATGTATTCTTTTTTACGTAGATATAGATTAAGTAATTTGTGTATTTTCTTTTTTCATTTTCATCCTTCTATATATCAAATTAACTTGAAAATTTTAATCTACATTTGCATTTATTCTTTATAATCACGTTCTCTATTTGAGTTAGAAATCTAACCTAGAGAAGAGGGAGTCTTAATAAATTTTTCATTCAAAATATGGAAAAAGTTTTTTGATGAACATTTCATTTAGAGAATAATACGAATACAATATTAGGATTATTTAAGAGAAAATTTATCAAATTATCAATATTTGCATAATACATTTAAACAAAGAAAAAAATATTTTTCACTATCCAAATATATTGAATACATACGAAAACTAACTATTTCTCACTATATTTATATTGATGTCAAAGGTTATATATATCATAACATTTAAGTTTGGGTTTGTAACCGCATGTTATATCTTTATCTTTTTTCTCTTTTTTTAATCATTCAAATGAAACGCAATCTTGGCGGCGTCGATATGACAGCTTATTTATTTTCTCTCGCAGGTCATGTCAAAGCCCATAAACTGGTCTACCTCAAGGTCCTTTTGCTGCACTTGATTCGATCTTTGTAAAACTACTTCAAGCGCGTTTTCGCTTCCTTTCGCTACACTTGATTCGATCTTTGTAAATAGTTTCTTTAACTTTTTATCGTGGGTCAAATGGACATTTTACTCCAAAAACAAAGAAATCGATAAAATGTTCAATCAGTATTGTTACGATCCAAATAAAAAATAAACCTAGAATTAAGTAGTATGTCTCTCACTTTTAGTGTAAGTAGGTCTAAGGATCAATTCTTACTAGATACATGTCGTAATTAGCCTTTGACCTCCCTGAAAGTGAAAAGGATTTATAAGAAGGAATACATCAAAAATTCAATCTACGAGCAAACAGTTGCTGACTTTTAATGCGACTTGAGCTAGTAGCTGAAAGCATCACTAACTTAAGCTCTGACCCGAGTAACATGAGACATGTGAAATCTTGTGTGAATAAGCAAAGACCACCTTACAAGGCTAAATACTCCTAAGTGATCGCTAGCGAGTCGGGTGGAATCTACGAGAAATTCTAATCAAAGACAAACATATTCTTAAAATAAAAAAAAATTCCAGGGAATCTCTGGAACAACTAGTCGAGATCCTTCTCCTACAAGGATCGAGATTCAGTTTCAAACTGAATAGTTTTGTTTTTAAAATTTTCTAATTGTTCCAAAGTCTTATAAGTTGAATTAATCAAATTCTAGGCACTGTATTGTTGATTTGGGCCTTGTACGATGGATTTATGTTTTGTTTGTTATTGGGCTTCATCATGCCCGTTATTTGTATCTTTCTTTTTCGGGGCTTTCTTGAGATGTAATTATAATTTCTTCTAATATTAAATCTTTCCCTAACCAAAAGACAAATTAAAGAATAACGTCCATTTGCTGTTAACTTTTTCCATTCACTATAAGTTTGTCTATTCAAAAGAAAAAAAGCTAGTATGCGCAAATATCGAGAGGGATCAAGCTTTTCATTATTTTTTGAATTCCTAGACCCAATTCATTTCATCAGTCATAGAAGTGAAGAAATGGCTTGTAAATTTGCAATAAAAAGATTGAGTCCTATTTTCTATGTATAAGAATAAAATGAAAGTGAACATAAACAGTAGAGTTCTTTAAAATCTTAAGTTGAAAATGTAAAGTTAAACTACTTAAAAAGGAAGTAAAGCAAAGCCATTGGATAGTTATGTTTGCAATTGATTTTTGATTGGACCAAAAATTTTCTAGAAATGGTGAAGTGCATTGGCCGGCTAAGTTCATATGAAGTCTTGTGATTTGAAGAAATTCAATGGATGGCTTTGAGACAAACACATGGTCACATAATCAGATAATCTTATCATATGAAAGCTTAAGAAGGAAACAATTCTCATTGGATGAAAAGTTTGGCAAGAACGTGATGATCAAGTTATAAGCATAAAGAATTCTTCATCTTGTACCTATAAATACATGCGAAGATGGCCGAGCTATGGATTCGTACAAAAATTGTGAGAAAAATTATTTAGTTTCTCATAGTTCCCTTTTTGTTGCCGTAATATTTTGAGTAGGAATTAGTTCCTCATATTATAAGAGAGATTATGATGGTTCTCTTCTTATTTTAGAGTGAAGTATTGTATAATTCTTAACTCATAGTGAATCTTCCGCTAGTTGCCCGTGGTTTTTACCTCAATTTATTTAGGAGTTTTTCACGTAAAATATTTGTATCTCAATTTTCTATTTTTTTCTCATTTCTATTTTAGCTATGGGATATTGCTTCAATAATATTTCCGTTGCACCCTAACCCAACAAGTGGTATCACACCCACGGGTTGAGGGTACTATTCTCTATTACTATTCACTCGTTACTATATACAATTGCGGGCCGTCATTACACATACGGTACTGTAACGTATAGAGTACCTTTTATAGTGAAATAGTGGGAGATAGTACACATTAAGAAGCAAATCGTCACTATCATTATGGCGGCAAAATTTGAAATAGAGAAGTTCAATGAGAGTAATTTCTCCTTATGGAAATTGAAGATAAAGGCCATCTTGAGGAAGGATAATTGCCTAGCAGCAATTGGACATAGACCAATGGAGGTGACTGATGACAAGTGGAAAGAGATGGATGACACGGCGATGGCCAATCTGCATCTAGCATTAGCAAATTCTGTGCTGTCGAGCGTTGAGAAGAAAAAGTCAGCAAAAGAAATCTGGGATACGCTGACTAAATTGTACGAGGTCAAGTCTCTTCATAATAAAAGCTTCTTGAAAAGAAGACTTTATACTCTTCGGATGGGTGAGTCCATACTGGTAATGAAGCATATCAATACCTTAAATACACTATTTTCTCAACTCACTTCAGTGGGTTATAAAATAACGGAACTCGAACGTGCGGAGATTTTACTTCAAAGTCTGCCTGATTCGTACGATCAACTTATCATCAACTATACCAACAATGTTTTGTTTGAATACATCGTCTTTGACGATGTTGCAGTTGCTGTTCTAGAAGAGGAGTCCAGGCGGAAAAATAAAAAGGATAGAGCTGAAAGTTCAAAACATGCAGAGGCGTTATCGTTGGTGAGAGGAAGATCAACAGAACATGGCTCAAGTGGGAGCCATAACCGTGGCAGATCAAAGTCAAGAAACAAGAAAAACATTAAGTGCTACAACTGTGGTGAGAAAGGGCACGTCAAGAAGGAATGCTGGCGCAACAAATCAACTCCCGAGGTGACAAATTCTCAAGGATGTGTTGCCAATACTTTTGGTGATAGAGATATTCTAGTTAGCGAAGCAGCAGCTTCTTCAGAAGGTAGAAAGGAGCTTACTGATGCTTGGATTATGGACTCAGGAGCCACATGGCACATGAAATCTCATCGAGAATGGTTCCACACTTATGAATTAGTCTCTAGAGGATTAGTGTACATAGGTAATGATCATGCCTTGGAGATTGTTCGTATTGGCACCATCAAAATAAAGATGCATGATGGTACTGTTCGTACCATTCAAGAAGTGAGGCACGTGAAGGGCTTGAGGAAAAATCTGTTGTCTCTTGGACAACTGGATGACCTTGGTTGTAAAACCCATATCGAGAATGGAGTCATGAAGGTCATCAAAGGCGCGCTTGTAGTGATCAAGGCAAAAAAGATTGTAGTAAATCTATACATGTTGTTGGGAGATACATTACAAAAGGCTGACATATCAATTGCATCAGCATGCTAAGAAGAATCAACAATAATGTGGCACCGCAGACTTGGCCACATGTCAGAACGAGGTCTGAAGATTCTCTTGGAGCATAATCTCTTACCCGGGCTCAAGTCGATAAATTTACCTTTCTGTGAGCACTGTGTGACCAGTAAGCAACATAGATTATCATTTAGGAGATCTATTGCTAGAAGCAAACATATTCTGGACTTAATTCACTCAGACGTGTGGGAGTCACCGGCTTTATCCCTACGAGGAGCAAAGTATCTTGTATCATTCATTGATGATTACTCTAGGAGATTATGGGTATACCTAATCAAGAACAAGTCAGATGTGTTTCCAATATTCAAAGAGTTCAAAGCACGGGTAGAACTTGAAATCGGGAAGCGGATCAAATGTTTAAGGACAGACAATGGAGGAGAATACACTGACACGAACTTTATAACATTTTGCAAATAAGAGGGTATTCAACGGCAGTTTATTGTCCTACATACCCCTTAGCAAAATGGAATTGTAGACCGGATGAATAGAACTCTCCTCGAAAGAACGAGAGTTATGTTGGAAACTGCAGGCCTGACCAAGTCATTTTTGGTAGAAGCAGCCAAAACTGCTTGTTACCTGATAAACCAATCACCATCAACAGCTATTAGGTTAAAGACACCAATGGAAATGTGGACCGGTAAGCCTGTAGATTATTCTTCGTTGCATATTTTTGGATGTCCAGCATATGTAATGTATCGTTCCCAAGAAAGATCGAAGCTGGATCCAAAATCCAGAAAATGCATATTCTTGGAATATGTTGACGGTGTTAAGGGATATCGCTTGTGGGATCCCACTAACCACAAGGTTATCATTAGCGGAGATGTGATCTATGCAGAGGACAAACTGCAAAGTGAAGAAGATGATAGCATTTCAAAAGAGACTACAGTAGTACAAGTTGAGGATAAACCAGAAAAAGGAGATACTTCTTTTGAAGTAGTACCAAAGCACAAGGAACAAGAACAAAATCAAGCAGAGGTTCTTTAGCGTTCATCACGTCAAATAACACAACCAGCATGGCATTCAGATTATGTTATGATAAGCAATGCTGTATATTGTCTTCTAACGGAGGATGGAGAACCATCAACCTTTCACGAGGCTATTAATAGCCCCGATGTTGCACTATGGATGACAGCAACGCAGGAAGAAATTGAAGCCTTGAACAGAAACAAAACGTGGGAGCTTGTTCCATTACCAGTAGAAAAGAAAGCTATCGGCAAAAAATGGGATTTCAAAATCAAATGTGATAGCAACAACCAGGTGGAACAATATCGTGCAAGACTAGTGGTGAAAGGATTTGCTAAAAAAAAAGGTGTTGATTTCAACGAGATATTCTCTCCTGTGGTGAGACTTACAACTGTCAGAGTAGTCTTGGTTATGTGTGCTGTGTTCAATTTGCATCTAGAGCAGTTAGATGTAAAGACGGATTTTCTTCATGGAGAACTTGAGAGATCTACATGCTCCAACCAGAAGGATTTCCAGAGAAAGGAAAAGAAAACTTGATTTGCAGGTCAACCAAATCTCTGTATGGTTTAAAGCAGGCACCAAGGTGTTGGTACAAGACATTTGATTCTTTCATTATTAGCCTTGGCTACAATAGACTCAATTCAGACCATTGTACATATTACAAGATGTTTGGAGATAATGATTTCATTATTCTACTGTTGTACGTGGACGACATGCTGGTAGCAGGCACCAGCAAAGATCATGTTCAAGAATTGAAGGCACAGTTGGCTAGGGAGTTCGATATGACAGATTTGGGACCAGCAAACAAGATTTTAGGGATGTAGATTCACCGAGACAGAAAAGTCAGGATAGTATGGATTTCCCTAAAAAACTATTTAAAGAAAATCTTGTGTCGCTTCAATATGCAAGATTGTAAGGAAATCTCAAACCCATTTCCTGTCAATTACAAATTATCCTCAAGTATGTGTCCTAGCAATGAAGCAGAGAGGATGGAGATGTCTCAAGTACCGTATGATTAGTAATGGAAAGTCTCATGTTCGCTATGATATGTACGAGACCAGATATTTCTCAGGCAGTTGGAACGGTTAGCAGTTTCATGGTGGATCCTGGCAGAGAGCATTGGAATGCTATTAAAAGGACCCTAAGATACATCAAAGGGACCTTAGATGTTGCATTATGTTACAGAGGATCAGAGTTTACTCTCAAAGGCTATGTTGATTAAGATTTTGCAGGTGATTCTGACAACCGAAAATCCACTACAGGCTATGTGTTTACACTTGCAGGAGGAGCAGTGAGCTGGGTGTCAAAATTACAAACTGTTGTAGCGCTTTCAATAACAGAGGCCGAGTACATGGCAGCTACACACGCCTGTAAGGAAGCTATTTGGATTCAGAGATTAATGGAAGAACTTGGACACAAACAAGAGAAGATTCCCTTGTATTGTGACAATCAGAGTGCCTTGCACATTGCAAGGAATCCAGTTTTTCATTCAAGGACAAAGCACATAGGTGTACAATATCACTTTGTTCGCAAAATAGTGGAAAAAGGAAATGTGAATATGCAGAAGATTCACATGAATGAGAACCTAGCAGATGTCATGACGAAGCCGATCAGTGTTAACAAGTTTGATTGGAGTAGATCTTCCTGTGGCCTAGCAAAGACGTAAGTAACATGAAATGGTAAGTACGGAGAGATTCGGACAAATCATCAATTTACAAGCATAAAGTATTCTTCATCTTGCACCTATAAATACATGCGAAGATGGCCGAGCTATGCATTCATACAAAAATTGTGAGAAAAATTATTTAGTTTCTCATAGTTCCCTTTTTGTTGTCGTAATATTTTGAGTAGGAATTAGTTCCTCCTATTATAAGAGAGATTATGATGGTTCTCTTCTTATTTTAGAGAGAAGTATTGCATAATTCTTAACTCATAGTGAATCCTCCGTTATTTGCCCGTGGTTTTTACTTCAATTTATTTGAGGGTTTTCCACGTAAAATATTTGTATCTCAATTTTTTATTTTTTTCTCATTTCTATTTTAGCTGTGGGATATTGCTTCAATAATATTTCTGCTGCGCCCTAACCCAATAGAAAATTCATTCAAAAGTATCAATTGCAACAAAGAAAAAATTGTCTGACGTCCTATAGGTTACTACGATCAAAATCTACACATATGACCTCATGTAATTGTTTAGGTTTTTCTTTTCTCCTTTTTATTGCAGCATATGCTACAATTTTCTCCCTAATTCTTTAAATTTCAAATCTTATACAGAGTGGAATGAGAGGATACTTTTAAAGCATTTTTAATTTTAAGAAAAAATTTCAATACAACAACTAATATAAACCAAACAATCAATTTTACGACAAATAATATCTCACTCTCTTGTGCTTAGATGAGAATGTATGTTATCTATCTATCAGTCTATACTACTATATAAAGCAACAAGCAGATTACTATTCATTTTCTTGCCCAAGATTGGACATCTTTTTGTGTGACATATGGAGAAAATGTCTCGTTGTTTGCTTGCCATATGGTTGTGGGACCACAGCTATTTTCTGGGATGCTATATTATGGTCCCACACACCATGGACCCGCAGAGCAACATGTACTGGCAGCAACTGAAAACACGCGCATATATAGAGCAAAGTTTCTTCTTTTTTTTTTTTGGGTCAAAATCCCTAATTTTTTAGTTCAATTGATTCTTTCGCTTCTCCTCTCTCCTCCCCTGTGAAAAGCCCTAAACTTCAGTTCGATCAATTCCTCCAATTCAATTCTTCAACAATGGAGCTATAAATCAAACATAAAAATTCATATCAGCAACAATCAAATTGTGGCTTTGATTCTTTCATAATGACGAATCAAAGAAATTGATAACATTGACTTCGAAGGTATGATTTCAATGTCAAACCAATCTCTTTCTAAAAAAAATCAATTTGCATGTGTGTAAGTGTATGTATGTGTATGTATGTTTACACTTATTTGTTCAATGCAAAAGAATAAAAAAATTATTTTAATTTTGACGAAATATTGTTGATATTCTGAGAAACCTTGAATTAACTATAACTGTTAACATGTAAATTTAGTAAACATGTAGTTATGAAAAAACTTGAATTTACATGTAATTCAATTCAATTTTCAGTGAACAAACATCTATAATTGTGAACGAACAGTTACGGATATTGAATTCACTTTAACATTTTATGAATAAACTGAGTTTGCATAGTGAACAAATATCTGTAACTATTTGAATTCATTTCAACATTTCATGAATAAACTGAGTTATGATAATGAACAAACATCTATAATTATGTGCATTCATTTCAACATTCTATGAAGAAACAGAGTTTGCTTTATGAACAAACATCTGTAAGGTTTGCATTCACTTGAATATTCTATGAACAAACAGAGTTTACATTGTGAACAAACATGTGTGGTTGTTTCAACTAATTTCAATGTAAATAGATATTGTGATGAATTGTGAATTTTCAATGAACAACAAAATTTATGGATTCTAAATAAATAGTGTTTTTATTTTAAACAAACATCTGCAATTATTTCAACCAATTTTAATTGTGAAAAAATATTGTGATGAATTGTGAGTTTTCAGTGAACAAACAGATTATGAAATATATATATATATATATGTATATATATTATTCTGAGCAAACATTTGTGGCTGTTTCAACAAATTTTACTTGTAAATAAATATTGTGATTAATTGTAAATTTTTAGTGAACAAATAGGTTATGAATTATGTATAAATAGTGTTTTCATTCTGAACAAAAAAATGTAATTGTTTCAACTAAATAGATGACAATAATGATTTAAAGATTAGAGAAACCGAAACATCAAATCTAATTGGCAAAAAAGTGCTCAGAAAGGAAGATGCATTTGAATTGTACAATGACTACGCGTATATAATAGGATTTAATGTTAGAAAAGGAAAGAAGAGATACAAGAGAAACAATAATGTGGCTTTGACAAAACAAATCTCAATCAGTCGACAAAAATGAACAAATAATATGTGTTCTGAATAAACACTAAAAGTGTACTGAATAAACAGAATTTGCTTCCTAAACAAATAAACTACTATTAACGAAACGATGGTTTTCTTCACTGTAGGTAGTAGAAAATTTTCAAATGTTTTAACAACATGTTTTCATGCATGGAATAATAATTGATCCGTCTCTTACTATTCAACATCATGCTCCTCCCAGCGAGATGCAGAGAAGAGAGAATACAGAACCAAATGACCAACTTGTTGCATATCCAAGCCCACAATAGAATATTATTGAGAGAAAAATTTTCCTTTGATATTATAGTTCCTTTAGCCAATTGTATAAACAATGAAAATTAAAACCTTGTAATTTCTTTAAATAATGTTCCAACAATGCTTGTGGAACTCATTTTTGTCTTTAAATTTGAGTTAAACTTCTTCGATATTGTATACAAATAGAACAGTAGGTTCGATATACAAGTTTATTCAGTGCCTTTATAT
This sequence comes from Cordia subcordata, assembly GCA_028554755.1. NCBI lineage: Eukaryota > Viridiplantae > Streptophyta > Magnoliopsida > Boraginales > Cordiaceae > Cordia > Cordia subcordata. The sequence continues at coordinate 12,900,353 of JAPTOF010000010.1, read as the reverse complement.
TGTTTGTTCACTGGTGTAGCACCATTTGTCCAGTGACCAAACATAACTTTAGAAAATTCTAGTTGCTTAATCATAAGTGAAGCACTAGCAAGCAACTATATGTATGTATTCTTTGTCTCAATGTGGCAATAGTGAAGGTTATATGGGTGTGTTTTGCACATTGTCCCAAGAATTTATTATGTTTCAAACTTATGCTTTATTCGATATATGCATACTATAAGCTTTTTTTTAATGTAGAGAAGAATGGTTTGGTTTGAGTTTCATAATATATTGCTAATAAGATATCTTATTTTGTAGTTATAAAAAGTAAAATAAGGATGTATTGCTTAAATCTTATAAGAGAGACAGTATAGTTTGTTTCGAATATCATATGATACATGTGATAAGATGTTTTAAACATTAGAAGATTTCTCTTCATTTCAATACTACAAACATCTTAAAATAAGACTATTTCAAACCAACCAACCAATACACTAAGTAAAGAGAATGCAACAAATTACTGAACAAGCAATACTAAGCCTGTGAACAAGCAAACTAACTTGGTGAACAATTAAGAATTTTGATCAAACAAACATAGCAACTGTTAATCCAATACAGTGAACAAAGAGAATGCACCAAAACATTAAACAAACAGTATTAATCCATTGAACAACCAATGCTAAGCCATTGAATGAACACAAATTCTAAACAAAACTATTCAACTCCATCAGTACTAAATTAATGACAAAAATATTTATATTTACAACCATTCCTCCCTAAATACATCAACATCAACTCACTGTTTAGTGGATTTGATCATATAAACACCATAATCAACTCTATTCTCCAAGTTCCTCCAAGATATTTCAACCACAATAGGATCATAATCTTTAACTTCTTCAGCTTTAGAATGCTTTTGTCCCATCAAATACCTCAACAATGCAACAATCAGCAACTTATTAACACATAAATAACAATGTGAACAATTAACAATAATATATTAAACAAAGACCAAAACAGTTACACCAACACAATTATGAGGTCTATTACAACAATCTGGGTAACTTCTTCAGAATAATCAAGGCCATGTGATCCTATATTATCTAGAACTTCAAGCAAAAACAAAATTGCATGCAGTAATCAAGCCAAAAATAAAATCACAAGCAGCAATAAAGGAAAAATGGAGCAAAAATAATAAAAAAAGACCGTTTGTATACTTTACCAAACAACCCCCTGCATCGTTTAATATAGAGAAAATTAAACAACAGATTAAGCCAAAATAAAATCGCATGCAGTAATGGAACAAAAATGAAGAAAAAATGGACAAAAAATACAAACAAACCGTCTTCTTCATCTAAAATATATCAAGAGAGACAGAGAGAGAAATTAGGGTTTCTTTGTGCGTTTGATTGCGCCTTTAATTGTGTGCTTGATCTAGTTGTAAAAGTGAGCAGCAAGAGAGACGAGTTCGAGAGAGATTCAAAGTTAGAGAGAGTTAGAGTCAGAGTGAGAGAGAAAGAGCGTATGAGTTACAATCAGATTGTGCAGCTTCAATTGCTTTTTTCCCCTTTAAATATGTGTGTGTAATCAAGCGCCTATAGGTGCCCAGTATTGCAGGTGCACCATAGTGAAGGTTCATAGTATGATTTGCGCTATTTTCTTACCATTTGTATGCTTTTATCTGCCTCTTTTATGAATTCCACTATTTGGCAAGTTAGACCATATATATTTGCACTCTCTTTTATATGTGATATGTAAAAGTGGAATTGCCTAAATTATACAAAAAAAATTGCCACACAAGTTTTTTTTTTTTTTTTCCAATAACAAGGCAATGCATTGATTACCACGATTAATGACCTGACTGAACCACTATCTCAAATCTTGCCTACCTTAGCACTAAACATCTATTCCCAATTTTTTGCCATAATTAACTTTTTAAAATATGAATGCTTTATTTTGGCTGTGTTTGGTTGGGATTTATTTTAAAACACTTATCGTATTTCATAATTTTTGTGAAAATAATATTTTTTGTTATTAATTTATCAAAAGTTACTTATAAAAATACTTTTCATAAAATGTTTTATTTGTAGTTATAAAAAATAATATGAGTCTAGATTACTTATAAGCTATAAATGGTACATTTAATAATATATTCAATTTAAAAATTAAAAAAATGTAAAATTTAAAATTTAAAATTAGAGAAACTAAAAAATTAAACGTTTAAAAATTAAAAATTGAAAATTGAAAAATTAGAAAATTAAAATTTAAATAATTTAAAATTTTAAAAATTTAAATTTAGAAAATAAAGTTTAAAATTTAAAAAATTAAAAGATTAAAAAATAAAAAGTTGGACTTAAAAATTTAAAAATAAAAAATTAATATTTTATAATTTATTTTTTTATTATATAATCATAAATGAGTAGTATTACGACTTAGAATTGAGGTGATTATAGTTAAATTAACTTAAAATAGCATTTCAGGTGAAGTAGCAATAATTACAATTATGTCTCATTATGTCAAACACTTATTTGTTATTAGATATTTATCATATACGATGCATATTTGATTTCAAATTTAAGATGAGTCTATTCCAAGTAGGCCAAGGATCACCAATGCTTTGATTCTTTCAGTCCCTACACGATACTTCCTTATTACTGTATAACAACTCACCACCATGCACCTTCTTGCGCCTGAGACACATGCACTATATAATAACATATAATTCAGCCAAACTCGCAAAACACCAAGCGCCGCATCTCAAAACCTCTCTGTCTCTATCGTGACTCTAACGACGACAGCCACTCTGATGACTGACAACCCCGACAACTTCATCAGCATCAACAACATCGGTAAAAAGATAAGAATCTCTACACAAAATGCACATATATCCATTCGAATATATACACTTATATATACATACACACACATATGTGTGTGTGTGTGATGTATGCTTGCATACAGATCATATGTGTGTATGTGTGATGTATGCTTGCATACAGATCACTAACAATACACAACAACATAGTATTAAGTTTTATATTTGAACTTTTAACTGTTATGACAATCAAAGCTCTCATTCTGAACAAAGATCAAATACAAAAACTAGATTGAAACCGCTACTATAAAGCAAACCTTAATAGGTGCTTGAACATCACTCTGAAAATAAATGAACATCACTGTTAAAATGTATGAAATTACTCTAAAAATATATTGTAAATTTTCACATATTGTAAACGTGTGAACATCACTTTGAAAATGCTTGAACATCCATTTGAAAAATGTTCAAAATGCATACACTACTTAGTTTAAAACTTTTACTCTACATACTCAAAGTGCATACACTATTACTTCATAATTGATGTTCTGCTATGTGATAAACCAAAAGTCACAACTCAAAACTTTTGCTCTATATGTTCAAAATGAACGAATTGCTAGTTCAGAATTGATGTCCCGTTATCTAATAAAATAAAAGTCTTAGTTCAAAACTATTATGCTATATGTTCAAAATGCATAAACTGTTGGTTTAGAATTCATTTTTTGCTATGTGATAAACTAAAAGTCCATTTATTCAAAATAATTACACTATATGTTGAAAATCAATAACCTATTGGCTCAAAATTGATATTTTGCTATCTGATCAGCTAAGTTGTGCTATATGTTCGTACATTAATGAAATTGATGTTCTGCTATGTGATAAACTAAAAGTCTATTAGTTCAAAACAATTTACTATCTGTTCAAAATCAATAAATTATTGGTTCAAAATTGATGTTTTGCTATCTGATCAACTAATGTGTGCTGTATGTTCAGAATGGAATACATTAGTAAAATTGAAATCTCAGAGGGTGAGGAAGAAGTTCCTGAAATTACCATCATTACATTTAAAAGTTACTATCAAAGCTATTTGGTATGTAAATTGCCGACTTTTGTAATTATAAAAAATATTATATTATTTAGTATTAATGAACAAAATTCTTACAGGACCTTCCATTGGACTTTGTCTACAAAGCAAGAATCCATAACAATGACTCCATAACAATTGTAGATATCAAAAACAAATAACACATTGTCGAACTTTACCGATGATCAACAAGGAATAAAGATTGATTTTTCCTTTGTGTTGGATGGTCAAGCTTAAGAAATGAACTAAAGCTAAGAAGCAGAGACAAATGCATATTCACCCAGAAGGAAGACGAAAACTTTAACTTGATAATCAGCCATTTTCAGAATTCTCTATCATGTATTTTATGAATTCAATGTACTGCACTTTGTGACTTTTATTTGTGATTTGAATATCAATTATAAATTATGAAACATCATTATCTTTAATTTAAGCATGAAAGAGTTTTGAACATTCAGTTAACTGATTTTCAATAATTTATCATTATAGTCAAATTTACTTTTCCAATTCTAACAATAGTAAATATACTCTGATTGACAAATTTTCTGCTTTTGCTTTTGCAAGCTTATGGATTTATAAACTCTGATACATTTTTGAAGATCCACTTAATTCATTTTAAACATCTAGTTATATGATTTTGAACATAAAAGACATATAAATGCTAAAATATTTCAATTTTACTTTTTCACAAATTTATGAACTAAAAATTTTCTTTTTGTAGACGTTTACAAATTAAAAATTTACACAATACAAAATTATCCTAAACAATTTTAAAATCTCAAACAATTTTGAGTATTTAGTTAAATGATTTTGGACATCTAGTTAATTGAACTTGGACATTCAGCTAAACGACATTAACGTTAGACAATTTTGACTATTCACTTAAATGATTTTGAATATCTAGTTGATTTATTTTGGGTGTTCACCTAAATGATTTTGAACCTCAAACACTTTTGAGTATTCAATTTAATGATTTTGAATATCTAGTTAATTAATTTTGGACATTCACCTAGGCGATTTTGAACATCAAACAATTTTGACTATTCACTTAAATGATTTTGAACATCTAGTCGATTTAGTTTGGACATTCACCTAAACAATTTTGAATCTCAAACACTTTTGAGTATTTAATTAAATGATTTTGAACATCCAGTTAATTGATTTTGGAAATTCACCTAAATGATTTTGAATATCAAACACTTTTGAATACTGCTGATTATTTATTATTTGCATAAATACCTTTAAATTTACATGAAATGTCATGAACATTACATTCAAATATTATGACAATTAATACATAAAAATTAAATTAAAATAAAATAATAAAGTTCAAAAAAATATGCTAATTATTTATCAAGCATATAAATTTTCAAATTTACAACTAATGTTATAAACATTAACTACTAAAATAATAGAAATAATTGTTGTCCAAGCAATGAATCCAAGATGGAGGGTGAACTGGATTACTGGAACAAATAATCACTTAAAACTTTTATCAAATGTTTCAATTAATCACACATAGAAGACAAAATAATAAAATGTAAAGAATTTAAGGGATAGAACATCAAACGTAGTGATTTAGAGTGATTCGAACTCCTGAGGGCCTAGTCCACTACCTAAGATCTTTTTTTAGGGTTTTGGGAACTCCGTTAGTGAATTGTCTTTTGATTACTACGTTGTAGAATAGTCTACTACCTAAGGTATTCCCTTAGGGTTTCGCTAACTCCATTAGTGAATCATTTGCTTGATTAGTGCGTTGTAGAAGCGTAGAAAAATGTTCACAACCCTTGCTTCATCATAAGGACTACAAATGTTCTCTTAGCACTTGAGGATTTCAAACCCTTCACTCTTGATAGAATGGTTCTCACAAACTATAATTCTCAAAATCAAAGCACTTACTCAGTGGGATAGTAAGAATTTGATTTACAAGACTTCTTGAGCAAGATTACAAGAGGTATTTAAACCTTTTTATACTGCTCTTAGTAGATGGGCAATTTATGAGCTCTAGTAACTTGATCAATGAATGCAAATATATGCAATCAATGAAGATAGCAAAAAATGAGATAAATGAGCAAAAGAGAAAGCTTTCAATGCTATTAGATTGCAGAGAGCATTTTAATCAAGTTGATGTCTAAGTTGAGAGATGAAAGATGTATTTATAATGCCAAAAAGTTGAAATCCTAACGGTCATATTTTAAAAAGCCAAAAAGGGTCTACCAGCTGACTGTACCAGTTGACCACCTAGCTCAGCCGGTAGTGATAGAGAGCTAAAAGGCCTTACTAGTTGAGTCAATTGGTCGATCGCCTGGCTCAGCTGGTAGAGAGAAAAAGCTCTCTAATTGTGCTGGTTGACTGGTTATCTCAGTCGGCACCTACTACACCAGAAAGCAACTTTTTACCAAAAGCCAATGGTCCTATGTTTTTTGCAGATTTTTAACGGCTCAAAAGGTACTAAACAATTAAAAAATATATCACCATTAATACTGCACCAACCTAGCATGCAAAACATTTCATGCTATGTTTAAACTACCACTCAACTCAAGATTTTTAGATTTTTGGGAAGAAAGAGGTTTTTGCATGCAAGAGTATTGTCATATTGGTATTTATCATGTACAAGAATACTCATATACCTATAATGCAAAGCTTATACTTAAGTTAGAAACACTTTTACTATAGATTCTTTGAAGATATAGGCATATATATTTATATATAATCACATATATGCAATAATGTGCCGAGTACCAATGCGATAGTAAATGCTATTGAACATGCTTCTCCATAATGCATAGATGTGGACCAAGGAATTTAATTTTCTATAGGAAAAAATCATGCTAGATATGATACATGACTTATATTAAGGACAAAAGATGATCAAGGATAAATATCTAAGAATCATAAGTAAGGTCAAATGAATATGCATGCAATGTAATAAGCTATTGAGCTTATAGTATTGCCTATGTACTAAGATCAGCATAATGATCTAAGAAAGAAGATGCAACAAAAATTTCTTCCAAGTAATCTTCACAGCTCTTCAATCTTCAAGTAATGAATTTAAGCTTCATTCTCTATCCTTACTCATGTGACTTCATCTTGCTCAATTTAGCCACTATAAACAAGATATTCAAGATACTCAAATAGTAGTAGTTAGTTACAATATAAATTACAATTATGGCATCATCAAAACATAAATAACATAATGAATACCAATAGGTTCAACATTTTCCCCCTTTTTGATGATGACAAAATTGTCCATATTAGAGTCTAGGAGGAAACTCCCTCTTGTTGAGATTGTATGCCTTAAAGACTACTTGTACATGGATATTGAACTCGACATTTGATCATTTATTATATTTATGAGCAGTTCTTATGTACATTATCTCTGGTACATATATGAGGTACATTGTATAAAGGTCCAATGATATAGTCTAATGACTTGGGTGCGTAGTAAGCTTAGACACACTGTAGGTCCAAGTTTAGTTTTGAATATATCATAAAGATGTCCATAGATAGATGGTAGTGTTGGGCATTCTATCGGATAAGGCAATAGTAGGCAAGTCTCCCGATAATGTGATCTACCTAGGTCATTGGAGGGTCTTTCTGGACTTGACTCCTAGTACATGTGTCATGTATTGCACAGAACCACCATGAGTATGTCTTCAGGAATCATCCCATCATTAATAGAGAACAAGATACTCACTGCTTCCGAGTAATTGATGCTCTTAATCTTGAGTATGTGTGGATGAATTGGTAAAGATAGAGTGCAGCACTTTGATGATGTATCATGAGGAGAGGTCTTGAATGATAAGATTGCTTGCCTCGTACGTTGAGTGTTGTGCTTTAATCAATTAGGATATACATATGCAACAGCAAAGTCTATGTGCCCCTTGGATTCATCTTATTAGTTATCATAAATCTAGATCTAGTGATATTATCCTTCAGGGGTGTATCAATCATTTGGCTTATAGGTTGCTCCCTAGATCAAGAGATCCATGGCCAGCTGGTGATAACTCATTAGACTAGAAATTCTAAGGTTTCAAGTGTAGTCTTGGATATGATGGTGCCCTTTGACCAACCTTGACAATGGGTATACATAGAGCAGTATTTTGATCATTTTGCTCGGTCGGTCAAAGACAAAGGTTACTTCATGTAACGAAATTCCTGCTTAGCTAGTAATTATTCTTGAAGTATCGCTTTTGGTCATTTGGTGGAGTGGACCAAAGTCAAAATGGCCACTATGTTGCCAAAGTGGTGGCAAGGGCATTTTGATCATTTTGGGAGCCAAGGGTAATTATGCCTTTTGGTTCCTCCACTAGCCACTTCTCTATTATGTGGGTTAATTGATTAAGATTTGAGTTTAGAAGATAAGAAGGCATTTAATTATTCGAGACTTCTTAATATAACTCATGGACATCTTAATTAGATGAGCGGGGACCATATAGGAGATATCTAGCATGTGACATGGAATATTTGGGTGTTATTTTATCCCAAAAGAATATTCCTTATCTAGAAAGTTCAATGAAGAGTATTGAGGGAATTTCTACATTTCCTAGATCTTATCCTTTTAGGGTAAGCTTAATACTATAAACAGTACAAGACAAGCGTAACACAAAATGAGCCTCTTTGATATTTCTTTCTTTTGTGTGTGTGTGCAATATGTTTCACACACTAGCACCAAGAACACACACTAGTATCATATTCCTCATTTTAGCTTTGTTTTGGCTTGCCCATTACATAGTTAAGTATCCTAGTTCTAAAAGAGTGGTCAAAGTGGAGAAAATTATAAGGCGGCTACTTTGAGAAAGATTTGATGCAAAGAGGCCACCGACCTTCGAATCACGCATCAAGGGTAACGAAATTAATACTCCTTGTTTACATTTTCGTATTTACTGATGATTCCTATGTCTATCACCTATGATTATGCTATTTTTCGCTACCATGTATAGATTATGGATTAAAATGAAAATTTGGTATTTAATCTTGAATATGGCAATAGCATATTAGATCCAACAATTGGTATCAGAGCTGGTTCCATTATACAAATAGCGATGGCCTTAGATTGTGTAATAAACCAATAGAATTTGTAATAATCTAGAGGGTGGCAAGATTAATATGTTTCTATGGTGTATTTGTTATGGGCTAACCTTTGTGGTTGCAGCTTTTGTGCTATTCTAGTCCTAATCAATAGTTCGAATATATGGATTTATTTTCTTACATAGAAAGCTATTGTAGCTTCAATTGGATAGAAGCAGAGAAGTGGGAAAATGGCTTGTATTTCGTGGCCAACATTTATGTTTCTTGCCATAGATGAGCTTGTATAGGTTGTTTTTCTATGTAATCCTTCTAATGTAATGATTCAAAGCCAGGAAAAGCTGCGTAGCACGAAGTTCAAGGTTTTCTAGAAGAACTACTCAACCCATCTAGTTGATCTTTAAGAGCCCTAACCCAACAATAGAAGCGGAGGTCTCTGGATGTACCGGTCGACCTAGCTGATCAACCGGTAAGAGGTATCAGTCGATCGACAAAGGTTGACTGTAACTGTTTAAAGTGTTTTTGGCATTTCAATTGTTTTAGGCTTTGTGGGCTTATTTATAGGAGCCATCGATTAAGGACCATTTAATTTTGCTACAGATGTCTATTTTGCAATATTTATATACATGTTTGATTATATGTATAGTTATGGTGATTTATCACATAGCAAAAAGTCCACCCAAGTAGGGTTTAAAATTGGCTAACCCTTGGATCTTGTTTTTTGGCTTGAGTTTGATAAGTCCCTTGAGATTACTTAGGCTAATTATTTTAATAATTAGAGATCCTAAAGAAGTAATGCATGTAATTGGCTATTTACTTATTTTTCCCATGCTAATAATTAATAGACTTATCAAGATAACTCAAAGCATGCCTATCCATGGATTTTAATACGAAAATAGGTCCAATCCATTATGGCATTAAACGTGTTTTTAGCAACACAAGGTGGAATGTGGCGAATCCTAAGGGTGTTAAGATTTAAAAGAAATACCGAGATAAATGAAGGATAAAGAAAACCCTCAAATTTAAAATATTGAGCAGGAGAGGAGAATGGAAAACCCCACCCCACGACCTTTCACACCTAGTTTCTGTGAAGGGTAAGTGGCATTGACTTCCCTATCGGAGGGTGTCACAACTACTTGGATTTGATGAGGTGGACTTAACGTGTACATTCATGAGGACATTGGTGATGTTCGGCCATCCCATCAATAAAGTTGATCATCATAGACTGTCTTATGGCATGGAGATGAAAGTACTACCCTATCGAAGGGCTCAAGTCTAGATATCTAACAGGGAATAAGATACTACGGAGGTGGTTACTTATACTCAACTCAAATCATGGGTTCGGCCACCCCATTGGTAGAGGTCTCTAGGAGTGTCTATCTAGATAAACATTATCCAAATAGGCTACATCTAACTCAACTATTTATATTTTGGCCATCTTATCGATGGAGTTCGTATGATAGGGTTGAGACACTATTACATCACTGTAGTTAGAGGATTAAACTACAAAATGGCAAATGACATAGAAAGTGAAATCTATATTATTTTTTCTCTATTACATACATATTACACATGTATCCAGTTTATGAAATTTGATTATTGATTGTGATCTTTTGTTAGATATCTGATATGACTTCTTTCAGTCCACTAGCTATAGTTTTAAGCAAGCATAAGCTTACCAGTCTGAATTTTGTGGATTGGAGAAGGAATCTGGACATATTACTCACCACTGAGGAGTACAAGTATGTCCTGACTACTCCTTATCTTATAGTAAGGGTAAACACTTTTGATGCTATGCGCGATGTTGAGAAGAAATGGAAGAAGGCCAATAGTATGGCCAAGTGTTATATGTTCGCTTCTATGTCGGATGTTTTGTAGAACAAGCATTAAAACATGACAACTGCTAGAGAGATCATGACTTCACTGTCTCTTATGTTTGCTGACCAGAGCAGGCTTGTTAGGTAAGCTGTTATGAGATAGCTTACAACCACTAGGATGGTAGAGGGTGCACCTATCAGAGCGCATGTGCTCAAGATGATAAAATGCCTTAGTACTATCAACATCCTAAGCACAAACATTAATGAGCAGTCACAGGTGTACATGATCTTAGAGACCCTTCCACCATCGTTCAATCAGTTTAAGCTCAATTATAACATGCGCAAGTTGAACATGAATCTGATGAAATTGATAAAAGAGCTTTAGGTAGCAGAAGCTATCATGGAGCCTTAAGGTCATACACATGTCTCTCAGGCTTCCACTTTTGGGCATCACCCGAAAGGGAAAAAGAAGCCCAAGATGAAGGGGAAGCAAGAGCATGACTAGAAGAAGAAGAAAAAGAAAAGGACCCTTGGGCCAAAGCAAGGAGCAAGTGTTGGTAAGCCCAAAGGAAAGTGCTTCAAGTGTGGCAAGAAGGGCCACTAGAAGAAAGATTATCCCAAGTACCAAGCCACTGGGTAAGAAGGTACATCCTTCATGCTCTACGTTGAAACTAGTTTAGTGGTTGATTCTATTGATTCTTGGATTGTAGATTCAGGAGCCACTAATCATATTTGCAATTCTTTGCATAGGTTTCAGGTCATGTGGGTGCAGAGTTGAGGGGAGTTCACTCTTAGACTTAGCATAGGAGCAAAAGTTTGGGCTGTTGTAGTTGGTTGAGTTCGTTTGTCATTCTTTAGTAGTAGGGTTTTAATTTTGAGCAAGGTTTATTATGTTTCAAATCGCAAAAGCCTAGTTTCTATTTTACAGTTGTTGATGGATGGTTTTTCAGTATGTTTCCATCCTAATGTTGATATTAGTAGAAATGGAAGTTTTATATGCTCTGGTAGATCACATAATGGTTTGTTCTATTTATACCTTACTTGTGCTGCAACATATAACATTGAGAGAGTAGGATCCCTTAAAAGGAAGGTTCCTAAAATCAATGATACCTATCTTTGGCATTTGCATTTGGGATATATTAGTCAAAAATGCATTTAGAGGTTTGTCGATGATGGGCCTCTTAGCTTATTAGATCTCGAAGAACTACCTCAGTGTATTTCCTATCTTAAGGGGAAGATGGTTATTCTCTTCTAGTGGACAGAGGGCTGAATAGGTATTGAAATTGGTGCATACTAATGTATGGGTCCTACAAGTACACCAACTTGTAGAGGTTATGATTATTTCATTATGTTCACGAATGATTACTCTAGATATGGTTATGTTTATCTAATGCGACACCAAGACTGAATCCTTTGAGAAATTCAAGGAGTTCAAGACTGAGATGGAGCTGAAATTAGACAAATGTATCAAAGCCATTTGGTCTGATTGTAATGGCAAATACCTCTCAGGTGAATTCAGGGATTATCTCACATAGTACAATTGACTGTACCAAGGACTCCCCAGTAGAATGATATGGTAGAAAGAAGGAATCGTACCCTCTTAAATATGGTAAGGTCATTGATGTCTCATACATCATTACCTATATCCTTTTGGGGGTATGCCCTTGAGATGGTAGCATTCATTATGTCTCAAGAGATGTGGACAGGGCATAAGCCTAGTTTAAGTCATTTACACATTAGGGGATGTCCAGCTTATGTGCTAAGTAGTTCTACTACAAAGTTGGAACCTAGGTCGGAACTATGCTATTTCATTGGGTATCCTAAGGGAACCAGAGATGGGATCTTCTATAATCCTAAGGAGCAAAAGGTGTTTATTAGCACACATGCTAGATACTTGGAGGATAACGTAGTGATCAAGAAAACACCAAAATCTAGAGTTACTCTTGAGGAGATTTTTGATAAGTCTCTAGAGGCATCTGCTGATATGGAAAAGGAAAAACAACTAATTTTTACTAGTACACCACAGCCTTATCATAGTAGAGGGATTCCTAGGCAGCCTAATAGATACTATGGGGAGTACTTTGAGCCTTATCATAGTGGAAGGATCAGTTTAAGGATCCCACTAGTTACGATGAAGCAATTTCCGTCATAGATGCTAGCCAGTGGTGAAAGGCAATGGATTCTAAGTTGGAGTCTATGTACTCTAATAGTGTTTGGGAGTTGCAGAAGCACTTGAAAAGGTAAAACCTATAGGGTGCAAGTGGGTCTATAAGAGAAAGAGAGGAGTTAATGGGAGGCTTGAATCCTTCAAAGCTAGATTGGTAGCCAAAGGTTATACACAAAAAGAAGGAATTGATTATGAAGAAATCTTTTCATTAGTAGCCATGCTTAAGTCCATTAGGATACTCCTTGCCATTACTTGTCATTATGACTATGAGATATGGCAAATGGGCGTCAAGATAGCTTTTCTTGATAGAGAGCTTCGTGAAACCATTTATATGACCTAGCTAGATGGATACATTATAACAGGCCAGGAACATATGGTGTGCAAGCTTAAAAAGTCCATTGATCGGCTTAAGCAAGAATCTAGGGGATCGAACATCAAGTTTGATCATGCGGTCAAGTTCTTAGAATTTGAGCAAAATATCGATGACCTATATATGTACAAGAGGCACAACAATAATGTTGTGGCTTTCCTAGTTCTGTATGTGGATGACATCTTGTTGATTGGGAATAATGTGGGGATGCTTTCGTCTATAAAAGTTTAGTTGTCTTCCTAGTTGAACATGAAGGATATAGGAGAAGCAAGCTATGTTCTTGGGATCTAGATTATATGAGATTGGGAGAATAAGAGGCTTGCGTTATCCTAAGCTTTTTATATAGCAAGATATTGGTGAGGTATAACATGGAAAACTCCAAGAAAGGTCTCTTGCCTTCTAGACATTGAGTTACTCTATTACAGGACCAATGTCCTAGTGTGAAGTAGAAATGCATTAGACTCAACCATAGAAGCAGAGTACGTAACAACGTCTGAGGCTATAAAGGAGGCCGTGTGGTTGAAGAAGTTCCTCGCTGACCTAAAGGTTGTCCCAGCTATATAGAGACCCATTGTTTTGTACTGTGACAATACAACTGCTATTGCATAGTGCAAAGAGCCTAGGAATCACAGCGGGGGCAAGTATATAGAGAGAAAGTACCACTTAATCAAGGAATTTATCCAGAGAGGTGACATAATGGTGGAGAAGATTGCTTTAGCTGAGAACCTAGCAAACCCATTCACGAAAACTCTTCCAGAGAGATTGTTTGCCACACATGTAAGTATATGGGTGTTAGATTTATAAGCAGTGATCTTTAGTGTAAGTAGGAGATTATTGGGATTATATACCCTAAAGACCACTTGTACACGGATATTGAACTAGATATTTGATCATTTATTATATTTGTGAGCACTTCTTACATATATTATTTTTGGTATATATGCGTGATAAATTCTGTAAAGGTTTAATGATATAGTTCAACAACTTGTGTGCACTGTGAGGCTGGACACACAATAGGTCTAAGTTTAGTTTTGGATATATCATAAAGATGTCCATAGTTGAATGGTAGTGTTGGGGACTCTACCAAGTTAAGGCTATAGTACGTAAGTCTCCCGATAAGGGTGATCTGCCTAGGTCATTGGAGGGTCTTTTTGGACTTGAGTCCTAATACGTATGTCACGTATTGGATAGAACAACTGTGAGTATGTCTTCAGGAAACGTGCCATCATTTATAGAGGACAAGATACTTACTACTTCCGAGTGGCTGATGCTCTTAATCTTGAGCATGTGTGGATGAACTGGTGAAGTAAGGGTGTAGCACTTTGATGTACCATGACAAGAAGTCTTGAGTGATAAGATTGTCTATCTTGTATGTTAGATATTGTGTTCTAATCAATCAGGTCAATCGTATGCAACAACAGAGTGTATGGGCCCCTTTGGATTTGTCTTATTAGTCATCATAAATCTAGATCTAGTGACATTATCCTTTAAGGGTATATCTATCATTTGGCTTATGGGTTGCTCCTTAGATCAAGAGATCCATGACCAGGTGGTGATCGCTCATTAAATTAGAAATTCTAAGGTTTCGGATATAGTCTTGGAGATGATGATGCCCTTTGACCGACCTTGACTACGAGTATACATAGAGAGTTATTTTGGTCATTTCACTCGGTTGGTCAAAGACCGAAGTTACTTCATGTAACGAGCTCCTACTTAGCCAATAATTATTCATGGAGTGCGTCTTTTTATCTTTTCGTGGAGTGGACCAAAGTCAAAATGGTCAGGATGTTGCCAAAGTAGTGGCAAGGGCATTTTGGTAATTTTTGAAGCTAAGGGTAATTATGTCTTTTGGTTCCTCCACTAGCCACTTCTCTATTGGATACATAATTGAGGAATTTATCATGTGGGTTGCTTAATTAAGATTTGAGGTTAGAAGATAAGAAGGAATTTAATTATCTGGGCCTTCTTAATATAATTCATGAATATCTTAATTAGATGAGCGGAGACCACATAAGAGATATTTAGTATATGACATGGAATATTTGGATGTCCTTTTTCCCAAGGGGATATTCCTTATCTAGAAAGTTTAATGAAGAGTATTGAGGGAATTTCTACATTCTCTAGATCTTATCATTTTAAAGTAAGCATAGTACTATAAATAGCACAAGATAAGCATGACCCAAGATGAGCCTCTTTGATATTTTCCTTCTTGGTGTGTGTGCAGTATTTTTCACACACTAGCACCAAGAATACATATTAGCATCATCTCGTTTTAACTTTTGTTTAGCTTGCCCACTACATAGCTAAGTATCCTAATTCTCAAAGAGTGGTCATAGTGACAAAAACCACAAGATGGCTACTTCGAAGAAAATTTGACGCAAAAAGGCCATCGATCTTCGAATCACGCATCAAGGGTAACAAAATCTACACCCATTCTTGTTTATATTTACATATTTAGCATTGATTCCTACGTGTATAACATGTGATTATGCTATTTTCCGCTACCATGTATACATTATGTATTAAAATGAAAATTTGGTACCTAATCTTGAATATGGTAATAGAATATTGGATCCAACACCCCATTCTCAAGACTTCCCCTCAATCATAGCATAAAGACAATGAGAGCAATAAGAGTAATAAGAGCATTCATATAAACCACCATTTCTCTCCCTTTAGTGTCATCAAAAGGGACCAAAAAGTATAACCTTGAGCCATTAAGAAGGTGAAGGATAATTGTGAGCCATCAATATTAATAGGTATCATTACTTAGCTCTTATACAAGAATGCAAGTATAGAAGTCCTAAGCAAGTATAAGCAACGAAAGATAAGAATAAACAAGAATATAGACAAGCATAAAATGGAATTAAAAAAAGGAAATATCCAAAGGAGCAGAACAATACGAAAAGTGAAATAATAGTGCTAAGGGTGCAAGTAGAATGAAAAAATATTTAAAAAAATCCTAAAGGAATGGGATTTTGGAACTAGAAGCTAGGTAAGAGCAAGGAAAAGCTAGCGGCTTGGGCTGGCTTTATCGTCATCATCGAGAAGTCCCATGTGAAGCTTCATCAATCTTATGTCTTGTGCCAAGCGAGCCATAATTTGACTTTGGTCCCCAACTTTCATTGCAAGGCTATCAAGTGTTCATTATTGATTTCTGAAGATAGTAGCCAAACCATTAACCTTGTCTCCAATGTAATCAACTTTATCAAATAGCCTTTGCACCATCCTATTAGCATTTTTGGACCTTAACTCATAGTATTGGCCTTGCTCTTCATTGTATTCATCCCTAGCCTCCTTATCTTCTTCTTCTTATTTCTTGTCTTTCATCTTCTCATCATCATTATCATCATCCTCATCATGTCCCTTCACATCAATTTCTTACTCTTCATTAACAACATCCTCATGTGGAAAATCAAATGTAGTTTTGTTCACAATGCATTGTTCAGTTAAGCTTCTTATATTAGGAGGCAAGGCTTGAAATTCTTCCTCATGCATCCATTTACCTCTTCAATAATACAAGTCCATACGTTTAAGGCATTACAAATCCAGGTTCCACATGCGACTAAAGGAATTATTGGGAGTACCTTGAAGACTAATCCCTTTAGCTATAAAAATTCTTGTTAACACCATTCCAAAGGATAAGATAGTGGTCCTATTAACCACATTCTTCATGAAGGCAAGGATAGTTTCTGGAAGATTAATTTTCTTGTTTTTAGAAAGCAAATATAAGAAATATGCTTTAGCTTTATAAATATTCCCATCATTTGTGTCTTTCGATACCATATTGTGTTTGAACATACGAATGAGGGCCTTATATTTGGGAAGGACTTTACTCAACAAGGGGAATTCCACATATTCCTATCATATCTCCCAAAGAAATTCATAATCATGTCTTATATCATCAGGGAGTTGAGGAAAATCTCTGAAAGCAAATATAAGGAATTGTTCTTCGTGCAATAGGATACGAAAAATTCTTCTAATATCTTCTTCATTCAACTCAAAATACACACCTTTTACAGTAGATGAAACCTTCCCATATAAGTGAGTCCAATCCAAACTTTCATAAAATTCTTGAACGAGCCTAGGATAATAGGGTTCCCTAGTTGTTATGTAATCCATCCGCCCATTTGTAGTACAATACTCAATCATATTCAAATTTTGGAGTTCATCAGGTATAAGACATTTACCTGGCCAAACTCTTTTCCCAAAGAAACGTCTCTTGCCAGTAGGTGGGTTGTGTGAAGTTTGAGGCTCAGGAAATGGTGGCCTTCTTGATCCTCTTACACTTCTAGAAGAACTTGCTACATTTTTTCCTTTAGTTCTTAAGGCTGGAGCTTTTCCTTTTGCTCTTGTATTTACCATTGAGAGAGAAAAGATTTGAAAACTAGGGTTTTAGATTATGAGAAAAGAAGGATTTTGAAGTGGGTAATGAGATTTTGCAAAAGATTGTAGAGAAAAAGGTTTGAGGAAACATTTTATAGCGAGAAATAGAAAGAAGTTTGAGAGAAATAGAGATAAGTTTAAGAGAGTATATGTTAAAAGAGTCCTGCCAATCAAACCTAACTTTCAAAGCCAAAAAAAAATTGCGAATACTAGTTGACCAGTACTGTGTAACATTCAACCAGTACACTCAGCTGGTAAAACTAGTGGTTGAAGTGCACTACTGATCAACTCAACTGGTCAGCCAATACAGTTGTTTGATACCAAATTAGGTAGAGAAAGTTGATTTTTCACAAATTCAACATGCCCAACTCCCTTCTAATGCTCAAAAATTAATTTCATGCAAAGATTTGGTGAAAAAGTTAGCTAATTGATGCAAAGAATCAACAAAATTGAGCACAACATCATCTTTTGCATGTGATCACATATGAAATGATGTTTAATCTCTATGTGCTTAGTCCTAGAGTGTTGAATTAGGTTCTTAGTTAAGTTAGTTGCACTTGTATTATCGCACGTAATAGGAACATCCTCAAAGATCACACCAAAGTGAAGCAAAGTTTGTTTCATCCATAAAAGTTATGCAACACAATTACCTACTGCAATGTATTCTGCCTTGACCGTTGAAAGTGCTACACTATTTTGTTTTCTACTTAACCAAGATGCTAAGAAATTTCCTAGAAAGTGAAAAGTTCCACTAGTGCTTTTTCTAACGGTTTTACAACCTGCAAAGTTCGCATTGAAATAGCCTACTAATTCAAAATTAGTTCCTTTAGGATACTATAACCCTAATTCTTGTGTTCCTTTTAAGTACCTAATGATTCTTTTGATGGCAAACAAATGAGATTCTTTAGGACAAGACTGAAAATGAGCACACAACTACATGACAAACATAATATTGGGTCTAAAGGCAGTTAAGTCAAGTAAGCTTTCGATCATACCTCTATACCGCTTTTCATCCATCGGCTTATCATTTTCGTCTTTATCAAACTTGTTGGAGGTGCTCATTGGCGTTCCTATCTCTTTAGCTCCATTAAAGCCAAACTTCTTGAGCAATTCTTTTGTGTACTTGGTTTGGTTGATAAAGATTCCTTCCTTTGTTTGTCTGGTTGATAAAGATTCCTCCCTTTGTTTGTCTAATTCGAAGACCAAGGAAGAAATTGAGTTCTTCCATCATGCTCATTTCAAATTCACTATGCATGCACTTAAAGAAGCTTTCACAAAGAGATTCATTAGTAGCACCAAATATAATATCATCAACATATATTTATACAACTAGTATATCTTCACCATCATGCTTTATAAATAAAGTTGAGTCAAGTTTACCTCTTGTGAAGCCATGTTCAATCAAGAATCTATTAAGTCTCTCATACCATGCTCTAGGTGCTTGCTTTAGTCCATACATAGCTTTCTCAAGTTTGAAAACTTGGTTAGGGTAGATAGGGTCTCTAAAACCCAGAGGTTGAGCCACATATACTTCTTCATCAGTGTAACCATTCACGAAAGCACTTTTCACATCCATTTGATATAATTGAAAGTCCATTAAACATGCAAAGGAAAATAACATTCTAATTGATTTAAGTCTAGCAATGGGAGCAGGGGTTTCATCATAGTCAATTCCTTCTTCTTGTTTATGACCTTGTACAACTCGTCTAGCCTTGTTTAAAGTTACTGTGCTAGATTCATCTAACTTGTTCCTAAAGACCCATTTAGTTCTAATAATTGATTGATTGTTAGGTCTTTCAACAAGTTTCCACACATTATTCCTTTCAAATTGATTAAGTTGCTCTTTAATAGAATTTATCCAACTATCATCAAGCAAGGCATCATGCACATTCTTAGGTTCAATTTAAGATAAGAAAGCAAGATGATTGCACACATTTCTCAAAGAGGATCTAATTTCAACACCTTTAGAATGCTCTCCAATGATTTGAGAATAGGGATGATAACCAACAAATTTATAAGTTTTAGGCAAGTTATCATGCTTATCATATACAAAATTTTGATCATCACATTGTTCATCATTTTGTTCAACATGCTGATCTTGATTATCCTCATGATATGCATCATTAGACTCATTTCCTTTATCTAAATCAAGATTACTTTTTGAATAGTCACAATATCTACATCATCACACTTAGGGTCAAAGAAACCTTTATCAAGTTTCACATTAATAGTTTCTTCATCAACAATTTTTCTTTTGTTATAAACTCTATATGCCTTACTAGATGGATAAAAAAAGAAATATGCCATAATCGGATTTTGCATCAAATTTGCCAAGATTGTCTTTTTAATTTAAAATAAAACATGCACAATCAAACATTTTGAAATATGCAATGTTCGGTATTCTCTCTTTCCAAAGCTCGTAAGGGATTTTGTCAAGACCTTTTCGAATAAAGCAATGGTTAATCACATAACATGTGGTGTTAACACCTTCAGCCCAAAAATAACTAGACAAGTTGTTTTCGCAAAGCATTGTTCTTGTTGTTCCTAGCAAAGATCAATTTTTTCTTTCTACAACTCCATTTTGTTATGGTATTCTCGGTGCCAAAAAATTGTGAGAGATACCATTTTCGTCACAAAAAGATTTCAAGGTTTGATTTGTAAACTCGGTACCTCTATTACTTTTAATAGTTGAAATCAAATAACCTTTTTCATTTTGAACACATTTTCAACAAAAGCATACAATTATCCACCCAAACTAGCAACCCTATTGTGTCCAAACAAATCCATATGCAAAAGTTCCAAGGGTCTAGTAGTTGAAATCACATTCTTGCTTTTGAAAGATTCCCTAGTTTGTTTTCCAAGTTTGCGTGCATAACACACATTATTACCAACACACTTAGCTTTAGACAAGTCTTTCAAGAGATCAAGATTGGCAAGATTGTTTATAGAATCTAAGTTAGCATGTCCTAATCTTCTACGCCAAAGCTATGTAATTTCATTCATAGCACTTAAGCACTTAACATCTTGATCATGGAAATCATCAAAATCAAAGGTATACACATTGCCATACCTCACAACATTATCACATTTATCAACTATTTCACGTGAAGAAGCTTTGAAATTAATAAATAATCTTTTATCACAAAGTTGACTTATACTAAGCAAGTTGTGTTTCAAACCATGTACAAGTAACACACTCTGACTACATAGTTTAGATTTGTTACCAACATCTCCAATGCCAATGATTCTTCCTTTGGAGTTGTCCCCAAATGTAACAAATCCTCCACTCTTCTCCTTGAGTGACAAGAAAATCAAGCATGATTTGGTACCCAAGTCTTGTTGGGTCCTTGAACATTAGTTCTAGTTCCTTATGGAACCTACTTAATAATATATTTCTTTTCTCCATACTTTGTAATAAAACATTTATGTGATGCATGTCTATTTCTACAACAATAGTTACAAGTTACTTTAGGAGCACTAGATGAAGATGCCTTCACAAATATTTTTTGTAATGATTACGCCTCTTTTGAAAATCACTTTTCACTTTTGAAGTGCTATCTTTTGAAAAACTTGATTTCTTTCAAAGAAATTCATGTAAGATTTTTGCTTTGTTGAAAAATCTAAGCCAATTCTGGCTTTATCAAATACACGACGTTGTTTTTCAAGTAAAGTATGCAAGTTCTTGGTGCCATTTGTAAATTTAGAAGCAACACATTCCAAATCCGTTACTTTTGTTTTCAATTCCTCATTTTCATTTTCAAATCAATAGTTGTTTTCTTCTTCTCCAATTCTTTATTCAAAATTTGATTTTCAAGTGAAACATCATGCAATTTGTTCTCAAGGGTTAAAACATTTCTAAGATCCTTGTTTTTGTTAACCATCTTCTTAAATTCAATAAGCATTTCATTATACATTTCCTCTAATTCTTCATATGAACTTTTATTTTCATCACAAGAAACATATTCAGGACTTACCTCATCCTCTTCTTTTGCCATGAGACAAAGGTTGGCAACTTCCTTCTCAATGGAGTCTTCTTCTTCATCACTTGACTTTGAATCACTCCAAGTTGCCTTTAGTGCCTTCTTTTTGTATTTCGTGTCATCTTTCTTCCTCAAGGGGCACTTGGCTTTGACATGACCTAGTTTTTTGCATTTAAAACATATTAGTTCATTACTAGATTCACCTTTACTTACCTCTTTTCTTTGCCCCTTCTTTGAGTTGAAATTTTGCTTCCTCATGAACCTTTTGAATTTTGAGAAAATGGCCATTTCATCATCTTCTTCACTATCACTTTCACTTGTTGATTCTTCTTGTGGTATGGTTTTGAGGGAGATAGTCTTTGTGGCCTTTGGTTATTTCTCAAGTTCCTTGAGTTCCAACTCATGAGTCATGAGTCATCTCACAAGCTCATTCAATTATAACCTGTTGAGGTCTTTAAATTCTTTGATAGCTGTTGTCTTTGGTAGCCATGAAATTGGTAGGCTCCTCAAGAGTTTTCTAACAAGTTCGGTATTTTCATAGGTCTTGCCAAGAGACTTTAAAGAGTCAACAATTTCAATAAATCTAGAAAACATTTTTCAATATTTTCATCCAGAAGCATAGAAAAAATTTCATACTTATGCACAAGCATGCTAATCCTAGTCTTCTTAACTTGATTAGTGCCTTCAAGTGTGACCTCTAATTGATCCTGTATCTCCTTAGCCATGGTGCAACCTATGATTTTATTAAACTTAGAAGGATCTAATGCAAGGTAAAGATAATGAATGGCTTTAGCATTGGCTTCAACTAATTTAATATCATCCTTATCCCATTCCTCTTCCGGCTTTGGAGTCTTTACACCGCTAACTTCTTTAAAGGGGATACTAGGTCCATCAACTATAGTTTTCCATGCAATGTAATCATTAGCTTGTAAGAAAATTCTCATTCTAACTTTCTAAAAGGCATAGTTTGTTCCATCAAAATATGGGACTCTAGTGGTGAAAGGACCTTATTGAATTCTATATGCCATGATCTTTAGCTCTAGACGGTTAAGTCACAAACACACAAAAATGCAAATAATCTCAAAGTTATGGCAATAATATGTTAAGCACTAGGCTCTGACGCCACATGTTATGCAAGCAATGAATCCAAGAGGAGGGGTGAATTGGATTAATGGCACAAATAATCACTTAAAACTCTTGTCAAATATTTCAAGCAATCACACATACAAGATAAACTAATACTTGAAATGTAAAGAGTTTAAGGAATAGAAGATCAAACACAACAATTTTGAGTGGTTGAACTCTCGAAGGCCTAGTCTACTCCCTAAGGTCTTCCCTTAGGGTTTCGGTAACCCTACTAGTGAATTGGCTTCTTGCCTAGTATGTTGTAGAAGCATAGAACAAGGTTCACCACCCTTGCTTTACTACAAGGATTTCAAGTGTTCTCTCAACACTTGAGGATTTCAAACTCTTCACTCTTGGTAGAATGGTTCTCACAAACTATTACCCAGGAGCAAAACATTCACCCAAAGGAATAGTAAGAATTTGATGCACAAGACTTCTTAAGAGCAATATTACAAGAGTTATTTAAACATTCCTGTATTGCTTTAAGTAGATGGGCAATTTATGAGCCCTAATAACTTGATCAATAAATGCAAATGATGTGTAATCAATGAAGATAGCAATAAATGAGATAAATGAGCAAGAGAGAAAGCTTTCAATGCTATTAGATTGCAGAGAGTGTTTTGATCAAGTTGTTGCCTGAGTTGGGAGATGAAAAATGAATTTATAATGCCAAAAAGTTGAAATCCCAACAGTTATATTTTAAAAAGCGAAAAAGGGTCTACTAGTTGACTATATACTGGTTGACCCACTAGCTCAACTGGCAGTGACAAAGAGCTAAAAGGCCTTACTGGTCAATTCTGCTAGTCGACTGCCTAGCTCAGCTAGTAGAGAGAAAAAGCTCTCTGGTTATGCCGATTGACTGAGTCGGTCGAATGGCTATCTCAGTCGATACCTATAGAAAAGCTATTGAAAAGCTGTACCTAGTACACCAAAAAGCAACTTTTTACCAAAAGCCAGCAGTCCCATATTTTCTGCAGATTTTTAACTGCTCAAAAGATACTTAACACTTATAAAATCATATCACCATTAATGTTGCACCAACCAAGCATGCAAAACATTTAATGCTATGTTTAAACTACCACTGAACTCGAGATTTTCAGATTTTTGAGAAGAAAAGGCTTTTGCATGCAAGAGTGTTGTCCTATAGGTATTTATCATGTACAAGAACACTCATGTACCTATAATGCAAAGGTTATACTCAAGCACTTTTATTGTAGATTCTTTGAAGATATATGCATATATATGTATTTATAATCACATATATGCAACAATGTGTCATATACCAATGCAATAGTAAATACTATTGTACATGCAACTCCATAATGCATAGATTGGGACCAAGGGATTTAATTTATTAGGGGAAAAATAATACTAGATATGATATATGACTTATATTAAGGAGAAAAGATAATCAAGGATAAACATCTAAGAATCATAATTAAGGTCAAATGAATATGTATGCAATGCAATAAGTTATTAAGCTCATAATATTGCCTATGTACTAAGATTAACTCAACAAACTAAGAAAGAAAATGCTACAAGAATTTCTTCCAAGTAATCTTCATAGCTCTTCAATCTTCAAGTAATGAATTTAAGCTTAATTCTCTATCCTTGCTCACATGACTTCATCTTGCTCAATTTAGCTACTACAAACAAGATATTCAAGATACTCCAATAGTAGCAGCTAGTTTACAATATAAATTACAATTACGGCATTATCGAAACATAAATAACATAATTAATACTAATAGGTTCAACAATAATATTAAAAATCAGGACAAATTAAAAAAGAATGTCAAAAGCAGCACATATACTTAAAAATTTTCAAAAAAAATTGGACCAATTAAAAACTGTCACAACGGAGCACAACTTCCCATAATCACAAAATACACACAGCACATTTTGGAAGCCAAAAAGATCAACCAAAATTGCAAAAATAAAACTAAAAATGCCGATCATCTCCAACCACATTTCTCTCATTCTCTACTAAAGCAACACATCTTGTTCATATCAAACCCAACAATGCCATTGTTGCAAACCCACAACGCCATTGTTGCAAACCCATAACACCACTTACTAGTACTAATCAAACACTAGTCCTAAAAAGCAAATGGCAGATAATCAACAAGTTTGAATGCCAGAAAATGAGCAAGTTCAAGTGGAAGCAAATAAGCAAGTTTAAATAGAAAATGGGCATGTTCAAGGGGAAGTGGAAAAGAAAGTTTAGAAGAAAAAGCAAGCTCAAAAGCCAAAGACCAAGTGAGGAAAGCACAAAAAGTTATCCAAGAGAAAAAGATGAAAAAACCACAATAAGAAGAGTAAGTTTAAAACACTCTCTACTCAAGAAGAAGAAACTTATGATATTAGTCAAAATGCACAAAAAATGACATTCAAATATATTTCCCTATATGTTAAAAATGCATAAACTACTAGATCAAAGTTGATATCATGAAATTTGATAAAATAAAAGTCTTAGTTCAAAACTTTTATACTCTTATGTTCAAAATATATACACAATAGGTTCAAAACTAGCATGGTATTTCATTGGTTACAATGGTATTTTACAAAATATTTTGATATCTTATATAGTTCAAAACCTTTGCCTTGTATGTTCAAAATGAATGAAATACTTATTCAAAACTGATATCATGCAATCTGATAAAATAAAAGTCTTAGTTCAAAATGATTATTCTATATGTTCAAAATGCACACACTATAGGTTTAGAACTTGTATGATATTTCATAGGTTAAAATGGTATTTTGCAAAATATAGTGACATTTGATATAGTTCAAAGCTTTTACTAAGAAGAAGTAGGAAATAGTTTGCCAAGTTTGATATCAAGAACAATACTTGCAAAATTTACAAATTCATTAGAGAGCTCACTGAAGATCAAAATGAGGCAATAAGAAGCATTAGCCTTGGCCATATATTGTTGCTAGAGATTTGTGAACTAAACTCCAAATTAACGTACTGATTGATGAATAGCTATAACCTCTACAAGACAACATTGGCCATCACAAATGGTAAAGAAATATAGATAGATGAAGAAGATGTGCAATTGACCCTAGGACTTTGAACAAGACACATTAATATACGGATGAAGAGGATAAAGACTACAAAGTAGAGTGGAAAAGGATTGGTTTTCTGATGAGGAATGTCTTAAAAATCTCACAGCAACATCAATGGGCAAAAAGCTGAAGGACCAAGGTCATGATGAAAGGTTCAAAAAAAAATTTTGTCTTTTATATGGTTTCCTACATGTTCAGAACAAATACCAAAGGAAATCCACACCTGGAGATACTAAATGCACTCAAGAATGTTAAAGATATAAAAAACTTGAAGTGGTACTCCTTTATCATGAACAGTTTGAATAAAATTGTAGAAGAATAGAAGAACAAGAAAGGTGCTGAGCAATTGTGTTTTTTCACCTATTATATCTAGATAGGATAGTTTTAAGCAACAAAAGAACAGTCCCAAGAAACTACCATGCATTGAGAAATTGGCCATCAATAGCAGTGCACAAGAGAGTCAATAGAGAGAAAGAGAAGCTGGCAGATTTGGCTTCGGCGACTCTCTAGGAATAGATCTAAACAACACTTCTACTGAGACACCTACTATGCCAAAATATTTTAAATGCATGTTCAAACTAGATTATATAATGTTTAAAACTAGACTATATAATGTTCAAAATGTATTACTACCTCATTCATCATAATGAATCACGCAGAACATTCATAAACAAACTTTTCACAGCAACAAGAAAAGTGCTCACTATCTTGGATGAATTAAAGCAAGTACTAGAAGAGGTCAAAGTAAAGCACCCTGGATGCAAATCTTTAAAAACAGTAGAGAATGCAATAGTATCATTGCTACAAACAACTGTAGATGTTCACACCTCCTAGCCTACTCAAGAAGAACCAGACAATGGAGATGACTTTTTCAACAATAAGAAGGTGTTGAAAATAGTTGAGAGAATTGAAAGGGCTGAAGAAGAGAAGAGAACAAATCAACAATTTTCAAGTCCATTATTCAACCTCAACCTATCTCAAGGCAATCTTACTCCAAGAAGTCACAAACAACACCAAGGAAAAGAACAAACTACTTTTGAGAGAGAAAAAAGACATTTTGATGAAGTGACATTAATTGCAAAAGATTACATGGCAGCTACTAAAGAGGAAAATGAAGAACAAGATTAAGAAGAACTAGGCCTACAAAATACACCTGCTCAAACTTAAAAAACACAGAACAATCAAATGAACAACATGACAGTTCTACTTTTGCAACTCTATCCACAGCTCTTGTGAATCTCATGTCTAGCAATAAAGCCTCTCAACTAACTCCTATTAATGTCCTATTCCTAGAACTAAAGATTAAAAGAAAGAAGAAGAAGACGCTCCAATCAAGAAGACACAAAGAGTGCAGCAACTAGTAGAGATATTAAGATCATGATACAAATTAGAACACCGTACAATGGCAGAGAACCTGACAGACCTTCAGGTGACAATAATTGAATATGTCTTGCACATTCTAGCCAAGCAAAGGGAAAAGTATGAACTTGATTAAGAAACTAATTTTTCACATTTATTTAATAGTATAATATTTTTACTACTTTACAAAACTAATTTATAATATTTTCTTTCACAATTCATCATAGGAAACATGTGTTTAAACTTGTAGGTGAAAAGAACTACATGTTGACAAAGAATGATTTCTACTCCTTGAAGCTAGACTAATATGTTAATCAGCCTATACTAACAATATGGTGCCACTACATGAACTACAAACAGAGAACATCAAATCCAAACAATCCAAGAAATTTTTTTGGCTCAATTTACTGCTTTTGTAAGCACTAAAAAACAAAAAAAAACTAACAACATAGGACAGCCACAAAATTTGTTCACTAATTCTATTCTTCTATATCTTATAGGATGCACTATCAATTCAAGAGATAGGACCATGGATGAGAGAAAGAAAATTGAAGCTATTTCATCCAAGGATGGATGAGGAACTCGATGCATGCCCATGGATAAAGATACATGAAGTAGATTTGGTGTGTGTTCAAAATTATTTTTTATACGTTCAAAATCAGTATACTATTGGTTCAAAATACATAAGTGCAGTGTCTAATCAATTAACAATCCTAGCTCAAAACTATTATTCTATATGTTCAAAATCAATACACTATTGGTTCAAAACTATTATTCTATATTTTAAAATCAATACCCTATCGGTCCAAAATAAATAAGTGTGCTATCTGATCAATTTAACAGTCCTAGTTCAAAACTATTGTTTAATATGCTAAAAATAATCCACTATTGGATCAAGATGAATAATTATGCTATCTGATCAATTAATAGTCCTAGTTCAAAATTATTGTTCTATATATTCAAAATCAATACACTATTGGTTCAAAATGAATAAGTGTGCTATTTGATCAATTAACAGTCCTAGTTCAAAATTATTGTTCTACATGTTCAAAATCAATATACTATAGGTTCAAAGTTGATATTCTGCTATTTGATAAACTCATATTCAAAATCCATACACTGTGTATAAAAATGACTATGTGTGCTATCTGATCAATTATCAATCAGTTTAAACCCATTACTCAATATGTTCAAAATGCAGACACTGTTATTACAAAAACGTTGTGCCATCTGATCAATTGAGAAGTCCTATAACCACATAATAATACAGTACTATTACAACTTTTTCTGTAGATGATTATACAGGAATACTGGTTCGTATTTGTCTTATAACTTTAAGAAGAAGACGCTAGAAATCTGGGACAAAAAACAGCAACCATGATGAAACCACATATGCAAAGCAGATTGAACTTGCAATAAGACAAGCCAAAATAGTCACACAATTTCACTATTTTTGAAATGAAAATATCATACTCACTTTTTTGCAATTTGATGCAGAAAGAGCCCATCACAGAGTTTTCGAGAAGACACAAACATCAAAGACCAGAAGTCAAAAACTTTGGTATAGTTATGCTTCAAATGAAATGGAGAATGACAAAAATTTTGTCGATTGGGGAATATATGCAATGAAGCGTATGGAGACATACAATAAAGAAGTCAAAAACAGGAAACTTTTTAAAAAAGGTAATGCTCATAAGAAATTCCTAAATGATATGCCATTAAATTTCAAAATGAAACAATCTCTAATATAAAAAACTTATTTACATATTAATTCATCAATATAACTTTTTTTTTGTGGGAAACATTCATGACCAGGTTCAATCTAATTGCTGAGTTGCTACAGAAAAAGCACAATACTTTCCTTGAAGAACTCAAAAAACATGTAAGGTACCATGTAGAAATAAGTGAAGAACTAGACAAAGAAAAAGTTGAGATGAGGAAAACAAGAGAAAAAAAAATCAAATAGAGGAAGCAAGAGCGACAACAAGAAGAAAAGAAAGAGAGGAGAACAAAAACACTAGTCACCAAAAACCAACCAACTAAAAGAATAGAAAGAGGCAGAGGGAAAGCAAGAGGAAGAGGCGAAGAATGATATATATTGAAACAAAATGAACACTTTATATTTGTAAATTTTAACTTTGAACGAGTACTTTCTCAATTACTTTCAATTAGGAACATCTGATGTTCATCTTGACATTTCTATATTAATATCAAACCGTGCAAATGTTCAGTATTATAAAACTTGACTTTAATTACCATTAACACCATTAAAAAACTAAGTAATATAACACTTTCAAAATGAAACAACTATAAGTTCAAAAGGCAACAACTATATGTTCAAAGTCCAATTACTCCAAGTTCAAAATGTAATCAAATAACTATTCCTTGAATGATGGACGCATAATGTTCAAAGCACAACAACTATATGTTCAAAGTTTGATCACTACAAGTTCAAAACATAATTAAAACAACTTTGTAGTTATTCCTTGAATAATGGACGCATAATGTTCAAAATGCAACAACTATACGTTCAAAGTTTAATTCCTACAAGTTCAAAATGAAACAACTACAAGTTCAAAGTTCGATCATTAAAAGTTCAAAATTTAATAAAAACAACTTTGTTGTTATTCCTTGAATGATGGACATATAATGTTCAAAGCACAACAACTATATGTTCAAAGTTCGATCACTAAAAGTTCAAAATGTAATTAAACAACTTTGTGTAGGATCGATAAAATTACATGTGGTCTATCCAAGTCCATATTTTCAAAAAATTCTACCAAGAAAACATGCTAGGAAAATAAAATAACCACATAACACATAAGAACATGCTTAAGAACATATAGAACATAACTAGTATTTGCAAAAATATGTAATGCTAATCGCTTGAAGTG
This sequence comes from Cordia subcordata, assembly GCA_028554755.1. Lineage (NCBI taxonomy): Eukaryota > Viridiplantae > Streptophyta > Magnoliopsida > Boraginales > Cordiaceae > Cordia > Cordia subcordata. The sequence continues at coordinate 12,870,280 of JAPTOF010000010.1, read as the reverse complement.
TGGGGCCTTTGATGAAGCTAAAATAGTCACGAGCTTTGTTCCCGCTTATGGAGAAGGCCGCAAAAAAATTTTGCTATAAGGGTGTCGCAATAGGCAACTCCCTAGTCTTCTTCCCTATGATTAAAGAGACTACCAATTAGCGAATAGCCTCTTGTGTGGGAAGAAGCAAAGTAATGTGCTCTTGAAAATCTAGAGCAAAAACCACACAATAAATATTCACTATGTGTTATAGTATTCTCTTGCCAAAATGGAAGAGATCAACGAGAAAATTTTTGGATGCTAGAAATGGTTTAAGGTCTGCCTATTTATAGGAAAAGTTTGGCACCTAACCTTGTAAACTATACATGTGGGAAACTTTTTCCTAGTGGTAAATGTTGCCACATGTCATGGAAGTTATTTGTAGTAACTTTCTAGCACATGTCTTGGAAATTAGGCCAAGCCCAACATATAGTCCATAATCCATGTGGAGGCCCAAGTCCGATAAGAAACCATCCAAGCCCAATTAGGTTATCTTGGATTCTAAAGAAAGCCCAAACCTAATTCTAAGCTTTGGGCCGATAAGGCTACTACCACAATATGGAATTTGCTCTTCCAAAATTACTATCTCAAGGTCATTTCACCTGGGGAAGGGACCAAGAAGACACAATTAACCTTGGCTTCCAAAAATAATAAAAAATGTCCTTGCTCGATCTAGGTGACATAATAATTATTTTTTAACTCCGATCTATTCCACAATAAGATCAAAGTTGCACTCCAAGAATAATTGCTATTTCCCAAAAGCTTATTGATATCTCTATTTGAGCACAAGCCTAAATAGCCTGCAAGTGCACGGGACGTGTGTGCAAGTGCGGGGTCGAATCCACAGGGAGGCTACCTTAGTTTAGTCTCTATATGCTCAGGTGCCTTAAACTAGCTACGTGCGTGTGTTTACTTACTTTAGGATGGAAGGGAGCTCGGAAAAAGGAAAAATAAAAACTAATCTATGGAGGAACTTAAAGGAGCCAAACTAAGGAAGGAAACACTAATAAAGAAAAAGGGGACCTAGGGCAATTGCGTGGCAACAAGACTTGGGCTATGATAATAGATGATGTCTATCTAAGGCTCGGGACTTCTATTGCCGTTGTGTTGATCGGGGGCTCTCTTAACCAATACTAGTGGTTCAACCCATTAGCTGGATTTAAAGCTAAGGGCCAATCCCTCCTAGCCTACGCAATCCGTGCTTAGAACTTATCCTCTTGGCTGGATTTAAAGCCAAGGACTAGCACCTAAACACTACGTGACATTAAAGCTCAATTAACCAACACTAACGTGGGTGAGGGATACTCTAGTCTAGGTTAACTTATCCGCTTGGCTGGATTTAAAGCCAAGGACTAGCACCTAAACTCGACTAAGCATAGCATGTAATCTATTAGCTGGATTTAAAGCTAAAGCCTACTCTACTAAGCAAAGCCACGAGATTAAGCACAATCACATCACCCATATAAGTAGATAAGAGCATTTGAAGCATAAATAACACATGCATATTCACTTAGGCATCTTAACAAACACATAGACATGTTTGATTTCCAATACATAGACATATTGAATCATGCCATAAATTTATGTAAATAAACATGTATTAAGAGCCAAAGATCTACACAAATCCATTATTCAAAGCCCTAATCTTATATACAACAACAATCAACCCTAAATCTAGCCTAATCTAGCAACATATTTACAAGAAATAGAGAAAGAACAAGAAGAACTTCCCTAAATTCTTGCTTCCAAATTCGTACAAATCCTTCAAATCTTTGTTTAATGCTTCAATCCTAGCTTGGTGTGGGGTTTAGATGGTGGTTTAGGGTGTTTTGTGATGTGGGTAAATGGTTAGGGTTTATTAGAATTTAAGAAATAAAAGTTTCTCCCCCAAAAATGAGCTGAAACGAGCTTTTATAGATTTCTTCCGCGCACAGCTGGTCGACCTAGCCGGTCGACCGGCTCCTCTTTCTTGCTCGACCGGCTTCAATCTTGATGCTCTCTGGACTGGCCGGTCGACCTAGCTGGTCGACCGGCTTCTTGAAGAACTCGACCGGCTTCAAATCTTTTATTCTCTGGAGTGGCCGGTTGACCTAGACGGTCGACCGGCTCTTCATCCAAGCCGATCGACTGGATCAGAATGCTCTCTTCTTTATTTCTTTTTTCTTCCGGTCTTCATCCGTTAGCTCATTTCTTCCTTGTATACGCTTGAACCCTTCCAAAACACTCCTAAAACATGGAATATAACACTTAGTATAGTATTTATGCACCTAAATACATTAAGTATGAATATTAACAAATATGCATAAACTTTATACTAAGCGCACTCAATTATACTCTAAACACCCTTAAATATGCATGCAAAAACTAGATGCAAACATGCACAAATGACACACATCACTTATCATAAGAGAAAGTGAACTTTGTCTTTGACCTACAAAATAAATGACCATAATGCCCCTCTATGTATACCCACAGCTAAGGCCAGTTCTTTGGCTTGTGTACTATCACCTCCTTAGCTACAACTTTTTCCGTTGGATTTCTTGTCTTATTGCCAATCATCATTAGTCATTGATTCTCTTAATCTAGGGAGTGACCCTCAAGCCACATGACTGATACACCTATTAAGGAGTATCACTAAATCTAGATTAGAATGATAAATTTGGACAATCCCAAAAAGGGGACATAGATTCCATATTGCATATGCATGTTCCAATTAATTAGAACTTAGCACTCAATGTATAAGGCTGCTGATCCTAATAAAGTAAGATCTCGCCCACAGTGAATCAAAGTACCCAACCCTAACTTTATTAGTTAATCCATATATGCTCAAGATTAAGAGCAATGATCATTTAGTAGCAGTGACTATCTTGTTTTCTTTCTTTGATAGCATGTCTTTAGAAAACATACTCACAATGGCCTTGTTCAATACGTGACACATCTACTATTGAGACAAATTCAAAAAGTCCTCCAATGACCTAGGTAGATTGATGTGTTTGTTTTGTGTGTTTATCTATTGCATGTATATACTTGTTTTGAGGTGTTTTGAGCTTCATTTAATGTATTAGTATAGCATTTAGGTCATAATTGTGCATATTAAGGTTTAAATGTTCATAGTTGAAGTAAAGACTTAAATGTTACACTAATGTGCGTTTATTGCTTGTTTTAGGTGTGATTTGGAGAGATAATTGGAGCTTAATTGAGGGTGCTTAAAGTGTGGAGCAAATCCAAGGGTGTTTTGGACGCAAAGGAATGAAGAAAAGTGCTTTTGAAAGTGGTCGGACGAAAGAAGGAGCGACCGAGGCGAAACCAAGCGCAACGTGAGCCAAATTCGGATCTTGCAACCTAAAAAGGACATGGACAAATTTTGGATATGTTTTAGGTTGGAAAAGATGGCTTGGGAGATCCCCCACGATGACACGAAGCCATAGAAAAAAAACGGTGCGCGAATCGGAGCTAAAACGAGCAAGATATGACCATTTTACTATCAAGACTGGTTTGCCTCTGTCTAGGCCGGACGACTAATACGGTCGACCGGCCGGATCAGAACCTGGGCCAATTTTGGCCGGACGACTTAGGCCCAAAGCCGGTCGACCGGCTGGGCCCCCGGCTGGGTGCGTTAACAGCTCTATTTAAGCCACTTTTCAGCCCTTTTTTATAGAGGAACACCACCCAAATCAAACATCCATTTCCCTAAACCTAAAATCCACCAAAAATCACCTCACACACTCACTTCTAAACACATTTAACACTTGGAATCAAGGATCTAAGAGGATCAAACACTAGGATTTGGGGCATAGCTCATGGTTTGTAAAGCTTGGCTATGGATAGAAGGGTATCTGTCTTTTATCCTAAGTCTAATTATGTTTAATTAGAGCTATGTAGGGTGATTATATCTTGTATTTATGGATTGATTACTACTTTATATTAATGGAAACTTGATGGATTTATGTACATATGCCTTATGCTTATGGATTCAAAGGCTATTTTACATACATGTCTATGTGTTTGTTGAAATGCCTCAATGATGTAGCATATATATATTGAAGTCTATTGTGCTATTAACCATTTCTAAATCATTATGCTAGCATGTCTATGTGTTTGTGTGGTGACTACATGAAGTGGGTATGACTATATACATGTCTATGTGTGTGTTAGCATAGTTAATAGCATAACTAGCTTCTATTGCATGCATGTCGGGTGCTATTGCTTAAATTGGTGTAATCTAAACATGTCTATGTGTTTAGTAGTAGAATATACCGGTGTATTCTCAAATTCCATGCCCTAGATGTGTTTGCCATGAGCTTTAATGTCAATTTCTGCTAATTGTGATGCGATCAATGGTGCACAACTAGTATCTAGCCTAGGTCGAGTCCCTTTTGGCTTTAAATCCAGCCAATAGGAGTCTGAATAGGTTTAGTTGACCTTAGTTCACTTAGGAAGGCTAGTTAGTCCACCCTAACACCCTAGGTTCATAAGGACCACACCGTAGCTCTAAGTGAGGCAAAGCTTAGGGACGGACTCGCACCGAGTCCTAGGGCCAGATTGGGGAACTAATTAGAGGACTATGTGCTAAGGTTAGATCGATCTACACTCACCTAGAATCTTATTGGCTAGCCCTAATTCCTAAGTCATAAAGACCACGCCGTACTACTAGGCATCGCCACGTAGGGACGGACCCGCACTGAGGCTTAGGGTACCAATTAGGAGGCTAATTATAGGTCTAGATTAGAGCACTTAGTATAATCCATCAAGTAACCCTAGAAAGACGTAGTAATCACCATAAACAAGATGTAATCACCTTAGTCTCCCATTTCCGATGTTTGAATCCCCTTAGATCACTTGATTCCCCCATCACACACATACGTGCTACCTTTTTATTTCCTTGTTCTTAGATTAGGTTTACTTTTCCTGAGCTCCCCTCAAACCAAAAACACCAAAAACATTGTAGTTAGGACCCCAACAAGTAGCTCTTTAGGACGCACTTAGCTTAGAACACCATACACATTAGGCCTCCCCGTGGATTCGACCCCGTACTCGCACACACCGTACTACACACGACCCGTGCGCTTGCGGGCTATTTAGGCTTGTGCTGAATTAGCGATACCATAGATCATCCTTAGCGAGGAGGCTTGCTCAATATAACCTTATCCCAATAGAGTGCCCAATACTACGATTCAGTTATAGCCTCAATTTATGATGTGACTAAATCTAGATTTAGACCTACTGTGCTTTCAGCTTTATTGCACACCCTAGTCTTTAGTCCAAGTCAAGGGACCTTTATACATACATCAATAAAACATACTAGAGATAATATGTAAGAAACTCATAATGCCATTTAACAAAATAATTATATATTGTTTAAAATCCAAGATGTCATATACAAGTGAGCTTTAGGGCATACTAATCTTAAGAATCTCCCACTTGCATTAAAGATCACTTTTGCACAACCTAATACCTATAGACTCCGAATGTGTGATAAACATTTTCTCTGGAAGATTCTTTGTAAATAGGTCCGCCGGGCTTTTCGCTGAATCTATCTTTTCAACTACCACATCTCTTTTCTAGATAAACTCACTGATCAAATGATATTTTCGTTCAATATGTTTACCCTTTTTGTGATTCCTGGGCTCTTTGCACTGTGAATAGCACCGCTGTTGTCATAATACAATGTCATTGGTCTGTGAGCTACCACCACAACCTCTAGGTCTAAAAGGAACTTTCTTAGCCATATTGCCTCTTTCGCAGCCTCAGATGCTACTACATACTCAGCCTCCATGGTACAGTCAGTAATACAATTTTGCTTAACACTTTTCCATGAAATAGCTCCTCTTAATAGAGTGAAAACATATCCAGAAGTAGACTTCCTAGAATCTCTGTCAGACTGGAAATTCGAGTCTATATAAGCTAATGGTGTTAGATCATCTGCACAATATTCCAACACATAATCCTTAGCCTCTTGCAGGAACTTGAATATATGCTTAACCGAGACCCACTATGCCGGTATAGGGTTTGACTAATATCTACTAACCATGCCAATAGCAATGCAGATATCTGGTCTAGTACATAACATGGCATACATGAGGCTTCTAACCGACCAAGCATAAGAAACTCACTTCATGCTCTCTATCTCCTTAGGTGTTTTAGGACACTAATCCCGATATAGATAAACTCCATGTTTAGAAGGTAATGAGGCCTTCTTAGAGTTTTGCATGTTAAACCTGACCAATATCTTTTCAATAAATGAAGCTTGAGATAGGGCTAGCCTTTTGTTCTTACGATCTCACACAAGCTTGATACCTAGAACATAACTAGCTTCTCCTAAATCTTTCATTTGAAATTGAGTAGAAAGCCAAACCTTGATGGATGATAACATCCCCACATCATTTCCAATTAGCAGGATATCATCCATATACAAGACCAAAAAAGCTACAGCATTTCCATTATGCCTCTTATACATGCAAGCTTTATCAAAATTTTGATCAAAATCATAAGATTTAGTTGTCTGATCAAATTTGATGTTCTACGCTATAGATGTCTGCTTTAATCCAAAATGGACTTCTTTAGCTTACAAAACCATATGCTCCTGGCCTTTGGCAACATATCCATCTGGTTGTGTCATGTAAACGGTCTCGTCAAGCTCTATATTAAGAAAAGCTGTCTTGACGTCCATTTGCCATATCTCGTAGTCGTAATGACATACAATGGCAAGAAGTATCCTGATGGATTTAAGCATGGCAACTGGTGAGAAAGTTTCCCCATAATTGATCCCTTCTTTCTGAGTATAACCTTTTGCCACCAACCTTGTTTTAAAGGTTTCAACTTTTCCATCAACTCCTCTTTTCCTTTTGTAGACCCATTTGCTCCTTATAAGTTTTACCTCTTCAGGTGCAATGACAAGATCCCAGACTTTGTTAGAATACATAGATTCTAACTCTGAATCCATTGCCTTATGCCATTGGTGAGGATTTATGTCAGAAACTGCTTCATCATAACTTGTGGGATTTACCACCTGATCCTATGAAGAAATCTGAAAGAACTATCCATAGTGTATATCAGAAGGCCTGGATATCCTCCCACTATGACGAGGCTCCGATATATTAAGTGTAGTATGTTGTTCTTTTTCATTAACAGATTCTTGTGAAATCTTTTCTAGAACAACTTCAGAATCTGGTGTTTTCTAGATCATTTCATTATTCTCTAAGTATCTAGCATAGGTACTTATTAACATCTTTTGCCCCTTAGGATTATAAAAGATCCACCTCTGGTTCCCTTAGGATACCTAATAAAATAACACAACTCAGATCTTGGTTCTAACTTTGAAGCATTACTATTAAGTACATAAGCTGGACAACCCCAAATGAGGAAATGATTTAAACTAAGCTTACGCCCTGTCCACATTTCTTGTGGTGTCCCAGGCACTGATTTAGATGCTACCAAGTTCAAGATGTATGTTGCTGTCTCAAGGGCATACCTCCAAAAAGATAAAGGTAATGATGCATGACTCATTATTGACCTAACCATGTCTAGTAAGGTACGATTTCTTCTTTTTTCTACACCATTTTACTAGGAAGTCCCTGGTGCAGTCAACTGAGACACAATCCTTTCTTGTGTAAGGTACTCCCTAAACTCACCTAAGAGTTATTTGCCATCTCGATAAGACCAAAAGGCTTTGATACATTTATCCAATTTCTGCTCTGCCTCAGCCTTGAACTCCTTAAATTTGTCAAAGGATTCAAATTTGCATCGATCAGATATACATATCCATATCTAGAGTAATCATTAGTGAAAGTAATGAAATACTCGTAACCTCCTCATGTTGGTTTTCTCATAGGACCACACACATCGGTATGAACTAATTCCAATACTTTCTTGGCCCTTTCTCATTGAGAAGAAAATGACTGTTTGATCATCTTCCCTTTGAGGCAAGATTCACACGGAAGTAGATCTTTGAGATCTAATGAGCTAAGATGCCCATCCTCAACTAATCTCCGAATTCGCTTTAGACTAATATGTCCTAAGCGTAGGTGCCAAAAATAAGTATCATTGGTCGAAGAAACCTTTCTTTTTTGGGAATTAGTTTGTTCTATATTATGCAGTGAATTTGTAATAGGTTTCATATAGAACAAGTTATCATGCATGCTACTGGAACATATAATATTTCCATGTCTACTGATATCAACACCAGAATGGAAATTAATGCAAAAACCATTTAATATTAATTGTGAAATAGAAATAAGGTTTTTACGTACATCTAAAACATAATAAACATTGTTAAAAAATAACTTCCTATACATGGAAAATTTAAGCACTTCCTCCCACTGCAGCGGCCCATACTTTTGCTCTGTTACCCATTCTCAAAGCAAATTACCCTTTAGCTAATTCCTTCATTTCCTGAAACCAATGCAAAGAATTGCAAATATGGTTAGTGGCCCCAGAGCCTACAATCCAAGTATCAGTAGAATCAACTATTAAACAGGTTTCAATATAGAACAAAAGAGGTGTACCTATTTGGCCTCGTGCCAAGTACTTCTGGTAATCCTTTTTCCAGTGCCTTTTTTTGCCACAATTAAAGCATTTGCCCTTGGGCTTTTTACCTATTAACTGTTTGGGCTATTCTACATTTCTCTTCTTTTTCCCTCGACCACATTTTTACTTCCCCTTTCTTTTGAACTTTCTCCCTTTCAGGTTAAGTCCAGAAGTGGATGCTTGAACTATGTTTACGTTACCCTTATTTTTCATTATGGATTCTGCAGCTAAAAGCTCTTTCATTAACTCCATCATATCCATGTTTATCTTGCCCATATTATAATTAAGCTTGAACTGGGTTTAAGATGGTGGTAGAGTCTCCAAAATCATGTCTACCTCTGGCTGTTCATCTATGTTTGCTCCTAAGATCTCGGCAGTATTGAAGTAATCCATCATTTTGAGCATATGCTCCCTGATAAATGCTCCTTCTACCATCCTTTGATTCATAATTTCTCTAATAACACCTTGCCGTCCAGGCCTTCTCTTATCGGCAAATATACTAGACAGTGAGGTCATGATTTCTTTTGCAGTTTCCATATGATGATGCTTGCTTTGCAAAATATCTGACATAGAAGCCATTATATAGCACTTGGCCATATTATTGGTCTTCTACCATTTTGCCTCATAATCTTTCTGGGCTTCAGAAGAGTTTGCCCTTATAACAAGACAAAGAGTTGTTAGGACATACTTGTACTCTTTTGAGATGAGTACTATGTCCAAGTTTTGTTCCCAATCCACAAAATTCGGTCCAGTGAGCTTGTGCTCTTTGAGAATTGTAGCTAGCGGACTAAACAAAGACATTTTTCTAGATATGCAACAATATAATCATAATTATTTTATGAGTATGTAATTGATGCATGTATAATATGTATGCTATTTTTGGAAATAAAATATATAAGTACTTTTACATCATTTGCCTTTGAGTAGATTAACCCTTACACAACTTGATGTAACAGTGTCTTAACGTCCTCACAAAAACTCCACCGATGGAATGGCCAAACTTATGAATGTTAAGTTAAACGCCACCACTTTTTTGAATTGATAATTATCTGGATGTGATCCAATTGAACAATTCAATCACTATTTCATTTGGCTTCTTAAATTCAGTAGCTAACTCTATCGATGGGATAGCCGAACCTACTATTTAAGTTGAGTGTATACCCATTCCTTATGTTCATTCCCCACAACATTCTTGATTTAAGCCGTCCAATGGGGTAATGACTTTAATCAATGTTGCATGAGGCGATCTTTAGTAAAGAATTCCACCAATAGGATGGCCAAACTCACTAATACCCTTTTGAATAAACATTTTAAATTCACCTTGCTAAATCTTGATAAAGTATCACCCTTTGATAGGGAAGTTAATGACATTTACCATTAGCGTGAATAGGACATGAAAAGCTATGGGGTATTTCCAGTCCCTGCTCCCACTCAATATTTTAACATAAGGGTTTTTTCTATTTTTGGTATTCTTGCCTTTTGTTTTAGATCTAAACACACTTACACTTTGGTTTTTGCGAATCCCCTTTGTGTTACTAAAACATTGCAATATCATAATAGATTATTTACCTAAATCTGAGTGTATAGACCCGTAGGTTGGCATATTGTAAATCTCAACTTAAGTTTTTCATTTTTGTCATGAGATTACATGGCATCTTTAGACATAATTACTTACAATTATCTTGTCTACAAATCCTAATGAGTGGACACATTTCTAGGTGGTAATCATGTTTATGCTTATGCAAATATGTTAAAACATATATTAATGCATTATAAACATCCACCAAAATATGTTAGAGTCCTCCTTTGATGGCTCCCTGCAATTATCAATCCAAAAAGCACAAAATAGCAATTTTTGTTGCAATTTCTGCCAGAGCTGGTCGACCGCAAATGAGGAGCTAGTAGAGTGGCAAGCTCGACTGGCTGAGACAAATAGTCTTGTATGCTATTTTTCCTTCTCTCCTTGGTCTTTAAAGATTAAAACAATAATATATTTTGCTATTACCAATAAAAGCTTACAATCATAAAAGAAACATTACAAGGTTATCAAAACATCCTATGCTTTTTTTAAATGAAGCTATAAGCAATAACCATAAAGATCTATACATGAAATCACCTATGGGCAAGCTTTGTTGACCGTACACGAAATTCTATTATGCATACATACGACCATCAAAGGGATTTTATATCAACTTATAAGCATAAAACCACAAGTATATGCAGCACAAGATTTCCTAATCTTGCCACTCACAAGATGACTAACATATTCATGCAAATACAATATTCTTGCATAGTCTAAGCATGTTGTGTATAAGCCTTAGCTCTGATATCAATTGTAGGATCGATAATATTGCATGTGGTCTATCTTAGTCCATATTTTTAAAAAGTTCCACCAAGAAAACATGCTAAGAAAATAAAATAACCACATAACACACACAAGAACATGCTTAAGAATATATAGAACATAACTAGTATTTGCAAAAATATGTAAAGCTAACCTCTTGAAGCGTGGGACCTTTGATGAAGCTATAACTACCATGAGCTTTGTTCCCGCTCACGGACAAAGCCGTCAAAATATGTTACTATAAAGGTGTCGCAATAGGCAACTCCTTAGTTTTCTTCCTTATGATTAAAGGGACTTATCTTGAGAGAATAGCTTCTTGTGTGGAAAGAAGCAAAGTAATGTGCTCTTGAAAATCTAGAGCAAAAACCACACTATAAGTGTGTACTATGTGTTGTAGTATTTTCTTGCCAAAATAGAAGAGATCAACTACAAAATTTTTTGATGCCAGAAATGGTTTAAGGTCTTGCCTATTTATAGGAAAAGTTTGGCACCTAAACCTTGTAAACTTTCCATATGAGAACTTTTTCTTAGTGGTAAATGTTTGCCACATGTCATGGAAGTTACTTGTACAATTTCAATTCTTCTTTTAGTAACTTTCTAGCACATGTCTTGGAAGATTGGGTCAAGCCCACAATGCAAGCCCATGACATAGTCCATAATCCATGTGGAGGCCCAAGCCCAAGAAATCATCCAAGCCCAATTAGGTTATCTTGGACTCTAAATAAAGCCTAAACCTAATTCCAAGCTTTGGCTCAATAAGGCTACTACCATAATATAGAATTTTCTCTTTCAAGATTACTCTCTCAGAGTCATTTCAACTAGGGAAAGGACCAAGAAGATACAATTAACCTTGGCTTCCAAATATAATAAAAAATGTCCTTGCTCGATCTAAGGGAAATAATAATTATTTTTTAACTCCAATTTATTCCACTATAAGATCAAAGTTGCACTCCAAGAATAATTGCTATTTCCCAAAAGCTTATCACAAAAGAATGTGAACTTTGTTTTTGACCTACTAAATAATCGACCATAATGGCCCCTCTATGTATACCCACAGCTAAGGACGGTCCTTTGGCTTCTACACTATCATTTCCTTGGCTGCATCTTTTTCCTTTAGATTTCTTGTCCTATTGCCAAACATCCTTGGTCAAGGATTCTCTTGATCTAGGAAACGACCCTCAAGCTATATGATTGATACACCTATAAAGGTAGTATCACTAGATCTAGACTCGGATGATAAATTTGGACAATCCCAAAGGGGGCATATAGATTTCATATTGCATATGCATGTTCCAATTAATTAGAACTTAGTAGTCAATGTACAAGGCTGTTGATCCTAATAAAGTGAGATCTCACCTATAGTGAATCAAAGTACCAAACCCTAACTTTATTAGCTCATCCACGTATACTCAAGATTAAGAGTAATGATTATTTAGTAGCAGTGAGTATCTTGTTTTCTTTCTTTGATAGTATGTCTCTAGAAAACATACTCACAATGGTCCTGTCCAATACGTAACACACGTACTATCGAGACAAATCCAAAATATCCTCCAATGACCTAGGTAGATCACCCTCAACGAGGAGACTTGCTCAATATAACCTTATCTCAGTAGAATGCCCAACACTACGATTAGTTATGGACTTAATTTATGACGTGAATAACTCAGGACTCGGACCTACTGTGCATCCAACCTTATTGTGCACCCAAGTCATTAGTTCAAGTCAAGGAACCTTTATACATATATCTATAAAACATACTAAAGATAATATGTAAGAAACTCATAACACCATTTAACAAAATGATTATAAATTGTTTAACATCCAAAATGTCATATACAAGTGAGCTTTAGAGAATACTAATCTTATCACATTGTAGTTATTCCTTGAATGATGGACGCATAATGTTCAAAACACAACAACTATACGTAACTATACGTTCAAAGTTCAATTATTACAAGTTCAAAATGAAGCAACTATGAGTTCAAAGTTCGATCACCACAAGTTTAAAATGTAATAAAAACAACTTTGTAGTTATTCCTTGAATGATAAACACATAATGTTCAAAACAAAACAACTATATGTCCAAAGTTCAATAACGACAAGTTCAAAATGTCATAAAAATAACTTTGTAGTTATTCCTTGAATGAGAATATTTAGAAAAAAAAAAATCCATCTAAACAAAAAATTTTCTCTCATGAATAACATCCATCCCTCCAACACTTCAACACAAATTCTCACTTGTCTACAACAAAAAAAGATATTTCTTCAGAAAAATAAATAAAATGGTCAAGAAATTTTAATTAAAAGTTCAAAACTACAATACAAAATACCTGAAGCAGTGAAATAGATTGTTCAGCTTGCCTTTGTTGTCTTTGTTTCCTTACCCTTGTTTGATTGCATTTCTTCTCCGAAATACTTTTAGGCGAAACATTTCTTTGCCTTTTCTTCTTAGAAATACTTGGATCACAAATTTTATTTGACAAAGAGCAATTACCACCATGTTTCAATGAACTAACTTCATCTTCAACAAGTCTTTTCAACTTTTCAAATCCCCCTTGATACAATTGTCTAGATTTTTCATTTCCTTCACAATAGTATATCAAAGTATCAAACTTCCTTTTCATTTGCAACCGCCACACCAATGAAGAAGAAGCACTATATCTAGATAAAGAATGATTGCAACGACTACTATATTCAAATTTAGAAATCTTTAAAAACTTGACACCTTTAGTCCACCTATCCAAAATATACAAATTTGGAACCCTTGAACATATTTCACTTGATAAACTCTCAAACAATTTGCACACAAAATTCCTGTTTCCTCAAACTCCTTACACGAGCAACTAATACTTTTATTCAAACTGCCAAAAGAAAATACATAAGGAAAAAACTCACAATCCCCTCTCTAAAGCTTATACGTCTCACGTACCCCTTACTAACCAACTAATCAATAATTATATGAAATTCCTCGCATGAAATGATCTTTAAATACACGATACATTTTTACAGTATATACTACAACCACATGCTCAAGCAAACCAATACCTCTAAGAGTCAGCTCCAGAACACCATTAAAACACCTAAAATCTTCATCCTTCTCATTCCGCCTCCACTTAGTTATCACTTCACAAAACATGTGATAAAAATCATAAAGGGAAACGGTAGACCCTATTTTTCTTAACAATGTATGATTTGCACTTTCACTCCTTTGGGATAACAAAATACCACAAAAAAAATATTTTTTTGAAAAGGCCCAACATCATTGTTTCCTCTAATTGTACAAGCAAGTTAATCATTTATTATTGCCACAATCAAAATCAAATATCAACCTGCGAGACTAAAAATCATACTACAGTTCAAAATGTGACTAAAGAATGTTCAAAACAAAATAATAAAATGTTCAAAACATAACAATAAAATGTTCAATATAAAAAAGCATACGTGCTTTTGCCAATAAAACTCAAATTTAAGTATGGTTTCAGTTTGCTTCAACACAAAATCAAACTGATCCTTCATTCTCAAATGATTTATGTACTTCTTTAAATTCTCACCAATATGCCACAAACACAGTCTATGGTATATTCTTGGAAATACTCTGCAAATTGTGGTAGCCATGGAAAAACATTGATCAATTATTTTGCACTTTGGATACTTGTCTTTCATTGACTAAAAAAACCTTTCAAAAAGCCAAACAAAAGAATCCTTCTTCTCATTGGCAAGAAATCCAGTTCCAAACATAACATTGCATCTATGATTATTTATACCAACAAAAGGAGCACAAATCATCCCATACATATTCATCTTATAAGTAGTGTCAAACACACAAACATCACCAACTAAAGAATAGTCAAATCTTACTACACCATCTCTAAAGAAAAAATTGATCGTCGTTCTTGGCTATCCAACTCAAAATCATAATAGAAATTATCTTCATTTATCAACTGATCCCTAAAAATCGAAATCAATGTTTTGCAATTTCCACCTTCAAGATATTTTCGATTATCCAACGATAAGCATTATACACATCTATTTTCAAGTAAGGTAGATGACCAAAACTACCAACTTCTTTAGCCATACCCTATAACAATCAGCAACATTAACTTTAGCTTGCTTAAAATTTGGAAACAGCTCAAGATTCCTTTTGTTGAAACTCCTATGGGAATGTAACAAACGTCATTTTGTAGAGCTAGTCATTGAATGATTGTGAATCATATAATGCTTCAGAACTTTCCAAGACCCATCCTCCAAAATTTTAAAAATAATTCTCGCTTTACAATTAGTTTTAAAATCAATTTTGGTATATACTTTCCCTTTAACACCTTTATCTCTTTTCAACCCCGCCTTATAACAACAAAACTCACGGTAACAAAGCTCGTTCTAAATCTTTTTATATCCCTTTTTCCACTTTCTCTCACTAAAACTAATACCAAAAGCATAATCATTATACAACTCAAAAGTCTCTGATTCTTCATCAACAATCTTATCAATAAGTGGTGATGCTTCACCTTCCACAACAGGCACATGACAAGCGTCACCTATAAAATATATACGTTAATCAATCCAAGAAAAAGATTATTCAAAACATTCAAAATTTACAATTACAACCCTTAGAGTTCAAAATTCACATTGCTAAATCACAATGTTCAAAATTCAAAATTAGAACCCTCAAAGTTCAAAATTATAGTTCTCAAAGCTCACAATAATACTAATACTGAATACTCAAAATGGTAGTTCTAGAAGTTCAAAATGATAGCTCTCAAAGTTCAAAATAAATCAAAATATATTAATTGTCATTTATTTCCAAACAAATACTACCACAGGGAAATATTCATGCATAAACAGCATTAAACATACTACACATCGACACTGTTAAAATTGAATTTTCAAAATTCACAGCTATCAACAACATAATTCAAAATACTAATGCTGACTGTTCAAAATTATAATTTTCAATATTCAAAACAATTCAAAATGCTACAATGCTCAATCACATAAACAATGCTTAATTTGAATATTCAAAATTCACAAGCATAGCCCTAGAGTTCAAAATGCTAATATTGGATGTTCAAAATAATAGTTCTAAACATTCAAAATGAAGATTTCAAAATCTACCTGCACAAGTTGAACCAATAAACTTCGAACAACCTTCTTTTTCATATAACTCTACCACATAACTGTTCAATGCATCAAAAGTTTCTTCTCTATGCGATTCAACCAACATCAAAACACAATTTTCAACTTGATTTCGACGCGGCATCAAATCCTCAAATTCAACAGTAGTCAACAATTCATCAACATTAAACACTAAAGTATCAAATTCAACAAAAACAAGCATATTCTTAGATTCACCCATTGTAATTATCAAAATTAAAAACAAAAAATAAAAATAAAAACTTATCAGTAAACAAACAACAAAGCAAAACACAATCACTACTGTTAAACAACTATAGATGTCCAGAATCACCTAACAAAAAAGATTTCAGTCACATATTAGAAGATAGATACCCAGACATTCGAATACAAATCCTTAGAGAACCTATACGTAAAACTAGAACAACAATTTTAATAGCTTCGTGTTTGACCTGTTAAAACGTGTTTTAATTTTTTAATTTTAGATGATGTCAAACAACGTCGTTTGAACAGAGCGTGTCCAACACGTGATTTAAAGGGCACTGTGCTATGGAGCACAATAAAATTTGCGTGATTTTTTTCCTTTTTCTCTCCATAGCTCTAAGCAAAAATGGTGTTCGATGTCTATTAACACATCTCTTTATACTCCTAAAACATAAAAGAACATGTTCTACAAATTCCTCATGCCCAAATATGAATACATATGTTGAATAAGATGTTTGCAATAGGAAGATTAATATTTTATAGGTTTCGAGATGCAGTTTTTGGTTGACATCTTTTTCATATTTTTTATTATATACTATGTATTTTTCTGTTAGGGTATTATGTATTTTACTTACATGTTGATCCATGTGCATTAGTATTCTTATAGATATCATTTTGTCTGACTCATATTTGTCTATTAGTTTCTAATATATTTTGTTGTTCATATTCTTCTCAGTTTTTATACTTAATCTTTTATGTTACTAATTCAATGAGGAACAGGTTAGTGTAAAAGTTTTTAATCATATGCTTTTTTTTATATAGTGAAAGGATATGTATCTCTTATTAAAAATATTTGTGTAGAGAGGATTTTCTTATATAGTACAAAATATGCTAGTATAGATAAGTGATGTCAACTAACAGCAGATACAGTAAATCTAGGAAGGTTAGCCAGAATATACAACTCAAAATTCAAAATGATATTCTCATTATCATGCTCCCTTCATGGAGTAGGCTGAAATAGTTGATAGATAGCCCTTCTGACAAAATGTCTACTAGCTGATGGAAAATTTTTGTCTCAAAACTTACAAATTCCCTCTCAAATTGAATCGAGACAAAAAAATTTCATCTCAAAAAGCCTCATCTTAAATATTGAGACAAAAAATTCCATTTGTAATTGAGATGGAAATTTTTCCTTCTCAAAATTCCATCTCAAACTTTGAGATAGAAATTTTTGTCTCAAAATTCTGTTGATAATGAAATGCTGTGATGGAAAATTCCATCTCAAATATTTTTCTCTAACTATGACATGGAAATTTCCATCTCTATGCCGTCTCAAAAATCATCAAATCATTTCTAAGATTCCGTGTCTAATGTCATTTAGCTATAATATTTTTCATCTCTAATCAATTCGTCACTAGTAAACTTTCTTTTTAAATAATTTCTATTTTTATTATTATCCATTCATTTTATGACATCTCAAAGACTCAAACCATAGGAATGACTAAATGAACTATAAAGTATTAAATAAAAAACAATATAAAAGAAAAATTAAATGAATTTTATTTAATCATAAAAAAATAATTGTCCAGCAACCATGGATATCATAAGCTTTTATCACATTGTCAATTTGTGAATATTCATAGTTGGGATGTCTATGACTTAATAGTACAAAAGCATAACTAAACTAAAATTTAAAGTACAAAAACAAAAAACTTAATCTAAAGTTCCAATGATAGAGTTTTCTCATCATCCTCATCTTCATCCTTATCTTTTCCAGTACTAGGAGTAAAAGCGTTGAATCTCTCTGCCAATTTAGTCTTCATTTTCTTATATGTTAGCTTCTTAAAATTGTACCTACAACGAAATTCCATAGGCCCTCCTTGATTGTTCAATTTTTCCTTGCTCTTGCAACTTCATGAAACTCTCATGAGCTCTCTTTCCATCTCTTCTTTTGGAAATTAAAAAGAGTAAACAAATTAGGAAATGAAAAGCAAATGCTAATAGTAATCAAATACAACCAACTCCTTTGACCATTTAAGATGTCATCAAGCATTTATCATGTCTTTGAGCTTCACAAACCGACATCTCTTATTTAAAGGAGATGAAAAAAGAATATATAACACCTGCGGCCTGGTACAAACAAAAAATAGGGAAATCAATTGTAGAAACATTAGCCAACATGTATCAGGTGGCTATAAATTTGCATGCACAAAGGAACATATTATCATAGCAAAATCAAGAATCAGAGAGGAGAGAAAAATGTTGCAGAGGTTAACAGTGAAGTCATGGATAGATTGAGGCTAGCTAGACCGGCGAGGCCATAGAGTGATCTTATCTCAAACCCAACAACAGAAAAGATCCTCTTACCTTACACCAAATCTACATGGAATGTGTTTGTTTCAGTCTATGGACAATCATCGTCTAAAATTTACTTGATGAAAATGAATGTTAGAAGAGACAAAGAATAACTTGCTGCCTTACATTTTTGTCTCCTACAAGCTGCATTATGTTATTGAAGATGGTGTGGCAAGTAAGATACGTAGCCATGCAAGAGCTTTCACCATCAGTACCTGGCATTTCATAGTTTAACACATAGATTGTTATCAACAAGCTACACATTCTTCAATATAAATTTGTAAGAAGACTAAACAATAAATGCTGACTATGAAATTTATAGAAGAATGCACAAATTTATATAAAGCTAAAGATTTTTCATTACATACACAGACTACAAAATATTGTGAAAAGAATACAAATTTTTGCACGTTATGTACTGGAGCAAGTCTATAAAATTTTTAGTTGTTTAGACTCAAAATTTGCACTATATCAGCCTAACTGCCAAAGAGAGAGATTTTGGCCGAGAAGAGGCTAAGGAATTAATGGCCAAACACACAGCCTGAAGGAGCACAGCAGTCGATTTATGGCCCGGGAATAAATAAACATGTGCAACAGTGTAACTAATTTTCAAATAAAACAACCAAGTCACAATAATACACTTGCGGCCATAATTGCTAAGCGAAAATATAGGACCTAATTTGCTGGGAACCAAGTCAAATGTAACGACCTAAAGAAGTTTTAGAGTTGTTTGATCATTGAGCAAAATTAGAATCTGTCAAGTATAAAAGTTGGGTATATTTAGTAGAAAGGAGTCCCAGAACCACCAAGCCTTAATCCTTTATCTATCTAGCTCTATATTCCCATTATCGTAATCATAGCTGAATCTTAGTCTATCCATAGCATTAGCTTTAGTGGAATGTTAGTTTAATCTCATACTTTGCTGTAACTAACTTTACAGCTTGAATCATTTTTCCTTTGTAATTAGCTATCTATTGGTACTTCAGATATGGGATATGTTTTTTGATGCTACACTTGGCATAATGAAATTATGGTTCAAATTTTGAGCTGCATTAGTTGGAAGTCTAAACAATTTGCCATTATGTACTCATTTAGAAGTTGAGCTAAAGAATCTAGGCCCTAATGTTGCTTTTGTACAAGTTTTGCACTTTAAAACTATTTCCCCGTCACTACATGAATCCGTTATTTTAGTTGTTCTTATGGTATCCATTTCTCTGAAGAAATGGCCAAAACTCAAAGATATCTCTATCTAGCTCTCAATCTTAATTGTTGGGCCTGCAGAATCATGTTGTAGGTAGCCTTTTTGCTTATTGATTAATATGTGAGATCCATATTTATGTTAGTTTATCTAAATGACTTTAGGAAAAAAAAATTTTAGGGTTCTTATGTTGTTGCATTGATGTCAATTCTAGGAAATTTAGTGATGCCAAGTGTAAGTGCCCATTTCCTATTAACGCATATCTCTATCATCAGGTAGATATCTGTATCTTAATTGTGTTTTTGATATTTGCAGGTTCCTTATGATGATGTTTCTATAGAATAGAGTGTGCTTCTCTCTTACAGCCTTAAGATACTCTTTGTGAGGTTATATGCCTCAGTTTAGCTGTCTATTGGTATTAATGTGATATGTTTCTTGATGCTATATTTGGCAACATGAAATTATGCAAGGCCTCAATGATTTTTGTAATTCATGAAGTCTTTCTTCGATGCATAGAGATTGTTGGAAATTATTGCTATTACATATATTTAGGATTTTTTGAGATATTTTTTGGATGCATAGAGATTGTTGGAAATCAAAATTATTATTTGCTTGTTTTGTATCAAGAACAATTTTAGACTAGTTGTGTATTTACTTTAGGATACGGAGAACTTTTGATTCTGTGGCTTTAATTAAAAATGAATCTTGTGAATTTGTTAATTTTCATATTAATGTTAAAATACGTTTTATGAGTTTTGAATTTATATTATATTTTAGCAACCACGGGATATCGGGATATCACATAGCAAAATTGATTTATATGATTTTGGCTGCGGGATATCATGCGACAAAACTTAGCTGTAAATTTTAGCCACGGGATATTATGCAATAAAACTTGATCGTGGATTTTAGCCGTGGATTGTCCTACAACTAAAGTTAAAATGTTAGCAAAAAAATTACTTTTCTCGTGGCCAATTTTGTTGCCACGACACTTCGCGTCACAGCAAATGACGACCAAAATTCCCACGGTTGTTGCCATAGAAATTATAGTGTTTTTTTAATCACGGAATTGTCCATGGCCGAAGTGTCCAATTGTTGTAGTAAAAACTATTAAATATTATTCTTTTACATTTGCTACCATCATTTATTATTTTTTGTTCAATTATTGAGCTATAGCTTGCATATTCATTTTTGCAATATTTTTATTTTATAATAAACGCAAACGGAGGGCTATTTTTGTCCAGAAGTCAAATTTGTCACTTGTCTGCGACTTTCTATGCTTATACCTTACTTTATCAAAGTCGCACCTTTTTCTTTCTTTCCTTAAAAACCCTTCTTAAATTGACAAAGCAACAAATAATATTTTGTTAAATACACTTTCATCCTCTTATTTGAATCCTCTAATTTGATACGATAAGGCTATATTTGTCTTTTAAGCACAAAAGCAAATGATAGACGTCACACTTCGCTCTACTTTTGGCAACTGTTCCACGGGCACATCTCACCTTCATCTTTGCTTTTTTTTTTTTTCCTCGTCAAGAAAGATTTTCAAAAAGAAAAGACCTTCATCTACTCCACTTTTGCAGGTTTCTACCAAAGAAGAAACATGCGGGCCAACGACAGCAACAAGAAGAAGGGTACGCAGATATTTTAATTTCACTACTCATAATAATATAGAAAACAAAAATGATGATTGAAAATTCCTCTAGTGGCTTTCGCCATTCCTCGTTTTGTTTCCCTAAGCATATCTAGAATTCCAAAAAGAACATAATTTTTTATTTCAGTTATTGAAGCATAAATTGTAGTATAATTTTGTAAAAAAAAAATATAAGTCAACTACAAAAAAGGGAAAAGATTTACTCCATAAGTTGCTTCTCACTAATTGAACAAGAATTACAACTTTGATTTAGTTACGCACGGTGAATTTACACAAAAAAAAAATGAAAAAAATAATTTAAGGAAAAACAACAAATCTTCGGTAGAGGATTTCTTCGCAAAGATGTTCTTCACGTTTAATGAGTTGCACAGCATGGGACGATAAATGTTGCTCTTTCTTTCTTTCTTTTTTTTTGATTTTTTTTTCTCAAACTTCAAAAAAAAAAAAAAGTGTGATGTGTGTATTTGTTTGCGTATTATGCGGGAATTTGAAATGTTTAAAGGATGTAGAGCTTGTTCGAAGTTGTTGTTATAGTTAATTTTTTGAATTTATTTCTATCTGCTAGAAAAATTATATTTATATAATCATTTCATATTATGTGTTAAAATTTAGATATGGATTATTGGCACCAATATACTGAGTATACTATTAATTCAATTTTTTCCTTCTTTTGTCTGACGTTTTATAAATTAAGTTTCTCTTGTCATTAACATTTTAAAATACTAGAAGGACATAAGAGCCGGCCCGTCTAAATTGACTTTTTAATAAAAATATATATATTTAATGAAAAATGCATCCTTTTCTTTATGGTGAGTGTTTAAATTGACTTAAAAAAATTAACACTGTTGCTCAAGAAAATACAATATTTAAAAAAAGTTATACAAAAAATATATCTTGTATGAATATATTTATTCTGGAATTATATCAAGTATACATTAATAAAATTATTATTTGTAACATATATATTATTTATATTTTATTTATACGAATTTTAATACATGTTGGGCTCGCCCGTGCATATGCGCGGGTAAGCTCAACTAGTAACAAAGTAAATAAACATGTCCTAGTATATCTTTTGCTCGCTAAAGAGAGATGTCCTTGTAAATACTCTTTAAATACTATTCTACTGCACTTTTAACTCTTGTGCATAGAACAGATGTATGACTAATCTTTGTGACTTCTTGAGTGACGGAGAAATGCTCAAGTGTTGGGCTATCACTCAAAGTTCTTGTGGTAAAACAAAGATTGTATGTCATTAATGTGAAGAATTCTGGGATTCTATCCTAAAAACCAATGTACTTGTGGTAAAGCAAAGATTATATTTCATTGATGTAAAAAATCTTAGGATTCCATCCTAAAAACTAATTGGTCAATTGGAGGAGTAGTCCAGGACACTCCCCCTCACGTGTAACCTAATTTGATTATTAAAAGAGGGTCACACGTGGACAAATTAAAACTAATTGGTCAATTGGAGGAGTAATTCAGGACACTCTCCCTCACGTGTAACCTAATTTGATTATTAAAAGAGGGTCACACGTGGACAAATTAAAACTAATTGGTCAATTGGAGAAGTAGTCCAGGACACTCCCCCTCACGTGTAACCTAATTTGATTATTAAAGGAACATCACACGTGGACAAATTAGAACGTCGCGTGTAACCTAATTTGATTATTAAAGGAGGGTCACACATGAACAAATTAGAACGTTACGTGTAACCTAATTTGATTATTAAAGGAGGGTCACACATGGATAAATTAAAACTAATTGGTCAATTGGAGGAGTAGTCCAGGACACTCCCCCTCACGTGTAACCTAATTTGATTATTAAAGGAATGTCACATGTGGACAAATTAGAACGTCACACGTGGATAAAAAAAGATCACACATGGACAAATATAATTGGCCTATAACTTGGCTCACACGTGGACAAATTAGAATGTCACACGTGGATAAAGAAGGATCACATGTAAACAAATATAATTAACCCATAACCTGGCTTTGATTTGATGTGAAGAATACTGAAGGTCCATCCTAAAAACCAATTGGTCAATTGGAGGAGTAGTCTAGAATTTTATTAAGTGACTTAAATTTTGTGATTTTTTTATGTGAGAGGAAATGCTCTAACGATTGACCCATTGCTTCTCCAAAGTACAAAATAAGAAACCATTTTATAGTGAACAATCCAAAAGTCTTTACACGCCCTGTCGTTGATCTATTACTTCTCTAACGGGCAAAGTAAGAAGCCCCTGCACCCCTATCCTCACTACCGGCCACTAGACATTTTGATGACTTGATAGAAAAATGCACAACATTGAGAATCATAAGTACCTAATAATGCGTTTCGCTGTTTGTATGAATGCTATTCTTCTAAATTAATAGCATTATTAATTAGTTAATATAATTGCAAATCATCACAGGAGTTTCTGAACTCTACAGCCTTGGAAGAATTTTAGCGACGGTCACCGGGTTTGCGCCCAACACATTCTGAAGCGGGCCGCTGTCCTCCATGACACAAAGTTATGTTCCCTGGACAAATAGTAAGGCAGTTGTGTGCAAAACTGCCTTTGATTCGACGTCCCCAACTAGCGAATCCAGACGGTAGGCTCCCCTCCAGAAAGTTGTATTCCAAAAAAAGACTCCTCCACGAATTTCCGAGCCTGTCTCCGTATTCCGCTGGAATCCGACCTGAAAACAGGTTATGGTCAAGATGGACTGCTGTTAAATTCTTGTACATGATCAAATCCGGAGGCAAATGACCACGCAGACGGTTGTTTCTAGCATCCAGGACCTGGAGCGGGGTATCTCCGTTGGTATCTTCGGTGACCCGAATTGACGTGAAGCGATTCGCAGAAACATTGAGACGGCTCAGCTCAGGTAACGCCAGGATCTCCTGGTTTATGGTTCCAGAAAATCTGTTATCGCTCAGGTCTAATGTTTTGAGACGTTGAAGCCTACGTATATTTTTAATGTCACCTGACAGGGAGTTGTGTCCTAGCGACAACGTCCTCAACTTCGCTGGAAAGGTTGGGAGATTACCAGACAGCTGATTCCTGCTAAGATCTAATGCATTCAGCTGCCTCAAACCGGAAAGATCAGGGATTTTGCCCGATAACTTGTTGTCTGACAGGGTTAAGTGTGTCAGAGTATGAAGTCCAGATATGGCTACAGGAATCGAACCAGAGAGTCTGTTTCGTGACAGATCAAGGATTTCAAGTTTCCTGAGTCTACTGAAACCGTTTGAAATGCTCCCGGAGAAGAAGTTGCCCGAGACAAGAAGCCGCGTAATCTTCCTCAAATTGAAAATGGAAGGCGAGAGTGGCCCCCGGAACTTGTTCTTGCTCAGGTTTAACTCACTTAGCTCCGATAGGTTCCCAATATTTGGTGTCAGGAAGCCTTCTAGCCCTTCACCTTCGAGATCTATCACGGTTATTCGGCTACTGGAATTGTTTTCAGGGACACTGCATAGAATTCCAAGGAAATGTGATCCGGTGGTCTCACACGGGTCTAAAGAGAAATCCCATGTCTTGATGATTGAACCTGAGGAAATTGAATTAGGGTCAATAGATTGCTGTATATAGTTGAGCACTTGGATATCTGATTCTAAAGTTTTTGAATTGACAAAAGTACTTGGAATAAAGATGACCGTCAAGACATGAGCTAACAAAACCATTACCATGTACAGGCAACTCGAGATTAATGTAGACCACCGCATTTTTACCGTGGTCAAATATATGTATATTGGGGCTGAAGATATATCATGAACAGTATATATACATGTATAAATCTCTTCTAATTAACTGTAAAATTGCATCGACGATAACATAAGTGTTGTTTAAGCACGCGAAATGGATTTCTGAAAGTAGGTTGGAAACATGAGAAGTGATTTTTTGTAATTTGTTGGGACAATAAAAGCCGGCGGAGCTCATCTCCTCTTGTCAGAATGATTGTAGTATTGAAGCCTTGCATTGAATTAACTAACACGTACCTATCTTAATATCGCACTTAATTGTTAACGAGACTACTGATCAAGCTGTTTGGGAGAGCATTAATCGATTTTCACATGCCAAGTCCTTTGATTCGTGTTAACTTTCTTCTGAGAAAATAGAGCCTACTTCATCATTAATCTATTTGTCTCCGTCACCAGTATGAACAAGTCTATAAGCATTAGGTTAGGCGGTGTTTCCCATTATTTATTGATGGGAAGTAATGTGGAGTCATAAACGAGCAAGTAGTGGGCGATCACATCAACGGATGTGCACCCATTGCCAGGCCTTACTAGGGACAGGCCTCCGCGGCCCTCATTTGAAGCAGGTCCACTCTCGATAGACATTTAGAGAAACATAGGACAAAACAATATTGGCGGATTCTTGGGGCTACAGTCATGAGGTTGGCGTACCTCGCTTGACATGGAGCCGACCTACCTAGTATTGTTGCCTGCTCTAACGATCCATCTTAGCCTACCCTTTCTATCAGCAACACCAGGCAAATTGGCCAATGGAAGGCCACATTAATCATTGTCCTACTCCTAGATGATCCTAAATATGCCCCATTAAACGTCCAAGGCAAATTTGACTTCCTTATCCCTTGAAGCTTTCTCATAAAGCAAAGAACTAATTTGATTGTCGAAGTTTGCCCCACGGGAAAAGCCATGTTGTTTTTTCTTTGTACAAGACTCTAGTAATTATAACATTACTGGTGATTTCAAGCTTCATTAGTTGATGCAATATGTGGAAACGAAGAAGGATGTAGAGAAATCTATTGAGTGCCACTACGGTAATGACCAGGTCTTAGGTCTCATCACAAATGGCTCAGGAACCACGGCCAGAGACAACTAATACCTGTGCAAGACGAAGTGAGCAACTAAACAATAGTAACTACCAAAACCATGACCCATTAGCTCAAGGAGAACTACCAGCTAATTGCTTGGATCCCATCCTAATGGTGTAATTATGCACTAACCTTCAAAGTATGATGGGGTATTACCCAACCTAAGGATTGCCCTTGCAAAATCCACCATTTCTTTATGCATGGAGTCACCCTAGCATTTACCCCCCGCTACCTTGTGGAACTCAGCCCTATTTCAACTATATATACCCTAGGGGTAGCATCACCTAGAGGCCATCTCTTTGTTGACAACTTCTAGACCTAAGAACTCCCTTAGCTATAGAACAAAGAGCCTTGGCATCAAGACAAGCTGCCCTAGCTTTAGTAGCTATGGAAAAAGGAAGGCTAGACAAGAGAGAAAGTAAACCAAGCCTAAAAGACAAGTGCCTATGCCTTTGGCCCCTGAATTGCTAGACGAGAAGCCACCGATTTTTTTTTTACAAATAACATAATTTAAATGTTTAATTTCAAAAATAGCATTGTTTTGGGTTGGATTTCAAAACTAGCACTTTTAATTTTTGAATAAACGAAATAGGCAATTCAAAAAATGAAAATGTGCACAATAAATATCGTATCGTTACAAAAGATATTTCGGCTTTTTTTCGGCTATTCAAAAGTTGAAATATCTTCTGTAACAGTACGATATTTATTGTGCCTCGGATTTCGCGCTTTCGGCTATTGAATAGCCGAATTCGGCCTTTCAAAAGCTGATCATTTCAGTATAAAATCCCCCCCCCTTTCTTTTTCTTTTTTCTTCTCCCCCACTCGAGCTTCGATCTTTTTTTCTCCCCCTTGTTTTACCCCACGATTTTTTAGCCACAAAGCTGAAAATCTCGCACAAGAACTTCAAAGCCTAGGATTTTGCCTCTTATTATAAGTTTTTTCAAGTTTTTACCGATTTAAATTATTATTTTTTATGTTTTTTTAAAGTTGTTTCATATGTATGTATAGTTATATATATCGTATTTATGTATATATTCATGCTGTGTATGTACATATATGTTGTGCATGTTTATATTACGTATAAAATGGGTGATATGACTATTGATGTTATTGTCGTGTAGTTTAGTTTTAGATGTTGATATTTTAATCACCACATTGAAATTATTATCATTGAAAATATTATTATTATTATTGAAATTATTATTATTATTATTATTATTATTATTATTATTATTATTATTATTATTAGTGTCATGATGCATTATTATTTTTATTGTTATTATAATTATATTTTTTATATAAATTTTTTTTATTATTATTATTATTGATATTATTATTATCATTATTCTTGTTATTATTTTCAATATAATAATAATAACAATTTTGATAATAATAATAATAATAATAATAATAATAATAATAATAATAATTGTTGTTGTTGTTGTTGTTGTTATTGATATTGTAAGTATTATAATTATTATATCAATTAGTTTTATTATTATGGTTATTATCATTATCATTATCATTATCGTTATCATTATCATTATTTTCTATCATTATTATCATCATCAATATTATTATAATAATAATTATTATTATTATTGTTATTGTTATTATTATTATTATTATTATTATTAGTTTTATTAATATTATTCCTATTCGTAATGTTATTATTATTATTATTATTATTGGCATTATTATTATTGTTTTTATTATTATTATTATTATTATTATTCTTCTTCTTCTTCTTCTTCTTCTTCTTCTTATTCTTATTATTATTAGTTTTATCATTATTATTGGTATTATTATTATTATTTTTTTTATTATTATTATTGTTGTTGTTGTTGTTGTTATTGTTATTATTATTATTTGTTTTATTATTATTTTTAGTAGCAGTAGTAGTAGAGTCCTAATAGAAATCTTATTATTATTATTATTATTATCATCATCATCATCATTAGTCTTATTGTAATTATTATAATTAGTATATCAATTAGTTTTATTATTATTATGGTTGTTTTATTATCGTTATCACTGTGATTATCGTTATCATTTTTATTATTATCATTATCATTATTATTGTAATCGTTATTATTATTATTATCATCATCATCATCATCATCATTAGTCTTATTGTAATTATTATAATTAGTATATCAATTAGTTTTATTATTATTATGGTAGTTTTATTATCGTTATCACTGTGATTATCGTTATCATTTTTATTATTATCATTATCATTATTATTGTAATCGTTATTATTATTATTATCTTTTTCATTATTGTTATTCTTATTCTTGTTCTTATTGTTATTATTATTAGTTTAATTATTGTTATTGGTATTATTATAATAATATTATTAGTATTCTTATTGTTATTATTGTTATTGTTATTATTATTTTTAGTATTATTATGATTATTATCAGTATGAATTTATATTAATATATTTACTAATCAATTCATTTATTGTTCGTAGGTGACGTTATGGCCCAAAGACCATTACTAGAGGGCAAATCCCTTCTCGTTCACTATGCTTGGCATAGGACTCATCTGATGACGAGCACCACATATATGAGGGAGGTCCGAGTACCCAGATGTAATAAGCATCTATATGACGAGCTTGAGCATTCGTGTTCAGGAAGTACTGGTGACTGCAGGGTTTTATGGGTGCTTTGCAACCGGTAGGCAAGAGTTTTATTATCCTATGCTGACTGCCTTAGTTGAGCGGTAGAGAGCAAAGACGCATACATTCCACCTGTACAGTTTAAACGGTTGTACCCATGCTGATGACAATTCGAACACCTTCTCCGACCTACTTGATCTAACTGGTCCATTTCGTTGGGGATACGTCTACCACCTAGTCTACCTCTCCTTCTTTGGCGCAATCGTGCTAGATTGAGGCCTAGTTGCCATGTGGGTGCTGGTGGCCAGTAATCCTCATGTCCCAAAGGCTCGAACGGCATTGAGTATGTTGCAGTGTACGCTGCCACCGCATATTCCTTCGGTGTTAACTCACCGATTGGTTTGTTTAGATACCGTGTTAATACCTGTGCATGCGAACACGGCACATGATACGCTGTCCATTTACCACAAGTATATGCCTTCTTGTTGAATTTCAAACTTGTGTTGGAGGTCTTTCAGTGAATGACGCTAGTAAACGCCCGACCTGTGCCGTACAAGTTGGGAAGTGAAAATTTAAAACACAGTGACGGTGTAAATGAGACTCCCACTTCTCAAAAAGTTCCCTTGTTATACTTGGGAGTAGCGTTTGTTGTCCAACCAAATAGCTAGCATTTATGGATCGATTGTAGAAGTATTCCACCAATTGTATAAAAGTGTGACTGACTAATACAGTTATTGGTAAGCATCTTGCACCAACAAGAACTCCATTAAAACATTCGACACTGTTCGTCGTCATCATACCCCAACGGGTCCCTCCATTTGAAGAAAGGGTCCAAACTTCCTTGTCGATTTCAGATAAATTGTCGTACGCCTTCCTCCCAACACCGCCAGGTGTGGAGTCAACTTCAAGATTTTTTTGCATGATTGCATTATGCTTGCGAACTTGATGTTCTTTTCCAGCCATCCAACACAAGTCTTTGACATACTGGTTTCGACAATGCTTCATCACGTTGCTTTTCAGATGGTGAAGGCAAATATGATGTTTTACACGTAAATGTCTGCCTAACGAGATATTTTCCACAGCAACAAGTATCCCTGGGTAACGATCAAATATTAAACAAACCTCTTTCATATCATGAAGAAAATGCTGCTGCATGAGACGTAGGAACCATGGCCAACTATCTGTTGTCTCAGCATCAACGATGGAAAATGCCAACGGCAAAATTTTTCCTGTTGCATCTGTCGTCAGTGATGTAAGAAGATGACCCTTGTATGGGCCCCGTAAGTGGGTACCGTCGAGCGTCATCACGAGTCGACAAAAGCCCAGAAAACATAGTTGAAAATTTTGTACTCTGTCATCGAACCCGGAAAGAACTTGTAAGTTACGATCGTCCCCGGATTCTTTCTCTTTAAAGCTCTAAAGAACTATGGAAGGGACTGATATGAGGTGTGCCAATCGCCATATACAAGTTCGATCGCCTTATTTCACCTACGCCATGCCTTCTCGTAAGATATATCCACCTGAAGTGCTTCCTTAACGTGAGCTCGAACAAAACCGACCTCGAAATCAAGTTTATGTTTTACAAAATGTTTTCCCATAAATCTGACCAAATTAGCGGTAAGATTTCTGTGCCCACACCGTCTGTTATGAGCTAAGCAGTTGTGTACCCCGCGGTACTTTATAATCTCGAATTGTCGGTGCGTGGATTTTTTAATGGCACGTAAGTACCATCTACATGGATTATCGCGGCTGCTACTCTTGTAAGAAGCGACGTACAAGCTCGTTATGGACCGGTCGACTGAGTACTCTTTTTGTATGCTGATTGCTTATATCTATACAGCCTGCTACACATCTTTTTTGGTAGGAAAAATCATGCCCAATGCAAGCTCCTTAGTATTTGGGTTCCAAACAGGTTTGGTTGCTGGTATATCCATGATATCCATGTAGTACTCCTGCGTAGCAGTTTGTAACTCAACATGATTCAACTCTTCGACCGTAGGTACTCCACCGCTGCTTGGACCACCTTTTATGTTAGAGTTTTCATATTCATCGTATTCATCATCATCGTACCATGCATTTTATTGGTTCAACTCCACATCCTCCTCATCTTCTTTCGGCTTAGATTGAAATGTGTCCATATTCAAGTTGAACATTGCATGCGAGGCCCCGGCATGTGATGTCCCAGCAACATTAAACATGTCCTGAGGAGACACGTTTAAATTGGAAGACTCAGGCACGGTCATCGCCATGTCGTCGCCTTCGTCTCGGTAACCAGTAAAATTTCCATTCAAATCGGGGACACCCTCGTCAAAAGGAGTACCACTGACTGTCTGGGGAATGTACAAGTCATCCATGTCTACATCCACATAAACATCTACCATGCACATGTAATTGGGATGACAAGCAATCTCGTACATGTCCTATAACTCTTCATCAGAACTGACTGCACTAACGCTGAAATACGGATGTTGGGAGTTGATGAGTGTTGATTGAAAACAGTGGTGCAACACAACTCTGTCCATGCCGTAACGCAAATTGAGCTTCTCATAAACACTATAAACGAACTCATCGTACGACGTTTCTTCTGTTATTTTGACTTTGCGCCTTGGCTTTGCAGTCTCGTACTGTACGTCGAAAGGGTCATTTATTTTTTGGCCTCCATAATGTAAAATAACAATTACTGTGTTTGGATTCATATTATTTTCAGAATTTGGTATGAAATATTGAGTGGTTTACAAATACAATTTTTTGGGGTTTCAAACCTTTTTGCTAAGCTGAAATGACATAAGAACAAAACATATGCAAGTTTTTTTTTGGCTAGCAATAGGCTAAAAAAAAATTTCGAAGCAATGCTTGCAAGCAACGGGAAGGAGGAGGGGGTTTATATAGCTATTCGTGATGCTAAGTTCGTTAGTTGAATATCCAAAATGTAGATTTCGGCTAATCAATAAACGAATATGGTTGCCACTTTGTCAGTCATATATTGATTGATGGGAAGTAGGAATGACGGGACAAACTTTCAGCTATTCAATATCCGAAATTAGCTGTTCAAAACCAAGAATCTGCCAGTTTGCCAGGGGAATATATGCTGTAGGATTTTTCGGCTGTTGAATAGCCAAAAATAATCTCGACTATTCAATAACCGAGATCGGTTTTTCAATGACCGAAAGTATTACGTGGCCTGCCAGCGTGTAAAAAGCTAGCTTCGCGGTAGTTAAATTGCCTATTTCGTTTATTCAAAAATCGAAAGTGCTAGTTTTGAAACCCAACCTAAAACAAGGCTATTTTTGAAATTAAATATTTAAATTGTGTTATTTGTAGAAAAAATCCGAAGCCACTCCCATGATATTTGTTGCATAAATTGGGAAAGTATAATGATACCACTGACCCTAAGGACCATGTGACTTCGTTGGAAACGACCTTAATGGTTTATGGTCTGATGGATGCATTAAACTATCAAGCCTTTCCTTAAACATTTATAAGACTAATAGTGCAAACTATTGCCAAGTCATTCTACTTATTGTTTTGATGGTCTCGCATAGGCGCTCATTGATAGATTCACCAATAGTACAGTGATTCCAAAGGATATGTTTCCTCTACTATCATATTATTCAAAGGTTGGGGAAATTATTTGAGAGTGCATCAAAAGATTCAACGACATTACTTTAAAAGTAGCCAACCCAAGTGAAAAGGTTGCCATAATTGCTTATACATAAGGGTTAAAGCCTAGTGATCTCAATGCACACATTTCTAGGAAGAAGTTCAAGTTATTCTCAGCCTTTATGGATGAAACTAAAGGATTCATACGAGAAAAAGACAATAAAAATCCTTGCATCGAACCATGAGGGAAAACAAGTATTAGTATTAGAAAAACGAAAAGGGAGGGAGAGGGAAGAGTTTTCTCAAAACAAGGGAAAAATGCATGTGAATATGGCGAGACCTGGAGCAAGACTTGAAATGTACAACCCACTATAAGGCACTCTGGTGGCTCGTTAAAATGGCTGGATATTCGTCCAAGAGAGACCAAACTCTCTTCTGTGGGTTCCGTAATGACCATGGACATATTACGAGAGATTGTAAACAACTCAAAGAAGAAATTGAGAATGAGGCCCTCATTTGGAAAGGAAAGTTATGAAAGTCCATAGCTGGAGGAAAGAGAGTTAAAAAGTGTAAGAAAGAAGGAACCAAGGCAGACCTCAACTGCACTTAGACGTAGCAGGGACAATCGCGGGTGGCCTAACTGTTGGACAATAAAGTAGTGCTAGGAGGAAAAAATATATAACAAGCCCAAAAGAGAGGGTTCTACTCCCGAAGAAATTGAGCACAAAGGACACTCTAACCTCCTTGGATATAAATCTAGAAATGATAGCAGCCTTGTATGACGACCCTCTATTAATAGAGGCAATCATAGCTAATTACCTGATAAAAAGGATCATGATGGACAGGGGTAGTTCGATGGAGGTTCTATTCATCTTCTCTTTCATCAAATTTAAATCTAAAAATGGGAAGAGCTGAAATTGTATTCGAATCCCTTTTGAGGTTTATAAGTGTTTGCTTGGAAAACCTGCACTAGGCCACAAGCCCTTGGCCGTAGTCTCAGGCAGGCAATCTTTTTCTATTGCGACTGAGTCTTCTTGTGACATCTATACATCCACATGCTTCCCTTGCACAATTTTATGATTATGGGATCTTTCTTTGCCCCGAACTTGGTCCAGGGACTTGATTTCATATGGATTACAAACTCTCCAATTATGATAAAATCATAACTCAAATCAGACCAAAAATGGCAAATGAAACAATTGCAAAAACACTAAATTTTTATTACAAATCAACAAATTCTCAAGGAGCCTGTAAATCTTTCAACAATGCCATAAAGCTAATTACAATGAAATTGCTTCAGTCATAAACCGAACTATAATGCGATTGGTGAAACTTAAGCTGTAAAGTGAATTATAGCATAAGCTATGAGAGATCGTAAAAGTAATCATATCTAAATGGCCGTAAACTAAATTATAGCAAAAATCTAGGCTGTAAAGTAAATTACAGTAAAGGATGTTGGCTAAACCACAGTTACACTATGGCTATGCTGCGATTAAGCTAACTATGACTAAGCTAAGACTAAGCTACGAAGAGCTAGATAAATGAAATAGGATAAGATGTGGTCGTCCTGAGACCTATTCCTACTATGTGTTGACCTACTTTTATACTTCATTGGCTCATGAAATTTCTTAACTAAAAGCCTTGACTCTAGAACCACTTCTGGTCATTGGGTTTGGCTTGATCTTAAAAGATTTTTGCTTATTCTTTACCCAGCATTTGACACCACATATGCTTATTTTGACTTGGTCTTTCATTTTTAAAAGATCACGTGCGCTACACATGTTATTTTAACTTCAGGCCACTCGACCTTTCTTTTTGCTTATTTCTTTGGCCTCTTTCGGCCGCAAATTCTCCCTTTTGGCCTTCAAGCCACTAGAATGCAAAATTATGGTGTAATAGTTCCCTCATAAGTTGTTCGAACGGCATTATGGAGTTTGGACTCCTTATACTCCTATCAGGCCACATCTCCGCACACTTTCTTAACACAGTTGATTTCCAAGCCTCTTTGGATTCTAAAAGTTGCTCCCATCTTTGGACTTTTCCAGCATTAAATGCCTGTCACGGCCTATTGCCCACGATCTCTGTACATGCTAGCCTAGTGCCTTCAAATGTCCCACTATTCTTATCACCATTAGAGGTGGCAAACAGGTACCCGCGGGCTAACCCGACCCATTTAGAGGGGGTTATACAGTTCTGCGGGTTGGGTCGGGTCGGGTTGGATTCATGCAGCCTCACGGGTTTGCTGGTTTATCCGCTTAATTTTCTGGTATTTTAATATTATTTAAAAATAAATAAAACCAAAAAAATTAAGTAGTAACTAATAAACACTTGTGACCTGTTTGACCCAAAAAAATAAAAAATTAGCCACCTAAAAATAGTTAAAGTTAATAAACTAAATGTCACAAACGCAATTGATAATTGAAAATCTCCATTAAACACCTAATCACAAACTAACATTAACATAATAAGACAACAATTACCATAGCCCTTAGCTACAATCAAAGCCTCAAATATGGCTACTAAGGCTGTAAACTGTAAAGTGCAATAAGAAAAACAAACTTAGGGTTTCTAACTTTAAACTTATATGTATTTTAAAAAAAAAAAAAAGAAAAAGAAGAAGAAGAAGACACCCGCACAATCCACGCTTTATGCGGGTTAGGTCCACCCATTTGCCTTGTGGGTTGCAAAATGTTAAATCCTAACCCTTCATTTTTGTGGGTCAAATGGGTTGGTCAGCGGGTTTTGACCTGCGTTGCCGCCTCTAATTATCACCTGCAACCATCAGCTTCGAACCTTGTGATTGAATTCGACGTCCTTACATCTCCCAAGCCTTTTCAGGATTATAGGTATAATCCTTAGCATGCTCTTGATAAGGCCTTGATCAGTGGAAATCAAGCATAGCTTATCTCTTTAAAGAGTGCTAAGACATCATTTTTCTCTCGTTTCGCTTTTCTTCACCATTTTGGGCTCTACAAAATCTCCAGCAAATACAAGCCTTAACCATCAAAAGCCTCTCATCATCATTAAAGATGGATGGGCACCAAGACCCTGTTGCTTTCCTAAGAACCTTCTTGGATGCAAACTCACAAAAAATCAAAATAGCTATGCATATTTATTCTGGACACCCACTCTGGCACATCCTTGGGCCCTGTTTCACCCATAACCTAAAAGACTCTTCTCACAGTCAATATCTCTCCATTGCAAAGGAAGACCTTTTAGCTCTTATGAGTTTGAAATGAGTCCTTTCTTCATTGAAGAAACGATTGTCTAGGACATGGCCATCATCACGTGCCTCGGGTGCATATGTCTCATCATAATCAATGTTCTCCTCTTGATTGTATCCTTGGGCAATGAATATGGCTTTGTTTCTCAAAATAATGCCATTTTCATCAAATTTGTTTCTAAAGACCCATTTAGTTTCAATTACAAATTGATCCTGTGGTCTCTTAACAAGTTTCCAAACTTTTTTTCTTCAAATTGATTTAACTGTTCTTACATAGTCATAATCCAATCACTATCAAGTAAAGTAATATTCATATTTCTGGGTTCAATATGAGATAAGAACGCATAATATCTACAATAGTTGTTAATATTACCTCTTGTTCTTACTATTTTGGTTGGATTATCAATGACTTGCTCAATTGGATTATACTTCACAAACTCAAAACTCTAGGCAAGTCTTTGTGTCTAATGGTGATTAGCTCATCCTTATCCTCTTATTCCTTTTTGTTTATTTGTTCTTGAATGGATGGAGCTTCTTCATCGTGCTCTTGTTGCTTTCTTATCTCTTTTTAATGATTTATGGTGACTTGATTCTCTTTCATTAGTTGTATCTCACCTAGAATGTCATTAATTTCCTTTCTCGACCGAAATGGGTTAGTTTCCTCAAGCTTCACATGTATAGATTTTTCACAATGTGGTCTTGTTTGATGTAAACTCTATAAGCTTTACTTCTAGTAGAATACCCAACAAAGATACCTTCATAAGATTTTTAATCAAACTCATCAAGTTGGCCCTTTGTATTAAGTATATAGCATTTGCAACCAAAAACTTTAAAGTAGGTGATATTTTACAACCAAAAACTTTAAAGTAGGTGATATTTGGTTTTCTCCCATTCCATAGCTCATAGGGAGTTTTCTTCAAGAAAGTTCTAATTAGCACATGGTTTAGCAAATACCAAGAAGTATTCACTATGTCAGCCCAAAGAAATGTAGGCAAAGCATGCTCAATCAACATTGTTCTTGCTTTCTTTGTATGGTTCAACTCATCCTCTCAACAACCTATTTTATTGAGGTGTTTGAGGTGTCAAAAAGGTATGCTCAATGTCATATTGTTCAGATAATTCAACAAAAGATGCTTCACAAATTCTTTACTATTATCGCTACATATGCTCTTTACAAAATAACCCTTCACATTTTGTACTCTTTTGCAAAATTTTGAAATTTCATTGAAGGTTTCACTTTTTGATACAAGAAATATGACCCAAGTGTATCTAACTATAATCATCATCAAGTACAAACACATATCGTGCATTGCCAAGACTAGCAACACTTTTTGGTACAGATAAATCCATATGCACAAGTTCTAAAGCTTTAGAGGTAACAACTCTTTTAATTGATTTAAATGAAACTTTATGTTGTTTACAAGTCCACATGCATCACACATACCATCCTTTGCATACTTCTTATTTAGCAAACCATCAACTAAGTTCTTATTCAAATTCATGAGTAAGTCTATACTAGCATGTCCTAACCACCTTTGTCAAAGCCACATATCATCATCAACAGTGGACAAATATTTTACATTTTAGCATACAATATCATAGAAATCATATGTATAGACATTGTTTACCGAATTTGCAACACAGATTTCAACACCATCTTGCATCACACAAAAAACATTAGCCTTATATACAACATCAAAATTGCTATCATACAATTGACTAATAAAGAGTAGGTTGAATTTCAAAACTTTCACGTCTACTACATCATTTATGGTGATTAAGCCTTTGATTCCAATGCTTCCCTTTTCCAAGAACTTTACCTTTTGAAGCATCTCTAAATGGTACTTAACCACCTTTTGCTTTCTTGAGATTGATAAAAAATGAAGCATTTCTTTTCATATGCTTGGAACATCCACTATCCAATATCTATTGAGTTCCAAGCTTATGCATCTACAAGCAAAGCAATCATTTGTGTTTAAGTATCCAACTTTCATTGGGTCTTTGGGGTTAGCTCTCTCCATGGCCCATTGAGGCTTCTTCTATTCTGGTACAAGAGTTCTCATTTCACATAACTTTTGCACGATGCATTTAGTAGAGGTATGACATCTCTTTTCACATAAGTGCATGTAACATGAGAAAATCCTTTACTTACTTTTGTAGACACATAGCTAACATAAGAAGTAGATGCACTACAACTAAAAGATAAACTCTTAACAAATTTAATTTTGTGAAAAACTTTTGATGATGATGGATCAAAACCAACTTCTTCTTTTCCAAATGTTTTTTGTTAAAAACCAAGTAAAACATCAAGAGTTTCTTTTCTTTTTGTAAAATTTTCAACAACTTTTTTCAAATATTCATTCTCCTTTATTAAACATAAATTTTCTTGTTGTAAATACAATTTGTGTTCATTAACAATTGACTCAGCCTTTTGAAATCCTTTGCAAAGATCGATTTCATCTTTCAAATCATGATTTTCCAATTACAAGGCTTTCTTGTCAACTTTGAGTTTATGTGATAGATCTAAAATATGCTTTTAATCCATAGTAGTTTGTACTTTATTTTAGAATTAGATGCTTCTTAATTAATGTTATTTTGTGTATTTTGGCATGTTTGTGCTTTAGAAAGATAAAGGAAGCAATATATCTAGATTCAAGGAGCTTTTGGACATTATTTAAGCTATCAAATAGACGTTGCTGCCTTGGACGTGCCCACGCCAGAGTCTACGCGAGATTGACCAGTTTGATTGAGAGTTGGAAGATATTTTGAGGTTTTCTTAGGAAGAAATTTTTGACCAAAGACGTATTTTAATCCTAGAAGGAATGAGATTATTTTGGAAGAATTTATTTTTGATAAGTTTGTATTAGTGATATTTACCTTTTATTTTAGATTAGTGAGAGAAATACAAGTGTAAAACATTTGGTATATTTCCTCAACACTGAATGTATACAAAACAGTTTACATATATACTATAACAAAGAATAATAAAATAAGTAAAAAGATAAGCCTATCACTATACAACAGTAATTTAAAAAATAATCCCAATGGTGCAACAATGCTAGGAAGCTTTATCTTGCCCCTCAAGCAAAGCCAGATCTATAATGGTGAGCTTATTGTATAGACTCCCAAAACATGAAAGTGATAGGCCTTTAGTCATTATGTCTACTAGTTGGTCGACTGAGGAAATGTAACGCACTATCAAGTCACCTGAGGCAGCCTTTCCCTGCACAAATCGAACATCAACCTCGATATATTTGGTGCGAGCATGGAAAAGATTTGCTGTGAGATATATAGCTTCATTTTATCACACCACATAATAGGAGTAGTCAACACTATGGGAACCATAGAATAGGAGGAGTAGTTAGCACCATGTGAAGCTCATGTAAAAGTGACTGTAACAAACATATCTCAGATATCGCAAAGGCAATAGCACGATACTTAGCCTCGGTACTAGAGAGAGATGTGATTGTTTGCTTCTTAGCAGACCAAGAGATAAGATTGGGTCCCATGAAGATACAATAACCATGTGAGCTACGACGATCATCCAAACATCCGGCTCAGTCGGAGTCAGTAATGACAAATCATTGGTAACCTAAGATAAAGCCCAAGATCCATGGTGTCCTTTAGATATCATAATATTCGTTTTACTGCTAAACAATGTATCTCTATTGGGGGTTGCATAAACTGACAGACCTTGTTAAGAACACAAGCGATCTCTAACCATGTTAATGTAAGATATTGCAAAGCACCAATGATACTACGATATAAGCTAGGATTTGAAAATGAGTCGCCTTTATCCTTTCTTAATTGATGATCTGGAGAAATAGGCGATGCCATGGGCTTGGTACCAGCCATATTAGTACGATCCAACATTAATATGGTCTATGACATTGGTAGAAGACCTGCTGATATCATGAGAGGAACACAAGTGTAAAACATTTGCGTACAAAACACTTTACATATATACTACAACAAAGAATAATAAAACACGTAAATGGATAAGCCTATCACTATGCAACAATAATTTAAAAAATAATCCCAAAGGTACAACAATATTAGGAAGACTTATTAATTAGTCTTAAAAGAGTTTCCTTATCTGAAGAAACTCTCAAGTTAGATATTTTTTTCTGTATATTCTCCATAACACTTAGCATATTATCTAGCTTTATTCAGTTTTTTTCTAGAAAATATTTTCTTTCTTTAAGCACCTACTTCATGTTCATGGATTGCTAAACTTTTACTTCTGGCTTGGGATTTAATCAAAGTTTATGGTTTTCAATTCTGTGAGATCTAATTAATTCTCTTCTTTCGCTTTATTTTAATATTTATGTGTTTTATGTTTTAAGAGCATTATTATATTGTGATCAATTTTGCAGGCAATTGTTCAATTGCAACGTGATAGGGTGCCAATTAGAGAGATTAGATAATTAATTAATCTAAAAATAGTGGTAATCAGGTTTTCTGTGAAAGCACATAATCTAACTGAGTAATTTCCGTGAGAGAATTGACTTTTAGAATCAAGTCCTTTTAGATCTTTATACTACTGCCTTTAGATAGACAATACGGACATCTTCGGGAGTTAGACTGTCTAATAGGTAATGGAAATAAATGGGGAAAATTCTCAGAGGTTTTGAACCTTTATCGATACAGAAAGGAAGAATTAGGTTGTTAGGTCGTACCGACGACTATAATTGGTTTATCAAAATAAGCAAGAGCTATTTTTGCATCTAGGATCAGAATTGTAGGCCTAAACGTAGATTACACCCTAGGCTAGGCTTTGAATCCATTGAATTCTACTTTTAATTTATTTTCCTAGTTTTGACTAAATATTCTTTTGCATCGTTGAATTTGGTTTACTGTTTGTTAATTTTTAATTGATTTGTCATCTAGTATGCCCGTCTTTAAGGGTCTGTTGCATTTTCTAGATTTAATTTCTTTTAATTTAATTGCTTTAAACCCCTCTCCCTCCTTGAATAATTTGCTTGATTAATCTACTTGGCATCATAAGTATTATTAATCAACCAATATCTGTGGGTTCAACCCTTTCTCATCAGTTACACAAATTTTGTGAGGTAAAAGTAAGGAATTTATTTTTGAGGGTTTTGATGCCCATCATTATGATTTTCTTTTGATAAAGCATTCTTTTCATTTTTGAGTCCGAAATTTGTTTTTGAATATCTTTGTTTTTGAAAAGTGCTTTCGCAAGATCTTCATGTAATTCACGTATAACATCATGTATTTTATCAATGGTAAAGTCATACTCATGATCTAAAGATAAGTCATCATCCTATCCATTAGGGACGTTGGAGAATCTTCGTTTACCTCTTTCCAACCATAAGACACATGTAGTTGTGTGTTTGTTCTTATTCTCCTTATTATAGGACTCATCACCTGAATTCCCTTAATAGAATGCATCCAATGCTTCAAGGACTCACTATAAGGACTTGTAGTGAGATATTCTTCTAAGTATTTTTTCACCTAATTTGGAATAAAGAAGGTTGAGTGCTTGAAAATTCTTCTCTATCATGATTCTATTGTCTTGAGTGAGCTCAATTTCACTTTTTATGATTCTGATGCCATAATCTTCCATTTTCTTTGGAATATAGGGACCATTCTCCACTATGCACCATAAGTCGTAATCAACGAATTAGATATATACTTGCATACACCATCTCCAATATGGGCAGTTCACCTTATCAAATCTCAGTGGCTTGAAAGGTGAGAACCCTTCATCAAACTTAGAAGATTTGCTTGTCATAGTAGGATCTGTTACAAGATAATTAGTCTACTCTGTAAGACCAAGCTCTCAATACGACTTGTTGATGGCAAGCAAACTCTAGAGAAGGGGTGAATAGAGTAATTTAGAGTTTGATTATAGCTTTTTGTGCAGAAATTGATAACAAAGTAGTAGCTGTGAGAATCAGAAAAGATAAAAAACAAAAACCCAAAAGCAAAAAGGTAAAGCAAAAAGATAAAGTGGACGCATGATTTATAGTGGTTTGGCTACCAAGCCTACATCCGCTCCTCGATCATCCCAATTGAGATTTTCTAACAAACTGCACAAATACCCGCATTTTTCACAAGTTGGCTAAGCACGAACCAACTCACAACCC
This sequence comes from Cordia subcordata, assembly GCA_028554755.1. NCBI lineage: Eukaryota > Viridiplantae > Streptophyta > Magnoliopsida > Boraginales > Cordiaceae > Cordia > Cordia subcordata. Next base: position 12,828,463 of record JAPTOF010000010.1, on the reverse strand, counting down.
CTAATTCTAGCCAAATCAAGAAACCTAATTTTATAGTTGTTTAATATGTAAATCACTCAAAGCTAATCTACCCAAACCCACTAGCTACAATGTATTTAATACAATGATTAGCAAGTTTTAAAGCTTAATAATGAAGCACAAAAGCTGGTGGAGAAAGATACAAATCAAGAACCTATGATTGCCTTTTTGAAATATTGTGCTCAATGCTCTCAAGTTGTGTTTGGCTTATGATTTTATAATATATATATATATATATATATATATATATGTCCATTTGAAAAGTAGCTATTAGATACATTGGGGAACCCCAAAATTGAATATTGAGTATTAGGGAGTGGATAGAGAAAGGTGAGAATACAAGAAACGGCTAGTTTTAGATAAGATTTTATGACACAGCGCTGATCCGATAGAGGTCTTAGTCATGCCAGCCGACCGGTACCCTTTTCCGTCAGGTGTTCAAGTAATCTCAATCCAGTGGGCCCATGATCACTACTAGTCGTTCGATAAAGCTCAACTGAACACAACCATAACTCACTATTGGAAAAGGTAAATATTCAATTGGTTGTTCGAAAGACCTTGTCCAGTAGAGAACTTAAGTTTTGCCCCAATACTTATTAAGTTCCATACTCCACTTTCCACAAATACTAAGTTTTCAAAATACTTTATAAAGCATAACAACTTTGAAAAGTATATGAATATTTGAAAAATCACTTTAAGCATATATTATCAAGACTCTAAAGCCAAATACGACTAGAAGAACATAAGCAAGACAACCTTACATAAAATGAACTCTATGTCCACGCCCTTTATGTCTTCCTTCTTAATCCTTATGTTACCACGCCACTTCAAGTATTTAAGATGATTGACTTTTGAGCACTTGGACTTGAAATCTCTGGTGAAAGATGAGCTTTCTCCATGGCACATAGGTTTCACTGTATTCTCATGAACTCAACAAACACATTAGCGATATTTAACAAGCATAACGAGTTCACGGATCATTAACACTTCTATTCATTCATTCATTCAGAAAGACATCTCAAGCATATATAAGCTATTTGTATCTCTTCCTCAATCATTCATCACCATTATATCATTAATAAATCATAATCAGAATGCATATGTATATTGCAATAATGCTAACACTTTCCAGCAAAATATGAATAGTTAATTTTAAAAAAAAACACAAAAATAGGCATTAAAAATATGATTATATTAATGTAGTGTGGTATATTTCTAAGAGGCTTGCCTAAACAATATGATGATGTTAAATGTTCGATTAGATACAGGCCTAAACCTATAACAATGACTGTGCTTTGTGGAATATCTTATAGAGGAAGTGAATTTAAGCTTCTCCAGTTCCCTTAATTTAACTGATTCTACTCATTTGGAACTAGTTATATGCATCTACTGCCACTAGAGGTCGCAATAGTTCTAACAGATGAATAGGCAAGTCACAAGATCAAAGAAGAAGAAGCAGAAACACAACGCCAAGGGGTGGTTATCAAATTGTTTCCTATTTTAGACCTGCTTTCCTTGGTATAACTCGGTCTCTATCATTTTATGGTCAATCCCCTCAATCTGCACCAAGGTTCAATGTCAAATTTGTGGCAAGTACAATCACCCTGCACTCGATTGCTGGCATAGGTTGGATAATACAAATTATACTAGCACAAAGTCCAATCTCAAGCTCACACTGCTCAACTAGTTTATCACCAGTATCTATTAATTGGTTTCTTAATTCATGAGCATCAAGTCATGTGACTAATGATCCTTCTCAGCTTCAACACTATTAGCCTTACCGTGGATAAGATTCTGTGGCTATTGGAAATGTCATTGCATTACCTATTTCAAGCATTGGTCAAGGTAATTTTATTCTTTATGTACCTAGTATCTCCTCTAATCTAATTTCAATGTACGAGTTAACCAAAGATGATAATTGCAGTATTTTCTTCAACTCTAAGGATGTTAAAATACTGGAGAACTGCCCTCATTTGGTGAAGTTCCGGGCCCTTTGTGAGAATGGCTTGTATCCTTTACCTTTTTCCTCTACTTTTGCTACTACATTTGTTCCACATCAAGCTTTTCAATTCTCTGTCATTCACAACCTCAATCTTCTGGAAAACTTTGGCTTCTCATGCTGGGGCATCCATCTAGAAATGCTAACAAGTCTTGCGTCTTCTTTATTACTTGTTTCTATTTCTCATTCTACTGCTCAATGTTCTGATATCTCAATGTCTAACTCTAATCAGCTTGCTCATCCTGGTTAGAGTACTATGACTAATTCTTCCTGTCAACTTGTACATTCTAATATATTAGGACGTCCCTTATGGCCTCTTACATGTGATTCGAATATTACATCTTATTTTTTGGATGATTTTACAATGTATTAATGCTGTGGTGTTAACTCGGTTTCACACCACCATCAGGATATTTAGATCAGACAATGAAAAAAAGTATATGAGCAGTCAATTTAAGTTCCCCCTGCACAGTCAAGGCACAAATACATCAAACTATTTTCCATACACACCACAACAAAATGAAAATGTTGAAAGAAAAAACTTGCATTTAGTTTAAAAACTGTTGTCTTTGCTTAATCATAAAAGTTCACTAGTCAAATACAGGTTAGATGCTTTGTCCACTGCTAATTATCTGACTAACAAACTTCATACGCCTAATTTGGCCAACAAATCACCTTATCGCTTATTTAACAAGGTTCCTGACTATACTACACTAAAAGCATGTGCTTGTTTGTGCTTTCCTTGGTTAAGACTCCACACAGAAGCACAAATCAACACCTTGTGTATTCCTTGGTTACTGCTCAACTACATAGGACATAGGTACATGGACATCAACACTCACATAGTTTATATCTCTAGAAATGTGAAACTTTTTTTAATCTATTTTCCCTTTTTCATCAGTTTCTTCACACCTTCCTTTGTTGATCTTTTTCCTCCTACTTTTCAGTTGTCTACACTAGCACTACATTCTGATACTTCTTTCTCATGCTTTGATTTTTTATTCCCTAGTTTTCTCCTTCTATATCACAGTACACATCGTTGAACACAAGTTAGGCCACTACCTCTCTAACACCTCATAATTCTATTTCTCCTAGTGTCCCTACTTCTGAGGAGTCTTCATCTCGCACTCACCCCACTTCTAATTCTGATAATGATATTTCTTTAGAGAATCAGACTTCTCTTTGTTCCTCTTAGCCTTCATCATCTAGCAGGGCTAATTCCTCACCAAACCAAGTGAAAAATTGGTTCTCTCCCTCCTCCTCCTACTAGCTACAGTGCCTAACAATGCTCAATCTTTTACTCAGCAACATCAAATCACTGAACCTACCTCAAATAAAGAAGCTTGGTTTTTTATTTTAGAGAGTCAAACTAATTTTTGTAGCTTAAAAGTGCATCTTAAAAAAAAGAAGGTATTTGGTTTTCTATCTAGAAGTTCGATTTTAACCCAAAGTCAACAGAGATTTAAAGTTAAATGGAGAAGTTAAAATTTTTTACTTTTTCCTTTATAGTTTGCAAAGAATTTTAAAATTCTTTTGACAAAAGTATTCTCATCATTTTTTATATTAATATTTCTTGAATTACCATTATAATTAAAAATAAAAATAAACTTAAAAATTTTAAACTTAATAAAAATAAAATAAAATTAATAAAATATGAAAATAAATAACTAAAATAATTTAATTAATTATAAAACAATAAAATAATATAAACAAATAATAACTCAATTAAAATAATAATTTAAATGTTTAATAATGTAGTAATATTTTAATTTTTTGAGTTAATAATAATTTATTGTTTTTTTATGTAATTTAACGAAATTTCATTTATATCGTGTAAAGTGTATAATATTTATTATTATAAGTTTCAAAATGTCCTTTAGTAACTTAGACAACTAATTGTTATTTTCAAATGTAAAACCAAACATAAGTTGATTTTTCACCAGAAGTTTTTTTAGCCAAAAGTCTCTTTTCAAAAGACCTCCTTAGAAAATTATATTTTCAGATTGAATGTCAGATTAGACCTTATTAGATTAATGTAATGAGAGAAGAATTCAAAGCTCTTCAACAACATACATGGATTCTTATTCCTCGTCCGGCTGATACACAACCTATAAGTTGTAAACGGGCTTTTAGAATCAGACTGACACACTTAGTCTAGTTGGTAAGCAACAAACTACAAGGACTGTTATAGCTATAGTTCTGCATTTCAATTGGCTTTTGAAAACAGTTTGATGTGTTAAATGTTTTCTTGCATAGTTATCTCAGATGAAACTGTCTTTGTTTTTGGTATCTTTCGTGAGTAACAATAGGGACCTCTAGCGGCGGAGTCAGGATCCTGTGGTCAGGGGGAGCACATAAAATTTTTTCAAAATTTTAAAATATTAATTATAAAAATAGTTAATAATTAATATAATCATTGTAAATAGAACTATACTTTTTTTGCTTTGAATTAGGATATTCCGTGTCACATTGAACATGAAATTAATTTTTATGGGTCGGGAGCAGTGAAATTATATTTTGAAATCATTAAATATTCAATTTACTTTTGAAGTTAATTACTAAAATTATTTTTCTTTATATAAGTGATTATTCAATTTATTGTTGTGTTATTTTCTTTTATTTTTCTCTCTTTCCCCTCATTTTTTGTTTTTTTGTTCTTTTTTTTTCACTTTCTTTTTTTATATGACAACAAATAACAAATAATTTTTTTGTCCTAAATTTTATTTTCCTTTGGCTAAAAACAAGGAACATAATAAAAATTCTCTCATTACAGTAGCGAAAGGCTGCAATCAAATCATGAGGGGATGCATTTTATATAATTTTATCTCTTATTATAAGACAAAAAATAAAAAACAAATAGTAATAATATACTTTTTTCCAAAAAATCTAGGGGATGCCTGGACTCCATCTGAGCCTAACACGGCTCCGCCCATGGGGACATCACACAAATTGGTGATAGGTACTAGTCTGACCATACCACTATGCTTTGTTGCCCAATAATTTTTTCTCCACTAATATCTGCTGGAACATAACATAATATATCCAAGACCCCAATCCTTGCAAAAATGGGTGGTCATGATTATTCCGCAATCATTAGTCGCCGAAAGTGCACTTTAGTTTGCACCTCAAACAAAAAGGGCATACGTTTTCTCCTCTATTTTATGTTGTCTGTCCGTGTATTTCACCTTTTTCTTCTCTATCTAATCATTCTGTTCGCTACCACAAAAAGGTGTTTCCTATGATATTGATAAAACTAATTCATTACGTAATAAATTTTGTTATACTTTAATAGTAAATCATTATTGTTGATGCTTTTAATAGTAAATTATTATTGTTGATGCTTTAGCGGTAATAATTAAAGTCGAACACAACTATGATGCAAGTTTGAATATAGCCCCTACTTTGGGTTAAGTACAATTGATTTAACTGGCACATAGTATAGGTGTTGTGTTATACACCCAATGTTTATTAATTTGTGGTCAGACTTTACCAGGTGTACCGATGGTTGGACTCCGTCAATTAGATTTGCTTTGTCGTAGAAAAAATCGTTATTATTATAAGCACATGTCTAATTATAATCATAACAACAATTAATTTATTATTAAAATATATTTAAGTATAAGTTATAAATATATCATCTAATTTGTATAATAATAAATTATAAAAACACAATAATGATAAAACAACCAAAGTGATATTTATGTCTTTTGGGCTTTCTGCTTATAAACCCCTGTATTTAGGTCTAATTATATCGCTAGTTCTTAAATTTACGAAACTACAATCGAGATCCCTTGTGTTTATCAGAAATTTGCACACTTGTCCCTCCATCAGTTTTTCGGTTAATTCATAAACGGATTTTGAAAAATGTCCATTTTGTCCTTATCATATTTAATAAAATATTTATTTTGCCCTTATTTTATTTTAAAATAAAAAATAAAAATTTAAATTAAAAAAAAGGAAAATACCCACTAGCCATCCCCCATACCCCAACCCCCAGCCCCGTCCACCCCCAACACCTCATCCCCTACCCACACATGAACCCCCCTTCCCCCTCTTCTGGCACCACCTCTCCCGAACCACCATCAACACCATCACCATCATTGCTACCACAACCACCACCATCACTATCACCACCACATCAAGCTTTTAATCACCACCACAACCACCACAACCATGATTAATAGAAAGCTCAAATTGAAGCTTTATAGCCATGAAGGGAGAAAACTCTAAGTGAGAAACCTAAGCTAATAACTTAGAGAAGACCTGTTGAAGCTTTGAAAGCTAACAACATGATTCTTTTCTTGATTTGCTACTAGGGGTGGGTGTGGCAGGGGAGGGGGTGGGGTGTGTTGGTGATTTCAATTTTCTTTTGAAATATGATGAATCAAAAAAAAAAAAAAAAAGCACAGGAGGTGTAAATTTTGGAAAAATACGGGGAGTGTATATGTAATTAAGGGCAAAAACGATGCTTATTCTTATTTTTTAGCACGTGTTGGACACTCATTGTCAAAATGGATAGAAATGGTAACGAAGGGACCGAACGTGCAAATTTTGGAAAAATACAGAGGTCTCAATTGTAGTTTTATAAATCTAGAAACTAACAGTATAATTAGGCCTAACGCAGAGGGTCTATAAATAAAAACCCATGTCTTTTTAACTCAATAATTTTAATGAGCATATTTTTTCAATCAACTAGATAAATAACTATTTGCTAACCGTTAACACCATTAGTATCTTACACCCTTTTGACTTGAAATTAAGTCAAACAAAATACCATACTACTGTCGCGTGGTGCTAAAACACTTGCGTGTCTTAAGAACATATTACAACAGTTAATATTGTACCAAAACATTATAAGTTAGGCATATCAAAGTGTGACCAGCTGAACAACCGATTAAGTTGATGTACATAATAAGCTATATATTACACCAAAAACATAGAAAAGAAATCCATAGTCAACAGCTGACATTCACCAGAGTGTCGATCATCACAAACATAACATGCACCAACTGAAAAACAATGGACTCTTAGCATTTCTTTGTTCTTTCACTACAAGAAATCAAGTTACTAGTTATATATATTTTCACCCCTAATTATATTTAAAAATATAATAAAATTAACTAATTATATTTAACCCAAGTATAAGAATTTTCAGTGTAACTAAAATTTGATGCTGCTATATTTTGAACCTTGCTTATGTTTGATATACGTGAAAGCGTAGCTAATATAAATAATTTGAGGTGTAATAAATGCATTTTTCAAATTTACATTACTTAAGCTTTCAAGAATTGCAAATTTTTCCCTATCCTTAAAAAAATTTAAGTATCATTGCTATGGTTAGAAGCATCACTAATATTTTGTTATATATGATAAAAACTATAACTAGAATAAAAAAAGTTATCATTTTACTCTTTTACATTTATTTCAAATGTAACAAAAAATATATAGTTATTGGGCTAAAATGTTGTAGTGAATGCCTAATTTAATTTGCGCAATTTGACCTTTTTTTCTAATCCAAATTGAGAGTGACAGTTGAGATAGAGAGAAAAACGAGTAAGAAAATAAAAAATAACAGAGAAAGGAACAAAAAAGAAGGTCACTAAGAGCAATTTTGTCCACAAATTCCAAAAATGCATGGCTAAAACCCCAACCCAAATTTCACATGATATGAGCCCCCACCAAACCCATCCATACCAGAAAACTTTGACCACACAACCAAAAGGGAACTCTCCTTTTCAAGTCCATGTTTGAATTCAAGTTATCAATACAAGCGAGTAAAGAACCATTATAGAATCTTTTTTTAAAGAACAAAAAATAAATAAATAAAAAGTCCATCATCGACTATAAAATTCACATGCACCTCCTCTTCAAGTTCAATAGATGTCCACACAAACAATTAACGTTCGTTACATTCGTGGCTGCTCTAGCATCCAACATGAGAAGCGTTAAAGAGCTTGCTGAATTGCCTCGTCTCAAGACTATCCCTTCAACCTATGACATCTCCAACAGCTCCTTTAAGCAATCCTTCACTCCTGATGACCCAGTCCTTGATCATTCTTTACTACCTGTCATCGACTTCTCCTTACTCACCTCGTCACGTACTCATCATCCCGAAGATAATCGACGAGCCAATGTGATTCAGGAGCTTCGAAAAGCCTGTCAAGATTGGGGTTTCTTCATAGTACGTGCTAACTTGGTTATCATTTTCTTAATCACTATATGTACACTACAAGAAAAGTAGGAAATAGGCGGCATTTTTTTTTTTTTTTTGTCATAACTGCCAGCTATTTGGACATTGGCATTTTTAAACCGTCATGTTTCATCCACGGTTTGAACTTTGGACCTTTTTTATTCTAACACTCTATAATTACACCATTTATCAATCAACCCAAAAATACATTCATTAGTTATTTTACATAACATTATATCTATATATTACCTAAACTGTCGGCTATTCCTATTTTCTTGTAGTGATATGTATGTGTATATATATACACACACACGTATGGATATAATTAGTAGTGATATATGTATGGTTATAATATGTATGGTTTTTTTTTTTGTAGTGTATATATATGTGTGTGTGTGTGTGTATGGATGTACGGTTATAACTACTTTTTTCCTCCCGTGACATGTACGGGAAGTGATATAAATGTGATATAGTAAGTGTATAAATAATAACTTTATAAAATTAAAATAAGAAATTAAATATAATTAAACATAATCAACTTGTCCCAAATTATTATAATTTTAATTTGATATATTGGAAAAGAGTATGATCACATTTAATTCCGTCAAAAAGCTTTTAAAACGTTGACTTGTTATTTTATCATAATTGAAATATTTAAATCATACGATTATAAACTTATAATATTCAATAATTTCTATAATTTTCCATTGATACAATTTACAACATAAAAACAAATTTTAATTTTAAAGTATGATTAAGGACAAATATGGGTATGTTCACAACTATACATATAAAAAAAAGTGAAGCATGGAAGGAAAGAAAACCATCACCAAAGATCACAACATGAATTAGGATATGAATATCTTGAACACTGCCAAAACTATTTAGAGCATAGAATAATTTTGGTAACATAACTGTAGACTTCAAATATAATTCATAGTAATTCACAACATATTTGATTTTAAAATTGTGGAGAAATTATAGAATAAAATAGGTAAGAATTGAGAATAACTGAGAGGCAATTAATGTAGACTCAACTTTAAAGAACATAAGTTAGAAAGTGGCAACCAAAAAAAAAAAAAGTGAAACAAAAAAAAGGAATTGAGGGAATATATTTTTTAACCAAAACTTCTTTTTTTAAAAAATAAAAAAAGAACAAGTCTATGTGAACACATGGCAATAGACTGAAAGCAACACTTGGCAACAGTGCAATGCAACGGTTTTGTTTAAGTATATAGTATAGATTGGAGAAAGAATTTATTAATCATCTTTCGACAATGTGTGATGACGAAAATTATATATTTTTTTCAATTATATAAAATTTTCATGATATGATGGTGCAGTTGGTAAATCATGGGATACCAGAAAGTCTAATGAACGCAATGATAAATGCATGTAATGAGTTCTTCAATATGCCACAAGAGGAGAAGCTACAGGTTAATGGGAAACATGCCCTATTTCCTGACAGGTATGGAACCAGTTTCAACGTCGCGTTAGATGAAGTCTTCTTCTGGAGGGATTTTTTCAAAGTCATCGTGCATCCACCTGAATTTATAAGCTGTCCTGTTAAACCCCAACTTTTCAGGTATTCTTTATGCTTTGATCACTGCAAGTTCTCTTGGGTTGAGATGGTACTAGCTAGATACACATGTAAGGATTTTTTACTTGTATGTAGCATAGGATTCTCTAAGCTAATTGTAGTTTTTGGGCTTAATTAACTAAATTCTCTCACCGGGGCCTCACCAGCTAATCTTATTATCCTCTAGGATTTAGTGCGGCTCTATCCCTAGGTGGATCCCTAGAGTATTGCATAGTCCTTATGGCCTAGGGATTTCGGGCCTAGCTATTTCAATCTGGGGTGAAGTTAATTGCATCTTAACCTAGTGTTTAACTCGTTAGCTAGATTTAAAGCAAAGAACTAAGTCATCTAGGTTCGGTTAGATTATATCGGACACCTATTAGCTAAAGGAACGCAACTATAGCCTAAACATGGAATTTGAGCCAACAATCAACATCACAACAAGCAACTACAGCCTTTAAAGGCTCAATTTCATACATTCTAAAAAAGGATCCTCAAAATAACTCATAGACAAGTCGATTTGAAGCCATAGAAACGTTTCATAACTTACATGTATGAAGATTGTAGCATGCTTTCATTCAAAGAGGCAATAACATAAGCATATAGAAAACCCTAATTCTATCACATAGACATGCTTAGAATAGGATAAACAATAAAGATCAAGCATGCTATAAGATAGAATACACGCAATCTCATTTAGGCATTTTATCGAACACAGATACAAATTCAATTATCAAAATCATGCCATAAAACAATGTAATAAAGCATGTATTGAGAACCATAAATAGTTTATAAGTCAATTATTCAAAGCCCTAAACTTGTTTTACAACATACAAACAAGTTAATTAAGCTAATTACTTAAGTTACTAAACTTTAATTCTAATCTAACCTACTTAACTAATTAACTTAGTTAATCTAATTAAAATAAAACCTAACTAATTTTTAATTAATTAAGAACTCAAATAAATCAAAATAAAAGCAAATAAAAAGCCCAAAACAACAATAGAAATTAGCAAATACAACATACACACACATGAAACATTCAAAAGCACATGAAATAGCCAAAAAGAACACTCAATAAGCACTTAAAATAGCTCAAATAAGCACTAAAATACACACTCACACCCATTCAAATTATATCAACATTCATGCACGAAATGACACTCAAATGCACTCGTTAAAACCTTAAACACCCCTAAAATGTATGCTAGTGACATCAATACACCCATACCCCAATCAACGCACATCAACACATACATACACATACACATACATACACATATATTTATATATATTAAACATAAATTTATCATTGAAAAGATTAAAGAATATCTCCCTGAACTAGGGTGGTTTACATGTATCTATATGATTGTAATGTATACAATTGACATATACCTTTCGTACAACACAACATAAATATGAGATACAACATATACACTAATATAACCCCTTAATTTGAGTGAGGTGTACTAGTGGCCAGATTAATCTTCATCTCATGAAACCAAGATAGTGATTTGGTGAGGAAGTCAACCAACTGTAAGGCTGAGAAAAACCACATCCACTTGTGCAACTTTCTCATGAATGAAATGAAAGTCAATTTCTACATTTTTCGTGCGAGCATGAAGTACTGGATTTGCAGCCTAGGATGTAGGTGACATATTATCATAAAACAAAACTATAGGTGAGCTAGGAAAATGCCCAAGTCATGAACCAGTTGAAATACCCAATATGTTATAGCCAAGGTGTATGCTAAAGAGTGATATTTTGCCTCTGTACTAGAACTAGAGACTGTGGGTTACTCCTTGGACTACCAGGATATGAAATTCTTACCCAAAAATTTATATAACTTGTAACAAAGTGATGACTATTTGGGCAACTAGTCCAGTCTGCATTAGCATAGGCTATCAATGTAGGCTAAAGAGCCACTTGCAAAGTGAAGCCATAATCTATCATGCCTTTAAGATATCTGAAAATACGCTTAACTGCTTGAAGATGTGATGACTATGGAGCTTGCATAAATTGACTTACTAAATAATAACATAAGTCAATCAGGTCTAATCAAAGTTAAGTAATGCAAACTACCAATTTCATACTATGAAATCCAGTCAGATCATCAAGCAATTCACCATCATGTAAGGAAGGCTGAGTTTTAAATGGTAAGGGAGTGTTCATAAGTTTAGTGCCCGATATAGAAAATTTAAGGAAAAGCTAATCATGTGCATATTTTGATTGATTAAGAACAAGCGATGAAGAGATGCAATGCACATGAATGTCCAAGAAATAATGGAGATCACCAAGAACTTTCCTAGCAAAAGTATGGTTATGTTTTTGAATGAAATCAAACAACAGAGAAGGCAAACTTCTTGCGAGAGCAATATCATCCACATATAACATTAAAACAAGCATTTGGCAAGAATGATGATAAATGAACATCAATGTATCAATTAAACTAGAAACAAAGCAAGGTGATAGAAAGACAAAACTAAAACAATGAAACCAAGCTCTTAGAGCTTGTTTTAGGCTATAAAGAGCCTTTTTCAGCTTGCAAAATGATTGGGATTCTAAGGATCAACAAATCCAAGAAGTTGTTTCATGTTGATCTCCTCACTAAGAAGCTTATAGAGAAAGTCATTTTTAACATCAAGTTGTCATATGACCTATAAGCGAGAAATAGCAATAGATAACATAGTCCAATTGTAGTAGGGTTAACAACAGAACTACATGTTTTCGTGTAGTCAATACTTGCTTGTTAAAGAAAACCCTGAGTCACAAGTCTTGCTTTATACCGCTATAGTCCCATCAATATTATACTTGATTTTGTAGATCCATTTACAACCAATTAAGAATTAGTGGGCTATAGTGGCACTAATTCCCATGTATGATTTACAATGAGTGCATTGAATTCCTCTGCCAAAGTAATGCTCCAATGTGGACTACATTTAGTAACTGTAAAAGATGTTAGTTCAATGGTGTCTATATGTGTGGCCGGAGATAAGATTTGCTTTTCCTTGTGAATGCTGAACTTGGCACAAGTCTACTAGGGATATGTATTAACATTAGACTACAAGGACTTGGGAACATTGAGCACATTAAGAGAAGAATGTGCAATAGTTCTATACTGATCTTGAGTAAAGCTTTCATGAGACATACTAATAGGTGACATATAAAAAGTGGGTGACAAGTCAATTGTGGAATTAGGCATTAACGGAGCAGGCACCAAAAATGACTGGGGTGACATTTGTCAAGAGCTTGTGACATAGGAATGAGGTTAACACTAGAGGGAGTGGATTCCGGCTCATTCTGGGCGTTAGGAGTATTGAATTGTTAAGGGACAACATGAATTTTGATAAGTGGAGATGGACTAGACATAAGAGTCTACAAGATTCTAAGTGCAAAAATAAGGAAAATAATTTTCATCAAAGTGTACAAGCTGACTAACATAAACTCAACTTGTTTTAGGGTTTAAACATTTATAGCCCTTGCAACATGGAGCATAGCTAAGAAAAACACAATGCACTAATCAAGGAGTAAGTTTTTGAGACATGAGAGTTGAAAGGTTAGGAAAACAAGCATAACCAAAGTTCCTAAGCTATTATTAGGTGATTGCTTAAACAACTCAAATGGAGAGTGATGATTAAGAGAAGGTAAAAAGAATCTATTTATGAAAAACACTACAGTGTGCATTGCATCAAGCCAAAATTCATGGGGCATCCCTATATGACTAAAAAAGGTATGCAAATTGTCATTAAGATGACTTTGTTTTTGTTCAAACACTTTATTTTGTTGAGGTATGTCTAGACATGATTTAAGAAAAACAATTCTATTTGTGCATTGAAATTAATAAAATAAATGATTATTAAATTCACCATCTCTATCACTTTGAAAGTACTTGATTTTAGCATCAATTTGATTTTTGATCTATGCTTTAAAAGTTTTGAAATGCACAAGAACCTCAAATTTTTTAGATATTGGAAAGATCCAAGTGAAACAAGAAAACCATCAATATGAAAAATTATATTTATACCTAAACTTGAAGCCACAAGAGAAGTTTAAACATAAGAGTGTATTAAAAACAATGGAAAATAAGTATGTGCAACATTATCAAAGGATAGTTAAGTATATTTTCCCATATTACAATCTATACATGCAAAAGAATGTTTATCTAAAAAAGAAATCAAATTTTCCAACTACAAAAAATAAAATACTCTTGAATAGGACGCCCTAAATGACGGTATTAGACTTCACTATTTATTTGGCTGGCTACCAATGCATGTAGTGCTGGAGATGCACTTTCAACATAAAAGGGTAAAGGTCGCTAGTGCTGTGAAAAAGAGTTGGCCCTGTGGCTTATCCTTAAGAGAAATAGAATTTGAGTTAAAAATTGCTTGATGACCATTATACAAAAACAATTTTCATTAACTAGAGTATTGTGGATTATACCATGAGATTTAAGGACTGATTGTTGAACTTGACCACTACTACTACCTGAGGAAAAATAAGAAGCATTGTTAACCACACCCATAACCACGATTGTAAGCCCATAGCCTCAATTATGATTACGAGTTTGAGGAGACAATTGTGTTTGCTAGAGTTAGGTGACTGCATAGGCTAAGAAGGTAGAAGGCTCTATAGGCTGCAAAATTAGCTCAAGATGGGCTCCTAGCACTATATGCTTATGACAAACACAATTTCAAGTAAGAACCCCAAAAAAGTTGTTAACATGGTGACAGATGTGTCATATTTTGGAGAAAGGTTGTGAAGGGCTATAATGATAAGTTATCCTCAAATATAGGCTTCTACACAACAAAAACACATCTGCAGTAGTCTTAGGTTCCTCGAGATATGCTTTCATCATTTTGTTAGTATTCCAAATGGCATAGAATTAGAGATGAAAAGCGTAGGGATACACCTTGGATGTGTCCAGATCTTGTGCTTCAAGAGTTAGTCAAATATCTCGACTACAAGTTAAGTGATAAATGTCTTACACAATTTTGCTTGTAAAAGTGAGATTAAACCATGGTAAACCAAACTATCCATGCATAACTAGGGAAGATGAGTTTTCGATTTATGGATGTTATTTTATGAACGTCAAAAAGCTAATTTGATAAGGGCAAGCTTATTAGGTGAAAAATCATGTTCTTCATCCAAAAATCTTCCAAGGTTAAGGTTAAGAATTATGTAGACAAGTGCAGAAGAATCATGATTTTGGGACACTAATATGGCACTGACCAAACATACTTTGATACTTATGTCAGTGATGTATACTTTGTTTATATTTAGTGAGTCCAAGTACTATGAACCTTAGAGAGTGAAACATGTGTTATGGAAGTAGTAATATTTATAGATTTCTAGAGGTCACGTGCCCTTACTTAATCATCTTGCCGCGTGTGCACTAGTGGCGAAGGACACATTTTCTCAAATTTGTTGTGTATCTAGAGTTTAGTTGTGTCCCATTAAATCCCAAGTTCTCAAGTAAAATTAGGAGTATTAACTAGGGAATCCCCACCCAAATAAACAATTTCCCCTTTTCCAAAAATAATTTTTGGAGAAGATATTTTGTTTCATTCTCCGCCCCAATTCACCATTGAGGATTATAATTTGGAGAAATAGGGAATGGGGAGAAACCACTGGGGTTTGGGGAATCCCAAAATCTTTCTCAAAAAGTTCAAAACTAATTTTAAATAGAACCTCTATCGAGAAATTCTAAATTTATAATGTGAACAAAAATATATAATCTAGACTTCAAAATATAAATCAAAGACCAAACGTAAAGCATAGCAAAGAAAATGGAAAGAGAAAAGAAGAAAATGGAAAGAGGTTAACTGGCTAAGAAGATGTTGAAGCAGTAAAGTGAAACTCTAATAAGAAATAAGGATTAAGAACACGTTTAAGATATATTATATTAATATATTATAACATATATGATATAACTAAATGATGTACATAAGTATATATATCATAGAAAAATAAAAATATCGAGTTTCAGGTTTTCTTCAAAAACAAATTCTATTATGATCTCTAACCCATTTCCCCAAAATTTTTCCCTACCCCTAATATATTTTTCTAATTCTCCAAACATGATTTCCCCATACCTAAAAAATCAGTTAAGTAATTGGGTTTCCCCGATGAAAGAATAGCCCTAAGCAAATTTACACTTCAAATTTATATATATATATATGTATATATATATATATATGTAACGAGACATATTGCTTTTTGAATATTAGACATGCTTACTATTTGGTGTATTTGAGCTTAATTTGTGGTTATATTGTAGCCAAGTATAATGATAGTATCTAATTCATATGAATTATTAATATATGAACACTTTATCTAAAGCTCTTTTTTTGCCAACTACTTGCTCCAATTTTCTTTGTCACTAACAAGCTGATATTGTAACACTAACAAGTGATCCAAATTTGAACCTTGTATTTTCTATAATTTACCTGTAACTCTATAAGGTGTGTTAATACTTTCTAGTAACCAAATGTTTATGGTTTTTAGTGAATTGTTACTGGAGTACTCTCGAAGAACACGAGAAGTGGCAATGGAATTACTCAAGGGCATATCAGAAAGCTTAGGACTAGAAGGAAGCTACATGCACCAAGCATTAAACTTGGACTCAAGTTTCCAACTCTTTGTTGCCAATTATTATCCACCTTGTCCACAGCCTGAACTGGCTATTGGTATGCCTCCACACTCAGATCATGGCCTTTTGACATTTCTCATAGACAACAATGTTAAAGGCTTACAGATACAACGTAACAATAAATGGGTCAACATAAATACCCTCCCAAATGCTATTCTGGTCAATGTTGGTGATCATCTCGAGGTAAGGCATCCAGTAATTACATGAATCTCCCACATAAAATTTGTGGAGGAAATTTAAACACATTTCAACATCAAACTCCTCTTAGAATTCAAAAAATATGAAACTTAGGCAGCATTTGCTCTCAAAATTAATTTGTATTTTTTTACTTTTGTAAAATTAGAAAAAGGATTTTGTCTAATTGTTAGACTATATTTAGATTTCTTATGTCTTTTTTAATCTTATGGCACTGGATTAGGCAGTAGTCTAGATTTAGATAATAATCATATGGATTTCTTTATTATAATATTTTTCCTTATTGTTCATAGTTTCGTTACTAGTCTAGCTATCCTAACCTGTTCACCATGTTATGAGTCCTATAAATCGGCTTTGCTATTGCATTCTTCATTATGTACCAATAATTTTCAATGTAATCATTATTAATTTCTCTATTTTATAAAGCCACAGTTGATGGTAGCTCCAATTATTCTCAATACACATATTTTCCTTCCCCATGCTTGCTCTTTTATCTTTTCTTGTTTATTTCAACATGGCATCAGAGTTGTTGTACTAGTAGCCTATGGCATTGTTATCTCGTTGTTACCACCAATATTTTGTCGCAATCTTGAATTCTCTATATTCTGTTGACACCATATTCCATTCCTAGACCTTTTATCTCTTCGGTCTCTATCTCTTTGCATGCTAATTTAGGTAATATTTTTTTGGTCTCTATTTATCTACAATCTGATTTGGACCATTCTGTCTTTGTTTCTTTATAGTATGTTCTTCTTCTCTCTATTTCTTGTTCGTCATGGATCAAGAAACTATATTAGCCATTGTTGAAGATTCAAGTTCTTTGGTTCTTGGTTCTCACTTGGCTTATTTCTTGATTCCTGCTCAATTTGTTTCTCAATTTTCAATTCTTGGTTAGTTCATTTCTCAGTTCTCATTTCTTGGTTGGTTTAACATCAATGCATCGAAACCTTTCGAAGAATTCTCAATAATTCATTTATCAATCTCTAGTTGGGCTACAATGACCACTTGAGTTTGAGGAGGGCAATAAACATATTTCCTTATCTTATGGCACTAGTTTAGGTAATAGTCTAGATTTAGATAATAATTATATGGATTTCTTTATTATGTTATTTTCCTTATTATTCATAGTTTTCTCACTAGTCTAGCTACCAAACTTATTATACCAAGTTATGAGACCTATAAATAGACTTTGTTATTGTATTCTTCAAAATATACCAAGAATTTATAGCATTGTGATTATCAATTTCTCTTGTTTATAGAGCGATAGTAAGTGGTGGCTCCAATAGTTTTTATAAACATATTTTTCCTCTCCCATGCTTGCTCTTTAATCTTTTCTTTTTTATTTCAACAATGACAACAGTGAAAGTTACTTTTCAATAGTGAAAATTGTATGTGTATGTTTTGCTTTAATACTCTATGTTTTTTGTATGTATTTTGTTTGTCTTTTTGTTTGTGTTAGGAAAATTTGTACATGTCAAAATTGTACATGCATGTCTACAAAAACTGTACGTGTGAGTGACAATTTGCATGAGATAATGTGTGTATGTTGCATACTCCATGAAATTTTTAGGAAGTACAATTTGGGAAATTGTGAAAGATAATTTATCGATTTTTCCTGATTTCTTCAAAAACAATTCTTAGTTTTCAAAACATGGAAGAAAAACTAGTCAATTAAACATGTTTTCTATCAAAGCTCTAATTTTCTATGAAAATAAGAATAGAAAACAAGCAAACCAAATGCGACATTAATTTTAGAAGAGATCATACATATCTTTAGTATTATATATATATATATATATATATCTTTATTATGCAAAGGAGATAATAATAGAAAAATGTACCATATCCTATTGCAGATATTTAGCAATGGAAAATATAAGAGTGTTTTACACAGAGTAGTTCTGAACAATAAAGAGACAAGAATATCCTTGGGGTTTGCCAATGGTCCTGCCCTTGAGACAATTGTTTGTCCTGCGCCGCAACTGGTGGAGAGTGAAAGTAGTGAACCTGCATATATTCCAATGAAGTATAAAGACTACATGGAACTACAACGAGGTAAGCAGCTTAAAGGAAAGTCGTGCTTAGATCAAATAAGGAAGCAAGTGAAGTAGGTTTGTTTGTGTTGACTATAGGTGTTAGGTTAAATGCACTGTGTGAGAAATTATTGAGGATCATACCTCAACTAAGGTATGTTGGTGTATATTTATACACAATATTATCTTGTACAAGTTACAACCATAACCTTTATATATAAGGTAATACAAGAGATATTTTTACAATAATATCTATGTGAATATACCCTCAATCTGAGCGTGATGAAATCATGGTAAGATTGGTCTTGAGTTCATGAAACTAGCTAGAGGATAGCGCCTTCGTAAAAATATCTGCAAGTTGGAACTCAGTAGGAACAAACTTTACCAAGGCATCCCCTTGAGCAACTTTTTCCCTCATGAAATGAATATCAATTTTTACATGCTCAGTGTAAGCATGTAAGACTGGATTTATAGAGAGGTATGTGTCACAATATAGAACAACTGGCGAAGCTAAGAACACTTGCAAATCGCACAGAAGTTGACGTACCCAATAAGTCTCTGCGAAGGCATAAGCAAGAGATCGATATTCATCTTTTGTGTTGGATCAAGAAACGATAGGCTACTTCTTAGACTACTAAGAAATCAAATTGGAACCCAAGAAAAGCTGCATAACCGGTAGTAGAACAATGACTATCTGGGCAGTCAACCCAGTTAGCATCTGTATAACCTACAAGTGAAGGATTATTAGTAACTAATAAGTGTATACCGTGATTAACAATACCTTTCAAGTAGTGAAATATTCGTTTGGCTAGCTACAAATGCACAGATCGAGAAGCATGCATAAATTGACTCACTAGGTTGAATGTAAAAGCTAAATTAGGCCTAGTCAATGTCAAGTATTGAACCCCACCAACCATGCTATGAAACATAGTAGGATCATCTAATAAATCAACATCATAAAGTGACAAAGGGGATTTGGATGGCAATGGTGTTTTGACAAGCTTCGCATTATGCGCTAAGAGTGTGAATAAACTAAAATACAAGAAAGGCAGAACTACCCGTTAGTACAATATCATCCACATAGATGAGTAAAATAAGCATGCCATGGGGTTCACAAGAGATAAACATAGAGATATCAGTTGAGCTGCAGGTAAACCCGTAAGAAAGAAGAAAAGAGCTAAACCAATGAAACCATGCCCCTGGAGCTTGTTTGAGCCTATAAAGAGCCTTGTTTAGTTTGTTTCATGTAAACTTCTTCAGTGAGATATCCACGTAAAAAGGCAGTTTTTTACATCAAGCTACCAAATCACCCAAGAACAAGATAAAGCAATAGTCAAAACAGTTTTGATAGTGGTACGTTTTACAATAGAAATAGAAGTTCCAGAATAATCAATAGTTGCCTGTTAATGAAACCCCTAAGCCACGAGACATGCTTTATAGTGCTTAACAGTGCCATCAGAATTATACTTAATTCAACTATTCCATTTACAACCAACTAAGTTTTTGATTGGTGATGGTAGAACAAGTTCCCATGTGTGATTTTGAATGAGTGCGTTGAATTCTTCTGCCATGGCATTACGCCAATGAGGACTGCAATAGGCAACAGTGAATGATAAGGGTTCAATTTCATAAGTGTGTACAGCTGAAGATAGAATCTGCTTTTTCTTTTGAATGCCAGATTTCAACGTTGTTTGCATGGGATGGGTGTTTGCATGGCTCATAGAGAGTGAGACAGAAGTAGGATGTGTTATTCCATGTTCAATGGATGAAGAGAAAGCAATACTATCCATAGTTGACATAGGCAAAGAAGAGAAGGTAGGGCCGCTAGCAGGCAATTGGGAATCCAAAAGAATCGGTGAGGCAACCTATAATGATAAATTGAAACCAGGAATAGATAAAGGTTTAGGACACTCGAGAAAGAGGGTGAAGAATGAGTATTCCTTGTAATAGTAGAAAGGGGTTAGGGGATTGCCGTGATTTGAGTGACAAGAGAATGGGGTAGGGAATGCATAATGAAAGACACCAATGTGCGGCAAAGATATGCCTATTCATTAAAGTGCACGTGTTTGTTGACATAAACACGCCCAATACGAGGATCAAGACACCTATAGCCCTTATAATCATTTACATATCCTGAGAAGATGCAAGGGACAGACCTAGGTGACAGTTTGTGGTCAGTGTCGACAGTTAAATTTGGAAAACATGTACACCTAAAAGCTCAGAGAAATGAGCAGTCTAGAATCCAATTGAATAATAATTCACAAGATGATTTGAAGAAAATAGTTAAAGTAGGAAGTCCATTGATAGCGGAAACAGCAATATAGACAGAATTTAACCAGGAAGCATATAGAATGAATGCATGCAAGAGAAAAGTGCGTGCAACTTTAGAAATATGATGTTGTTTTCGTTCAGCCACTCTATTTTGTTGTGGAGTGTCTAAATAAGACTTGTGAAATACAATTTGATGTGTCTTCATATTTTGCGATAAATTTCATTGTTTTGCATGCAATTACATATATCAAAGTGGTTAAAGTGATTTATTTTGGAAATTATTTAATCTAGTCTCGTTCGAGAGAAGAAGATATTTTGTGGAGGCTTACAAGAATAATTCACAGATGATTCTAGGCAATTGAAGTTGGAGATCAATAATAATTTGAGTTGGACTAATTTAATGGAGAAGTATTGTGCTCAAATATATGGATCAAGGATCAATTTCTCATAGAAAACAAGGAACTTTGGCCTTTCTTGCAAATAAAATCATTGGTGAATGAATATGGCAAGTGACCTTGGTGTTAATTTTTGGAAAGTTTTTCCTGTCAGACCAGTTTTGATATTTTGCTCATAACTTCAACTCTAGAGGTCAAAATCACGTTATTCTTGGGCCATTGGACTCCTAAGAGGCAGGGATGCAATTCTTGTGAAGACCATCTTTCCAAATTCAAGGGGGATCGAGGTGAAAAATCTGTCACAACACGTTTAGAAAATTCCCATCACCTGCTGGACACATATCAGTATTTTGGGCGTAACTTGGGCTACAGAGGTCCAAATAAGGTGATTCTTGTGGTTATGGAAAGCTAATTCATAGAGCTACAACTTTCCTTCTTTTGAGCTCAGCCCAGATCTGCCTTTATAATGGTCAAAAATGTTGGTCAAAAGAGAGCATAAAAACTAACAGCAGTTTTCTAATCCAAGGGGGATTTGAAAAGAAATTTGATACCATTATAAATACCCACAACACACAACAGAAAAAGGAGGACTCCAACCTAAGAATTTGCAGAACATTAAATTGAAGGAAAAGTTGGGGAGCAGCTCTTGAAGAGAATTGGAGGCAAAAAACTTTATCAACTTATTTGTCTAGGAATAATACGATGAGTTTTTCCGTTCTCAATTTCTTTTCAATTTTTGCTTTGAAATTAATTATGAATTAAACACCCATGATTCGGGGTGATAGTTAATGATTATTTTTATTCATGTTTCGGATTCTTTGAGATTTATTTGATTATTCGTATTTGTGCTTTATTGCTATTAAATTCTTGATTAATCATTATTATGCTTGTAGCTAATTTTCGTTAGTCAAGAATTTATGCCTTTTGCCATATAGGAATCTTGTAGGTTCTTGTGGGTATGAATATAGATCATTTAACAGAACTAGATTTAATTAGTTGTTTCAAGATTGAGATAGGTTATCCCACTGAAATAGCCTATGCCTTTTTAGTCTCAATTGATTTTCTAGGATATGTGAGATTAATTAATTAAAGAAAAAGTGAGAGATAATTTATGCCATTGAGATAGATTATACCTTAATAGCTTTAGTTAATTAATCTAAGTGAGTTAGAGCTTGTAGCCTGATCCCTTGTGCTTAATTGGAAATCCTGAAGTTAACGAACATGAATAAGATAATTTTCTGGTTATCACCTTGAATCGCGTTTCCCCTAAATTTAGGTCTAGCAATTTTTTGGTTGAATTTTGCAATTATTTTTTTTCAATTAATTTAGTTTTTTTCGATTTCGTTTAGTATAAAAATTGTTGCACTCGTAGTATTTAGTTTAGTTCTCTTAAATTTTTAGTTTTAGTTTCTTTTAGTTATTTTTATTTCTTTTCAATTCTTGACAGCAATCCCGATTCCCCGTGGTTCGACCCTCGAGTTGCATTCGTGTGATAAAGAGGATAAATTTTGTGATTTTGTCGTTGCTTGATTTAATTGTTATTATTTGGCCATACAACGACGTGGTCACAATTCCACGTTCCCTTAAAAAGCATGAAAAGCATGGTTATCAAATTCACCACCACTGTCACTCTGAAATCGTTTAATTTTAGTTTCAAAAGAGTTTTCAACCTGCTTTTGAAATGTTTGAAAATGAGTGAGAACTTTGGACTTGTGAAACATTTGAAAAATCCATGTAAAATGCAAAAACTCATCGACAAACACAATAAAATATTTATACCCCAAATTTGAAGAGACAGGGGACGTCTAAACATCATAATGGATTAATTGAAAAGGTACCGTGGCACGATATTCAACCAAAGAAAAAGGTAACCGAGTGTTTTTACCCAAGTTATAATCCACACAAGTGTCAAAAGAAGAATGAGCACCTTTAATCAAATTGTCTGGTTGTAAATAAGAAAGCAACCGGGAATTTAAATGTCCTAATCTACGATGCCAGACGTCCTTGCTTATTTTGTGGGCTACCAATGCATAAAAATGTGGAGAAACACTCCCAGCTGATAAAGGATAAAGATCACTGCTGGTAGTCGTATGAAGGAGTGGAGTTCCTGTGGTCTTGTCCTTGAGAGACAACGAGTTGGAACCAAACAAGGCAAAACAATTGTTGTCAGCACATAATTTATGAATAGACAACAAACTGTAAGAAAAACGAGGAACATGTAGAACATTTTTAAGGATGAGTGGCCTTGTGGGAGTATCTAAATGAGCTGTGCCAACAATGTGAATAGGTAAACAAGCACCATTTATAACCAATCTTAGATTGACCAGTATAAGGAGTTACGGAATTGAGCATACCTGAGTAAGGCATCATATGCGCAGAAGCAGCCACGTCAGGCTACCAAGCAGCATCATTGGTTTCACCAACAGTCATGGTAGCGAAAGATTTCGCAAGATCAGAAGATACCACGGCATGATTGAACTTGAAAAAACAATTACTAGCAAGATGGCCAGGAGAGTTACATGTCTGACAGGAAGGGTGAGTATGTAAGGGGGAAGGGCCAAGTAGTCCGTCACAAGGAGATGCTGAGAAATTAGTACACCAAACTGAATGCATAGTGAGATTGGGAGAAACAATATCCGATTGATTGGAACCTGGATAGCCAAAATATTGCACTTGAAAATTCTGATTTGAGCGCTGCTGTGTAAGAGGAGCACCACGGCTAGAGGATTATTGCTCCTGAGCAATTGAACTACCGCCTCTTCCTCGAAAATTCTTTTTGTTGCATGAACCAGGACCATGACCACGACCTTGAGACAGTGTTTACTGTGATTGTTGAACTGAGGTGGCAGCATAAGCAGTATAGGTAGCATTGCTGGGTGCGTGGTTGATGAGTTTAAGGTATGCCTCTTGAGCAATCAATTTGCGATTCACAGAATTCTAGGTTGAAACTTCACTAGAGTTAATCAAAGTTGTGACAAAAAAGTGTCATATTATGATGGTAAGCCATGAAGTGCAATAGTAATCAAATCCTCTTCAATAATAGTTTTTTGAACATCAAATAAGGCATTAAAAATAGTCTGTATCTCACGCAAATAAGATTCCATGCTTTTGTTGGACTTACAAAGGGCATAAAGCTGCAGGCGAGATGCATGAGAATTGGCCTTTGAAGTGTCCAAATATCTCTCTTCCAAAGCAAGCCAGATTTATTGACTCGACGTAAGATGATAAATATCTTGAACTACTTCTGTGGTAAAGGTAGCATTTCGGTTAGTGCGAACCGAACTGTCAAGGCAGAACCAATGCGCATACTCAGGTGAAATGGGTAACGGGCACGAGAGAGACCCATCAATAACGCCAGAGACGCATAGGTGAAGAAAACGGGTTCAATCTGCGATCTCCGTAGCCTATAATTTGTACCATCAAAGCAGATTGTGACTAAGATAGTGATATTTAAACAACTGAGGTTTGCAATTGAATAGTTGTGGACGACAAGGCTGATGAAGGAGTTGGCATATTTGGTTAAGGCAGCGAAAACAAAGCAGGTCTTGTTTGTGAAGTGACCTGCAAACTGCGCAGCACCCGACGCATGAGTGAGGGAAGAAAGTGAGGACGCCGCAAAGAGGGAACTGTTGGTCATGGGACTAGCCATCGTGGTTTGTGGAGTAGCACCGACAGGGAGAAAAGAAGACGTCGTGTAGCCAGCCATCTGGTGTTGTGGGTGTCCAGCCAGTTGTTGTTGAGTGTGGGCCATTTGTTGTGATGTAGTAGCACCAACAGGGAGGGAGAATAAGGAATTAGTTTTTTTGAAAAGTGTTTTTTTAATAGTTTTTGAAAAATAATTTTTTTAAAAAAGTTAAAAATTTTAATTTCAAAAAAAAATGTATTTTAAAGTTAAATTAAATAGTTATTGTAAATTTAATATAACTTTTTTAAGAAAAAAAAATACTTTTTCCTAAAAAAAAGTCAATCCAAACAAGTTCTAAGGTATTTATGATGGTTTGTTGATGTGTATGAGCACTGACATGAAAGAAAGAGGATGTGCTGGCGGTAACTATGGAGGAAGCAGGGACAGTATTCATTGTTCAAAGCAAAGGCAGAATATAATTTTTTTTTAGAAGTTCGAAGGATGCTGTGGACTTGTGGGATTATGTGAGTTGCTGGCCTTGTGCAAAGACAACAAAGAAAAGGAGAAAAGAAAAAGGATGCTGCCAACGATGGCGGTCGTGTCGCTATGACTGGTGGAGGAGAATTATTTTTCGGAATTTAGGCTGGGAAGATTTGTGGGGATAGAGAACCTTTGGTCTCGTGATACGATGAGAAATTACAATTTGTACTCCCCAATTAGGAAGTTTTAATTTTAGGGAGAGAAGATGTTTGGCCTTGTGATACCATAAGAAATTATTGAGGCTTACACCCCAATTAGGGTGTTTTTGGTTTATATTTATATACAATATTATATTGTACACATTGTAACCATAACCTCTAATATGTAAGGTAATACAAGAGATATTTGTACAATAATATCTACACTAATACTGTGCACCATTAAGTTCTATCTCGTCGTCATTTTCACTTTGCAAATTTTATTGTATTTCACAGTTATTGTGCTCTTACGGAGCACTATGCATTTTTGATAAAGTGAAAGACACGCACTTTAAAAAAAGGAAAGAAATCTGAAACCCCTCATCTGGTTCTCTCCCTTTCACTCTCTTCCTCTTTCTTCTTTCTATTTTTCTTCAGCAAAATCAAACCATCCAATTTTAAATCGGACATTACCATCGTGATCATCGTCTTTGCGTGATTATAACAATAATCTTCAATCTTCATGTTGATTTCGTTTCATTGTCGATGCGAGTTGCCGTTACTATTTTCTTTCTCTCTTTTCTTTAGTTATTTTCTCAAATCTATAACAACAAATCCGTGTGTTTGTCATGGTGGTGGTGTGTAGTATGTAAATGATATATATGAGTAAAAGATTGAAGAATTTGACCGTCTAGCAAATGATTTAAAATAATGCAGATTAAATATTTGATGTTTTACTTAAATCAAATTCGTTTATTCCCTTTATTAAAGTTTTAAACATATAATATAAGAGTCTTAAGCATGTTTACAGTTTGATAAAAGAGTTTTGAACATATAATATAAGAGTCTTGAATATATGATATAAGAGTTCTAAACATAGAGTATAATCTATCAGCATGTAATATAGAGTTTTGAATATAGAGTATAAAATTTATAAGATTATAATTTTTAGTTTGTGAACTTTCTTTTAAACTTTTAACATGTAATATAAGAGTTTTGAACATATTTGTAGTTTAATATAAAGTTTTAAAAAAAATTTGAACTTATAATATAAGAATTTTGAACATGATCTATAAGCATACAATATAAGAGTTTTGAATATATAATATAAAAATTTTGAACATAAAGTACAATTTATGGGCATATAATATAAGAGTTTTAAACATATAATATAAGAGTTTTGAACATGTTTGTAGCTTAAAATAAGAGTTTTGAACCTATAATATAAAAATTTTGAACATATAAGAGTTTCAAAAATGTTTACAACTTAATATAAGAGTTTTGAACTTATAATATAAAAATTTTGAACCTATAGTATAAGAATTTTGAACATGCTCTATGAGTATGTAATATAAAAGTTTTGAACACAGAATATAAAATGTATGAGATTATAATTTTTATTTTATGAACTTGCTTTTAAATTTTTGGATATGTAATATAATAGTTTTGAACATATAATATAAAAATTTTGAACATAGAATATAATCTATGAACATATAATATAAGAATTTTGAATATGTTTGTAACTTAATATAAAAGTTCTGAACATATAATATAAAAATTTTGAACACATATATTGTTACGTACTGTGCGATCATACTGTTCACACACAATATGGTGTGCAGTGCTCATGCAGAGCACTATGCATACGGTGCATAGCGTAAGGATTGTTTTCACTTCTCCTACCTCATTCACAGAACAATTTCAAAAAAAAAAAAAAAGATAGTTCAGTTCAAATTTGACAAACTACACAGGAATTGTAAATTAATACTGCTCTAGTGGTGGGTATTTTTCAATATTATCTTTTCTTTGTAAAGATTTTCTATTGTTTTAGAATACCCTCATTAATAGCCCTTTGACTTACGTATGCTCCTTTTGATTTGTTCTAGAAGTTGATAGGCAAAACCAAGAAAGGGCTAAAATTTAATTAAAATGATTAGTCATTTTTAACATCTTAATTGTAACCAATGGTAAAAAATAACTATCTACTAAAAATGCTTGGTTGTCAATGAAGTCCAATCCCATTAGAATTAGAAGACAAATAGAAGCCCACACTATAGTACAGACAAGATTTCTAAAACCTAGAGGGATTAGGATTAATTTCTTATAAATATAGGGTCTTCTAGTTTTATGCTTTAGGAGCCATATCCCATGGTGGGTGAACATGAGAGACTTTGAGAGCATCAGAGAGACTTTTTGTATTTTTGCTAGAAAAGCCAAGTAGGAGGGTTTTCTGTTAGAGTTTTATCCATGCAAAAACTATAACACTCATTGTTGTTGAATAGTCAATTTTATTCCAGAGAGGATTATTGACGTAGGTGGAGGGCTAAACCACGTTAAAATATCCAGTGTTCTTTGTGTGTGTTTTCCAATGTTGCAATCCAACAACCTGTAGGTCGAGGAAGGGATTAGAGGCCTAATGCAGCTAGGAAGCTGAAATGAAGAGAGGCTGAAGATAGATATACCTTTTAGATATATACATATCTAAAAGATTTCTCTATCTACTTTTTCTTTCACTCAACTATCTCTCTTCTTGCTACTTTTAGCACTAATATATTTTAGAAGCTTTCTTAATTTCATTGAAATACCTAGGAAAAATAATGAACTCAAAATTACTAATTTTTTTTATTTGGAGGATTTTGCATTATTGGATACTACATGATGCGAGAATGAAGCAAAAAGGAATGGTGGTGGTCTCACATTGTTAATGCTGTTATCATGAGGAAATTTTGGATCATTGTTTCTTCACCAGCGAAAAAATGAAAGGTGTGTGGGCGCATTATATGTCTTTAGTTGGGATTCTCCTGGGGGATTATGTTGTTCTGCAACTATGGTTGGTTTGTTGGTTCACCTCGCAGAATGTTACTCATGGTCATGTGCGGGAATCAATACCAATGTTTATTCTTTGGTTTAGTTGGATTAAACGCAATGATGTGAAGTATAGAGGTGTTGGGTTTCTTACTGAGTGCATTATTTGGCATATTGATAGGTTCGTAGCCCAGCTTTACCAAGTCGGTATGCTTCGTCGATGGCAATGGCATGGTGACTTCGATTTGCCTCAATATTTTCATTATAATTATATGCAATCTATTGTGAAGCAGCTGAAAATGGTGATTTGGAAGGCACCTAGAGAAGGGAGTTTCAGGTTGAATGTTGACAGAAGCGTTCATGACGCTGATAGTAAGAGGGTGTATGGTTTGGCTTTTTTTTCTAATCAAGCCTACTTAAAGCGTAATTTAAGCCGATGGAAGTATTTGTTTTAGTAAAAAAAATACTTTTTTTAAGTGACTTTAAGTAGAAAATAAAAAGCTTCCCACTCCCGGCTTTTGTTTTTTTTGGCTTTAAGTACTTTAAAAAAAAACAAGTTTGACCAAATCATTTACTATCTTATCCTTACCGTTTTATTTTTATTACTAAAATATCTTTACTCTTTTATCTTATACTTACCTTTTCAAATCTATTTTAATGTCCTTAGTAGTTATTTTAACATGATACTTTTCAACTCATTTTAATCAAATATGTAAATACTTATTTTTATAACTACAACTTTTATTTAAACATGTAATTACTTAAAGCTAACAATAAAGAAAAGCCGCTTAAAGCAAAAAGTACTTTAAGTAACTTTTTAATAAACCGATCCAAACACACTCTAAGGCTGGCGGGGGAGGTATAGTAAGGGAAATGCAACTTTTTGGCTTCTATGAGCATTTTGGAGCTTAGTCAGTTATAAAGGCTGAACTCCTTGCTTTATTGAGAGGGTTGACACTATGTTTAAAAAGGGATTGTAGGGGATTTGGGTGGAACTTGATTTGTTATGGATAGTTCGACTCTTGCCCGGCTCGGAGAAGGCTTGGTTGTTGCTTATGGTTCTACAGGCAAGAAGATTAGCTAAGCAACTTAGAGTGAGGATCACTCACCTTGTAATAGGCTTGCAAATCTTTTAGCAAATTTAAGGGGAGAAGCGAGTGGCCTAATGGTGCTTGAGGACTTGACAAAGGTGCCAAGACTCAAAGGTTTTATCATTTGTGACCAATGGCGTATACCGAGCTTTAGATTTTTATTTTTTTGGTTTTATTTGTTTTTTTTTGTAAGGGTAGTCGTATTGCCTTATTTATGGTTTTCTGCATTCTTTGTAAGAGTAGAAAGTACTACCTTATTTATATTCTATGCATTTGCATCCATGCATTCAATTTCTTGTATGATGGTTGGCCTGTTAACCATGTATCTTTAGGAGTAGCATAAATGGTAAGGTTGATGTCCCCCTCTATTTTGTAATTTTTCTTTTTTGATGGAATAAAATTTAGGGGTGCTATCCCCCTCTTTTTCTTTTTTTTTAAAAAAAATTACTAGAATTTATCTGCTAAAATTAATAATCTAATATAAAAATTTGATCACTAACATATAATCTACATAGAAAATTGTACAGTAAGAAATTGCTACATACAACCTAACAGAAATAATACATACTAAAAGCCTACTGAGAAAAATTTTAGACAAATTATCCAGCTTAGCCACTTTATCAATGTAAAGCCTTAGGATATTCACCACCTAACAATAAAAGAAACAACACTAGAAAAATACTGCACACAAAATTACTTATTAAAAACTAACATTAATGAAAAAAATTAGATATAAAATTATCTACCAAAAATCAAACAAATGTGATAGAACTTACATTTTTTTCTCTTTGTTGATATGAGAAGATATCACTTTTCATGCACACCACACATATAATACTTGTACTCTTTTTGTCAAAAGTTGATGTGAGAAAGAATCAGTGAAAGGGAGAAAAGAAAATTAGTGAGGTAAGAGAAGGTCTTGAAAAAAAAAGTTTGAAGGGTGGCCATGAAAAAAATTTAAGAGATTTATATAGATTAATATATTTCTGTTTGAAGCTTGGGGGGCATGGTACCCCTAAAATACTTTCATTTCTATAATTGTGTTACTATTTTATAACAACATATCTACTTTAGTAAAAGAACAAATATTAATTGTTGTTTGGGCACAATCTTTTTTTGAGAAAAAATATTATATGAGAATGTAGATGAAATTTGTTTGTAATAATGGATTACTATGGTTATCTTTTAGATATTTGGCATAGTTTCAGTTAACATTGTTTTTGTTTTATATTTAGAAAATGTATAGAAATGTTTCTCAACATGTTATATACAACCTATTTGTTATAAAGTAAAATTTAATAATATATATAACAATAGCATTTCAATTCTCAACTTTCTATTTTTTAACACATATAATAATATTTTGTGAAAAATTTATAATCTTAAATTGTTGCTAAAAATACTCCTATATCATAAATTAACTTATTTAACGTACAATAGTCAATTACCTTTTATATACTAAATGTTAAAATTTTATTTATTTGTATATTAAATTAAAAACATGTAATTGATCTATGAATCCATGTACAGGGTTACATACTAGTTGCATCTATTGTTATCCCTAACTAGCATCTTTGTATCTCATGTGAAGTATGGATTGATTTATTTTTAATAATAAACAATGAATCTAATTAGATTTATTTACTTTTAATAGTAGACGAAAAATCTAGTTATAAATGTTTTGGAATTCACAAATGAAACATGTTTAAATAATTACTTGATTGACAATCAAATTCTAAGTTAAAGATAATAATGCATATTGATAATAGACAATAAATAATAAAATATATAATAGGTAACATAATAACACATTACACGATAATAAATTATGGATAAACATATTATGAAAGCTTAATGTAGCACTATAAAATTTTCTGAAAGAGCATAACTTTATTGTATACTAGTAATTTCACAGCCCGTGCTTTACAAAGTTCAATTTTATCATTCGAGTACAAATGTGAAATGAGACCACTCATATTTGTTAACAATAATAAGAATGATTAGAAGAAATAAAACATAGGAAGATATACTTTATTATATGCTTCTTGGTATGTTATATACCTGGCTAAAAGACCACTACATATAAGTATTAGAAGAGATTAAGGTTTCAATAT
The DNA here is from genome assembly GCA_028554755.1 of Cordia subcordata. Taxonomy (NCBI): domain Eukaryota; kingdom Viridiplantae; phylum Streptophyta; class Magnoliopsida; order Boraginales; family Cordiaceae; genus Cordia; species Cordia subcordata. The sequence continues at coordinate 12,796,819 of JAPTOF010000010.1, read as the reverse complement.
CATATTAACAGATGAATTCCAAGAGTTGTAAAACCCTAAAGTAATAATCCAAGGTGATGGAGAATTTCCAAGGTCTCATAACCCCATGGAATTCATATCCAAGTTAATAGAAAGGCCAAAGATCTCAAAATAATAGTGAGACAATATTTAATTTCTTATTCATTTCTAACATAAATAATAGTATAGATTATATATCATATAGATAATAGATTTAGGATTTACTTTGATATAACTTTAAGCATAACAATAGCCATGTTTAGTTAGCTGACTCACTATCCAAACTATATGATAAGGTCTTACAATATTCAAATCATTAGATCTCCAAAGTGTATGGACTTATAAAAACTTTGTGTATATTTTATACCTTTTTATAAAAATTCTTTAAATTTGGTTTGATTTGTAAATTATTTTCTTATAATAACTTGGGAATCTTCACATATTTTATTTAATAAATATTTAAAAGTAGAAAAGATAATTGGGCTACATCATTTAAGTCACATATTATTAAAAATTTAAGAATAGAAATTAAATTGAACATTTTTTAAAATAATTTAAATTGATTTAGATATTAGAAACAATGAGAATTAACTTGAGAAAGAAGAAGGAAGAAAATAGGGGAAATTATTTCTTAGATAAATTAAAAAAAAATGGAGCATAGAAATATGACATGTGGAACCTCTTAAAACATGAATGTGGCAAGCCCTAAGACATTAAAAATATGAGACATAATTTTATAACTATTATTCTGATTACCATATATAGATATACGTAGATATAGATATTATACTGATTTCTTTTTCTGTTCTTTTTTTTTTTTTTCATTTGATTGTATTAATCAACTACTTTATCATGTTTAATATATAACTTAAATGACTTAAATATTTTAAAAAAAAAAATAATTCACAGAGATGCTTATGTGGCTCCAAAATAGAAGTTTATGTATGATTCAAAGAAAAACTCTCTTAACTTAAAGTATAACTTATATATATATAATATAGATTATAGATTATTGATAATCGACTATAGATAGATTACTAGAAACTTCATATGCCACTTCTAGCTTCTAGCCTTAGTCTTGCAACACATTTTCTACAATAGTGCAAGAGACCAAAAAAGTCTAACAGAAAATGACATATATATGAATAGGGAAAAAAAAAATACAAAAATACCATAGAATATCACTCCATTATTGATATTTTCTAGAATAGCCCGAGATTAGAATGTAAGAGAGGCCATCTAATTTTCATTACACATATTGCGAATTAGCAATCAATTTTTGGGTAAGAAGGCAACCTTGCAAGAACGAAAGAGTGATATCAAGACATGGTCACAAGAAAGCAATTGCGACGTATTTTGATTTGATCATGGAATGAGTAATAAAACCAATTTTGCTTGCGATTATATTTTTGTCTTGTTGATATTTTGTGTGCCTATTTTAATTAATGTCCATACATAAAGCTGTTGCAAAATAATGTGGCTCATATGATGAATGATAGCCTTGATGTGGCTGGGCAAGGTATTGCTTCATGCTTTCCTGTAGTCTACCATAGAGCGGTTGAAAAAAAATCTAAATTCTCCTGCAACTTTGGTTTTTGATGATGAGCTAGAGAAGTTGGCTCTTCTTAATGGGTGATGTCTTGTTAGTACATTTGATGAGATGCCTGACATCATCATTGTTTGGTATGTTCTATGCAGATGGAAGCGTCGGACTTTCAAATGTTCAACATCAAGAACATCCTCATCAAACTAGATAATGATGTACATTACTAAAGGATCTGCGGTAAAGAAGAATGGGTCGTTGCTGGTGCTTAAATCCAACTTAACAAATGGACAAAAATTGGACGCCTGAAATCAATTTTCCCATCAATAAGAAGTTACTTGTATGGAAGATTTGTTCTTTGGAATCGCAAGGAGGAGGAGTATAAAAAGGCTGAAGAATCTTTCAAAGCAGACTCAGGCAACGCAAATCATAACTACTTTAATAGAATGATTGAAGTTGATGATGACAGGCAAAATGAAGATGATGAATTGCATATGTTAAGAGTAGAAGAGGAACAGAAAGCAAAAACTACTGGGAAAACTACAACAGACACAAACAAGAAAAATGCTACTGGAATAAAAGAGGGTGCTAGTAATGTTAAAGAGTAGCAAGAGAAAAGAGTATAATCAGGAAGTGATACTACTAACAGTGGAAAACAATCTGCCACTACGGTTAAGGACGTCCACTAGCCTAAGAATCTTAAACACAATAATGAAAATAGAGAACACAAGGGGCTTCACAAGATGAAGGCAAAATAGATGAGAGGGACAACTTAGATGAAAACATGAAAAAGAAAATGAACCATTGGATGAAGAAGGAAACCAGATTTGAGGATGGAGAACTCCGAGTTGAGGAGCAATACGGAGTGGAAAGATTGGGATCTTATTTACACTGGAAATTTGAAATTTGCATCCTCAACCAAGTATGGCCAAAGAAGTGGACCAAGTCAACAAGAATCCTAGCCAGAAAGATCACATTGTCTGATTGAAGCCGTTGAAGAAATTTGAAATCAAATCACCAAAGTAGGGAGCTCGTTTTACGGCCAAATTGTGAGAGATTCGTAGATTCGTATGACCACTAAATGTGAAAAGCAGTGAGCTTGTTTTGCAGCCAAATCATGAAAGATCTGTAGATCGTTTGAAGTGGCAAGAGTTTGGAGGGAGTTGATATTTTTCTAAGGTACTTCAAATATAAAAGCTGGTCGGAATCACCAAGCAAAAGGCTCTTAAAACCAGCACACTTTCAGTCTATTTATTCTATTCTATCTTAGCTAGCTATCATAGTTATCTTAGTCCCTAGCTACAAACTCTAATTTAAGAGTATCTTAATCCTAGCTGTAATCTCAAAACCTTTCCAAAGAACATGAGAGGATTGTTATCCCAGGCTTCACTTGTGAGCCAATCCATTAGATCCTTGACGTGCTACGTTAGGACTTGTACACGGCACATTATCAGTTGTTAGCAGATTGAATAATTCAAACTATTAATTGCCGTTGTGCTATTCTTGACTTCCACATTGTCAATTGATCAAGGAAGACGATCACAAGTCAAGTTGAAGTCCAAAAATGATTGTTCAAATGCAAGACCAGAGAGTTGTAGCTGATATTCCATGCTGGAAAAACACATTGTCAATTTAATGAGGAGGTAATGACATACCATAATAGTACAAGTCCCTAGATCAAATTCGTAGCAAAAAAAAGATCCCCGTCAAGTCAGTTTGAACAAACATTAGTTGGCCAAAAATAGCCTATAGCTTGGTGAAGTCACTACCCAAAAATGTCAATATTTGGTCAAAGTTGTGGTCGAGTGCATTTAGCCTCTGGGAAAATTTTTCTAGGCAAACAATTTCTAGCACATTCAGTGGGACCCATTAGCACTCGTAGTAAGGGACTATTAACAGTTACTGAAGAAGGAACTTCTACAGTAGATTCCATCTTTATTGTATAACAAACACCTTCACGTGTCCATACAACATCAACATCTGCTCAACTTGCTCATATTGCACGCATAATCAACCAAGAAAGGAATGATCATTCTTCATATAAAGATTCAACCCAAGTTGAAATTGTTAAAAGAATGATTCATTAAATTCAACAGCCTATGGATTGGGCATTAGGTCATGTGCAAGAGCGCAAATCACCAAGGGTTCCTATGGAATCTCATAAATAGTTAATGAATGCCTTGGCTCCATTGATTAAGTTGACAGAAAAAATTAACCAAGCCACTCAAGACATGATAACTAGCCAATGGGCCTTATTAGAGTAGCTTGTTTATTGAATTGGCGTGCAAAGTACAATGATGGTATCACCAAAGTTATTAAGCAAGTAAAAGACTGGTTATTCACATAGGATACTTGAGTTGCGCAACTCACTGCGCGAAGCAAGCTACAAATCTGTCTTTTTGGCATAATTAGCCTTCCTATTCCTTTTTAATATATGTACTTAAGCTAAACTAAGAACTACAAAATCAATAACAAGAGATACAAGCATCTCGTCACGCGAAACAAGCTACAAATATTTTTTTCCCACATAATTGCCCTTCCTATTCTTTTTTAATATATACTTAAGACAAAGTAAGAAGTATAAAATTAATAACAAAAGTTACAAACATCTCACCACGTGAAGCAAGTTACAAATATATCTTTCTTACATAATTACCTTTCTCATTCCTTTTGATACGTACTCTGATAAAGTAAGAAAAACAAAATCAACAACAAGAGGGACAAGCATTTCACTGCACGAAGCGAAGTTACAAATGTTTCTTCAGGACATAATTACCCTTGTAGTACGTATTTTAAGATATACACACAACGGATGACGCTTTGGCTGCGTGAGAACCCATCCTAACCGCAACCTGTGTTTGACTACTACCATTTACACTTCCAAGCATACAAAAGCGTTCCGGCGAAAACGACGATGACGACTACGGTGATGATGCCACCCTTACGACACTCGCTCCGTGAGAGTTGCGTAAGCAAACCCTGATTCCTTCTGTTGAACAAGTTTCTCACTATATTACATTTACATACATACTTACATTGAATGATGAACATGTTTATGTGTCCACTCTTTTTTTTTTTCTTTTTCTTTTTCCTTCTTGGGTTTGTTTGGTGTATTCACATTCATTCATTTTGTCTAACAAAAATGTTAGATAAGAATGTTCAGGAAAAACTCTCTGGGATTATCAAACAGAGGTATAGTTGTATCACATTGTTATAATTTATAAATCATTTACATTACGACAGGGCTTAATATATAATTTAAAGAAAACACAGGGTTTTGTGCAATTGACTCTAAAACGAAAATAGTAAGAAATAATTGTGCAAGTACATAGTTTTGTCAATTTCATCTGATGTATAAGGATTAAGCTGAATTTCTGGGAAACAAGTTCTGTATGATAATGGACATAATCGAAAGGTGCGGTGCACTCGAAGGAGATTGATAGTGGACACCTGTGCTGTTGTTGAATAATTGTCACATCAAAAAGAAAAGAGAAAACAATTTAATTCAAAGTATTGTGCCATGTTATTGCATTAGAGGAAATTTAGAAGCACAAACCAGATTAATTTTATGGGTTATACATGTTTGAGTGCTAAATGATCTTCTTTTCTTTCCTAGTGATGGTATTAGGTTCTTACGGCTCTGTTTGATGTTGTAAGCCTTAACATGCTAAGTGCATCATCACCACACATGTTAAAAATGAGATTAATTGTAAGTCATTTCACTTTTTAGAAAGAGATGAAGAAGTTTGTTTGTTGGTCATTGCGAAACTGTAGTATATTTCTCTGTTAGAGTTGGTTGGTCGCAGTTATAGAATTCGCATTGGTTTCAGAATTACTAAGTGGTTTTGTCTGCTTCTCTAGTTGACTTTTCTGTTCCCATTTTTACAGAATTTGCCTGTTAGGAACCTGAACAAGCATGTCCTTTCCAGACAGAATGCAACAAATATCCGATTCGCTTCTGGTGCAAAAACGTCATGCTGGGTGTAAATTTTGTTTTATCCATTACCTGCTAATATATATATATATATAGCCTAAGGAATGCTTATTCTTTAGCCATCTACTCTACACGTTTCTTCATCTTTTAGCTCTGTTCTTGCAAATTATTGTCTTTTGTGCTTAGCTGGTGCTGGTAAATTGAACATCCGGTGCCTGTCTCCATTTTTGTGCCACAGTATGATACTTGTAGATTTTGGCCAACCAATTGGAAAGGATACTCACACCGAGTTTCTCTTTTATAGATATAGCTGGACACTGGAAAATGAGTTGATGATTAGATTAATGCTGTGTTTGTTATATGCTTATCTTGAATCTTAACAAATACAACATAAGAAGAAAAATTATGCTTGTTAGTGTTGAAACCCAAGCAGTATGGCTATAAGGTTCCATGGCATCTGCAAAGATCAGAAAGTGATTTTGTCAATTGCTGTTTCTGAATTTCATTGATCAGGTTTAGAACTGCAACAATCTCTTACTTAGCTACTGTCTCAGAAAAAGAAGGTTCAAAAAATACATGAAAAACAAGTGCAAAATCTAAATACATTTGTAATGGTCAGTTTAATGTACTTGGGACTGGCAGGAAGTTCTGAAATATTTGTTACCTAGATTCAAAGAAGTTGGTATTTCTTAGGAACCTCTTTTAAGACAACCATTATATGATAATGTTGGCAAAATTAGTAATGGATCTCATTACTATCCTTTAAATGATTGAGGTTCGGAAGCTTGTCATACTTGTTTTTGTTATTGTACATTGAAGAAGCCTCACATTCTTTGTTGAATGCCTATGGTTAGACAAGATTAAATCATATATCAGTATGTATTGTTGAGACAACCTTCGGGTTAATGCATTGAGGTGAGTTCAAGGATAATTCCGAAGCTTTTCTAAGCTACTGGAGTTCCAGGACCTGTTTCTTGATAGGATGAAAGATGACACTGTCATTGTATCTTGGGCTAAGAGGATGACTTGCAAGTAAAATATTTTGAACATCCAAGTAAATTAGCAGGCTTCTGACTGAAATGGAACAATGAACCAGAGAAGAAAACACCTTTTGGGACCTGAAGGCAATTTTAGTATTCATATTAAGAGCGGATTAACAGATCACTTGATTACAGAGCTGAGTTCCTATTTGAAATTGAAAGGATGAAGCAGACTCAAGGAGCTACCCTCCAAAGAAGATAAGGAGATACAAGGCAAAAGCAATTGCAAAACTGTTCTCTTCTGCTCAGCTACCTCTCCTTTGTTTATATTACTTTTTCCGTCATGCCTTTGGGTCCTCAATTCTGTTATGCTTTTTCCTGAGTGTCATAGTGCAGATAATCTGCCAAGTCAATTGGTGTGACTCATACATGTGTGCTTCTATGAGTTGCTGGCACATTGGTATTCCCTTGTGAAGTTGGTGCCTATGTGTCGCGTAATTTTGATTTTACACGCTCTTGATGCTTTCTGGTGTTGTGTAGAGAAGAATATCTCCGGCACTTATTCTGAGATTACGAAAATTAGAAGAAAAAGTAAAGAAAGGAGATTGAGCAATTGGACTCTGGCTAGAATTTGCAAAGAAAATGCTCTACTGACTATGTACTAGGGGTCAGCTTCAGGTTATTCATTAGTCTGAGACATGGAATTGTCATTGGAAGATTTGCAGGGGAGCTTGCCAAGCGGAAGAAACTACTTCTAGGTGGGGGTGGGACAAAGTTAAATTGCTTTGTGCAGCTCTACAGTTTAATAGCTTTGTGCAGCTCACCAAGATGATGTAGACAGAAAAATTAACCAGTGCAGTGATAGTTTTCAACAAAGAGTTCAAGAAATGATCAGCAATAATATTTGATGAACTCGAGAGCAGTCTGGACCTCTATGAAAAGTTGGAAGCATCAGGAAGTTGAACAGAATTAATAGGCTCTGCGAGGGAAATTGTGTATGGCTCTTCCACGGAAATGGTTATGGAGATATGGTGGAGAGAACAGTTTATGGAAGAAAGTCATGAAAGTCATTGAAGGTCACAGGTCATACTGTGGTGAGTGGATGTCAGCTCATAGTTGTTTGCCTTATCGAGTGGAGTTGGCTAAAATTAGTCATGAATGAGATGTATTCATTGAGAAAATAAAATTTAGAATAGGTTATGTGAAGGTGCAAGTCTTAGGTCTCAATTCTCTACCCTTTATAAAGTAGTTCTGCACTTCATAAAATGGCAACAAAAGCTTGTTTTTGTTTGTTTGAGAAGTAAGCATTTATTAATATGCATGAAGGGGCTAGAAGGAGCAAACAGAGAATATGTACATTAGCAATTCAAGGTATCTATATATTCTTTTATACTATCTATGTAAACCACACAAGAAGCTCCCATCCAAAGACAAATATAATGTATGACATGGGATGTCAAAAAGAGATGAGAAGGTTACTTACTTTCAAACGATCTTCAATTCCTTTCTAACCATTGACTCCAAATGATAGCGACAGGAATCATTCTAATGATTTTCTTCTTGTGTTTGGATGTCTTGATCCTACACTAGGTTGTTGTCTCCTCACAAAATAGATTTTACCCTAAACGCATCTAGCAAAAGATTCCACTGTTTCCATATCACCTTTGCACATAAAGCATCAATTGGCAATGCCTTGGCCTCTTTTTTGGAGATTGTCCATTATTGAGATTCTCCTCCAAACTGCATCCCGAGCAGAGAAGGCAACTCTAATTGGGGTGCACGACCTCCAAATATCCTTCTACAGGAACTCAACATGAATACTAGGTTCAGCTTCATGAACAAGAGCACTATAGGAGGATTTATCATGAAAGTGCCAGTTCTAGCCAAACTCCATTTCACCTTATCAGTCCTTCATTATATAAAGCCACAATTGTTTAGGCACCCAAAGAAATTGGTAGTTGCTCCACTTCCCAGTCGTCTCATGAGGAATTAGATGACTTGACTTTTGGGTGCCTTCAAGATTGTGAGATGGAGAGAGTGTTTTTTGAAAACTCTGCACTTGTAAGTACATAGGATTTAGGTGGTAGTTTGGTAAAGAGTCAGACAATTGGATGTTCTCTGTCAAAATCCTTTGATGAAATCATTTTGCGTTTCTTTAGCAGATCCATTTTCATGGAAGGTTTTATGGAGGACAAGCACTCAAAGAAAAGTAGCATTTTATTTCTTTGTCCCCAGTGTACAGTCCATGAAGACTTTAGCTAGTGATTATTTAAGAAGGGTAACAGCATATGTTCTTTGAAGTTCTATTTGCAGAATGGCTGGGAAAGTCTTCACCACATTCTGTTGCATTTTCCCATTGTTATTGGTGACAGACTTTCAGAGGTTTTCTGTTAAGAGGGATTACTCAAGGATAAAGATGGGAAAGACGTAGAAAATGGCTTTGCTATGTGTATTTAGGTTTATATACAAGGAAAGGAATTATGGGGCATTTGAAGGGTGGAATGATCACCTCTGAAGAGAATTTCTGGACACATTTTTCTTGTGGATGAAGAATTCACATTACTTCAGTCACTCTCCTGAAGGTTTTTGAAGAAATTTCTGTTGCATATCTCTATATGATACTTTCCATACCAGTATAATTCATTCTATTCTACACCAATACTAGTGTTATTCTGTTGTTTAGTATTGCTAAATGATATTCAGTGAAGCTGTTTGTTTAAAATAACTATGTTCTACCAGAATTTATTTATTTATTTATTTAATTCTTTAAATATCTAAAATGACTATTTAACTGGTAGAAAGTAACTCCAATTGCTTAAAACTATACAGGTGGTTGCGAGGCTAGATGTGTTATTCCTTGTAACTGGAATCCTTTGTTAAGAAGTCCATTATTAATTGCACAAAATCTTGCTATACTCTTCAATTTCTGGATGTGTTTGAGTACGATTATCTTTGTTTCCTGCACGGAACATGTATCTTGTTGGCATTTACATGATTACCAGGATGCTTCTACTAGAGTTTGTCCTGCTTCTACTTCTGCTGGTCACTGGAATGCTACCTGGTTGTGAATTGTTCTGCTCTTACACTGCTTTCAGCAGCAGGCTTTGAGTTTTTCCTAAGAATAGCATTCCTTGATGAAAAATGTGCAGTTGCACCGTTAATTGAACCTGCTGATTTCAGGTTATGGGGCACCTGTGCTTCTGCCAAGAGAGTTCCCAACAGACCTTTGGTGAAGGCATTATCCGCTGCCAGTTCAGGTGAGCGTAACAAGTGTTTTAAAAAGAAAAACTAGAGTTCTCCTAGGATTGATTAGTGTGAGGCTACTGTAAAATGTCTGGAGGAATAGGTGGCTGGACTTAAGTACCATGAACTGATGCCTCTAAGGCTAGCTTTGCTCTGAGGCTCTAAGGTCCAAATTTCCTGCCATACAGATGAGGTGTACCGTTAAGAGCACCTTATGTCAAACCGTTTTGGAAAGTAAGAACCATTATAGAATTGGCCAACTATGAATGATGTGAACTAATATATCAATTTTCACAATTTTTAAGAAGACATTGGTTGATTTTGACTTCTGGTGATTTTGAATTTTTCTAATGAGACCACATTGATTCCATTAGCTACATGGATAGATGTCCCATGCGTTTATATATGATTTTATCTTTATTCAATCTATTGATTTTTCTTTTTCAGTATTTTATCTGTTTGTTTATATCCTTAAGATTATTTTAGACTTTTACTTGTAGTATCTGTTTATATATGACATATGAGGACTCACAAGGCTCTCAACCTATTCGTTTGGGCCTTAGGCTTTGTTCAAAGAAATGTAGAACACCTCATCTTGTGCGTGTATCTCTTAAATGACTGATCCAGCGCTTCGACATAGAGATATATGCCAGTGGACTTACAGCATGCTTTCTCTTTCACCTATGCTATCAATCAATATAAGATACTTTCAAATATAGTGCAGGTTTAGAGGCATCAATTACAGACCCGAAGGAGAATGCATTAAGTGTGAAAAATGCGAAGGTTGTCCTGGAGTCTCAAGATAATGACAAGATACAGGTAAGCTTCCAAGACTACCTCTATCAATTTGTCTTTTCATTGTAAGAGTCTCGCCAATAAGTGGTTTCACATTGCAGATGCTTGGAATGTTATATTTGACAAAGCTGACATCTGTCATTTGCTTTGATCTTGAGTTACAGATTGACTCTTAAGTTATTTGTTTACACTATGGCATTCATTCTGGTTCTTATTTTGTTCATCCCCTTATTTTCTTTCTGCCTGTTTTGTTCAATTTTCTATCGGTACTTCATGTAAGCTTCAGATGACTATCCATCTTGCTTAGTGGCTATGCACAAAGTTGTCGTTTGAGGCACAATTGCTCCAGCTAATGTTTAGGCTATGCTTGGAGATATCACTTAAGTCAATTAGACAGTCTTGGAAATTCACCAAACAAGCACCGACATCGATAATAAGCCTTTCTGATTCTGTTTCACTGTATTCCAGTATCAAAAGACGGCCTTGAATCTCTTGTCTGATTGTAGTAGTGCATACTCCAAATTTGACATGCATTCACACGCAAATTTACTTGTAGGTGCCCATGATTTGAACTATAACCCACCCCAGATTTCTACAGATACTTGTAACTTAGATACTTCTAATGCTAGGATCTGTTGGTGGAACATATCATTTGACATTATGCTAAAGCTAAGTTACCTTTTTGACTCCTTAGATTGAAATTGGGAATTCAGTGTTGTTTGTCCATTGGATTTCAGAAAAAATGGAAAAACTTAGAGTAAGACCAGAAGAAATGAGTCTTTTCCGTTTGATCTAAACACATTCAAGAAAATTGTCATTTCCAGAAATTACTAGTCTTTGAGTACCTGTTCTAATATGAATTAGTGGATCTGAAACTAGAAGCTTGTTGTTAAACAAATTAAAGCAATATCGAAGCATGGAAAAGGTCCACTTAAGTCGCTTTTCCAGTGTTTTTCTTGAAAGTAATAAAAGCAGTACTCCTTTTGTCCTCAAGATACTCTAGATATTTAAACTGAATATATTATGCAGAGCTATCATCTAGATGACAGCTTAGGATTGGTACTTGATTGCTATTTGTGAACACAAGCCTAAATAGCCTGCAAGCACATGGGGCGTGTGTAGTACAGTGTATGGGATTGTGGGGTCGAAACCATGGGGAGGCCTAACGTGTATGGTGTCCTAAGCTAAGTGCGTCCTAAAAGCTACGTGTTGAGGTCCTAACTACAATGTTTTTGGGGTTTTTGATTTAAAGGGAGCTCTGGAAAAGTAAACCTAATCTGAGAACTAGGAAATAAAAAGGTGGTGTGTGTGTGTGTGTGTGATGGAGGAATCGAGCGATCTAAGGGGATGTTAACACGTGGAAATGGGGAATAAGGTGATTACGGCTTGCAAATGGGTGATTACTACTTCATGTTAGGGTTGCTAGATGGATTAAACTCGGTTGCTTTCGTCTAGTCTCTTAATTAACCTCCTAATTACACCCTAAGACTCAGTGCGAATCCGTCCCTAGGTGTCGACCCCTAGAGCCACGGTGTATGGTCTTTATGACTTACGGCCATAGGGCTAGCTATTTAGGATTCTAGGTGACTTAGATCGATCTAACCCTAGCGTCTAAACCGTTGGCTAGAATTAAAAGCCAAGACCTAGTCCATCTAAGGTCGACTAACCTATCCTGAAACCCATTAGCTGGATTTAAGCTAAGGGAGACTCGAACTAGGCTAACCATTAGTTATGCACCACCAATCATCATCACAATAGCGGGTATTAACGTTTAAGAGTAAAGCAAACACATCTAGGGCATGGCGTTCGAGAATATTTCGGGGTGTTCTACTACTAAGCACATAGACATACTTAGATTACACCAATTTAAGCAATGGCACCCGACATGTATGCAATAGAAGCTATTTATGCTATTAAGTATGCTAACACACACATAGACATGTATATAGTCATACCCATTTCATGTAATCACCACACAAACACATAGACATGCTAAGATAATGATTTTAAAATGGTTAATAGCACAATAAACTTCAATATACATATGCTACATCATTGAGGCATTTCAACAACCACATAGGCATGTATATAAAATAGCCCTTGAAACACTAAGCACAAAGCATATATATATATATATAAATCCATCAAGTTCCCATTACATATGAGTAATAATCAATCCATAAATACAAGAATAATCACCCTACATAGTTCAAATACAGCTTTTTTCAGAAGTCAGAATTTTCAACTTCTCAAAAAAAACTATTTTTCAAAAGCTGTAAAAAAAAACACTTTTAAAAAAAGCCAATCCAAACGAGCCCTTTATGTATGGAAGAGTGTGTGAGAGGTGGGAAATGAGAGGATTAGGGTTTTGGGAGATGGGCGTAAAAGAATATGACTTGTTCTCTCATAAAATGGCCAAAAGCGGGCTTATATAGCTAATTTCTATGACTATCGGAACACTTAACCAGAGCACCAGTACCAAGGGCCTCTATTCCGGTAGGAGAAGCTTGCTCTCTGTTTTTGGCGGAATAGTGAGCCAGTGCACCGGTACTCTAAAGCCAGTGCTCCGGTAGTGCCTATTTGCTCTCTTTTGCCTTCGTTTTAGCTCCGTTTTGCTTCCGGTTGCTTTGGTTTTTGTCCAGAAGCTTCCCAACATGATTTTCTTCCACGTTTCATCTTCAAATCTTCTTCAATACTTGCCCAAGCCATCCCCATCTTTGTTTAGCTCAAGACATTCCTCAAACTCACCTAAAACACAAGATAAGTATACTTTAGTGTAACATTTATGCTTTAAGCTCAACTATAGACACCTAAAGCTTAATATGCTCAAGTATGATATAAATGCTATACTAATACACCTTATAGAGCACAAAACACCTCAAAATAGATATAAAAATACAATGCAAAATCACACACAAAACCAACACATCAGTACTTCTAAACATTTTGTTGCTTTATGGTTTATGCATCCTTACAGCTCTAAGAAGGAAAAAAATTGCTATCCTGTCAAGCGATCACCTAGAAATTGCATGAGATATCCTTAAGTGCTTAGAAATGTAAGACTGGAACACAGATTTTAATGCAAGATGTTGTATGTTGATATCTTCCTCAAAATTGAGAGCTAGGATTCCGCTATTCAAACTTTTTATTTTCTAGTAGTCAATAGATGCCTTTCTAGAGTTGGAATATGCAGGACAGTGAATAAGGTGGAGTTAACCTTGTGCTTTGGACTTGTGGACTGATTGTTCTTCTGTTACAAGAGAAGATATAAGTTTGGCCAGCTGCTTGGCATATTTTTCTTTCTTTGTTTTTCTTTTTTTGATCAGCAGATTTGTTGCGATATCCAGTAGTACTTTTAATTTCTCATTGCACACTTCTCTTCTTTCAAGTTTAGTGGTTCAAGAGCATATATGAATATTGCTGATTCATTATCTTTTTCTTTTTCCTTTTTCCTGTACCCAAAAATATATATTCTGAGTATCAGCTGAAACACCAAAAGCTTCCTAGGAAAGGGTAGTTTCATACTTTCATATTCGAAGTTAAACTTTGTTATATGGCCTACTGAGTATAGTACAGTATACATGCCTGATGTGCAAGGACTAGATCAAACTGCCACAGCTCACCCAAAATTCTACATCATTTGATAACAGGACTTTCTCCCTGCTGCATGGTAAACCTAAAACATGAATTTTGGGGACAACTAGTGTGCTCTTGTTCATTATTCCTTTGTTTCATTTTCCAGAGGGAGAGAAAAAGAAGAGGGAGGATGGGGGATGCACGTTAGGGGGTAATTAAGATAGCTTCATTGATCTAGTATTTTAGTAAAT